>CAJGYO010000007.1:127627613-128827613 GCA_904845875.1 Miscanthus lutarioriparius | reverse complement strand
CGAGTTGGTCATGCCACCTGTAGCAATGTATCTGACCACTACTCGGACATGCCGTCGCTAGGCCTAGACCTCACCTGAATTGTCACACCATACCAACTAGGTGTGCTCATCACGTGCTCGAGATAAAAAAAATCTTCAAGTTTACCCTTAGACTGATTCTTCGAATCGCTCGGAGTCTCAAGGGCTAGACCCACCGAGTACACTCATGCGAACCCTATGAACAATGACTATGAAAAAAGCACTTGGGCTTAGTGACATGAACCATCCAAGATGATCAAAGAACTCGAACGTAGAAAGTACTCACACTCAGACTTCTATTATGACTAACATTGAAAGCCCTAGTTTGGTTTGGCTAATTGATGAAACCTATTGGACTAACCCTTTGTCTAAGTGTATAGATGAGTTAGGGTGGTCCAAGTCCAAGATGTGGAGCTAGATGGCACTCAAGTGATGGAAGTGGCCAAAAGATGGTGAATCAAGTGTTCCAACTTGGAAAATAAGAAAGAGAAAAACAAAACCCTATGGAGATCAAGGCAAAGGTATAAATAGGGATTTTGTTTTGCCGGTCAAGACACTATAGAGAGTGTGACCGGGTTTAGGATAGATGGTCGTACTATTAAGAGGGGAGCTCTGTTAGACAATTCGGTCATCTAGTGTCACTAGGTGTTGGAAAACTATGCATTGCATATAGGCCTAGTGCACAATCGGTGAGCAAGCAAAAATATTTTATGATAAATGTTTTGGAAATGCTAACTTGGCTCATAACTTGTTTGAGAGTTAGCAACGCTTACAAAGGAGTGTTTGGGTTGTCGGTGTGGCCACATGGGTAGCTTGGGACAGTTGTCCGGTGTGCTGGACAGGCAACCAAAGAGCAGTCGAGCGTGACTAAGTAAAGAGGGCGGCACCGACATGTCTGGTGTACACCGGATAGGGCACTAAACGCCATGTCTGGTGCATCGCCGCGGGCAACGCCTTATTTTTCCAGAGGCTGGTGAAATCGGGACTTAGTGAAATGGGGTCATCGGACAGGTTGTCCGGTGCACCGCCATATTTTTTCAGAGAGGGAGGAAAACATGAAATTGCGCCAGCAGGGTCACCACCATAGTTGTCTGGTGTCATAGGACATCTGTCTCGTGCCACTGGCGCCGTTGGAATTCAACCATTAGGGTCACTAGACAGGTTGTCTGGTGTGACACCGCCCTATCTAGTGACCACGTAGAAACAGGCTCCAAGGGTCCAACAATTCAATTTGGAGTGTGGGCTATAAATAGATGGTGTGGCCAGCCTTGGGCACTCTCTTGACACCCCATACATTTGTGCAAACCTTTTGAGAGCTGAAAACTCACTCCACTCACTTTGACACTTGATTTCATCATTTTAAGTGAGATTGGAGAGTCTCTGGTGCATTCCTTAGTGTTTTTGCATCTTGTGGCACTAGAAGAGCGCATTGGTCTGGTGGAATTCTTGTTACTCTTGGTGATTGTTGTCACCTAGCTGGCTCGGAGTGTGTGTGGGATAGTTGAGCGGCCATTGGTGATTGTTGCCGGCTCCGATCGTTGTGATTGTGAGGGGTTCTTGACCTTGTCCCTGTGGGAGATCACAAAAGGTACTCTAGTGGATTGCTCATGATGTTGAGTGTCCTCATTTGTGTTGGTTCTTACGGCGCCCAAGTGTTGGGCTAGGCATGGTGCCTATTAGAGCATGAACCACCAAGTGAACCAGCCATCACAATGGGGACTAGCTTGTCGTTAAGCAAGTGAACCTTAGGATAAATCATTGTGTCAATTGGTATTCTTGGTATTTATTTGATTAACGCTTGCCTAGTTTGGTTTGCACACATCTACACTTGCTCTTTACATTACTTGTTTATATCTTGTGTAGAGTTTGTTAGTAGCCTTGCTAGTTGAGTAGCTTAGTTTAATTAGTTGTATTTAGATCTTTTGCTGGGTCACTAGTGGTACAAGTAGTTGCAACATAGCTAGTTACCTTGTGTAACATAGAGATTATAACAACTAGCATATTTGGTAGGTGGCTTGCCTATTTAGTAAAGCTAGAGAAAAATTGCTTACGCCATCTTATTGTCTAACCTTTTGCTCTAGGGGTTGTAGAATTTTTAATTAGGCTATTCACCCCCCTCTAGCCATTTAGGACCTTTCAAACGTTTTGTCCGATTCTCTAAATCGCACAAAGGCTCTGGGGCTATTATTGTTGACTATGTGGTACCTGAGTACCTTCACCTCAAAGGATATCGCCCAACCAGGTGGAGGTGGTTCGATATATATATTTGACTACTTGAGAGGCTCAATCGGAAAGGTGTATCTCATCTACTTGGCAGACATGACATAAGCAAGATATACATAGAAGCCGATCCCATCTTTTTGTAACCGACTAGGAAATTTGTAAACCGATCAAGACTCTATCTGTGTAACCATATCCCCAGACTATATAAAGTGGGGGTAGGGAGCCACTAATCAGGAATCTCTAATAGATACTCAACCCATGGACACATAGTTTCGATCCTCTACTTGCAATCAATCCCTAGCACATGATGCACAAGAAATAAATAGCGTCATCTACACTAGTCATAGGGTACCCTGCACCTAATAAGCTATAGTATAAATATGTGTCTCCGGTTTGTTTCCCCTCTGATCTGCTACATGTGATACACAAATTACTAGTCGAACACAAAATCCACCGACACCTCTATAGTTGATGCATGATGCACCAGCACATAGGCGCAAGTGCACAACCACGCAAGGGGGCATTCCCCTCCTCCCCTAAACTACTCATCTTCTCAATTCTCAGAAACGTGAGGCCTTTTCTTCTCCCTAATTTTGCCCCATTCTAGTTTCTACTTTATATTCTATTGGGTTGAAAGTTGAATATTTGTGCTCTATTTAGTACCAAAATTACAGATTTAGACTTGCAATACAAACTATACAAAATAAGAAGGACCAAGACTTTGGCATTGTATTCCCCTTGTGTTCCTGTAAAACAAAAGAATGAACCCCACTCCACCTCCCGCTATGGAAAATGAAAATTTCTAAGGATAAAACCAAGGGCGTGTTTGGGACGGCGTCTGCATACTGCACGGTGCGGTATGCGTACCATGGCACGGGAAACTGGCTCCAGTTCATTTCGCGGTGTGGATGCCATGTGTAGCGAAAAGATCGCTCGTGACGCAGGGTGTTTGGCGTGATTCGATCTTTGCTTGTTTTGGCCGCCACCGCAGAAAACGCGGCCCCAAACACGCCCCAAGTCGATAGACGATAGATATTACACATCACTATTCAAAGCAGGATAAGAATAATGTTGTACACGTTGGGTGTTCACACCCATACCATATACGTATCGGAAATCCGACTTTGAGTATTTATCCATTTAGTATTTGAAGTCCTGTTTCATCCCTAGAAATCTCCCTTTAACTTTGAGCTATATTTCACCACTAAATTTTGGCCACAGTCTCTTTTAACCAATTCCTAGGTTGGCCAATACATGGTATCTTATAGAACCCATATTTATTGTCTTGATATATGCCATAAGAACAAGTACAACAGGATACTATAAGTAGAATGCATAAGTTGCCACTTTAGATTTATACCGAGATGAAGGAGAGAGAAAATAAACGAGCTGCAAACTTTAAAATGAACTAAGACACTCCAAGAAAATGAGATGGACCATATATTAACTAATGGTGTAGTATAAGGCACGTTTGGATGGCGGCCACACCTCACTGCACCGCACCGCATATTTAAAGCCATAGTTTCGGCGGCCGTTTGGTTGGGTGCATGGCACTTGTGGTGTGACGTGGCGTGAGCACATGGCCCTAGTTCATTTTCTATGCCACACCTTGCTAAAAGTGTGGCGAGGAAAACATCCATGGCAGTCTTGGCGCCGCTCTTGCTATGGCTCGGCAATATTAAACATAGGCTAAACAGGTCCTATACAACACTATCTAACTATTATACGTGTGAATTGCTAAATTGGTTATGTAGGTGATATGGCAGTAACAAATAACTAGCAACCCGCTAAATTATTAGCCATCTTCTAACGTTGCTCTCCAATAGCTTAAGAACACCATTATGCGACATGGGACCTAGTTTTGGGAAAAAAGAAACATATCTGCACCTATCTCCTCCAAACAAAAAAAGAAAAGGCAACGAGATAATGCCGTCCCTCATGTCATGGGGCCACCCATCATTTTCACAAGCAACCTTGAACTGAAGCAAAAGTGGTGGAGGGCATATCTGGCATTCCTAATTCTTGTAGGCCCTTGCTTGAGCGCCCAATAGCATAACAACCACACCTGAGGCTGCGGCCGCAGTGCCATCCAGGGACCAGGGGTCGTCGTCGTCGTCCCTCCCCTCTCAGCCTCTCTCCCTCTCGTGCTCGTCGCGGCATAAGCAAACCAAGCAAAGCAAAGGCAAAACCCCACCTCCTCCGCACCTAAGCTCGTCGTCTGCTTTTGCTCGGTGCGGCACAAGCCCCATTACCGGGCTGTGCGAGCGTGGTGGCTGTCTGGCTTGCGGCGGTGATGGTGGAGATGGACGGAGGCGTGGGAGGAGGAGGAGGAGGAGGGCAGCAGACGCCGGCGCCGCGGCGGTGGCGCCTGGTGGACGAGCGGTGCGACCTGCGCGCCATGGAGACGGACTACGTGCGCCGGTTCCACCGGCACGAGCCCCGCGACCACCAGTGCTCCTCCGCCGTCGCCAAGCACATCAAGGCGCCCGTCCACCTTGTGAGCGCCCCTGCCTCTCAACCTCTTTCTTCCATGCCGCTGAATCAAATATCAATCTCGGCTATTGCTGCTGCTATGCTTTTTCTCCGTGCCGTGCTGTACGTTTCCATGTTCCATGGCGAGCAGGGTGTTGTGTTGCCCAGTCGATCCGCCGCAGAGACATCGTTTCGATCGATTTCTTGATTTCTCCTTTTTGTTTGGCCCCGCCCGGTTTTGGAGTGCTGATGCGCCGCTCCTTGATTAGGAAAGATGCCGACTTGTTCTGAGTCACCCACACGTTTGGCCCGTTTCTTCAGTCGGGAACATGGATGCCCGATTTGGAGAGAGACCGTCTTGAACCGGCACTGCTCCTTCCTGCTAGTTTCTCTCATCGCCCTCCTTTTTTTTTTCATGCGATTGGTCGGGCGGATCCATTGCTCGGAGGAACCACGTCACTTTCGCTGAAAGCTTAATTTCCGTTTCCTGCCAAGAAGTCTGTGAATTTTTCCTGTATTGTTCGTTCGTCCAAGTTTTGCACCAGTCCAACAAAGGCTTTCTCTTACAAGAAAGATGGACATGAGATGCACGATTGGTGGCAAAGGCAAATGAGCCTCGAGGATTTTTAATTCGCCTTTCTGTACCTCGTCTCACGTGGGAAGATGCTTCCCCCACCTCGAGACCCCCGCTGAATCTGCTTTTCGCCAGATTATTTTGGGTTTCTCTAGGGGTCGTGTTTAGTTCTAAAATTTTTTCTCAAAAAATACTACAGTAGTTATCACATCAAATCTTGCGATACGTGTATGAAGCATTAAATATAGACGAAAAAAAAACTAATTGCACAGTTTGGTTGGAAATTGCAAGACGGACGTTTTGAGCCTAATTAATCTATGATTGAACACTAATTGCCAAATAAAAACGAAAGTGCTACAGTAACCTAATTTCTAAAATTTGGCCAACTAAACAAGGCCTATGTGTTCATGCATTGGCTGGCCTGTGTATCCCCGCGTTAGGCTTTGAAGTTTTGTAGCTTTATTTTGCAAGTAATCTATTGTGTTTAAATCCAGAGATTAAAGTTTAGAAGTATCATATCGGATATCACAAGGGATATTAAATAGGAGTATTCAGATAGTAATAATAAAATAAATTAGAGAAGTCTTCAGGAATCCGCAAGATGAATTTATTAAGCCTAATTAATATATCATTAGCATATGTTTACTGTAGCATCGCATTGTCAAATCATGAACTAATTATGCTTAAAAAATTCATCTCGTAGAGTAGTCGTAATCTACACAATTAGTTATTTTTTTAATCTATATTTAATACTCTATGCATATGTCTAAATATTCGATGTGACAGGATATAAACTTTAGGTGAAGAAACTAAACGACGCTCTGGTAGAGATTGCGGTGGTGGAGGGAGATATGCTTCACTTGGACTCCACTCCTTTGGATGTGGGTTCAGCACAGCACTTGCCAGAAGATTAGATGCAAACTAGTAATCTTGCAAAAAAAAAATATATCAGCTTTTGCAGAATTATGCGATGCACTGCCACTGAGTTCATTATTTCAAAGGAAATCATCATTTTTGGCCGACTTTCCAGCCCAAGTTATCAGCATATTCCAAAAGGATGCTGCCTCATTTCCAAATGTGAATATGTGTATACACAGTCCATAGCAACCTCAAGGGCTCTAGGCCTCATTTTATAATTGTGTACGGTACCTCTGAGTAGAAGAGCTGTCATATTCTTCATTCGTGTTTAGTTGACTTGTACACCGTTCCTGCCGTTTCCCTTAATACGCACGTTCGCTTGGCTTATAAGTCATATTTTTTTAGTCAATAAATAGTATTTTTTTTTCATAATAAATTAGTCAACAGTATTTTCAGTCATGTCTTATTAGCTAAACAAATAGAACATAATTTGTGTCCATCGTTCATCTGTACATTGATAGGACAGCCTGATAGTGTACAGTTAGCCAGTTAGGGTCTTTATGTGGCACACTTAATGCTCCCTCCGTCCAGAAAAAAATCAACAACGTGTTACATATTAACAAAAGTAGTTCATGTTTAACTAAATTTCTAATAAATACTATTCATATTTACGGCTCCAAAATAATTTATTATAAAAATATATTTCGTAATTAATCTAATGATATTTTTTTAATATCATAAATATTGATACTTTTTATCTATAATTAATCGAACTTAAGATACAAAACCATGATACTATGCTAGAATTGTATTCTTTTTTGGACGGAGGGAGTACTGTTTAATAGCAATCGAGACCTGTTTGTTGGAAGCTTTATTTCTTCGATTGTTACATGTATCATTAGATTAAGTACCTGAGTGTGGATTGATCTTGGTCACCTGCTTAATCATTACATTAAGTACCTGATCAAGTAATTATCTCTCAGGTCTGGTCTCTAGTGAGGCGGTTTGATCAACCACAGCTTTTCAAGCCCTTTGTGAGCCGGTGTGAAATGAAGGGGAACATTGAGATTGGTAGTGTCAGGGAGGTCAATGTCAAGTCTGGGCTGCCAGCCACAAGAAGCACAGAGAGGCTGGAGCTGTTGGATGACAACGAGCACATACTCAGCGTCAGATTTGTTGGAGGTGATCACAGGCTGCAGGTATGCTTTGTTCTTGATGTATCTATATACTGTCCATCTTACATGCAGTTCCTTCTGTTAAGGCTAGCTTGGTTGTGGTTCCAATTCCAACATGCAGACTTCTTGAATTGGTATCTTGCATCAAAACTGATAATGATTTCTTGTGTGCAACTTATTCTGTGACTGATATGCATATATGCTTAAGAAAACTAGCAGTTTAGTGGTCATATGTACTATCATCAGGATTGTTCATTGATTAGATATACTTATGTCGATAAGTTGTCACCTACCTTCATCGCTATCAGCCTATCACAAATTTATTTGCCTAACGACTGCTGTGTATTTTATTTTGCATTCAGTAAAACTCAACTAAAACTGGTCTTAGTCTTTGCTGCACGTCGTAACATATACGCAATGAAATACATGATAGGATTAATCCCTTTCTAATGTTTATTATTTCATTTTGAATGGTCAAACCGTGCGCACATGACAGGTTGATTCCCAGTATTTTCCTTTAGTAACTTTGCCTCGAGTAAACGATCGAGTACAGTGAACCTGTACTTGCAACCGGAGTGTGCTTGAAACAATTGACAGGTGTATGTGCTTGGCATCTATTGTTGTTGTTAAGTAATCTGTTGTCCTCCTCTGTACGTGCAGCAGGGGCATGCACTGAAAGGGCTCCCCTGCTACAGCACTATAGCCACGGCAAGGACAGTGCCGAAAGGCTCTCCTGCTACACTGTAGCTATAGCAGGTGCAGGCGTCAAAGTCAGCTCTGCTGTCACATCTAGCCACTGAAGCAGCATGGCAACCTGACATGTCTGTGCACTAAGATTAAATAGTAGAGTTGTATATATAGCTTCCCACTGCAACTCAGTAAGTTCAGTTTTGCCATCTCCTCTGCAGAGCTCCGGCCAACGCTGGTGCTTGTGCTGTGTGTGTACGTTCTGTTCTCCCTCCCTTGTTCTACCTCTAATTATAGTGTGTGGTCGGCAACAAAGGTGAGTGGTTGGCTCACCCGTGTCGAAGATCGGGGCCAACAGTTGTGCCCTGCTCCACTCACCAACGATAATAAAGAATAATATGCTGATGCACAAATAATGGTGGGCTTACTTCACTATACTTATTAATAGATTAGTGCTCTACTGCAAAGCACATACCTCGCTCAACCCATAGTGGTTAGTTGCACATGACGAGCGAGATATTTTCCACCTCATCCTGACTCCTGAGTACACTGCCAGATGCATCTTGATGTGCTGCCATCCTCATCAAGTGATAGCCCCAACAAACTAACTGTTGTCGACTTGTCGTCTAACAAAAAAAAAAAAAAACAAGCACCGATTGTTGTTATGCACTGGGTGATGCTTGTATGTTCTCAACTCCTTGGACTAACAAGTAGGGCACTGACTTGCCATCCTTTGACCTTACATGCCAAATTCATTGCATGAGGACCTGTCACTCGCTTGTCGTGCTCCATCCGTTATTGCTCTCATCAGCTTGCTAGCCATGGCAACAAGTGGCCATGGTCACATGCTTTGCACTTGCATAATGGGGCTTTGTTTAGATTGCAAGTTTTTTCACTCTCTCTCTATCACATCAAATCTTTGGACACATGTATGGAGTATTAAATATAGATAAAAAAATAACTAATTACACAGTTTGATTGCAAATTACGAGACGAATCTTTTGAGCCTAGTAAGGCCATGATTGAACAATAATTGTTAAATACAAACGAAAGTGCTACAGTGTCAAATACTGATTCTTAACCCTAATCTAAACAAGGCCTGGATGGATGCCACTTGTGACTTGTCTGAATGCAAACGCAAGGGAGGATAGATATGTAGTTTAGTTATTATCCGCCCCTTGGGTTGGTTGGGAGAACGCCAGCGGCATGCATGTGCGCTGACGACTAGTCTAATTCATCTGCTTGTCATCTTCTTCCTTTGCCTGCAGAACTACTCCTCCATCCTCACCGTCCACCCCGAGGTCATCGACGGCCGGCCGGGGACGCTCGTGATCGAGTCCTTCGTGGTGGACGTCCCCGACGGCAACACCAAGGACGAGACCTGCTACTTCGTGGAGGCCCTGCTCAAGTGCAACCTCAAGTCGCTCGCGGAGGTGTCCGAGGAGCAGGTCATCAAGGATCAAACGGAGCCTCTTGACCGGTGATGGGAGATATATATAGGTCGATCGATATGTTCCGATCATTGCATTCCTTAGAATGTGCAGAGGTATTCTCCAATGGAGCCCCTAGGTTCCTGGAAAATTGCATGGAAAATGAGTTTTGAGGAACTGCTACTGCTATGCCGCGTTCAAAGTTAAGTTGTTTCCTCCTTGCGATTGTGTTTGCTGTTCTTCTTCGGCGTTGTATGTCGCAGAAGGAGAAGGACAGAATATGATGTGCTATTGTAGTGATGAAAATTGAAAGAAAAAAAAATTAGAACTGTGAGGCCCTGAACATCTTCATTCTCAGATCAATATGTGGACTGGAGGGTTGTTTCTCTGTAATTAGATTCGCTCTAGATTGCTCCATCTTGATTTCTTTCTTTCTCATGTGTGTGTGTGGTGTAAATACATGCCCGGATGGTGTGTAATTAATTCCCTAGAGGGTCATGCATGAGTTCAGTACTAGTCAAGAAAGAAGCCTTACCATAGAGATACTGCCGTTCAAGTTGGTTGACACCAATATTAAACATTAAAGGGTAAAGTATAATTTCAACCATCAAGTTGCAAGTCAGCCCGATTTTCAATCATGAACTATAAAATCGGGTAATGGACACCTTCTAACTGTCTAAACCAAACAAATTTGATCCTTAGGCTAGTTTCCAACTGTCTAAACTAAACAAATTTAGTTTCGTTTTCTGTTTTCTAAAAATTAATAAAAAAAATCTGGTTAATCTCTAAAAAATCATAATTAATTTATTTTAAATTAGAAAATTATTTGCTCCATCTTGATTTCTTTCTTTCTTGTGTGTGTGTGTGTGTTGTGTGCCCCTAGTGTGTAATTTTTTTTTGAAAAGCCATCCGGCAAGCTTTATTCATATGAGAACATTGTTACATCGTTTAATATAAGAGGAATAATACAATTAGGGGGTTCATCGACCCAAGTACATGAAGCTTTTGACATAAACGCTTGCCGAGCTAGCTTGTGGGCAACTTGGTTGGATTCTCTGTCACAATGCTCAATAGAAATCTCTGCAAATTCCCTCCACAAATTATAGCATTCATCAAAAATTGGAGCTGAAGCCATTGCCCCACACACACACACACACACACAAGAGGGAATTTGAAGTATACTTCGGGCGTCAGCCGGTAGGAACAAAGATCTCACCAAATCGACATCCCAGTTTGCATCAATCGGATTGATCAATTCATCAACAGTAGTCACTAGGTTGCGGCCTCTGCCTGGTAACCAATTGTCCTCCCAAATGTTGATTTGTGTTCCATCACCCACTCTCCAGATGTAACCCTTTTTGAAACATTCCAGACCAGCTAGCACACTCTGCCATGTAAATGAACTGCCCCTAGTGTGTAATTAATTCCCTAGAGGGTCGTGCATGGGTTCAGCTATGGTTGTGATAGTCAACAAAGAAGCCTCATTTCAGAGACACTGCTGTTGAAGTTGGTTGACAACAATAAACATTAAAGGGTAAAGTATATTTTTCAAATATCAAGTTGCCATTTAGTTCGATTTTCAATCATGAACTAGAAAATTGGGTAATGGGCACCTTCCAACTGTCTAAACCAAACAAATTTGATCCTCCAAACAATTTTGATCCTCAGGCTAGTTTTGTTTTCTGTTTTCTAAAAATAATAAAAAATTAGGTTGATCTCTAAAAATTCATAATCAATCTATTTTAAATCAGAAAATTATCAAGTTAGTACCAATTTTCGTCTAAAAATGTTATCTACTATTTGTTTATTATGATCTATACATTGTTATTTGGTACTTGTTTATTTTTGTTTGTATTGCTTTATTGCTTGTAGTTGTGCTCATTATTTATTTAAAAAATAATAACTCCAAATAGAGCACCAACAAATAGATAACATTTTTAGAAAAAAAACTAGAACCAGTTCGATAATTTTGTAATCTAAAACAAATTAATGATCAAGTTTAGAGACCAAACCAGATTTCTATTATTATGTTTATAAAATAGAAAACCACCTATGACAATGTGTGAGGACCAAATTTGTCCGCTTTCGGTAGTTGGAGGGTATCTTTTATTTGATTTCATAGTTCAAGGATGAAAAATAGAAGTGACGTACAACTTGGAGATTGAGAAATGTACTTTACCTAACATTAATTTTTACGCATATATGGCTTCCAATTGTTCCCTTGGTAGTTGAACTCAGGGCATATTTGGTTTCCTTGCCTGTAGCGTCTCGTCCTGCAAGAAGTTAGAACAGTAACTCTGTTGGATCCTTTACCCAGCTGTATCGTTATCCGTGCGAGCAAGGATTTCCTTGCTTTGCTGGGCGAGCGGGTTTGTCTCACCTGCGCTGGCAAGGCTTGCCTTGCTGGGCATGGCTAGGCAAGGAAATTGGGCGATGTGCTACAGTAAAACCAAACATGCCCTCAACCTTCTGCTGCTGCCAAATAAGCTGAGAAGTCATGTTTCTACTGCCTCCTTTTGTTGGATTCTCACTAGTGCCAATCCTTTCCATTATTAGGAACAGAGAATAGGAGAAAAATTCTACGCCTTCCACACAACTTTTATTTAGATTACATATCGCAACATAGATGTCTCATTATTGTGAATCCAAAGAGGAAAGGGTCGAATTATTTAGAACTTGAGCGTGGTGTTAAACTCTGATCCATTGTCCAGAATCAATTCCCCATGAACTTGAAAAATGCAAAATGGTTGATCGTGAGCACTGTATTGTTTAAAGTATTCTACCTTTTGTTGCTTAGAGCATATCCAAGTGTTTAGTAAAGACACTCGCAAAAGTTGTTATTCTAGATGCTTTTAGAAACTAATTGCAATAGAAAAAGCACCCTCCTTAAAAAATCTCTTTTCTTTGCTCCTGAAAACTTGAAAACCCATATGTGGTCTACCTAACGGCTAGCGCATGATTTTCACGGTCTTTGTACTTTGACAAACAGCCACATCTCCTATACCGACCGCCACGACAAAGCACCTCCAATCAACCTCCACCAAGACATAGCTGGCCATAATCACCTTGAGGGCAGGGAACTAGAGTTTACCTTCTTGGAGTTGAAGACTGGGAGACAAGAGACAGTGAGATCAGTTTTTCTGGCGGGGATTCCAACGGCGAATTACTGACTGGGACTTTGGGAGCGCACGTGAGGGGGCGATATGCGAGGCGCCAATCATTGACTTTTAGGATATATGCGTAAAAATTAGAAGTTTATGGGCCTCTTCGGCAAGAGAAGCTAAAATGCGGCTTTGATGCACAAGCCCGCGAAAGCTAGTGAAGCCGAAGAAGCCACATTCTCGTGGATTCACCTGCGGAAGTCAAAAACAGCTTCAGCTCTCTGCTGCTTCGTTGCAGAAGTCGTGTATCACATAGATATTTGGTAGGGCTTCACTTAGAGAAGCTGAAGCCGCTTAAAAGCCCTGCAAAAAAGGCCCTATATTGGAAACTATTAGATGGAGTTTTTTCTAGTCCATGCTAAAACCTGATTTTGGCACAACTTTTAAGGAGCCATTGAGATGCTTTTTGTGTTTATTGTTGGCTATCTATCGCTTTTGGTGTTTAGTGACTCATGGTCATTTGAGCGGCAAAAGAAAGGTTGTCGTCATGGTCAATCGCTACCACACAATAGGAGTGGTTTTCCTTTTCTTCGCTTGACAATTTTTGTGGGCAGCAAAGTTTGGTGTAATGACACTAATGGACCCTTCATGATGTGTTTTTGCAAGCACTGATGGTGAAGTCTGTTTTGTCTTGTTTACCTACTTTTTAGTCGGCAATTCTACTTCCTGAAGAATATGAGTGTTTCACTAAGAATATAACTTTTTTTGTTGATTCTGCTTGGGAAGGAGATTTCATTAATCTCCTTTTTTGCCACTTTGGTCTGGTCGGATTTTCTTTTCTTGTCCGAAGAAGTACTGTGAAACAATAGAAATTTCAAAACTTATCAACAAAGTGGCACGAACGATTGATAAATAGTTATAGAGAACGCCTAAAATTTGAGAAGTATTTGTGAAAAAACATATGCACCTTCTAAAAAGTCTCACGAGAGTTTTGCCATGGAACTCAACTTTTTGTTATATTACTTACAACTAGTTAGAAAACGACACGGGAAAATTAGATTAACTGAACCCTCACTACTGGGCTAAATATATAAGCTCACTCCTGGGCGAAACAGAACCCAAATTTGAGTGAAATGTTGCCTATATAACATTTTGTCGCAAGGATAGACTATTTTGTTCCCCTTTTCCTTTGGAGAAGTGGCAGGACCTCTTTGTTCAGTTCATATTACAAGAGTTTTTACAACCAAGCACAAGAGTGACCAGAAGCGGACCCAAGATTCATCAAAGACTAGTAGGCCATTATATTAGAGATCATTGCTATTTGTGCTTGGCTATAGAAAGAATAGTGTTTTGTCCACTGTAATTAAGGGCTAAGACTAAGGCCATAGCCCTAGTGGCCCTAGTGCTAGGTCTGCCACCGAGAGTGACAACAAAATTAAACCAGAAAACAATCGTGCTAACAGGAGTCAGGAGACCGAAAAATCTTGCTGTTGATACACCACCTCAAGCTAAATCTTGCAGTGTCAACTCCGCCTGATCCTCCTTAATCATCTAAAGAACTTCATCGTGTCAGGTCCCAAGTAAAAACTTTACAGAACCAATTTCTAGAAAACAAATTCTTACTTGAGGATAAAATTCTAGTTCTTTCAACACCAGGAAGAAAAATTTGTGCAACTTTTGACCTTGCAAGATTTCGACGCTTTACATTTCAACCTTTACAAAAATGAACTCGACACATACAATTAGGGTTTGCAGGAATAAAATAATCTACTTCGTTTCCTAAAGAAAAATGCCGCTGATAAAGCTAGATCCCCATTGTTTGGCCAAAATACAAAGCTGCCATTTTGTCCTTTTGCCTGACCTACCGGGCCGGGCAGTTGGGCTGGCCGGGCCCACATGCAGTCCCGGTCATGGACGCCCACATGCAGTCCCGGTCATGGACGCCCACATGCAGTCCCGGTCATGGACGCCGCCCTCCACCCTATCGCTGTCTCTCAGTGTCGGCACATCCATTGCCTTTGCTGCCAGCCTGCCTGTCAACTTTGTCACTTGGGCCACCTGCTCGAGGACAGGCATTGTGTTGCTGACCAAATTAATTTGGCGGCTGATCCATGTTTCATCATGAACGTTGGCCACACAAACTCCAAAAGGATAGTCAAATCTTTGGACATCTTTGGGCATAATACAAGTTTGGGGACCGAAGACTTTTTGACCTGCGTTTTGCAGAAAAAAAATATTTATTTGAACAGAAGTTGGAAAATAAATGGACATGTTTGGATAGGAGGACTTGACTTTTGAGCGTGGGGTGGGCTGACAAAAAGCCCAAATCGTTTTTCCCAGCCCTGGGTTCTCTCTTTGGGCATCATATTCGGGCTATTGGCGGACTATGCTCAAGGCATGATAAACAATAAAACAAATCTATTTAATTTTTTAAGCTGGATTATTTTGAGCTAAAAATAGTTGTCTAAAAGCATCTCCAATAATATCTAAAAAAATGGAGTCCTAAATATGGTTTCGGAACCATTCATAAAAGTTTTGGCTACGAAAAATACACTCTACCAACTATTCCCTTTTATTCGTGATCACTGCCCATGTATTGTCAATATTTCAACAGCAATTCCAAAATCAAAGATATTCATGTTTGAAAATACTGGTTGCAACTAGATGACTTTCAGGGAATCTTGAACCAAGCCTAGACAACAGCAGTGCCTCAAACAGACAGTGCCAAGATAGTTACGGCAAAGTTCAAGAAATTAAGAAAAGGACTTAAGGAAAAGCAGGCCAGAATGTCTAGCTTGAAGGCAGTTATTGCAAGCACCAAATTCTTAATCTAATTTCTGGAAACTTTAGAGGAATACAGAGACCTAAGCCTGCCTGAGTGTAACTTCAGGTATACATTGAAGGCCAAGCTTCTTCATCTTCTTGAGCAGCAAAGGATCTATTGGAAACAAAGGGTTGTAATCAAATGGGTAAAATTAGGGGATGCAAGCACCAAGTTTTTTCATGCAAATGCAACAATCAGGCATAGGGGCAATCTGATAACTCAGTTGGAAGACCAAGAAGGGACCATCCTCTCTTCCCACAATGACAAAGAACAGCTTCTCTGGCAGGACTTCAAGGAAAGGCTCGGAAAGACTGAATTAACACGGTTTGCTATTGATCCTTCATCTCTTTTGGAAAGAAGGGGTGATCTTAATTTTCTAGAAGAACCTTTCTCAAATAATGAGATAGATACAGTAACCAAGGGATTACCAAATGATAAATCACCTGGACCAGATGGGTTTAACAATAAATTTCTGAAAAGTTGCCGGGCCACCATCAAGGGTGACTTCTACAAAATTGTGCAGTGATTTCCACAACAGCAGCATTTGCCTCAAAGCATCAATTCCTCTCTCATCACCCTCATACCCAAGGTATCGGGAGCCAGAACTATAAATGATTACATGCCAATCTCATTACTGAACACCTCAGTAAAGCTCTTAACCAAACTGCTAGCAAACAAATTGCAGACAGTGATTACAAAGTTAGTGCATAGAAATCAATACGAGTTTATCAAAACTAGAACTATACAAGATTGCCTAGCTTGGTCACTAGAATACTTGCACATGTGTCATCATTCAAAGGAGATTGTCATTTTAAAACTGAATTTTGAAAAGGCTTTTGATAAAATGGAACACCAAGCGTCATGAAGGAAAAAGGTTTTGGGCAGAAATGGCTAAATTGGATGGAAATGATCTTCTCCTCAGCCACCTCAGCTATTCTTCTAAATGGTACACTAGGCAAGACCTTCAATTGCTTGAGAGGAGTAAGACAAGGGGACCCCCTATCACCACTGTTGTTTGTACTAGCTGCTGATTTCCTTCAGACTCTGGTAAACAGAGGCAAGGACCTAGGTCTTTTAAGATTACCAATTCCCATGGAGTCAAACAAGGATTTCCCAATCATACAATATGCTGACGATACATTGATCATTCTTGAAGGGGATCCAAGACAACTCTTCTTCAAAAAATTAGCCATCAATACATTCACTGAATCCACATGGCTAAGAGTAAATTTTAAGAAATCCATGATGTTGCCAATAAACATAACAGAGGACAGACTGGACCTACTAGCAAGAACTTTTGCTGCTCAAAGGGGTCATTCCCCTTCACATATCTTGGACTACCACTGGGCCTAACTAGACCAAAAATACAAAATTACTTGCCCCTGATAAACAAATGTGAAAGAAGACTTGGCAGTGTGTCAAGCTTTCTATCTCAGGCTGGAAGACTAGAATTGACAAATGCAGTGTTCACATCTTTACCAACCTTCTATATGTGCACCCTATCTCTGCCAAAAACTGTAATCAAGAGGATCGACGGCTTCAGAAAACACTGTCTATGGAGGGGCAGTGACATCAATGACAAAACCACCAAAAGCAGCATGGAAAATGGTTTGTGTGCTTAAAGAAGAAGGAGGATTAGGTGTGATAGATATAGAAAAGCAAAATGAAGCTCTGCTACTCAAAATCTTCATAAATTTTTTAATAAACAAGACATCCCTTGGGTTCAGCTGGTGTGGGAAAAACACTACAAGAATGGAAAGTTGCCAAGTCATATAAAGAAAGGGTCTTTTTGGTGGAGAGACAATATAAAGAATCTCATGCAGTACAAGGAAATGGCAAGGATTGAAGTTCAATGTGGCAGCACGATTCTCTTTTGGCAGGACAATTGGAATGTTCATGATCTCAAATCCTCATCTCCAGAGCTATACTCCTTTACTAAGAACAAGCTCATCACAATGCAAAAAGCCCTGGATTAGGAGGACATACTTCTCTCAACTCTTTCACCTGCCAGTCTTAGAGGAGGCTTTTGGGCAAATGCAAAATCTTCTAACTGATCTAGACAACTTGCGGTTAACAGAAAACAAGGATATCTGAAGATATAGTTGGGGGGCTAGCTTTAGTTCCTCATAGGCATACAATGTCTTGGTAGGTCACTCCCAAGTTCATGATGTCTACCATTGGCAGTGGAAATGTCATTGTCAACCTAAACACAAGGTATTCTTCGAGTGCTAATTAAAGACAGGCTAAGTACAAGGAACATACTCAGAAGAAAGAACGTGCAACTAGATTCTTTTAATTGTGTCCTCTATTCACAAAACACAGAAGAAACCTGTCAACACTTTTTTCTTCAGTGCCCTTTGGCAATGCAATGTTGGAGGATAATTCACATGGACATTCCCTTGAATGAGAATTTTCTAGAAGTGACTGATTACCTCAAGGATAGGCTGCAATCACAATTTTTCATGGTAGCTGTTGTGCTTATCTGCTGGAGCATTTGGACATCAAGAAATGATATGATCTTCAAAGGAATTCAGCGAACGATAAACAATGCTAGAAGCCTCTTTCGAAAAAGAAATTCTCTTGCTTCTGCATAGAGTGAATTCAAGACTCACCCCCTAGTTTGAACAATGGATCCAAACCCTGGTGTAATTCATAGACTTAGCCTGATTTTTTTTGTTTCCTTTTTTGTTTCTTAAATTCTATTGTAAACTCTTGCTTCTTGCTTTTTGCTTTAATTAATAAATTCAATCTGTAGGGGCTGCGGCCCTCCAACTTCCTCAAAAAAAATCATGTCATTGTCTCTCATACATATCGAACTGCCGACTATAGAGAAAATAACTCACTATTGTGGTCGGCCATCCCCGACACCCTAGCTCACAACAAACACATTAAAAATGGAATCTTCATGGTCTACTCTATCTTCTAGTATTCTCAGATACTAGAGACCCAATTCTGATGAACCCCTAGGCAGTGGTGGTGGTCGGGTCATTGCCGGCCATCTTGGCACCATAACTCACACATAGAACTTCCAAAATGAAATCTCCATTGCCTAGTCTATCTTCTAGAATTCTCAGATACAAAAATAGTGGTTGAAGATCTAACCTTGGTGATGAGGAGGGCCTGCATCTCGTCAGGATCTTTCGCTCCGCTATCGAAAGAAGTAGGAGGTCCGCAGTTGGGCTCCTCTGATGTACATCTCCACCATGGAGCTCCATGACATAGATCTAGCCATCGTAGACCCTCCTTGTCCGGATCCTCTGTGCTGCTAACAAGGAAGGACATTGCGATGCTGGGACCAACCCACGTGGTTGCAGCCTACGGTGCTGCGCGCGTTGTGCCCTTCTGCTCAAATGCCCGTTGGTCATATTGACACTGGCTCACAACCTCCGTCCCCATGGTGCCCTGTGCATGTCGACCACCGCCGTTGTCGCCGCCGACGCACCCTCACTAGAGTCAGACACCCAGCCGCTACTAAGGCGCCCACTAGTAGACACTAGGGTTTGGGCAAGCCCACGACCAAGGTCCTCCATGCCTTGGATCAGAGATGTGCGCGCTGTGTTGTGCTTGGATCGGGGGAGGAGAAAAGGATGGGAGGCTATAGTGTCTGTGGGTGAGACAAAGAAAGAGAGGCGGAGGCATTGGTGGTGATAAGAGAGAAAGAGAGGTGTTGTATGCATAAGTTAGGGTATGGTGCGCTCGGTGCCATGTTTTTTAATGGGTTGTGCCTAATGTTAGAGGTTGCCCTAATAAGATGGTTTTCTCTATAAATATGCCTTATAGACACGAGTCTCTTAGGAAGCTTGCCTTTGTAAATTAATTTACAATGTTTGTCTCTATGAATGGGCCGATTGTCTCTAAACTTCAGTGGGTATTTTAGGAGACACAAATATTTTTTTGACTATATTTGTAAATAGAATAGCTTGCCTTCTAAAATCGTTATTGTATAGGTATGTGTTCCATGTATGTTACCCACATATCTTGTTTTCAACACAAAGATGATGATCTGCCTTTAGGGCCTGGTTTGGTTGAAACCCCAAGTGTTGTTCAAGGTCTCAGCCTTTGAAGACCAGGTTGTCGCACGAGCGAACTCAGATGCGAAATGAAGTGAAAGGAATACGTATGCGAAACAAAACGGGCAATTTCATTGATCTTGTTCCTCTCTTTTTACATTCCCCGATGGGGGTTATTTATACCTGCCGGTAGGCTTTTCATCGAACTAGAATGCCCTTCTAACTACTACACATTTCTCGGCGGGCGCCTTTTCTCGCGAAAGTATGGCGGCGGCCGGGACCCGACTAGGGTGCCCCGAAGCCGGTCCTGCCCCCAACATTAGCCCCTCGGCATCGCATGAAGAGGTTTCCGATCTCCGCGCAGATGCCTTTAGTCACCAAAGGAGCGATGCACCACAGGGCCCGGATGCCATCCCCTGCGAAGGTTGGAGGATCCACGGCGGTGGTTGCGCCAATGTGGGATAAGGTGATGAGCATTTTCAAAATTATTATTATTATTATTATTATTATTTTAGCGACCATTTTCTATTTTTTTGGTTCTCGTGCCATGGTTACCGTTTCTTGGAATTCGAACCGTCGTGGCGGTTATGCGAACCGTCGCGTCGGTTCCTCGAGGCTTGCACCACGCGGTGGGTGCCTATATAAGCCCCCCCTCAAGTTAGGAGAGCCGTGTGTGCTCGTCTTTCCTCTTGCCCCCGCCCGCTTGATCAAGTTTTCGCTTTTTGGCTTTTTGCTCAAGTTGTTTCGGTTGCTCGTTCGCGATTGCCAGGATTCCAATCTTCGCAGAGTTCTTCACATGTTGGTTTTCATTTTGTTGTATTCGCCTTTACTTCCTACTATGCACTTGTACTATTTTAGTGTTTTGCTCTTTTTGCTTCTTTACTATTATTTGTTTGCTTTGGGCTTTCATATGTAATGCGCCTGGATAGATGTCAAGTGAGTCGTCGTCTGGCAACAATTCGTCCAGCGGGAGCTCATCTGACAGCTCTATCTCGGAATCACGCACCCTTCGCCAAGCGGGCATGAACATATGGCTGGGCAGTCGTCGAATAGGCAGGGCGTTAATTTGATGTCGGAGCCTTCTGGTGAAAGCGGCCATGGTCCGTTGCATGATGAAGCCACCGATGAGACAGATGCTGACGTGGAGATTGTGGAAAAGGGAGAAGAAGGTGAGATGGTGGTCCCGGTGCCAGCTGCTGTTAGGGGGCAACCGGATCTTACCCCCATCATGTACCGAATAGGTCGCTCGCGTGTGATGGAGGAAGAACTCGATAGCTATGTTGGTAGTGGGCTTATAAAGTCTTTGATGCGCAACTTGTGTCGCGCTCTAGGTCGAGAAGAGGTGCCCCTCCTAGAGCCTTATGAGGCCAACATCTTTCGCGACTTCTTTGAGGTGGGACTATGATTCCCCTACGAGGATTTTGTGGGTGAGGTTCTGCAGCGCTTTAACCTACAGATTCACCACCTGACTCCCAATGCTTTCACCTAGCTTGGCGTATTCGTAATGGCGATGAAGATGTCTGGGAGCGAATTAAGCGTAAACACTTTCGCTCACTATTACGAGACGCATCTACATAAAAAGGTTGTCAAGGATAAATGGATGAAGACCGAGATGGTGGCCCATTGGGGTTCCTACAACTTTGTGTCGAAGAAAATAAGGGGCACCGTGACCATCGTGTTAGCACATCACAACAAGTGGCCGTGGTTGACCGACTATTGGTTTTATCATCACGTTTGCTTCGACGATGATGTGGCTAAGGCGTTGGCAAATGATTTGCCAAAAGCGCACATTCTGGTTTTCAAAATGACACCTATGAAGGGATTTCACCTTGCTGAGATCCTAGCTGATGGAACAGGTGACATCGGGGCATCCATCGATGCTTTTGCTTTGACGTCCCGCTGGCAAATTAGCCGGGACTTCATGGAGGAGTGGCTAGCTTGCGAAAGCCCACCGCTAAGTAGCAAGACTCATTTTTTTGAGTTTGAGTGAAGGGATGGTTATGTCTACCTAAATCTTGGGGTTGCATAGTTGGATGCCTTTTCTACGGACTTTGCTTTTGTAAACTATATAGAGCATAAGGTCGAACAGATCATAGGGGTTTATGGAAAGGAGCACAAGGGCAAGAGTCAGTGTTTGGCCAGGAAGAGGAGTCTGAACCATGTATTCAAGGCGATGGGTCTTTGTTATGCTGACCGAGATGGTCCCTATACGAGTCTTCCAAACAAAGATGTTGCCCCTCGCGGTCGTGGTGCTCGAGGACAATGAGGGCGTGCAAGGAAAGTTACAGCGGGGCATGGGGCAAATACCTACATTGGAATCTCGTAGGAAGAAACATGGTGGATGAGGTCGGGGCATCTCCAAGCCCGCCGATATTTGCATCGGCCATGAAATTGCTGGCAAGATGGGGAACAACAAAAAAGTGGTACGCCGTTTCGCCAAGGTGGCAGAAACATGGTGGACGAGGTCGGATAGACTCGCCATTTTGCCAAGTTTGGACTGAAGTGGTAGTTCATCCCTTTACATTTCTTGCTTCTATTTTTGTTCTCTGCTTCAAGCTTTTGCCTTGATCTTGCATTACTTTCGCCTTCTTACTTTTACGCCTCGTTGTCTTTGAATGTGCAAGCCACCGGCAGTTTCGATGGAATGGGAAGCAAGGCGGAGATTGCTGACATGAATGACACCTCTGGCGCAGCTGACACCATGTTCGTTGGGGACACGTTCGGCAAAAATCCCAAAAAGAAACCCGCAAGACCGTTGATCCACCGTCGGACATCGCTCCGAAGAGGCCGAGACCGTCTTCTACTGCGACGGTCGCTCCTACTTGGCTAGCCTCCATCTCCATGGCGTCTCCTGATGCTTCTGGTTCACAGCAGCAGTAGGGTAACTCACGATTTTACATGGAGTCTATTTGGTTAACCGAGAGCTTAGTTCGCGGGTAGCTATTCGGCCATGGGGAGTTGCGGTTGGGTTCTCAGCCTGAGGATTATGGTGAGATGCGAATCTATTCTAGATCAAGCTCCTCGGGTGAGATGACTTCCATGAAGGAGGAGACTTACCGGATTGCTCGTGCTTTAGGGGCTGTCTCGAATTCCTGGGTGATTGCCAACGTGGATCATTGGACCATTGGCTTGTTGCCCGGCGAGGCTATGGTTGCTTTTGCCGATGCTGGCATGGGTTCGTTCACCACCCCAGAGGTGGACAGGGACCTTCTCAAGGTGCCTAATTCGTCTCTTGTGGAGGTGGTAAATTTTCATGCCACCAGCGTAAGTGCCGTAACATTTTTTCTTGTTTGCTTTTCTTATTGTTCTTGCTTTCGAATATTGTCGCATGACTTTGCATTTTGACATGCAGGCCATGCTCCTAGCTCAGGGGCTCCAGCAGCAGGGGCTAGCCTTTCGCTAGGGCCTTGAGAGGGAACTAGCGACCAAGGATGATAAGATCTGGGCCCTTGAGCAGGAACTGGAGGCGGCTAAGAAGCTTACTGAGGAGAACGAAGCTACTCACAAGACTGCCGAGGAGCATATTGCGAAGATGTGCGAGGAGTTCAAAGGGTGTCGTCGGTAGAGACGCTATGAGCGCAAGATTGTGGCCGGCGCCTAGAGAGCGAAAGATGTATACAAGGAGCTGATCTAGAGTGTGGGCGAAGAGGCAAAGGCGCCTAGCGATATGCCTATTGTCGATTTCATGGAGTGGCTGGTGAATGAGCTGGCCACCGTGAGCGACTACATGACCGTCGGGTGGGAGTACACTTTTTTCGTCTCGCTCCACGCCTTCGCTTAGGCTTTGGAAGAGTGCGGGTACAACCATCTCGACAAGGTCGAGATCAAGGACCCGCAAACGTAATGGAACGGCCCTAGCCATGCTCATGACGTGGTGAAGAGGTTCTTCGATGGGTTCTGGCACCCTGGTGGCCAGGATCTCGCTCTTCTTAGGGCTGCCATGACTCACGGCAAGGTATGATTCTTTTTAGGGGTTTTTTTTCACCTTGCTGGCCCTTTTGCTGTGGGTGGCGAAAAGGTGTTCTTACTCATTTACTATATGTTCTACAGTCCACTGAGGAGTGCGTGGCCATTAAGGAGAAAGTGAAGAAGTACATCACAGATCGAAAATGCTCACGAAGCGGCAGTCGAGAGTGGTTCGGGCGATGCAGACGCTCCGCCTACCCTTGCTACTACGGATTTTGGTCGAAGATGGCACGGGCACCCCTGGCGAAGACACTGCTCAAGATGGGGTAGACAGTTAGGATTTAATATTTGCAATTTAGAAAAGATGTGTTTGTTTGGATGTTGATGTAAGCCTCGGTTTAAACTCTTGTGGTTTCGGCTCACATGTTCCTGGTGCGAGCCTGCACAACCTATGGATATATATTCGCTAATGATAAATTGCAAAGGTTTTTATGTTGGAGGCGCTTCCTGGTCTCGCCATTGCGAGAAATTTCCAGGATCTAGTGTGACCGGTTTTTTGATGTCGTGTGTTCCGGCGCATGCTTAGGAAAGAAGAATTTCTTAATAGGTTCTTCTATTTGGAGTTTGATTCAACTGTTTTGGAAGAGCACACAACCCAGCGTGAATGAATTAGGCAAGACCGTGGGGATCCCTCGATGTCTGGTCTAAAAGATCCCAAGGAGGAGCGGTGAAGAGATGATGTTGGATTTGGAAAATCGTCGATACAACTTTTATCTTTGCCCCACAGGGGGCGAGAGTATAGTTTAGTGCGAAAGCGGTGTACAATGCTTGTAATTTAACCTATTATGTCATTGTGTAAGACTGTTTGCGCATATGGTATGTTTGTTTTGTTATACATGTACTTGTCATTAGTTGGTTGTTTTTGGAAAACATGCGCCATCCCCCTTTCTTGATTTGAGTGCGCCGTCCCCCCAATCCTTTTGAGGTGCTAGCCCCTCGGCAAATTGCTTAGGCGAAAAGATGTTGTCCCCCAACCTTTTAGGGCAAGGGGATGAGCGAAGACAAGAACGCTCGAGTGTCTCATTTGCTAGCCCCTCGGCATACGTTTAAGCGAAAAGACACCGTCCCCCCAACCTTTTAGGGCAAGGGGATGAGTGAAGATAAGAACGCTCGAGAGGCTCATTTGCTAGCCCCTCGGCATATTGTTTAAGCGAAAAGATGCCGTCTCCCAACCTTTTAGGGTGAGGGGATGAGCGAAGACAAGAACGCTCGAGAGGCTCATTTGCTAGCCCCTCGGCATATCGTTTAAGCGAAATGACATCATCTCCCCAACCTTTTAGGGTGAGGGGATGAGCGAAGACAAGAACACTCGAGAGGTTCGTTTGCTATCCCCTCAACGTATCATTTAAGCGAAAAAGACGCCATCCCCCAACCTTTTAGGGAGAGGGGATGAGCAAAGACAAGAACGCTCGAGAGGCTCGTTTGCTAGCCCCTCGGCATATCGTTTAAGCAAAAAGACACCATTCCCCCAACCTTTTAGGGCGAGGGGATGAACGAAGACAAGAACGCTCGAGAGGCTCATTTGCTAGCCCCTTAGCATATTGTTTAAGCGAAAAGACACCGTCCCCCAACCTTTTAGGGTGAGGGGATGAGCGAAGACAAGAACGCTTGAGAGGCTCATTTGCTAGCCCCTCAGCATATCGTTTAAGCAAAAAGACGTCGTCCCCCAACCTTTTAGGGCGAGGGGATGAGCGAAGACAAGAATGCTCAAGAGGCTCGTTTGCTTGCCCCTCGGCATATCGTTTAAGCGAAAAAGACACCATTGCTTTCATTGCTTTTGCCGTAATCTTTTATTGCTTTTGAATTGGCATTTTACACTTGTTTTGGCACTAGGTGTATTGGCAGATATACACAATTGGTATCTTTCCTTCTGCTTCTTGGCTCGCAACATCTCGCTTGCTTGGTTGCCTTGCTAGAGTGAATCTAGCACTATTGTCGGGGTGAATTAGCTAAATTGATGTGCGGTGTTGTGGTGTCGCGCTTACCAGCGCAGAGCTGTTGCAAGGATGAAGTCTCTTGGAGGTGTGGGTCTCTGAGGCCTAGTTTCACTGAATGGGGGATGTTACATTTTTTCTTGCAACATCCCTCTAATCTTGCTTGTCGCAGTGACACGGCCACATCCTGTTGCCTCATTTTTTAGCTTCGTGCATGGCGATGACCAGACGCATGCTCCTTTTGGATAGTATGTGCTCTGATGTTTACGTGTTTTCTCACAGCATCTAAATTTTGCCACTTACTACTTTTATGCTTGTGCAGCCTTCTATCCCACACTCGAGAGCTCGCTCTCTCGGCGATAGCCGAGTCCCCTGACACTCTCTCAAGCCCACTCATTGTCCCCATGCGCGAGGACCCCTCACGCGATATCGCAGCTGCTCTGTGCGGCATGGGTGGCTATCCGAGAGCTTTATCCTAGACTAAAACTTGAACTGATGTCTGGGGAGTCCCGAGCATCTTATTTATAGGGTTTTATGGGCTCGAGGGTCATTAATTTGGTTGTTAAGGTGGGTGGTGACATTTACCACCGATGTTTGGTGCCTTTCTTAACTTTATTTGTCCTTTGTTGTACTTGCGTGTAAGCGCCTCTTTGTTTCTCTTGGCTGTGTTTGTCCTTTGCTCCTGGTTTTGGCGAATGCTTTATTGTTTTTGTGTTGCTCGCATTCGCTTCCAATCTTTAATGTGGTGTGGATGGGCTTTAGCGCCCTTAGACTTGTAATCATCGTTCCCACTCCTTTTTGGTGGTGCTAAATGCTTTATGGATATTAGGCCTTTAACATTCGTTGCCACTCCTTTTTTGTGGTGTGAATATTTTTCGATGCCTATTTAGCTTTTTGACGCTCACACCCACTCCTTTTTGGTAGGGCGGAATGTCCTGATGGCCCTTAGGCCTTTGATTTTTCGCTTTCACTCCTTTTTGGTGATGCAAAAAGCTTGTGCAGCCTTTAGGTTTGTCTTTTGGTTGCCGAGTTTTTGATCGTGACATTCCGCACGAGTGCGTAACGGCGCAACCTAACTTGGTGCTTACCGTCGTCGATATCTAGAACCTGCTGAGGTCAGGTTTTGTTTTGTTGTCTGACATTTTAGACCTTGTGTGGGGAAAAGTAAGTTCGCATTGCTTTAGCGGGTACAAAGGATCGCCTCATTAAAAACCTCATGCCTTTTCGCAAAGGCTTCCCCTATGAGGAAAAAGAGTGCAAATCCTTTTTTGATGTTTGCGAAAAATGGCAAAAAGAAAATTACGACCCTCTGGGGGCAAAGATGCTAAGGGTAGAAGTGACACAGGTTGTCTATGTTCCACGTGTGGCTTGTCTCGACCCCTTCTTCGTTGAGCAGCACGTAAACTCCTGGCTTGACCATATTCGCTACCACGAACGGGCCGTACCACTGGGACTGCAATTTGCCTAGCTTGTCGGGATGATGAATGAGCACCATGTTGCCTGGATTGATGTTCTTTCGCAGAACCTTCTTGTCCCTCCATGTCTTTGTTTCTTTATGATATTTGTCGAGGTTTAATGGGGCCCGCAACCTGGCATTTTCTGTTGTTTCGAGTTTCACATATCGTTGTATTGGAGTGGTTGCTGTGATTTTAGTCCGGAAAGAGCCCAACCTAAGTTCTTTTGGCGTGATTGCTTCTTCGCCATATAGAAGGCGAAAGGGGGTGAACCCTGTTGTTTGGGTACACGAGATGTTATGGCCCTAGACAGAAGAGATCAACTCCTATGCCCATTTTCCTTTTGGCAAATCGAATAGTGCTTTTGACACTACATTGAAAATCAGTCCATTCGCCCTTTCAACTGCTCCATTGCTTTCTGGGTGATTGATAGATGCAAATGCTAGCTTGATTCCTAACTCACTGCAAAAATTTCTGAACTCAGTGCAATTGAATTGCTTTCCGTTGTCAATTGTTATGTAGGTTAGGACCCCAAAATGGCAGATGATCCTTTGCCACACAAAACTGGTTAGGGTGCCCGATGTGATCTTCGCCAATGCCTTGGCTTTGATCCATTTTGTGAAATACTCTAGGGCTACTGCGGTGAAACGTAGATTCCCGGGCGCTATTGGCAATGGCCCTACTATATCGACTCCCATCTCTGCAATGGCCATGTGGAAAAGATTGACTGAGTCAGGTTAGCTAGGGCTTTTTGCTTTTTAGCGAACATTTGATAGCCTTTGCAACTGTGGACAAACTCCTTCATGTCTTCTACTGCTGTTGGCCAATAGAACCCTTGTCCCATCGCTCTATGGGTGATTTCATGTGGTCCCCTATGAGTCCCCACACATTCCGGCATGCATCTCGCTTAGCAGTTGGATTCCCTGCTCTCTGCTTATACATTTCAACATCAGCATGACGATTCCACTTTTGCATAGCTCCCCCGCTATGATGGAGTATTGTTTTGTCCTAGAGTTCATTCTATCTGTTTCATGTTTGCTTTGCGGCTCATAGGTTCCATTGAGGTATGCGAATATGGGTGATCTCCAGTCCTTGCTTGTGATGGTATGCACGCTGCAAGGCCATTCCTCCTCTTCTCGTATGGCTTTGACTGATAGCTCTTGATAGAATACGTCTGCTGGCATCGCTCTTTGCGTGGCTGCTTTTGTAACTCATCCGCCTCAGCGTTTTCGCTTCTTGGAATCTGGCGAAAAGTGAATCCAGTGAAGTGTTTCTCCATTCTTCTTACTACTTGCCAAGCACTTGGTTAACTCGGGCTATTTTGTGATGAATTCTTTCTCGATGTGCCCCACTATTACCTGGGAGTCTGACCTGACTATACATCTTCTGACCCCTAGGGCCCTGAGCTTTTGCAACCCTAGGAGCACTGCCTTGTATTCGGCTATATTGTTGGTCCGGAGAAATTCTAGCTTGGCTACGTAGCGAAGCTTTGGACCTTTCTACGGCGTTACTATTGCTACTATACTCACGCCAGCCATTCCCCAGGCTCTATTGGAATGCACGGTTCAAGTTGGTTCTTTGAATTGTAGTGTGGTGTCGAAAGCTGCTGGGGTCCAATCCTCGATGAAGTCTACGAGTGCTTGCGACTTGATTGCTGATCTATGTTTGAAATCAACTACAAATTCGTTCAGCTTTGTGGCCCATTTTCTGATTCTTCCAATAGCTTCGCTATCACGAAATAGCGCTTCCAGCGGCTGTGCTGAGAGGACTTTGATGCGATGAGCTTTGAAATAATGCCTCAGCTTTCTTGATGCCATGACCACTGTGTATGCTATTTTCTCTAGTTAACTATAGTTGAGCTTTGCTCCTGGTAAAGCCTCTGATACGAAGTATACTGGGAATTGCTTCATCTTGCTTTTGTGCTCCTTCTCTTCAACCAGGACCGCACTAACAGTTGTGGGCGACACTGCTAGATATAGCAGCAGTGTTGCTGATGGTGAAGGCTTGGACAATGTTGTTAATTTGGTCAAGTAGGATTTGAGCTCATCGAAAGCTTGCTGCTACTCGGGCCCCCATTCAAAATGATCTGAGCTTCAAAGGGTTTTGAAGAAAGGTAAGCCCTTTTCAACTGATCTTGAGATGAACCTGTTAAGTGCTGCTAACCTACCGGTGAGCTTCTGCACCTGCTTTTCTGCTTGTAGGTGGCTTCATGTTGACTATTGCTGTTATCTTCTCAGGATTTGCTTCGATGCCTCTCGCTGATTCTAAACACACTACACCACAACACCGCTTCACCGTCAGACATCTGACACTAAAAATTATATTTGGCGATGGATGATCTGATGCTAAAGATAACTTAGAGACCATCTTACGCTAAATCCTCATTTAGCGATTTAGTGTCTGTCGCTATAGGTATTCATATTTAGCGTTGAACCATCTGTCGCTAAAGCCAAGTGTACCGTCAATCTGTCTATCGCTAAAGAAAATGGGCCCCACCCACCATGACAAACCCTAGGTCCTTTCCCAAATCCTAAACGCAGTCGCCTCTTCTTTCTCTCCCACAAGCCGCCTCTAGCTTTTTCCTCTTCCATCGCGCTCCACTCTCTCTCCGGTCTCTCCCTCCTGATTCCAATCCGACCCATCCCACCCCATGTGACTATGGCGGAGCTCCGTTCTTCTCGGGGCTCGGTAGATCTAGTCCTCGGAGCAGCGGATCTGGCCGGCGGGCATCCCTAAGGCGGCAGCTCCTTCGTTGTCGATTTAGAGATGGCGAAGAAGGCACCGGAGTGGTGGAGTCATGGAGAGCGCCCATCCCCGGCCTCGATCCACCTCGATGCAGCAAAGGGCGCTCGACGGCGGCGCTGCAATCCAAGGCCGTGTCGGTCGGTGCGGTGCCGAGACGGCTCCCTCTTCCGATCCCGCACGCTCCCAGCTCCCCCTCCTGGTCCCACGTGCTCCCTGCTCTCGGCAGACGACAGCAGGCTAGCAGCGTCCAGCACACGGTGTCGCGTTGCGCCTAGAGCCTGGGGGCTACGGCCTGCCCCTGGCGCTGGCCTGGGCGCTAAGCTAGTCCCTCGATCTTCAAGGTACTCATGCATACTTACATTGGGCTTGCTTGTCGCAGTTTTGCCACGACTTCATCTGGGACTGTAAGCCTATAATCTGATAATAATGTAGATCTACGCCGACGGTGCGAGAAGATCCAAAAATGGACGACACCATCGTCGCCATCACCGGCGACGGTGATGACTCCGACCGCCGCCGCCCCCTGCTCGCCCCAACCGAAGAGATCCACCCATACACTGACCCCCCGTACCCTCAGCTTCCGCCCCTAGATGTTGCGGCGGCGCAGCCCGAGGAGCAGCGAAAGCCGGAGAGAGTGGCCTCACTGGACGTGTTCCGCGGCTTCACCGTCGCCGTGAGTGAAAATTCTATCCAGATCATGCTGGTTCTTTGCACGATGGCTCCTAAATTTAGGCGTGGACTCTGGTTGCGTGCACAGATGATGATACTCGTGGATGATGCCGGCGGGGCGTGGCCGGGCATCAACCATGCGCCATGGTTCGGAGTTACGGTGGCGGACTTCATCATGCCCTCCCTCCTCTTCATCATCGGTGTCTCCGCCGCACTCGACTTCAAGGTAGTATGCTGAACTACTAACTACTAGCTGCTCGAGCATAGTATGAATGAAGCAACCAATCTAGAATGTTGGATCTTTGGATTTATTATCCTGAACCCTGGGCCACTGGCTGCTATGAATTGATGCCACCATATGGGTTGGGAATTTGTTGAGCTATTCAATTGCCCCTCAAATAGAAGGGGAAATTTGAGAGCGCTTGTTGAGCTCTGCGATTGCCAAATGGTGAAGTCAACACTTTTTCTGAGTATAAAGGCTAGATACTTGCAGACATATCCTACTTTCTAGGGCAATGGATTATTGAAAACAACCTTGGTGAAATCTGTTGACTTTGGCTACCTCATCAACTTGAAATTCTGTAAACCATTTCTCTTGCTGCTCCTATGCCAAAAACAATAATATGGTTGCCATTGAAAAGATGCGATGCATGATCATTGGATATAAGAGGGATGCTAGTTCTACTTTGTAGATGAAGTATGATGTAAGATTTCACATTACACTTTAGTTGCTAGGAACAAACATTACTCTTTACATCTGTTGTGCTCTGTCCAGAATACAGTGTGTTTGTATATCTTCCTTGGATGGTTGGTGCTTGGTGCACAATGTAATCATTTATTAGGATAAAAATAACCTTTGACAGTTGCAGATGTTGGATTGCAGAAAATGCCAAACAAGACAGCTGCAACTAAGAAGGCTGCAATTCGGGCTTCAAAACTTTTCATATTGGGTGTGATTTTGCAAGGTTATACTTATCGCTAGTTCTTGGCCAAGTAGCTCTCATCGACCCATTTTGTGGGATTCCTATCAGGTTGGAGTTTATCCTTCTGTTCTTTTGTACTTGTAGGAGGATACATTCATGGACGACACAAACTAACTTATGGTGTCGATTTGGATCATATTCGATGGCTAGGTGTGCTGCAGGTGATAAATAAAACAGTCCTATTTATTTAAGTTGGTGTATTCCATTTCTTTTTTATTCATGTAATGTTTGAAATTTTGATTTCTTATTGCTATCATGCTTCTTGTACTTGTAGAGGATAGCTATTGGATACTTTGTAGCAGCAATGCCAGAGATTTGGCTTGTCAACAATAATTTGGTCGATTCACCTGTATCATTTGTGAAGAAAATACTTCATGGAGTGGTTAGTCAATATGGGCAGCATTTTAATTTGGAGAAAGATTGTTTCTATGTTTTTATTCTTTTAAAAATCCTTATTCACCATTTCGGTAATGTACACTTGAACTTCTGGCCTAGTTCTTCACTATGATTATTTCCCTTGGTTCAATAAAGTGAACTCTGCCTTCAAGTTATATTTTCTGTAACTCAGAACAACCTGTCTAGTTATCTGTTAGCAAAGCTATCCTTTATTTATGCAAGCTTTGAAATTCTGGACTATGGCAGAGTCTTGCACATAAAGTCTGCAACTCCACATCAACTTCTTTTGGAAGGCTGAAAATCAAGCAGCCAAACAGTAGTCTGGACCTTTCGGTAGACTTCTTTTTTCTCGAACACGCAGGAGAGTTGCGTATCATTGTATTAATAGAAGAAAAAAGAGTCATACATAGACCCAAACCCCCACACACACCCACTAGTACATGGAAACTAAATCACCGGTTAAAACAAAAGGACGACCCAACAGCTACAGTGGTCCTTTAGACTGCTCCTTCGGCAGTGAGCAGGGAGATCCCCTTAGCTCCTGCCAGACTCCACCAATGGGCTTCTTAGTGTTCCTTAGCTAGCAAGCTAGTATTTCAGGCTTATCCTGCAACTATGTCAGCGCAGTAGGTGTAGCTCACTAGAATTGATATACATACATGATTAGACTTGTTAAGTTTGGTATTTGTATGTAGCAACCTGCCCTAGCTGAACTTTTCAGCTGGGTCCGCCAATGTCTATACTACTCTCTGAATTTCTCATACCACCTAAACTAAGGATGCCATGGTTTCAGATGGTTAGAAGCCCCCAAAAAACTGAATTAACAGTATACTAGCGAATCAGTTCTAGCTAGCTTGTATCTCAGCATTTTGATTCTCACAAGAATCTGATGAACACTGCACCAAACAATGAGATGCTCCTAGCCACGTGAGATGTTTTTGAGCTTCATGTTGGTGTTTCTTCATTTTACTGATTCTTTGATTTTTTTTACAGTATGTGTGTGTGGTCCAGACTGAAGAACAAAGCCATTTTTTACAGATTCTTTCAATGGCTATTTGCATTTGTAAAAGCATTTTGTGCTAGTTATATTATCTTGTCTGGCTCCATTTGTTTTGACAGAAAATATTCTGGCCAATGTACCTTGCATGATTGTAAAAGCATTTTGTCCTAGCTATGTTATCTTGTCTGGCTTAGTTTTAGGTAAAGGCACAATGCATTTACAGTGCTAATGCTAGACATCTATTGGTTGATTTAACTTGTCTGTTAATGGAAATTAATAAAATTATTTGAGAAAAAAATAGAAGATTATGTGAGCATAGGTAGCTTGTTTTTTAATAATATATCTGCTTAGTCATTTGCACCCTTTGATCTTATTACTTTTTTAGGACCTGATCTCATCCTTGGAAGAAGGTTCGTGATTGTACTAGCTTCCCTTCTACTGGCCTCAAATCCTAGTCAAGTAGTTGGTTAGTCCTCAATTTCATTTTTTTCTTCTGCATGGCCATTGCATCTGGTTCAGGCTGTAGACTGCATGCAACATGGCAGTATTAATCTGACTATCTGAAGCAAATTTTGGTACTTGTACAGAAGGTGAGACAGGGGAAGTGTTGTCTTCACTTATATTTTCTTGAGCTGCAATCGTTGACCTCAGATTTGTCCAGGTGCTGCAGCCATCTCCTGCCAGCCCTCACTTAAATGATAGGCATTTTGAATAGCTGATAATTTTTCATCTGTGATATCTTGCCTTATATCACTTATAACTGATGACTTTATTCTCATGAAAACATTGAGACTTCAGCTGTTGCAAAATTAGTTGCATAATGTTACCCAATTGGGATTGGAGAAAACATCCTGTGGACTACTTGTGTGTGATAAACTGCTTGTCACTACTAGCTGTTTAATTGGCCTATAGAAAATTTGTTACCGCTAATATCAAGTTAATTCCGTACTGCTTTGGCTATTCGTTAGAATGCTGGTTAGTACTAGTTGTTAGTTACTGTTTTAGCAAGCTGTACTTGAGGTACAATTCTGGTCTGGTGAATTATCTGATTACAGCCTTATGCCCAAAAATATGCATGAATCGTACTGGTACTTTTCTTGTAGCTCATTTACCAGCTTGCAACTAGACCATTCTGAACTTGTTATGTTCCTACAAGTATTGGTTTACTATATATATGCAACAAACATGAATATAACTCTTGTTTCCATCTTTCATGGTTCATCTGTCATTCTGAATTTGTTATGTCCCTACAAGTATTGAATGGTGATGGTTTGATATTTTTCGTTGGAAATCTGAGCATTAGTCACTAGTCATTTCTTTTTTTATGTAGAGGGCAACTGGAAATGGATCCTCTCAAGTTTCAGCAAACCTGTACCACAAGTCATTTGGGCTGCAACCAGCATGTCTCCTCACCTTGCAAACCTATACCAAAAGTATTATTTTCTGTTGAGATGTGCATTCATATAGTTCTTTTGATGTTTGACTTTGCTGAATGACTTACACTCATATGGCGTACAAGACAAATTAGATGTAATAAATATTGACCTCCATGTGATATATATGTGTGTTTGTGTACCTTCATGTGACGTGGACACTATATTAAGCTTGAATTTGGGTTTGATATGTGATAAATGTTTTCTCATCGTATTTTTTTTGTATATTTATGGTGTCCCGTTGAACAATATGTCGCTATAAATATATGGACTATTGGATGATCTGTCGGTATATGCTTGATAACAGAGCATTTGTCGCTAAAAACTAGCAATGGACTATCTGTCGCTATAAATATTCAGGGTAGTAGACTATCTATCGCTAAAAGTATTGTCTGACACTAAATATTTTTAGCGACAGGACTTACAACGTCTGCAGAAGTCTATCGTTATAACTTTTTAGCATCAGATTGTTTGTCGTTGTAGCCGCTTTTAGCGTCAGACCATCCATCACTAATCTTGGTGTTGTGGTGCAGTGACAACAGAGCAATTTGCCTTTCTTGATGCCGAATATACATTTATCTGGTTTTAACTTGAGACCTCTCTTTATCAGGTTCTTGAATCTTTCTTGGAGGTCCTGAATGTGGGTCTCCTTCTTATCGCTCTTAACCACAATGTCGTCAATGTATGCTATAAGATTTTTGCCTTTCTGTTGTCGAAAACTCCATATGTCATTCTAGAAAAAGTGGGGCCTGTGTTTCGCAGTCCCTCGGCATCCACCAGTAATAGTAAGTTCCTCCTGAAGTGATGAAGCTTGTTTTCTCTTGATCATCGGGGTTCAACTAGATTTCATGATACCCCGAGAAGCAATCTAGCAGACTCATCACCTCGTAGCCAGCCGTGATGTCGACTAACTTGTCTATTCTTGGGAGCGGATATGGATCTTTCGGGCAACATTTGTTCAAATCAGTGAAATCAACACACATTCGCCATTTCCCATTTTTCTTTGTGGCCATTACTACATTAGCCAACCATTCTGGGTATTACACGGATCTGATGACATCGACATCGAGTAATCTCTGTACTTTTGCTTTCGTCGCTTCTGCTTTCTCTGTGGACATCTTCCTCAATTTTTGCTTCCTCGGTTTCGCCCCTCTTGTTACGTTTAGGTTATGCTAGGTGAGATCACGACTGAAGCCTTGCAGATCTTTTTCCCACCAAGCGAATACGTCCTGGTTCTCGTGAAGAAAGGCTATCAGATTGTCTTTCTCGTCTTTTGTGAGGTCAGAACCTACGTGCACATACTTTTCTGGCACTAATTTTGATAAGGGGGCTTTTTGAGTGTCTTCGACAGCTTCTGCCCTTGGCCCGACTGCCTTTTCACTGTTTGTTCGTTCGCTAGGTGGTTTCTTTGCTACTTCATTTATGAGGCTATATCCTAGAATTGGTTTGCCCTCTATTCGCCTAGACACAGCTTGATCTCCGTGTATTGTAATTATCCCAAAAGGGGATGGCATCTCCATGCATAAGTAGCTTTGCTTTATCACCATTTTTAAATTTGTTTAGAACTCCCCTGCCAAAGATGGCGGTATATGGATAATCCATGTTGACTATGTCAAAAGTTATCATTTCAGTGTAGACCTTTTCTTCTTCTGCGAAAGAGACCGGGATTGCTTTCTTCCCTAAGGCATCTATCTTTTTCCCACCAAAACCAAACAGTGAGTTCCTAGCTGGCTCTATTGTTCACTTATCGTGGTTCATCTATTCAAAAGGCTTGATGAAGAGAATGTCGGCAGAGCTTCCATTGTCTATGAGAATGTTGTGTACAGTAAACCCAACTATGTTTGTTGTTGCTACGAAATAGTCTATGTGCGTGAAGTCTCGCACTTGGAATTCACTTTCGTCGAAGGTAATTGGTACCATGGACCAAGCTAGCCTGTTGAGCGGTACTCTTGGCGAGACGGTGTGGACTCTCCTTTCATAGTCCTTTCTGGCCCTCTTGTTTTCATGCTCTTGATTTGATCCATCGGTGATTGCGAAAATATGGCCTTGGGAGGGTAAGATGTTGTTTACGACCTGTTGCTCTTGGGCATTTTCTTGCTTTGCGAGCTGAGGTTGGCTTGATTGTTGTTGCTCTTGTTGAACTGGCGAGGACATAGCGGCAGAATGCCCTGAATGCTGGGTGAAATGTTGATACACCGGGAATGCCAGCTATTGCCATATATATGGGTGCTGGTTGTACCCGTGCGAAAAGCCGGGATGCTAGAGAGTGTTGCTGCTTGTCGCCAAATAGGGGCTGCCATAACCTTGATTGTTTACCATTTCGTGAGTGGTGTTGTGGAACACATGGTTGGATGTTTCGTTGCTTTTCACAACTTCGCCTTTCTCCTTAAGCTCTCTAGCCATTTTGTTGTATTTACAACCTTTTGTGAAATGACCTGCATTTTCGCCACACACAGCGCAATAAGGTGTCCTCTGGTTTCTTCCCCTTCCTCTACCATCGCGTCCACCGCGGGGGCCTTGACCCCACACCCACCACGTGGAGCTTGATAGAAGCTTCTATATTGCTAGTTTGGTGGTGGCCTAGGGAAACCTTGCTCTGCTGGATTATGCTCTGGCTGTTCTTGCAAATTGTTGATTGCATGAAAAGGTTTCATGTTTCGCTGCCCTGGGGTTGGTGGTGGCCTGGGGACCCTACCTGCTTGCCTCCACAAGTTGCGTGTTGCCTTTCTCTTCTTTAGGTCGTCATCTGACCTAGCATATTGCCTCATTATCTCGAATAGCTCTTTGACAGTTGTGGGGTAATTTCTAGCGAAATGAGTTGCACACTGCCCTATGGCCAATCCTTTGACAGCTGCCGCTATCACCATTTCTTCTAGTGCGTTTGGCACTTGTGCTTTGATTTGGATGAGTCTCTTTGAATAGTCAGACAAGGGTTTGTCATCTTGCTGTATACAGTAGCAGGTCCCTTGTGGTTTTTGTTCCTAGGTGATATCCTTGGAATGTGGATAAAAGTTCTGCTTTGACCTAGCTCCATGAGTGGATGGAGATGGGCTTCAAGGAGGTGTACCAATCGTGCGCGATATCTTCGAGTGCCATAATTAGAGATTTGGCGAGAGTGTGAGCGTCTTCTCCTGCTGAGGTGATGGCGGTTTCATATCCTGCGATGAATTTTCTTGGGTTTGTCTTTCCATTTAAAAACTGGAATGCGTGGTTTGTATCCCGGGGCCACGGGTGCAGCTGGAGCTCCTTTGACAAGGGCGAAGTGGGATCATATGCTTCTTCATCTTCATCTAGCAGGATTGTGTCTGGTATTATTGTGTTTCCGCCTCCCTGACTGGTGCTTCCGCCTGCCATTGCTCCATGTAGACCCTGGATCTCGCGTACCAGCCTCTCTCTTTCAATCTCGGCTTGCCTGATTGCTCGTTGCGTTTGTTCTGCCCTATTTTTTCAAGCCGCTGCCTACTTCAACAACTGTTCCTTTTTGTGTTGCAGCCTGAGGATGTCCCTGTTGATACTGGTGCAACTTTTTCAAATCTTTTGCCTGCTCGGTGATTTCACTGTCTTCATCTTCTTCAACCTCCTTGCCGTTTTTGTCAAGCTCGACCTCTTTGATGTCGCCTTCTCGCATTTCATCCCGCGATCGGGTCACTGCAGCACCTTTCGGCTACGGCTGCGGTGCGGGTGGCTCCGTTGCCATTGCTGCTGCTCCATCATTTCGTGCGGATGGTTCTGCTCTATCCATTGATACCTTCGACTTCTTAGGTGGCATGATAAACTCGAGCAACAACCACGGTGGGCGCCAATGTTGTTCAAGGCCACAGCCTTCGAACACCAGGTTGTCGCGCGAGCGAACTCAGATGCGAAATGAAGTGAAAGGAATATGTATGCGAAACAAAACGGGCAATTTTATTGATCTTGTTCCTGTCTTTTTCCGTTCCCCGATGGGGGTTATTTATACATGCCCGTAGGCTTTTCATCGGACTAGAATTCCTTTCTAACTACTACACATCCGGGGAATATTCCTTGACACCACGGGCTTGCCCGCCATTCGGAGTTGCCGCCCGCCTCGGGTAGCGCTGGTCCTGGGGGCCCCGACCGGCCCCGCCTCATGTCGCTTCCCAGCCGACCGCGTGGGTCCCGACGAGCGGGGGTTGTCGGGACCGCGGAGACGGCCGGCTACTCCTCCGGCGAAACCTGCAAAACCAGTCATGCGAATCATCAAAGACTATTTGCCCAGGCGAATAGCCCGAGTCATCGTAACTCCACTGGCCGCGCTCGTTCCGGGGCGGGCCGCCTCCTTTTGTCAAGGCAAAAAGACTGATCTCCACCCAACGGTGTGGCCGTCGCCTTCGCCCAAGCGAAATGGCCGGGTCAATCGTGGATTGTGGGCAATATTGGGGGAGGGCGCTGTTGTCGCCGCCGCCACTCCGCTTTGGCCGACAGACAACCCATCGCGCGAAGCAATTTCGCTCGAGCGAAAGGCTAGGCTCGCCTTCGCTCGCCATTTTGCTCTCACGAAATGCTAGGTGCGCCTTTTCTCGCGAAAGTATGGCGGCGGCTGGGACCCGACTGAGGTGCCCCGAAGCCGGTTCTGCCCCCCACACTAAGGAAGTTGCCTTAGTCAAGTAATAATCTCAGACGTCCAATTTTGGTTGCTTATGATTGAATGGAGTTGTCCGGGTCAAATAACTTTCTTAGGCTTCCAACCAAATATGCTTTTATTATTGAAAAGAAGGAAAGTAGAGAGAACCTCTACGTCAACGTCTACGTCTACGTCTCGATAGCTAAAAGATATTCCATCCATCCACAAAAGAATATAACTATGAGATTTGTGACAGTGAAACTAGTTTAAGTTTGATCAAATTTATAATGGTAGTATTAATATTTATGTCTATGAAAATATATTTTATAATTAAATAAATGGTATTTATTTTAAATCATGCATCTTAATATTTTTAAATATAATTTTAATCAAAATTTCAATTGTTTGACTTTCTGAAAAGTGAAAATTGCATTCTCGGAGGGAGTATACCGAGACCAAGTGGTCGACACTGAACATTGGCTTGGCACTGCCAAACACACTACCCTCGAGGACCAGCATCCGTCATACTATGAGTTGCTCCAACTGAAAATATATGCACACGAGTCCACGAAATTTCCAAGTTTTCTGGGCCCAGCAAGAGCACGCAGTAAGCATAGGCCTAGGAGGAGTAACATGACCACCAGCCGGCTCACTACCGAGGGCTCTTTGGCACGGCTTATACCGACTTTAGTTGCATCTATTTTACGCAAATCAAAGGGCACTGTAGCGTGAAATTATTTTGTAAGCCGAAGTTAAAATAAATTAGAAACCGAGAAAAACTAGTTTTTCTAGCTTCACCGGCTTTGGCTTCACCGGCGAAGCCGTTTTGGATGAGCCGTGTCAAAGGGGTCTTAAAGCCCACGGCCGTGTATATGTGCTAGCCCCAGGCTGTTGTGTATGACTTTGGCTTTGGCCACTCGTCTCGTTGCAGTCATTTAGAGAACGAATCTGGTACCAAACTCTCTGGCGTCTCAGTTAGCCACGTCTCTAGCGTCTCAGTTAACCACGTCGCCTCTTTTTTTGGAGCGTTGGATTTTGATCTAGCCGTTTGAAACTGAACGTAACTTCTAGCGTTTCTAGATCCTTCTCTAGCGCTGTCCGCTGTATGTTGCGACCGCCGCGTTCTATATCTCGCGACTGCCACCTCGCTCGGTCCGTTACCGCCGCCTCCCTCCCAGCCGCACCACAGCAGCAAGGGAAGTAGTAGATCGTTGCTGCTTCACCCGCTTCCGCTTGGACCTCATAAGGCTGGATGCCTGGATCCCACATTCCCACTCCGTGAGACCGTGACAACTCCTACAAGATCTACAAGGTACTTGGTGCACGCCTGCTCTCCCTCCGTTCATGCCCCTCGCGCTGGGCTCAGCTGAGCGTTGTTGTATCCTCAAACAAGGATACAAAGTTCCTGCCCCAAGTGTGTGGCGACGGCAGGCAACAATTAGTCCCGGTTATAGTCTAGAGCTGGGACTAAAGGTTATCCTTTATTCCCGGCTGGACCCTCCAGCCGGGAATAAATCTTTACTCCTGGCTTGAGGCTCGGCTCTGGGCTATAATCGGGATAAAATCTTTCTTGATAAAATAATATAGTTGCGCTGAACAAAAAAATGGGGCAGCCAGGCATTGAACCCACGACCTCATAGCCAAGGTCCAAACCGCAGCGCACTAGCTAGCCATCTGAACTAAGTCACTTTCTCGACAAGAAAGCACCCAACCATTTAAATAATAAGAGAAAAGACCCTTTAATTGATTATATTCTTTTGTTAACTATACTTTGAATTTTCTGGTCCATGTGCTTTCTAGTGCCTCATTGATCTCATAATTTTTATCAGGGTTTCAAATGCCCAGTGTGAAGCCACCACCAAGTTCGAGATTTTTTTGAATTGGTTTGGTAATTTTTTCACTTTAATTGAATTTCCACGCTACTTCACCGATTAATTATCGTTGAGCCTGAGTCCACCCCGAAAAGATCCGGAATGGTGCCAAACTTTGCCAAATGGTCTCTTGTGCCCTAGGAGACAAATATTTGTGGAGGTTGATGCAAAATTATATTGTTTTGAATATATAATTAATTCGCCGTATTTCATCTCTCACGCAAAAGAAAATGTAATAATAAAATAATTATAAGGAAAAACCTAAGATATGTGTGGGGCCATATTTTGGATGTAAATGACTGCCAAAAATTTTTAAGCCATTTCAACATAGGCGGAGTCGACATGCTTCAGAGGTATATGGTTCAAACAGGAAAAAGCTGTTGCACAACTCGGAGAACAAGAATTGCAATCAGTCCCTCCTCTAGTTATTGCTAATGAATATGGTTCAAACATAGATATGCTGGATATGATGGAAATACCTGGGCTGGATATGGCGGAACTTGCTAACTTTTATGCTATGAGAGGTATCGACCTTGGCGATTTTCTCTTGAAAAAGTCCAGATAGCGGATGAATGGCGAAATATGAGCATGGCGTGGAGTCTATGGAATCCTAAGGCGATCAATGAACTGGGTACACAATTGTTCAAGCTAAACACCTTGTACCTGACGCGTGTCACCGAAAGAGTTCTATATTTCATCGAATCAAAGCGACCATTGGAAAAATGGCGATGACGTTATGTACATTGAAGAATTACACCAACTAGTCCCACGAAACTCTGACAAGGCCGCTCTCGTAAGTGATTCTTTCTACTAATTAATAATAAGTGCATACGTACATAACGTGTTTATTATCCTCACTCTATATATATGATAAGGTTTGAGATGGGAGAGTGCAAAAGAGAGGTGTCTTGATATTGGTTTCATTGATCCATATATCGATTCAAAACCCTAAACCCCAACCAACATGGAAAGCGTAAACGGAAGCCAATATCAAGATGTTCTTAGAGAAGCAACGTGACAAGAAATATATACTCTTCCCCTATAACCGGTGTAAGTGTTCATAATGTCGCCGCGATCGGTATCCATATATATATAAACCAACGTTAGCTAATTAATGAGTGTTAATGGACTTGAATTTGGATATTGATGGAACTCGATCCGGAGAAAGGTCTTCTAGGCATACGGGACTCGATGAGAAAAGAGCAAAAAGAGTTCCAAGAGATGATGGATATTAAGAGGTAATTGTAGTCTCACTAGCAAAACTATTCCAAAGATATCACTGTATGCAAATTAATGGTCCAAATATTTTTATGTTATTTGGTGGTTGTTGGAAAAAAAGCTAGAACACCATATAAAACGCATAAAGTGTGCTCTTGAAAGTAGTGCTATACAAAGTAAGTACTATATACCTACCTTAGTTCAATTTCCCTGTGCTTGGATGATGACGAATCTTTTTTCGTAAAGTGGGTTCTGCTGCAGCCTCAGGGGACCAATCTCTATGGATACTATGTTTGCGAGTTCATGAGAGTGTGCTCAAAAAGAACTAGTCTAGAGAAAAAAGGGTAAGTGTACACATATATATATATATTCTTCATACACACACACACATATATATATATATATATATATTCGTGATAGATACAATTTATTTATCATTATTCTTGATACATATATATATATATATATACTAATATACTTTTTCTTTATCTCATATCTCAAATTGAAGACTCGTTGGTTGAAGGAAAAAACCATGGACACACATCATCTCAAAGCAATCCAAGAGACAATAGGTGGATTTCTGAATGATCAGGTCTTAACTCCCGACGGCAAGTTTTACTATGACCCAAATATGTGATGATGAAAGCCAAATTTTATATTGATCCAAAGAACATGTGATGATGAAATGTATAATTAATGCAAACTTTACATGTGACGATGAAATGTAATATTATGTTTTAGTTTACTTTTACTTGTGTTGCTTGCGTGCATTGATCGAGTGAAAACTTTACAGTACGCGCACATATACGTATATTACTTTGCAGCGAATAATGCGTATTCGAAAACCAAATTAAAACAAAAAAGAATCATCAATTGAAATAAGCAGGAAAAGAAAAAAAGACCCTTTAGTCCCGGTTTATAATACCAACCGGAAATAAAGGGGCCAGCCCAGGCGCTGGCTGGCTACCTTTTTAGTCCCGGTGGTCCACTTCTATTTCCGGCTACTAACCCTTTATTCCCGAACTCCTATTCCCGGCTGCGTAACCGGGAATAAAGAGGGTTGGCAGCCGGGAATATAAGCTCTTTTTTTACTAGTGGTAAGTATCTGGAAGTTGATTTATTTTGTACCGCGAAGGAGTATTATAGAATGCTTATATATTCAGATGTTCACTACATACCAAATTCTCAAGACTTCAAATAATTAACAATCAAGTCGCAATTTAGTACAAATTTGGCATATACCCAATATAGTATTTGTTTGTTTCCATAACTGAGATTTCTACGTGCCCATCAAAAAACACTAGCTATGTTGGTTGTGCTTCGATGAGTAACATGATGAGATAATGAGATGAAATGTTATTTAATTATCTCTGCTACCTCTGATACACAGGTACAAAAGCATAAATATTAATAAAATAACAAGCTATCTGATTTTTATTTCTCACTTGCATACTTTTAATGTGAAACAAAGATAGAAGTGCCCAATATGCAAATATAGTAATTGTATTTGAGAATATTTTACCTTTATATTTACACATCTAAATCACCAATTGTCCTGAAAATAGGCCGTCACGTACTAGTATATAAGGGATATGGATGTTTTTAGATAGACCTTCCATTGCCACATCATGCGTTATCTGCTATCCCAAACTTCAATTTATTTTCTTCATGTCTAATCTAGCTATCCAATTACAGGAACTACAAGATTAACAATGGTCACCTTAATTAGAGATGGCATGGCAAAATCCAAAATTTGATTTATGTGATTACAAACTTGACGATCAACAATGGTTACCTAAAAGATGGTGCGCGGCAACGCTGCGCCCAAGATTTCTAGTTTTTTATAAACTATAGCGACTCTTTTTATGGCATTGTACGTACAGGTATGTAGCCCCTAGCTGCAAGTACTCTCTGTCATCCATCATAAAAGGCGATGCCTTTGCTTCTGTGTAGCACACAGAATCGTGTCTTTAACTTGGCTTGTCGTCCACGCTTCTCCTCATCAGTCCTCACATGCATCCACCTGACCTTCATTGCAGCGTAGTCAGCCATGAGCCATCACATGCATGAAAACAAAGGTGTTGTTATATATACCGCATTTAGCTTTGAAGCCTGCAGAGCTCTCTCTCTCTCCATATTTGCTCATTGCGAACAAGGAGAGGTGGACAAAGGGAGGGGAAAAAAAAAACTAGCCACCCCCATGGCCTCCAGCCTCGTGAATCTGCTGCTCATGGAGGTGGCGGCCATCGTCAGCATTGTCCTGCTCGCAATCCTGGTTGTGCTGAGCTCCTACCGCCGCCGCTCCGGTCATCCGGCACTCCGCCTCTTCGTCTGGGCCGCGTCCACTCTCTTTCTCCCGCTCGTGTCCTACGCCGTCTCCGCGGCGGCCAAGTGGGACGCATCAGCGCGCGTCCCGCTCCTCCTCGCCTGGATCGTCTTCCTCCAGATCCTGCGCAACACCATCGACACCGCCCGCTCCTCCACTTCGACCATCAGCAGCAGCGGCTCCAACGGAAGCAAGTTCCGGCCGTCGGTCGAGCAGCTGGCGAGGATGGGGTGGGTGGCGTTCCTCATCATCAGCAGTGGTGGTGCCGCCGGGAGCCCACTGCTCACCGGCGTCCTGCTGTGGCTGTGGGTGCTCAGCCTCCTCAAGCTCATCCACAGGCTCGTCGCTGCCGAGCTCGCCAAGAACTCATTCGCTGTCGGCCTCAACTCGTACCTCGTCGCCGACTACATGAAGCAACTCCATGGGCATGGGCATGGTCAGGCAGGCCAAGGTGGACTAGAAGTGCCTCCTCCTTACTTTGTGAAGGGTGAGGAGAAACTGCCTATCAAGCCTAGGCCGCATGGGTACCACATTGACAGGACTACTGCAGCTCCGCCGTCATTGTCCAATGACCTGAACGCGGGGCATGTCGTCACCGTGGACAGGATATGGTCGCTTTCCTCGTCCGGCGACCCTCTCCTCGCATCCTGCCCGCAGATCAAGGACCTGTGCCTCTCTTTTGCCCTGTTCAAGCTGCAGCTCCGGCGGTTCATTGGGTGCCCACTCGCCGAGGCCGGCTGCCACCGTGCCATGGCATTCGTGCAGGACGGGCTCCTTGCTGGTAGTGGTAGCCCAGAGACGGTGTTCCGGGTGGTCCAGGCCGAGCTGTCCTTCCTCGCCGACTTCCTCTACTCGAAGCTCACCGTCTTCTACGCCAGCGGGTGGTGGTTCCCGGCTCTCAACTCAATCCTCGTGCTTGCCACGTGGATCAGCTGCCTCGCGGCCGGCGGCGCCATCGTGCACGACATGACGAACCCCGGCACGGCGCTCGCCCAGGACTACCAGAACCTCCGGAACTACCTGCAGCACCACGACACGGTGTTCCACGTCATCGTTGGCCTCGACATACTCGTCTCCGTCTCCTTCATCGTCTGCATCGTGTTCACGGAGGGGTGGGAGATCGCCAACTACGTCTGCTCCGACTGGATCAAGGTGTCCGCCATCTGCGAGTACGCGCGACGGCCGACGTGGCGGAAGTCGCCGTGGGCGCGTCGTAAGCTCAGCCGCCTGCTCTGGCTCCGGCCCATGCAGCAATGGGACGACCGGTTCTGCCAGGTGTCCATCCTGCAGCTTCGGTTCTGCTACTGCGGCTGCGTCTCACGGCAAGTCGACCGGATCGTGAAGAAGACCGTCGCAGTGCCCGCGGCGGTGAAATCCGCCATTGTGGTGACGCTCAGAACAAACAAGGGTAGGCTCGGGAACGGCGAGCGGTCCTTGCAAGGCAACGGAGTCGCGGGCAACCTCTTCTGGGCTTGCCGTATTAAAGCCGGCGACGACAATGCCGTGGACAGCCTATCCGAGCAGATTCTCGTGTGGCATCTCGCCACGAGGCTGGTCGAGCTCAAGCGCTCCGAGGGAGCTCATGGTGGCAAACTCGACAACGACAATAATGACACAGATGGGGAGAGCGACCTCGACCTGGTGGTTGTTGCTACACGGCTGTCCCGTTACTGCGCCTACCTGGTGGCGCTGAAGCCGGCCCTCCTGCCGGACCACCGCGCGTGGACGGAGGAGCTCTACGAGGGAGTGGTGGAGGAGGTGACGAGGGTGCTCGCGCGCTGCGCGGGGCCGGTGGTGACGTACGAGCGCGCCGCGACGTGCCTCGGTGGGAGCATGAACGCGACGTTGAGGAAGGCGTCCAAGCTCGGGCGGCAGCTGGTGGAGGAGGTCAGCGACGAGGCGTTGTTGTGGAAGGTGGTCGCCGACTTCTGGGCGGAGCTCATCCTTTACCTCGCGCCGTCGGAGAACGTGACCTCGCACTCCAAGTCGCTCTACCACGGTGGCGAGTTCATAACCGTGCTGTGGGCGTTGCTCGGTCACGCTGGCATTGTTGGGCGCCCGGAGACTGACAGCACTGATATCTCAGCCTAGAATCGATTCTTTCTCCTTTTGTACTTGCTTTACATATGGGAAATTGTACATACATATTGATCATTGTTGTTTACATTTCCTCTTCTTTTTCACATGCACAAATGGAAATTTGCTTTATATAGGATGTAATATGTATTGGCCTAACAATCATATAGCTCCAGGCATTTTACTCCTATTTTTGCTACAGTAGTGACTAGTCTCAATACGATTCGTGCACCATTCCCAGTCTTTCCATTGGGCCACGTCTACGGTAAAAGCTAGGCCGTCGGATCGGGCATCAATGGTCAAGGGGATGCTGGAGTTTAGCAAAGACCTGGCCCCGTGGCCCAGGCACCCATGCGTGTTTGCTGACGTGGCACGTCACGCGGCATACCAGCACGGCAGCTCCCATGAGAACCACTGCTGGGCATGGGAAAAGACAGTTTTGCCCCTGTTGTTTCTCCCCTGTGCTGGCTGACGCGTAGGCCCCACATGTCAGCTCCTCCTTCAACCTCCCGCCGTCACCATGCCGCTGCCTCCGCTGCTTCTCGTCCTCGGCTCTCGCTGCTGCGGCGCCTGTGGGTGTCTGCTTCGCCAGTGATGGCACGCCGCACGCGAGCCCTGCCGCGCTAGTCGCCGCGGGCGAGCTCCACCGCTGGCGAGCCCGCCGCGACCTGTATCCTGTATACACGCACGCACGCCCCCGGCAAACAAGTCAGCGAACGACGGCGAACCGGAGGGCGGGCATCTCGGCCGGCGGCCGTAGCGTGCCTGAGCTGGGTCGCCGCGGCCACGCGGGCCGCGTGGCGGGATTGGCTTGGTGATTGAGAGGGCGCGGACCGGCCTTCCGTCGATCGCGTGCTCGTACGCATCGTTAAAATTTTCCCTGGTCCGACGCGCGGCGCGGAACGTATCTAACTCGCCCGCCTCTGGTTCAGCGTCCACGTCTGCCCGTGGTGGCACGGGGTGGCCGCCTGCCTAACCTCACCTCACTTCCGTTCGTTTGTTCTGGCCTGTGACCCAACCCATTTCGTACGAGATACAAGCATGTTTACCGAACTTATTACTGCCTGCGTCCAAAGTAATGCGTTTGGTCGAATTAAACCTGATCATTCGATCTATCGATCTACTACAGTCCTTTGAGCCCCGCCGCGTGGCCCCTTCCCATCTCCGGCGATCGTGGCCTTGGCTCCGACGAGCGCGGGCAACTGCGGTGTGATGGCCGGCTGCACGAGCTCCTCCCCTCCCTAGCGGCATGGTGATGGCTGGAGGTTGATGGAGGAGCTGACATATGGGGCCCACGTGTCAGCCAATGGTGGGGGAGAAACAACAGGAGCGAAACTGTCTTTTTCCATGCCCAGTAGTGGTTCTCATGGTTCTCATGGGCACTGCTACGCTGGCATGCCACCTCAGAAAAAGTGACAAAATCTTAGGCGTTTCAACATATAAAACTAGCAATCTGAGAGAGGTGTCATCCGTAAAGATGACAAAAAGTTAAAAATCGCCCACCGTCGCCCCAGGCCGGTCGGCCGCAGCCGATCCTTTGCTTCGCTGCCGCTGCGCCCCTGCCATGGCGTCCCCGGCGCCCTTGGCGTTGCAGTCATGATCCTCCCGTTCCCTTCCCCATGCCCACGTCGCTGGCTCCTCCATCCGCACGTCTTCGTCTTCCCTTCTCCCTCCTCCCCTTCTTCTGCGATTTTTTTTATTTTAAACACTTTTTTAAACTAATTTTAAATCTAACACTGCTTTATTTTTCTCTCTCCAAAACTAACACTTTTGGCCGCACCTATTTCCATGGTGCGGTGAAACGACTGTGCCGCGCCATGTATGGTGGCGCGGCGGGAGGGATGACGTGGCGACGACCGGGGCGCTGACCGGTGACGTGGCAGGGTCTGCCGCACCACCGCTCTTGGCGTGGCACTAACGCCCCCTAATCAAGGCGCGGCAGAGCGGCTAAAGGCCCGCGGCCCAGTCCCGCCGCGCCACGCCCTACAACCGCTTCGCCGCTTGCTTTGCACTACCTTTGCCGCGCCCACTTTCGCTTTGCCGCCGCGCTGCCATTGCCACACCACACCACGTCTGGCGCGCGCCACTCCGCGCCGCGGCCATGCCCTGGCTGGTCAGCGCCACGTCGTCGCCGCACACCGGTCGGCGGCCGCTCTTGCTGCGCGTCGTCGCCAAGACACCTGCCGTAGCGCCACCCCTCCGGCCGCCCGCCGTGTCCTCCGACCACGCACATAGGTATTTGTAAAATTCATCTAGCTTCTGTAAAATTCATATAGGTATTTGTTAGGGATATCAACACGTCTCATGTGCAATGAATTCTGCGTGTATGTTTCGTTAAATTTCTTTTGTAAAATATATACATCACCTTTCGTTTTAGAGTTGGGAAAGAAGCTTCTGGTATATATATTATTATCGTGGGGCTATGGTTATCTTTCTATATTATATGTATCTATTTTTATTTTAAAGTTAGCAAAGAAGCTTTTAGCATACCCAGTGGCACAAAACCATGGTTTTGTTTTCCTAAATTGTCCATAGATACGTTCACCCGCCCATAGATACATTCATCCGTATTTGTATAGCAGTTAGTAAGGGAACCTCTAGCATACTCATTAGCGCGGTGCCATGAATAGCTTCCCGTATTATCCGTATTCATTTTCATTCAAAAGTTGGTAAAGAAGCTTTTAGCGTACTCGCTAGCGCGAAGCCGTTGCTTTAATTTGTCTTTTCAAGTTGTGCGTAAATGCTTAAATGTGGGGAGTGAGTGGGAAAAGGTCGTCCCTTCTAGTGGATGGAAACGGGCTATCATGAGAGGAAAGAAAGGAAAGCTATATAGCAAATATAGTTATGGCTTCTCTCCAATTATAGATTATGTAAATTATATACTGTAAATCAACAGTGCAATGAAAAAGAAATGAAAGCTATATAGCAAATGCAGTTATGGCATCTTCTAGTTGTCTTGTGTCTAAACAGCTATACATAGAAGTTGCTTATTTTTCTAGTGAACTTGTTTAATATGTCCGTTAATATTACTTTGAATATATTCATGTGCTTTCATATTGTGTTCGTATTACATAACAAGTAGTTCAAATTTTGCAATTTGAATACTCTAACCCTTTGTTTATCAATTTGTAATAGGATGGCATCTCCCACGCAGCACCAGTTGTATCCCCTTCTTGAGGTGGAGTACGACGACCCGCACTAAGCACATTTCTTGACTGACACCGACGCAGAGGTGCCCTTGCCTCCTTTGAGACCCCGCACGCACACCAGAACGCACCAGTAGGACGAGCGTTACGCGCCGTATATACGTCGTGTTGGCTTCCTCGAGCTTGTCCGTGTTGTCAACTACGGTCTTCCACCCCTTGACCTAGCACTACTTACTGCAGCTGTAGACAGGTGTGAGTACCTTCATTATACGTAAACATTCTTATAACAAATTTGAGGTAACTAACAGTCGTTCTATTCTTATAATAGGTGGAGGCCTGAGACCCACACGTTCCACCTACCTTGCGGCAAGATGACCTTGACCATGCAGGACTTGAAGGCTATCTCTGGCCTTCGGTTGGGGGGACTTCCAGTGATAAGTATAGTTGACAATGATTATTCGAGGGAGCTGGTGGCTCAGTTCACTGGCTTTCTTTCACCGGACGATGAGGTTTCTAAGAAAAATAAGTGAGCAATTCAAGCCTATTTAATACTTGCATTGTTTTCCTGCAGCCATCGGGTCTCATTTTTTGGGTGAATTTTAGAAAAAGTTTTGGTGTTTCGTCATCGTGGATCACAGAGCGCTTTGATTACTTGGACCTATAGGCTGATGAGGCTCAGATCGACAGGTTCGCTAGTGTGTAGCTCAGGCACTTCCTTGGTGCTTTCCTATTCCCAGACGCCTCGGGCAACACCATCAGCTAGATCTTTCTTGACATACTACGCCAGCCATGGGATAACATAGCGATGTACAGCTAGGGTAGCGCAGTCCTGGCATGGATGTATCGATAGCTATGCGTTGCCTGCCGTCGCACCTCAGGGTATAAGAACCTTGGGGGTTGCTCCTACCTACTCTAGGTTTGGTGTTGGGAACGATGGCCCATTGGGAGGCCCCTTGTTACTGGTTTCCCTATAAGTACTTCGGTTCACTATATTTTTTGAGACAGTTACATATGATGAAATTATTAATGGCTAATTCATTATCGTGTTCAATGCAGCATTGAAACGGGCAGAATACACTGCCTACAGCTCTGTATATCTAGACGCAAGCAGAGTTAGTTAGATGGAATGCAAGGCGTAAGTACAGAGAGTACACGGATTGTCTCAACGTCCTAACACAGCACCAGGTTACGCTCTCTTTACTATCATACATGTGTCTTATTCGATGTACACTATATCACAACCTAACTCAATTACGAAATGTTCAGGTGCATTGGTGTCCTTGGGATGCTCCGGAGCTCCAGGACTATCTGAGTCCTGTCACTAGGGATGAGTCAGACGAGTATCGCTGCAACGTCCCTCTTATTTTCTTCCATGTGGTTGAGATTCACTTGCCCATCAGGGTTTGAAGGCAGTTTGGAAGAATGATAGGCTACCCACCACCGCTTTACTCCACCAACCAAGAATTACACATTTGTGTTATTGATTAATAACAAAGCTATAATTTAGAGGTGTGTATGGTACAACTAACAATCGTTTTGTTGCAGGTATGACCGCAGGAAGAGGTACAAGTCTAAGGATTAACGCGTGACACACAACACGTACATCCAGTTGTGGCAGAAGACCCGGGACCGGAGCCGGTCGATGCGGGTCTCCCACATGACCAGCACACCTTTGATGAGTACCTGCAGTGGCTTCACAGGTCTATGAGGACACATATCAAGCCCCGTACACTGAGGAGGCGATTAACGAGGACGATGAAGAAGATGTGATCGAAGATGTGTATGATGTTGCCACTAGGGATGACACACAACTATAGAGAGCCACACTTCAAAGATACGTGGTAAGATACTCGAATGGTACAATTTGTTATCCATTTGGTAATAAGTATGTGTACTAAAACTGTCCAACTGCGTTTCTATACCCAGGCGACACAATTGTCAAGGCTGTCCAATGAAGCAGTGTTTTTGCTTCACGAGTCTAGAGGGCAGGGGCCAGGCGTTCTCAAGGCTTTTGTCGAGGTAAACATAAATTTGTCCGTTCCAAAAATGTTTCTTTAGTGTATATGCGTTTGGGAAATACACTAACTTTAACGTCTATTCATGCAGAAGGTGAAGCGGAGCTGCAGAAAGTTAGCTCAGAAGTTGAGCTGCATGGACACTCCTTGGGTGGAACCCAATTAACAGGCGCGGTCGGGTGCCACGTCTTCTGGCTCTTTGAGGACACCAGTTGGCTCTTCTCAGCCGGTGACAGGTGCCGCTTCCGCTGTGCGTACACCACCACATTATAGCACTGGGAAGGACCCTACAAACGAGGACGATGATGACAACAATGACCCCCCGAGCTTCCGCATACATCACCACTAGTGGGACCCTTGGCAACAGGACAAGATCGGCATGTCTCAGCTAGGTGGTGCCCCGCTTGGTACCCAAGGAGCCTCACAGGTAGTAACAAAGGCAGTGTCTTTAAATATGTAGGCTCCATGAACTAACGATCATAAAGATTATAAGTAATCGTGCATATCATATACTTGTAGGGTACGAGCCGTACCCACCGGCAACACGACCACACTGATGTTGGCTACACTCCCAATGTGTTGCCCACAAATCCAAAGAGACAGAGGCGTCCGAGGGATCCTTACACTCCTAGGACTTAGTTGATTATGTCAAACTTATGTCGAACAAATATTATCGTTGGAAACTTACAGACTCATGAACCAATAAAAATGTTATGTGGTAACTTGTCAATTTGCGCATGAACTTCATTTATTTGCTTCATATTTGTTTCAATGCGTCGCGGCACTTGTAGTTGTTTACAACACCGACAACAGCTCCCGTTCAATTGCAATTGAGGCTGATCGGCTTCTGTCTGCGTCCAGGTCCTGTCGCACCGTGGGCATTGGCGCGTCAGTGCCGCGCCATGGACTATGGCACGGCAGACCCTGCCACGCCACCGGTCAGCGCCCCGGTCATCGCCACGTCATCCCTCCCCCACCGCGCCACCATACGTGGCGCGGCACAGGTGTTTCGCCGTGCCATGGCAATAGGCGCGGCCAAAAGTGTTAGTTTTGGAAAAAAAATAAAACAGTGTTAGATTTAAAATTAGTTTACAAAACGTGTTAAAAATAAAAAAATTCTCCTCTACAGCCCCTTGAGCGTGGATATGCGGAAATCGAGGAGGGCTTAGGTAGATAGAAACCGAGGCGGGGCTCAGGTAGACGGTCGGCCGCACCTGTGCCCCCCCTTCATCCCTCCCATCGCTGATGTCCCGCTGGGAGTGTACACCGTGGCCGTCCTCCCGCACGACGTTATCCCCCATACCGTGTGCCGCTGTGGCCTCGCCTTGTTCGCCGCACTGGCCACCCACCACCTGGCTCCACGAGTCAGGTCTCGCCATGCACTCCACCAACTACGGCAAGCGTACTGCCTCGGCCTTGCGGCTCCGGCGACAGAAGTGGTGGTGGCACCCATCCAAAGGGACCTAAACCTCCACTGCAACCCATAGAAAAAATAGAGCAGGGCGCCATGAATGAATGGCACAGGTACATCGGATGGCCAGCGCAGCTCAGCAAACCAATGGAGCACCGAGCAGCCCAGGGTGCCATGGATCATAGTAAAGCCCACGAGAAGATACAACTTCCTGTGTTGCAAGGTAATGGGTTAAAGATTGGAAACTCCATGTAATCTATAATTAAACTAGGGTTTCTGATGAATCCTATGTCAATAGTTCAGGACATATGATTTCTATTCTTGCCTTCCTACATGAAAGAGGAAGAATGATCAACCACGAGTTGTATTGATATCTGGTGTACAGTCTTATACACGTACAGAAGAACCTTGGGCTCAACGGACTCTGCTACGCGAGCGCTGTGGGAGAGTGGCGACCGCGTCTATCGGATCATGGTGACCGCGTCCAGTGCATTACAAACGGGCTCACAAGCAGGCCAATGGGCCTAGCGTACACTAATCCACTAACACCCCCTCAGTCGCTGCTATAGGGTTACCAACGCAGAGGCTATCTCGAAAGTCGTTGAAGAGTGATGACGACAAGCCCTTCATGAAGATGTCCGCGAAACTGGCGAGCGCTCAAAATCTGCAGAACACGGAGCTCGCCGAGTGCAACCTTCTCTCGGACAAAGTGGACGCCGAGCTCGATGTGTTTGGTCCACCAATGATGAACCGGATTTCATGCCATGTACACTAAAGAAACATTATCGCAGTACACGATCGTGACGCCCTGGATGTTATAGTGCAGCTCACCGAGAAGTTGCCGTAGCCATGAGCACTCCGCGACGGCGTTCACGACACCACGGTATTCAGCTTCCACACTAGAACGCGACACTGTTGCCTACCTTTTTGAGCTCCAGGAGATGAGAGACTTGTAGGAAGACCGCAAAGCCTGATGTGGAGCACCGTGTGTCCGGGCAGCCTGCCTAGTCCGCGTCGGTGTACGCCGTGAGCTTGAGCGACGCCGCGGAGAAGGGTGTGAAGCCCGAGACTCGTAGTCCCCTTGACGTAGCGCAGGATCCTCTTCAGCCACGCCAGGTGCACGTCACGCGGCGCATGCATGTGCAAGCACACTTGCTGCACGACATTTGAGATGAACCCAGTGTGGCCGCGACGCTTGTTGTAGGCGTTGATGTCGCGCCAGGTGAATAGGGCATCATCGATGGCAAGGCCTAAGGGGGTGCTACATCCATGTCGACTATCGGCGTTGGAGTACGCTGTGGTGTGGAGGACGATGATGTGGCTGCATTGTTGACGTTCGTCAATGCAAACGCCATGCGAGCCATGCGGGTACGCATCGGATGTGGGGAAATCTCAAAGGTGAGCGCTGGTGCCAACAGTGCTGATGGTGCAGGCGTGTCACGCATGGGACGTCGAGGTGGTAGCTGATCATCGTGCACAACGTTGCGCCTGGGAGTCATGGAGACGTCCTGGTCTGCATGGAATGGGAAGACCTATTCATCAAAGACAACACGACGCGAGGTGATGACCCGGTGCATTGCGATGTCGTAGCAACGATAGCCATGATGGTCCGTGGGGTAGCCAATGAAGACGCACAGCATGGAGAGGGCGTTGAGCTTGTGGTTCGTGGTGGCTGTGAGGTTGGGGAAGCAGCGACACCCAAACAAGCGAAGCTCGTTGTAGGTAGGTTTGATGCCGAAGAGGAGGGCAAATGGTGTATTGGTGCTGGTGGCGCATCAGGGTCATCGGTTGATGAGGTATGTCGCCATGGACAATGCCTCTACCCAGAATGCCAGGGGAGCTGCACTATGAAGAAGCATTGTTCAAACACAATCATTAACAGTGCGGAGCACTCGCTCGGCCTTGCCGTTCTGTTGTGAGGTATAGGGACAAGAAAGACGAAACTGTATGCCATGTTCAGCGAGAAGGTGCTGAGAGGTAGTGGAATCAAACCCCTTCCCATTATCCGTCTGTAGAGCAAGAACAGGTAGGCGGAACTAAGTGTGGACGTAGGCCAAGAATGCGCGTAGGGTAGGCAAGACCTCAGACTTTTGCCACAGAGGGAATGTCCAGAGGTAGTGCGTGAAATCGTCGAGCACAACAAGATAGTATTTGTAGCCAAAATGACTAACAACAGGTAAAGTTCAAACATCTTAATGTAATAACTGAAAAGGGAAATATGTATGTGATGTAGAGTCATTGAAATGAAGACGAACATGTTTGCCTAATCGACATGAAGAACAAGAGTGCGCCACTGATATATTACAACTAAAATCAAAGCCAGCTAAAATTTGAGAAAGAACATGATGTCTAGGATGGCCGAGGCGCTGGTGCCACAAGGAGACCGCCGAGGACGATGAAGCGGAGAGAGCTTGATGAGCCGACAATCAGAGAGGGTAGAGGTCACCGTGGCTTTCACATCAGAGCCTCTCCGCCCGCGTTGGAAGATCCTTAATGGAGAAACCAGTGGGGTCAAATTCGATGGAAACATTGTTATCACGAGTAAGACACCGAACATAAATCAAAGTCTTAATTAGAGAAGGAGCAACAAGACCATTGCGCAAAAATAGAGAAGATGAAGTGGGGATGGAGCTGAAGGTTTGATGAGTTACAGGCAGTTGGGCACCATTACCTACCGTGATCACGGAGGAAGAGGGTTTAAGATGTGTAGGGGAAAGTTACCAGGGGATGAGGCCGTATGAGTGGTCGCGCCGGTGTCAAGGTACCAGTCAGTGGCGCTCAAAGGCTGGGTGGGCATGCTGACGGTGGACAACGCCTGGTGGAGAGGATCCTAGTTCCCAAAGGAGCCATCGGCCGGAGCTTGGAAGGCCATCATGGCCTGCTGCGGCTGGAAGGGTGGACGAGGACCCAAGACGCCGGCACTGGGTGAACGAAACTAGGTAGGCCAAGCCTGCACGTAGCCCGTCTAGGGATTGTAGCCCATGGACGCCTGGGGGCCGCAGGTGCCTAGGGGCGTTGCGCGCGGACCGCACCCGCACCCGGGGTTGTTCTTGGGGTAGCGGTTGCGGGAGCCGCCGGCGCTAGAGGTGCTGTCGTTGGAGTTGGCGACGCAGGGTGGATCGCTGGAGCTGCTGGTGTCGAATCCATGCCCAGCGGTGAGCGCTTGATTGGCATCGGCCTTGGCGTCATTCTTCTGGCTGAGTTCCTCAAGGATGAGGAATGATCAGGCGCTCGTGAATGTATGGGGTGGATACTAGGCGGTGATCACTGGTTTGAGGTGGCGATAGTGAGGATTGAGCCCTCGGAGCAGGTTGAGGACCTGACTCGGATGGTGATCGAGCGGAGTTGATCGATGAGGCGCTTCAGCTTGGTGCAATATTCGTTGATGGACATGTCACCTTGGTAGGTGCTGTGGAGCTCGGACTCAAGATAGACAGCACATTGGAGTTTGTTGTCTTGGAAGAGGCCTTCGACCTCGCACCACAGGGAGAAGGCGGTGAGGTGCGGCTTGTGGATGATGTCGAAGACGGACTTAGAGACGGTGGTGAGGATCCAATTGATGATGCAAGGATCCGTCAACTACCACTCGGCGTCGCGCTCGGCGTGTAGGGGTGGGGGAGCGGACGTGCGCCGTCAACCCGAACTTGCCAAGGATGGAATCAAAGAAACACCGCCACTGTCAGTAGTTGCCCTCATCAAGATCGAGGATAACGGGAACATGTGAGCGGATGTTGATGACTTGGATGATAGAGGCAGCAGCGGGCTCAGGAGGATTGAGATCAGAGTTGAGGGAGTCATTGGAGTGCTGGGAGGAAGGAGCCATGGAGGCGGCGGCTATGGAAGCTGTGGTGGCGGTGGAAGCTATGGCGAAGGGATTCAGGAAGGATTCACCAGTAATTGATACCATGAAAGAGGAAGAATGATCAACCACAAGTTGTATTGATCTTTGGTGTACAATCTTATACATGTACAGAAGAGCCTTGGGCTCAACGGACTCTGCTACGCGAGCCAGCGCAGAGCGGGGACGTGCGTGGCGTGGCCAATGTTGTGGGAGAGCGGTGACCGTGTCTATCGGATCATGGTGACCGCGTCCAGCACATTACAAACGGGCTTACAAGCAGGCCAACGGGCCTAGCGTACACTAATCCGCTAACACTGCAGAAGGTTTCATTTGCATAGTGACTATTTGTGTTTACTGATACTGAGAAAACCTCAGGTACTCAGTTGGGCATAAGCATGAGTTGTTCTTAATATTTTTTTTGCATATAGCCTTACAGGTTCGGTCATTGCCATGTTTCCCTCTCCTTTTGTTATAAATTTGTGATGTTTGTCTTCTATCATACCGTGCAATGTCCAAAAATTGGTAGCTCGCTCATTTTGCAAATTTATTACCTCGATGCAAATCTGAATAAAAAAATTATGGTAATTTGGGATACTGTAAAGAAGGATGTGTGCCATCGCAATATGCAACATTTTCATCTGCCTTCTCAGCTTTCCTATGTATTCTGATACTTGACAATAGAGGCATCAGAGGTCTGTGTTCATCCCTTTGGCCTCTGCAGACTAAAATGTGTTTACATTTTGTGGTTCCTACTGTTAATGGTCTGATCAATGTTATAAAATAAGATTTCGTCTTACTGATCTTTGAAGCAATACATCCGTAACCATGCTGAGGATGGATTGTAGCACTAATCAATACCAGAGGCAGCTAGAGTCTCGTTTGAAGTGCACACGCCATGATCTGTCATCCAGGTGTGTTAAGTGTCATCACCCATGCATATACTGGGAATGTTTTGTACTAATTGTCTTGGAAAGGCCTAATCTTATTTATCAACTTCAATTTGAATGTTTCTTAAGCAACATTTCCGTCAGTTATAACCTAGAGCAACTATTTTCCCGCATCCTCCAAACTAATTTGAGATTTGAAGTCCACAATTTTAGTTACATATCTGCTTCCTGTTTGCAGGTTCAGACACATGCCATGCACTTTTTCAGAATGCTATGATTCAAACGAAGACTTCTAAGTAAAATAGCTACATAGTACTTCTAATTAAGCAATATGATGAAAAAAAGGGACGGCCACAACCTCCCATTTGGCTATGAAGTTCACAATACAAGCTCCCACTCTAAAATATAAAACACAAGAAAGTACAGTAGGTTTTTTTTTTTCCAGTGATGGAACATTTGTCCAAATCTGTAAGCTTGTATTTAAGAAAGGTTATTCAATTGCATTGCTTTGCATGGAGTTCTACTGTTAAAAGGTTGCCACTGTAGCATATTCTCTTGCTGATCTATTTCGCCAGTCTTCTGTAGGAGGCAACATATACTTGCAAGATCTCAAGGCCTAGCCCGACATTATGATTATCACTGTATTCTTGATTCACAGCTCCTTCGTTGCAACAAATGGAAGCTTTGGCCTAATCCAAAGCCACTTTTGCCTAGACTATATAAACCTATTGACACTCGACGAGGCCTTCGGTAAGACGATGGCCAGGGAGACATCAAGGACGCCGCTCGAGGTCAAATGCATGGGCTGCAAAGTCGTGGCAAGTATTAATGGGCAAGTAGTGACTTTCTAGTATTAATGGGATTTAATAATAATAATAATAACCGTAGTGATAATTTAATAATAGTAACCTGTCTAATAATAATAATACTTATAATAATTCTAATAAACTATAATAATAATTTAATAAATTTTTTATGTTTATCTAAATTTGTAGAAAATAATAAAAAAAATTATGAAACCAAACATGCACATTATAAAAAATATATTTTATGGTGTATCAATCCAAATGATACTATTTTAGTATCATAAATCTTTGCACACTTTTCTATAAATTTAATCAATTTTAAAAATCTTGATTTAAGACAACATCAAGGATTTGAAGGTAGTATATTTTTTAAGGTTCAGTTTATGGTTCTTAGGTGGGACCAAAATGTACCACCAAATTACACAGGGAGTAGGTACTGAAATTTTGTGTCTACCTAAAAAAGTCAGAGCTTGGTGTACCGCTTGGTATCTCGTAAGGGCCACAAAAAGGCTATTATTTTTTAGGATATTAGTAAGTGTTTGTTTTCTTAGGATGGTTTGGTTTCATGGATGAGGTGGGATGGAGCCATTCCATCCAGTTTCTAGGCTGTTTGCTTCACGTGACATGAGAATGACCATCCAACCTAAGAATATTCCTTTGAGATGTCGGACGCCCCCACTCCCAAAAATCGGTCGGACGCACTCGCTCCTTTGGCTCCCAACTGGCGCGCGGTGGGTGGGCTGGGTGCAGCGGCGCGAGCTCGCGCAGGTGGGCGGCGGTGCAAGCTCACACGTGGGGATGCAGTAGGCATGGGTGGCGGTGCTAGCTGGGCAGCATGAGCAAGGAGTTCCGGTGGTGCTGGTTGGAAAAGAACGGAGGAGGAAGAAGCTCCTATTTCTATGACATGTGGGCCCTATAGTTGACGACGTTAACCAGTCTGTTATCCCATTTCATCTCATCCCTCCAACCAAACATACAAATGGAGCCGTTCCATCCTTGCAAGCAAACATAACATGGAACCATTCCATTGCTAAATTTTGGAATAGAACGATTACATTCTACCTCGCTCCCCAACCAAACACATCCTTAGATTCTGGACACAACAGGACCTTTAAAACTTATGTTAACGATCCAAGGAAATACATGGTAGAAAGTTACATATGATCAATTAAATCTATACTTCGAAGCCCATGTCATTGCTACATCGTCCAATATTTGTGATATGAGGGAGTACCCGTGGGGTTTAGCCTGTTACTGTGAAATGCATGCGCGCAAGCGTCCAAGAAGAGATAACTACATACAGGAATTGGCTGTGGTCCATCAAACAATACACGGCACGCACATAAGATTGCGTACCACCTGACCTCGGCTGTAGTCTCTCGTCGTCCCTCCAGGCCTCTAGAGCCCGTGAACCCTGAGCGAGAAGATGCCGTATACTCCCCCCGTTCCAAAATATCAATCGTTTTTCCTTTTTTATAAACAACTTTGACAAAATATATATTAAAAAATACATAGCTACCTCTGGAAAATTATTACTGATGAGCTCAACACATATCGATCCATTACATTTGTTAATGTATATAATGGCGCTTCTACCTCCTTCTGGTTTGATCATTAGCTTCCTGATGGTCCCCTTTGCTCTTCCCACGCCGCCCTCTTCTCCCATACCACTGGGCCTAACGTCTCGGTGCAATATGTTTTTCAAAATGGGTTTGATTTGTGCCTACGACCACGGCTTACTAATGCTGCTAGTGCACAGCTAGGCATCCTCGTTTCTTGTCTGCAGGAATACAACCTCCGAGATGGCACTGACTCTAGGCTCCTGAAGCTAACCGGCAAGCCTTACACAGCCCGAGATGCCTACGCCGCGCTTGACTGCACACACGACTCTCCAGATGTGCACGGGCGTCGCATTTGGGGGACTCGTGTGCCGAACAAGGTTAAAGTGTTCACCTGGTTGTACTTCAAAGACAGGTTGAGTACGAGAGTTAATCTTCACTCTAAGCATGTTGTGGATGATGACCACTGCCAGCGTTGTTCAGCATCACTTGAGGACCGACACCATGTGTTCTTCGCCTGCTCGGCGAGTGCAGATCTCTGGGGGGAAATTGGACTAAGCAATACAGCTTCCCTTTCTGATGCTGAAATCTGGAACTCCAATGTTCCTCCCGGCCTTGATGCAAGCATTTGGCCCTTCATCTTGCTGACAATTCTGTGGCGATTGTGGGATGCAAGGAACGGCGAAATCTTCAGGAACAAACCTCTAGCAGCCGTGCTGTAATCTCTAGAGTTTGCAATGATTTTGTAGTTTGGCGCAAGCGCCTGAAAGCTGACCATGTAAACAGTCTAAACGACTGGCGCAATTATCTCCTCTCCTGTAACGCTACAGCTCACTCCAGTTAAATGGAGTGTTGTCCTCGTTTGAAATGAAAATTTGGTGGGGAATCTCTCCCCTCTCTTTGGTTTAAAAAAATTAATATTTATGGTACATAATTGGTATCATTGGAAAGATCTTTGAATCTAGTTTTTTAATAAATTTATTTTTGAGATACAAATGTTACACAAAATTTTCTACAAATCAAGTCAAACTTGCGGCATGAAAACCAAAAGCGACAGATAATTTGGGACATAGGTGTTAGATTGATCTCTCAGCCAATAAGCCTATTGGGCCTTGGTCACGTGCCCTGATCGAGGGCGCCCAACCCTACATGGTTGGTGGGCCCGCGTTGCACTGCGCTATATAAAGTGGTGGGGGTCGGCGGCTCGAGGTACGAGGTTCACCGTGAGCCAATCCGCCCCACCAACAAACCTTAAGTCCGATCTAGCAAGGGTGCGCAGCCAGCGACGGGAAGACGCCACCGTCATCACCGTCGGCTTCACTGCACATCACCCTGTCGCCGGACTTCACCAACTCTCCCCGGCCGTCATTTGCCCGTGCTTGCATGACCTACACAGCCGAAACGATGGAGGCCACTGGATCTTCCACCCCTGCGGTCTCAGGTTTGGTACCCTTTCCCCTTCTCTCCCTGTCTCTCTCTAGATTGTTCTAGATGTATTAGGATCTACCATTTTACATGTTATACCGAATAAGACAGTCAAAGGCTAGATCTATGATCCAACAGTTTTAACATTGGTATCGGAGCCACGGTTTAGGTATAGATCTGGCTTAAGAAATAGAAATCCAGTGCGGATCTAGAATGTAGAAAGGGGCTTGGGCCGACAAAGGGTTCGGTTGAACCCTAACCTCGATCCCTTCGGATCTGAGAAAGGATGAAAGAAAACCTAACCCTAACTCTAGATCGGGTTCAGGAAAAGAAAAGAAAAGATACAACCAAACCCTAGATCGGGTTTTGGGACAGAGATGATAACATGGTTTCAACTGGAAACCGAACTTCAAACCCATCAAGAAATCAATTCGAGAAAAGACAACAGTGGCCATCCCAAACCCTAACCCTAACCCTAATCGGGAAATCGGATGAAATCCGAACAAACGAATCAAAAGAAAGGGAAAGAAAGGGAAGGGGGTGGCTGTAACAGAACCGACCAATTATACGAAATTAAGTAAGAAAATCATCTGCCAGAGCAGCCGATTGAGCAAACTTAAGCCCGTATAACCCGGTAGTCCGTGAAATCACGAAGGATTTCAAACCAACTTCTATTCCAGCCAAGATCGTAATAAGTTTAGCGGTCACCATCACATATTACATAAAAGTTCGCAATCTCAGATACATCAGAGTTTAAACATAGTTATTACAAAACAAGTTTGAATAAAAGTAGCGGAAGCCATTTGTTCAAACCACACACACACTCACGCGGAGTTCAAATATAGTGCCAGCGAATGATCATCTCCAATAAAAGCATTAGGCGAGGCGTAAGGAATGACCATGCCCATGGTCCTAAGCATCACCATCGAGGATACAGTGCGGTTGATCTGATGAGTAGTAATACATCCGCCCATCGCAACAAGTGGGAATAAAACCCTGAGTACGAGAAGGTACTTAGCTAGACTTACCCGACATAACCGAAAATAAATGACACCAAGGATTATGAAGGGCTTTATAGTAGGGTAGCTGACTCATTTGCAAAAGAAGCATTTTAGCATTTCAAGAACCTTTCTAAAAGCATTATTGCCAAGTTAATTATTATGAACTGTCAACTAGATTTGCACCTATACTAGAGTAAACATGTGATTAAGCGGATAATGATAACCAATGATCATTAAACAACTTCCATCTTGTCATATTCATTATAACCATCCAAGTGTTCCATAAACATTTACTACGATGAAGTAACTCAAGTCAAGTGCTCACTATCCGGGAGAGCGATGGTGATTCGAATCGATTCCTAACCGGTGGTGATTTATTTCCTTACACAAACCTCACTCACCCGCTAAAGTGAGATATTGATCACCGAGTCAACTTTCCGTGTATCTCGAGTTTGCCGGGAACCACATGAACCGGGGCCGACCGACCGCACTTTGGTCTTATCATCCCGCCCCGTGTCCTACCACACTGCTCCACACACAGTCTTGGCTGCGGGCAATCTACTCGGCCCGAAAAAACCTCCCAGCTTCAGCGGTCGGAAGGTACTTTATCCGCCACTAAATGTAAGGGCATCGTTCAACATGACTCGAGGCCCAACAACGGTCGGTCCTTAATCGACACTGAGACGGAAACACTACGGTCAAAACTACGCAAGTCTCCGTTCGGTCTCAACTTCATTTAACACTTAGTTATACCATGACTTCATAGTCATCCAAGCGAGATCCAGTAACCACCTATAGCTCGCGGTGACAGAAAATCACCGACTTCTACCGGTCTAAGCCGGATAAGCATTGACTCGACTGCGGATACCAGGGTAACAAGGATATAGTATAACAAAGGTAAACAAGGTATAATGCAGCAACGGTTGCAAACAACTTCTGAACGTAATGCATCAATTAAAGTAAAGCATTTAATCAAATCATTGCAAACTGGGAGAAAAACGCTCCGGGGCTTGCCTCTCTCGAAGGAGCTCGGACGGTGATCAGGGCACTCTGGAAGTTCCTCAACGTCCTCCTCGTTGGCTTCGGGCACTTCCTGCGGCTGCACCTCGAACTGCTCCTCGGGCTCCTCGGTTATAACGACTGGGTTCTCGGTTTGCGATCTTGTATGATGCAATGTGCGTAAGTGCTTATGCAATCGGTGCATCGGATGAGATGAATACAATGGATATGTTGGAATGCAAGGTAGTCAACATCATCCAAGAAAATATACTACAAGCACATGTCATCTACTGCATTCTCTTCTACTACTAATATGTTAAGTCAACACATCTTATTAAATGCTTCAATGATACACCAAAGCTAACATTATTAACTAACTTGCATTAAAAAGGATTATTTTATTTTATTTTAAACTAGGGCTACAACAGCAACCTATATTTCTGGTGCTTATAAAAATCTAAGAAAATTACAGTAGCATAGTACTACTCTAAATAGACTACCATAAAATTTTCATGGCGTTTGGATAAGTAAAACAGTCTACACAAAAATGACAGGGCATGGCAAGATTATGAACATAAAAATACTTTGAACTGTGAAAAGTGTCAAACAACAGAGTTAGTATTTTTCCTAGGTTCTTCATAGCATACAATGACTGTACAAAAATTATCACATGCATGTTTTATACAAAGTTTGCACTCTATCTAAAATAACAAAAGTCAGCCATTAAAGGTACTTGAACTACACCAAAAAAAAAATTCCCACAGCTCATGCATGAAACATATTTTTCCTAGGAAGCACATTACATAAGAAGATTAACAAACTTGGAATCATATTTTTCTGAAGCCTATAGATTTTTCTACACATTTTTCAAGTTATCAGCAATATACATGATTAAATAAAGTTCTACAGAAAAGTATCTCAAAAATGACATGCAATAATTTTCCCAAGTAGATCTGGTGATAAGGAACCTAGCAAAATTTGTTTCAACAAATTTGGAGCAAATTTGAGTACCCAAACATTTTCCAACCCATTTCTATTTTCAAATAATAAAGAGAAATTGAAAAGCAATTATTTCTACTCCTCTTGGGCGGCCTGTGAAACGAATCGCCCACAGCCCAACCGGCTGGCCGGCTCGGCCCGAGCGAAGAGGCGGCGGCGGCACTGCTCGAGGTTCGCCCACGGCCATCTGCCCAAAGATCGGCCGAGGCGAGGCGCCACGCCTACGCCGGTGGCGAGCACCTGTGTGGCATGCATACCATGGGCGGGCGCTTCCGGCCCTGACAAGCCATGGGAAGGCGCGCACAAGGGTCATGAGGCAGAGCGGCAGTGCAGATCTGTGAGAAAAGGATGACAGGTTGAGGCGGGTCGCTTCTGTGGCACGAAGCTCCGGCGAGCTTGCCATGGTGAGCGGAGAAGAAGAAATCGCCACCACGGCCTCTCACCTCGTCTTCACGGCAGCCCACACCTTGGGCGCAACCGAAGAGCTTAACGAGGCGGAGCAGCCGGGCGGGAGGAATCGGGAATGAGGCGCGGGAGGAGGAGCAAATCGTCGGCGGCGGGCAGCAATGGCGCTTCGGTGGTGGCTTCGCTATCTTGTGGGAGGAGCTGCTGCCGGGGTTGGGTGAGTGGGGAGTCTTTGCGCTTGGACAGCTTGAATGCGGAGCTGCGGTGGCGTGATATCGGCGAGGCGATGCGTGCTTGGGGGGCCTGGGGACACCACCCGGCCCGGCGTCGCCAACATGCGCCGCTTCTCACTGTGGCGGTGGCGTACTTTAACTGTGATCGGCGCGCAATGGAGGAGAAGAGAAGAGGCTGAGTGGACTGGGCCATGGCGATCGAGCTGGGCCGAGGCGAAGGCGGGATGCGGGGTGGATGTTGGGTGGGGCCAAGAAAGGGCTGTAGAAGCGAGCGCGTGCCCTTGAAAAAAAAATACTTTTCAAATATAGTTTCAAGGAATTTTTACATGCCATCTTTCAAATATTATTTTGAGCAAGAAAATGACATCTTTTGAAAATAGTCCAAAAATGAAAGTTGCTTAGAATTTAATTCTCTACAACTTTGCTTTTAAGACCAAAGCCAAATTCTTTCTAGATTTTGAATTGTAAGATCAAAGTCCACGTTTTAGCTCAAAACCCTAATTTTGGGGAATTTATTTTTGAAGCCAAATTTTGAATTAATTTGAATACAACCTTGCTCCAAAAATTTGAACTAAACAATCCTAGATGATTTACAATAGTAGCTAACCATGTTTTACTAACCTAGCAAGCAAAATCAGGACAAAACAAGTCTAACAAAGGTATGCAACATTCAGGTTTCACAACGTGTTTCAAATGTTTCGAAGTAGTGTTTCAATTGTTATTTACATGATTAGGCATGTGTGATTAGAATGCTTGATGATGCATGATATGCATGATTTGCAGTGACTAAATGCGGGCATAACATCGGGTGTTACTGACCCTCCCCTTATAAAAATCTAAATCCCGAGATTTGGGTTCTGAACCATTTGTTATAAAAATCTTCATAAGCCTTTTGTAGATACTCTCCTGTTTCCCAAGTTGCATCTCCCTCATCATGATGATCCCACTGTATCTTGTATGTTTTCACCACACTATTCCGAGTAGCACGTTCCTTAGTGTCTAACACCGGACTGGTTGCTCACGATACACCAAATCTGATTTGAGTTGGATACCTCGAGGTTCTATTCTTTCCTCCGGAACACGCAAACATTTCTTGAGATGTGATACATGGAAAACTAGGAAAACAGTACTCATTGTCTCAGGTAACTCTAACTTGTAGGCTACCGGACCTCTTTGTTCCAAGATCTTGTATGGTCCTCTGAATCTAGCGGCAAGCTTTCTTGGATTCAAACCTTTTCTTCTTCATTGGCGTGACTTTCGGATAAACATAGTCACCAACTTCAAACGCAAGGGGTCTCCTTCTTTGTATGCATAGCTTTTTACGACGTGATTGGGCAGCTTTCATATTCTATTTGAATAATATGAACTTTCTTCTCGGCTTCTTCTACAAAGTCAATGCCATAATACCTTCTATCACCAGGCTCGATCCAATTTAATGGTGTTCTACATTTTCTGCCATATAAAGCTTCAAATGGGGCCATCTTGATGCTTTCTTGATAACTATTATTATAAGAAAACTCAGCCAATGGTAACCATGACTCCCATGATCCCTTAGCAGACAATACACAGGCTCTTAACATATCCTCCAAAACATCATTCACTCGTTCAGTCTGACCATCTGTCTGAGGATGATAAGCGGTACTGTGAATCCAACTAGTTCCTAAGCCTTTGTGTAAATGTTCCCAAAAGTGAGCCATGAACTGTGAGCCTCGATCAGATACTATGGTCTTTGGTATACCATGCAACCTCACAATTTCTGCGATATACTTCTCGGCATATTGAGGTGGTCGATAATCTGTTTTGACCGGCAAGAAATGAGCGGTCTTGGTAAGACGGTCCACAATTACCTAAATTGAATCATGTCCTTTTTGAGTAGTGGGCAAACCCGTGATAAAATCCATACTTATATCGTCCCACTTCCAACTAGGGACTGATAAGGGCTGCAACATATCGGCAGGTTTCATGTGAATGGCTTTCACTCGACAACATGTGTCACATCTGACAACATATGCTGTAATTTCTTTCTTCATTTTGGTCCACCAATAACGAGATCTTAGTTCTTGATACATCTTACTACTTCCGGGATGGATAGATACCTTAGAAAGGTGAGCTTCATCCATGAGTTTATTCCTAAGCTCTCGATCCTTGGGAACCACAAGACGGTCGTCAAACCACAACACGCCCTGTTCATCCACTTTAAAGTGTTGAGACGGCTTTTCTTTTAATTTCTCTTTGATGTGGAATATCCCCTTGTCGGTTTTCTGGCCTTCTATTATCTTACTCTCCAAAGAGCAACTAATCTGAATACTATGTAACACAGCAGGATGCATTAGATCGAACCCATCTTCAAGTAATGGCTGCACATCTAAGTAGTGTGACTTTCTGCTTAAAGCATCTGCCACTATATTGGCTTTTCCAGGATGATATTGCACATTTAAGTTGTAATCCTTGATCAATTCCAACCATCTGCGTTGTCTCATGTTTAGCTCTGGTTGGGTAAAGATATACTTAAGACTCTTGTGATCCGTGAAAATATTGCACATATTACCAAGTAGGTAATGTCTCCAAATTTTTAGGGCGTGCACAACTGCAGCAAGTTCAAGATCATGTGTTGGATAGTTGACCTCGTGCTTTCTCAATTGACGTGATGCATAAGCAATGATTCTCCTATCTTGCATAAGAACACATCCTAATCCAGTCTTTGATGCGTCGCAAAACACATCAAATGGTTTCTCGATATCTGGTTGTGCTAGAACTGGAGCAGTGGTCAACAGTTTCAGCAAAGTGTGGAAAGCTGCTTCACACTCCTCTGTCCACACAAACTTGTGATCCTTCTATAGGAGACTCGTCATTGGTTTGGCAATCTTTGAGAAATCTGGTATAAAGCGACGGTAATAACCGGCTAATCCTAAGAAACTTCTAATCTCAGGAACTGTGGTCGGTGCTTTCCAATTCATAACTTTTTGCACCTTACTTGGATCTACTGAAACTCCATTCTTTGACAGAATGTGACCAAGGAAGGGAACTTCCTTCAACCAGAATTTGCATTTGCTAAACTTAGCATACAATTGATGATCCCTCAGTCTGGTCAAGACAGTTCTCAGATGCTCTTTGTGATCTTTCTCGTTCTCGGAGTACACCAGAATGTCATCGATGAACACTACCACAAACTTATCCAATTCTGGCATGAAAATTGTATTCATCAAAAACATAAAGTATGCAGGAGCATTTGTCAAGCCAAAGGACATGACAAGATACTCATACAACCCGTATCTGGTAGAAAATGCAGTTTTCGGTATATCCTGTGGCCTTATCTTGATCTGATGATAACCGGATCTCAAATCTATTTTTGAGAACACCTTGGCCTTGGATAATTGGTCAAACAGAACATCAATATGAGGCAAGGGATACTTATTCTTTATGATCACAGCATTGAGTGGCCTGTAATCTACGCACATTCTCAACGTGCCCTCTTTCTTTTTCTTCACAAACAAGATGGGACATCCCCATTCAGACTTGCTTGGCCGAATAAACCCCTTTTTTGACAAATCTTCTAACTGCTTCTTCAGCTCAGCTAGTTCATCTGGAGGCATCCGATATGGTCTCCTTGAAATCGGAGCTGTTCCGGGGACTAACTCAATTCCAAACTCAATCTCCCTATCCGGCGGAAGACCAGGTAGCTCATCCGGGAATACATCCGGAAATTCTGACTTCTTGGCTGAGGTGGCCTGAACCTAGTGCCAGGTGCCGATGGGCGATAAGGAGGACGACCTCCCATAGGTGCTCTAGCTTGGGACGGACTACCTTCAAAGGCTCTCTTGCGTGTCTTGGCTGCGGTGCTGGCGTTGTTATTCTTCTCCTGCTTCAGACAGTCGCTGATGAAGTCATTGAATCTGACGCGGTTGTTGGTACCAACATGCTTCATCATTTTTGGATTGAGTCCCCTCTTGAAACTGGCTATTCTTTTAGCATCTGTGTCAACCATGTCGAGAGCATAGCGACACAAGTTGTTGAAGGCATGCAGGTATTGCGTCACGGTTTTGGTGCCCTGGTTCAATGCCAGAAACTCTCCCAACTTCATCTCGGTCAGCCCGGGTGGAATATAGACTCCCCGGAAGGCCTCAGCAAACTCTCTCCAAGAAATCTGAGCATTTGGAGGGAAGGTGGTGCGATGGTGCTTCCACCACATTCCCATCGGTCCCTGCAATTGAAGTGCAGCATACTCCGTTTTTAGAACCTCAGTCATCCTCAACACACGGAATTTATCTTCCATCGTGTTGATCCATTCATTAGCATCGAGTGGCTCTGTTGCTTCCTTAAATACTGGCGGCCTGGTGTCCATGAAATCCTTGAAGCTGCTATATTGGTTCACTCCCATGCCACCACCTTGATTGTTACCACGTTGAACGTTGTTGGCGATGGTTCGCAGAAAATCCTCCATATTCTTCTGGGATTGTTCCGCATTGCGCTGACTCCCGAGCAGCTGTGCGAGGAACATTTCGGGGGTAAACGGGGGAGGAGGTGGCAAATGTGGTTCATGGGGAGGCTCATTGTTGTTGCCGTGGTTTCCACCACCACCACCAGTCCCCGCACCGTTAGCACCGGTCTCAGCGGCCTCATACGTGGTTTCGGCGAGTGTTTGTCATCTGCATGTTTCAGCAACAAGTAATGATTGAGTGAAGCTGTAATAATTGCGAGTGAAGGAAAAATTATGACGTACTAAATTTACTGGAGAGAATAAATTCATACAATAAAACAGAGGCACAACAATCGCATCCCAATTAAAACAACAGCACTTAATCAAATTACTTCAACGGCAAACATCGCGTCCATACAATTAAATTGCCAGCATACATACACTGGACTTTTATGCGTTTAGATATCGCATTCGAAAATCAGTTCCAACCACATGCCAAGTCTCATTCGTTCGAAGCAACATACAATAGGTTACATGCCAACAAAAGAAAGGTCATCGCGACAGGACCTAGATACTAGTGCAAGACAACTAGCCTACTCCTCGGGGCCATCGTTGGGATCGGAGACGTCACCATCGCCCCCAGGTGAAACTACCGGCTCGTCCTGGTTGTCGTCATCGATGTCCATGCCAGCGGCGTCTGGTGGAGCATATGGGCCAACCCCATTGTAGAGTGCGTGAAACTCCTCATGCAAGTTGCCGTTGTATTCCTCTAGCTCATCGACTCTCTGCAGTAGAAGGTTTCTTGCGTTCCAGGCTTCATTCCTTTCCTGAACCAACTGTCCAATCATGCGGTCTGCATTGTTGTTGGCTTGAGTCAACGTATGCACTCGCTGCATAGCTCTATCACCTCTCTCAACCGCCTGATCTCGCTGTAAGTTCATATCAGCCAACTGCTCCTGCAAGCTAGCTATAGCACGTGCCTGTCTCTTCTTCTGCTTTTTCCCTTTTAGCTTATCCTCACTACGCAAGCCAGTCAAAGTCCAGTAGGTACTCTCGAGACCCTCATACGCTCTGATGGTGGCGAACATAGCACTCATTGCCTGGTTGTCGCTAGCCTGTCCTTCAGCTGGACCTCTGACCAATGCACTTCCCTGAGGCTGAACCCAAATGGCATCACGAGGATCATCCCTAGGAAAAGTGCCAGCTAGAGCTGCTGCAAGCTCACTGGGAAATCTGCTCATAATGTCCCTGATGACACGGAAGGCTGCTCCCTCTGCACCCTCAGCTGGAGTGCGACCCTCAAACTCCAAATGCCAACCATCCCAATCTGGAGCATCACCGAGAGCAGGAACCGTGATCTCCACCACTGCTAGTCCATCCTCTGCTAACTGGCTCACATTCCAAGAGTACACCGGCTCTTGACCCTCTGGGTACCCCACATCATGGAGCACTCTCCAAAGCAAAGTTGGCATGCCAAACTCGCTCAAGAAGGGGTCCGTGGTGCGGTGCTCCCTCAGGGCCAATGGACGTCGAGGTGCTCTTCCTCCGGTGGACTTACGGGCGGTCTGCTTCGTGCGGGTCATCTGTAGCAAAAGTTCTCTTATTACCTCGGGGAAACATATTTTAGGTGATACAACTTTTATCAAAATGAGATAATCAATTTATAAGGGGAGGAATGCATGAGATGAATGAAATGCACAAGTAACATGATGTATGCACGTGCCGTACGTTCTCACAAACTTAGGAAATAAATAATTTCTAACGGCGAATTCGGTGGCATACAACGATCTCTCAATACGTAGCTAATACATTCTACACGATAGCGTTGTTATGTACCTGCAGAAGATTCATTTCAGCCCAATTCCCAATGAATGCATAAAAGCAGTAAAGTTTTATCTACACGCTCTACACGAATTCCCAGATACGTGTACAACGGTAGTAACTACCCGAACCATCGTCCTATTGACGGCATCACCTCCATAGACGGAAGACCCATACATGAGATACCTTTGTAAAACATGCGTAGAACATGTAATTACTCCAGCATCATATAAGCATTCACCCTAGATCGGCGGTGTATCCGATCATGCTCTCACAACTCACACTTACCGAGGCGTAGAGGCAAATGATCCATATATTACCACTCAAACAAGTGGCACTCATACAATAGCACGCCGTATGAGCGACGAAAGAGAAATATGATGCAAGAACCCCAGTCAGTACTTAATTAAGCCACCTAAACTCCTTAACTGGGCATAAAGGATATGATCACTGGCACACTTTAGATTTTGAAAAATCACGTTTTCCCAAATGCCTTTTTGTTTTAAATACACTTGTGAACAGTAACACGCTAAACCATGCTCTGATGCCAGCTGTAACAGAACCGACCAATTATACGAAATTAAGTAAGAAAATCATCCGCCAGAGCAGACGATTGAGCAAACTTAAGCCCGTATAACCCGGTAGTCCATGAAATCACGAAGGATTTCAAACCAACTTCCATTCCAGCCAAGATCATAATAAGTTTAGCGGTCACCATCACATATTACATAAAAGTTCACAATCTCAGATACATCAGAGTTTAAACATAGTTATTACAAAACCAGTTCGAATAAAAGTAGCGGAAGCCATTTGTTCAAACCACACACACACTCACGCTGAGTTCAAATATAGTGCCAGCGAATGATCATCTCCAACAAAAGCATTAGACGAGACGTAAGGAATGACCATGCCCATGGTCCTAAGCATCACCCATCGTAGGATACAGGCAGTTGATACGAGAGCAGTAATACATCCGCCCATCGCAACAAGTGGGAATAAAACCACGAGTACGAGAAGGTACTCACTAGACTTACCCGACATAACCCGAAAAATAAATGACACCAAGGATTATGAAGGGCTTTATAGTAGGGTAGGTGACTCATTTGCAAAAGAAGCATTTTAGCATTTCAAGAACCTTTCTAAAAGCATTATTGCCAAGTTAATTATTATGAACACATCGACTAGATTTGCACCTATACTAGAGTAAACATGTGATTAAGCGAGATAATGATAACCAATGATCATTAAACAACTTCCATCTTGTCATATTCATTATAACCATCCAAGTGTTCCATAAACATTTACTACGATGAAGTAACTCAAGTCAAGTGCTCACTATCCAGGAGCGATGGCGATTCGAATCGATTCCTAACCAGCTGGTGATTTATTTCCTTACACAAACCTCACTCACCCGCTAAAGTGAGATATTGATCACCGAGTCAACTTTCCAGGTATCTCGAGTTTGCAGAACCACATGTACCCGGGGGTGACCGACGCGCACTTTGGTCTTATCATCCCGCCCCGTGTCCTACCACACTGCTTTCGCAAAGCATAGTGCGTCATGGGCAATCTACTCGGCCCAAAAATTCTCCCAGCTTCGCGGTCGAAAGGTACTTTATCCGGCCAGCTAAATGTAAGGCATGCGTTCAACATGACTCAAGGCCCAACAACGGTTGGTCCTTAATCGACACAGACGGAAACACTATAGTCCAAAACTCTGCAAGTCTCCGTCCGGTCTCAACTTCATTTAACACTTAGTTATACCATGACTTCATAGTCATCCAAGCGAGATCCGGTAACCACCTATAGCTCGCGTAGTGATAGGAAATCACCCGACTTCTACCGGTCTAAGCCAGACTAAGCATTGACTCGATCATTGCGGATACGGGGTAACAAGGATATAGTATAACAAAGGTAAACAAGGTATAATGCAGCAACGGTTGCAAACAACTCCTGAACGTAATGCATCAATTAAAGTAAAGCATTTAATTAAATCACTGCAAACCGGAGAAAAACGCCTCAAGGGCTTGCCTCTCTCGAAGGAGCTCGGGGACGGTGATCGGGGCACTCTAGAAGTTCCTCAACGTCCTCCTCGTTAAACCGGGCACTTCTCTGCGGTGCACCTCGAAGCTGCTCCTCGGGCTCCTCGGTTATGACGACTGGGTTCTCGGTTTGCGATCCTGTATGATGCAATGTGCGTAAGTGCTTATGCAATCGGTGCATCGGATGAGATGAATACAATGGATATGTTGGAATGAAAGGTAGTCAACATCATCCAAGAAAATATACTACAAGCACATGTCATCTACTGCATTCTCTTCTACTACTAATATGTTAAGTCAACACATCTTATTAAATGCTTCAACGATACACCAAAGCTAACATTATTAACTAACTTGCATTAAAGAGGATTATTTTATTTCATTTTAAACTAGGGCTACAACAGCAACCTATATTTTTGGTGCTTATAAAAATCTAAGAAAATTACAGTAGCATAGTACTACTCTAAATAGACTACCATAAAATTTTCATGGCGTTTGGATAAGTAAAATAGTCTACACAAAAATAACAGGGCATGGCAGGATTATGAACATAAAAATACTTTGAACTGTGAAAAGTGTCAAACAATAGAGTTAGTATTTTTCCTAGGTTCTTCATAGCATACAATGACTATACAAAAATTATCACATGCATGTTTTATACAAAGTTTGCTCTCTAGCTAAAATAACAAAAATCAGCCATTAAAGGTACTTGAACTACACCAAAAAAAATTTCCCACAGCTCATGCATGAAACATATTTTTCCTAGGAAGCACATTACATAAGAAGATTAACAAACTTGGAATCATATTTTTCTGAAGCCTATAGATTTTTCTACACATTTTTCAAGTTATCAGCAATATACATGATTAAATAAAGTTCTACAGAAAAGTATCTCAAAAATGACATGCAATAATTTTCCCAAGTAGATCTGGTGATAAGGAACCTAGCAAAATTTATTTCAACAAATTTAGAGCAAATTTGAGTACCCAAACATTTTCCAACCCATTTCTATTTTCAAATAATAAAGAGAAATTGAAAACAAATTATTTCTACTCCCTCTTGGGCGGCCCGTGGAAACGAATCGCCCACGGCCACAACCAACCTGCTTTCGGCCCGAGCGAAGGGGCCAACGCGGGCGGCCTGGGCTCGAGATTCGACCCACGGCCATCTGGCTCAAAGATGGGCCGAGGCGAGACGCCACGCCTACGCCGGCGGCCAGGCACCACGGCGGCGCGGCATACCCGCGGGCGGGCGCTTTCCGGCCACAGCAAGCCACGGGAAGGCGCGCACAAGGGTCGTGGGGTAGAGCGAGTGCGAGTCTGAGATCTGTGAGAAAGGATAGCAGAGGTTGGAGCGGTCGCGCTTGACGGCACGAGCTCCCGTGAGCTTGCCGTGAGCGGAGAAGAAATCGGCCACCACGGCCTCTCACCTCGTCTACGGCAGCCACACGCGGGCGCAACCGAAGAGCTTGACGAGGCGGAGCAGCCGGCGGGAGGAATCGGGGAATGAGGCGCGGGAGGAGGAGCAAATCGCCGGCGGAGCGACAGCGGCGCTCGGTGGGCGGCTTCACTATCGCGTGGGAGGAGGCTGCTGCGGCCGGGTGAGTGGGGAGTGCGCGCGCTGGACAGCTTGAATGCGGAGCTGTGGTGGCGTGATATCGGCGTAGGCATGCATGCTTATGGGGCCACGGACGCCACCGGCCGGCATCGCCGGTGACGCTCGCCACTCCTGCGTGGCGTGCTGACGCGTGATCGAGGCGTCGGCATGGCTGGAGGCCCTGGCCACGACGATCGAGCTGAGCCGAGGCGAAGGCGGGGATGCGGGGTGGATGCTGGGCCGGCTTCGGCAGGCGGGCCAGAAGCGAGGCGACGGCCCGCGAAGAAAAAAAATACTTTTCAAATATAGTTTCAAGGAATTTTTACATGCCATCTTTCAAATATTATTTTGAGCAAGAAAATGACATCTTTTGAAAATAGTCCAAAAATGAAAGTTGCTTAGAATTTAATTCTCTACAACTTTGCTTTTAAGACCAAAGCCAAATTCTTTCTAGATTTTGAATTGTAAGATCAAAGTCCACGTTTTAGCTCAAAACCCTAATTTTGGGAATTTATTTTTGAAGCCAAATTTCGAATTAATTTGAATACAACCTTGCTCCAAAAATTTGAACTAAACAATCCTAGATGATTTATAATAGTAGCCAACAATGTTTACTAACCTAGCAAGCAAAATCAGGGCAAAACAAGTCTAACAAAGGTATGCAACATTCAGGTTTCACAACGTGTTTCAAATGTTTCGAAGCAGTGTTTCAATTGTTATTTACATGATTAGGCATGTGTGATTAGAATGCTTGTGGTCACATAGCATGGCACATGCGCTGGCACTAGACACACGGACGTGGCTAAGAGGGGACATTTCTGGCTTGGGATTGATCGACGAGGACGTCGATCTCTTAAGGGGATGAGGATGTAACACCCGGGCTCATGACTTAATAGGATGAATAGGATACTCGTACCAACAAGTTGTAACTTCTTTTCTGGAAGCCCATCTCTTAAGAACTCTAAGGTTAAGCGTGTTTGGCCTGGAGCGATGGGTGACCGACCGGGAAGTTCTTCCTGGGGGCGCATGAGTGAGGACAAAGTGCGCAGAAAAGACTGGTGTTGGTCTGTGAGGGCAGTCTATGTCCTAGGAAAGCTATCAGACGTAAGCGGGCTTGGCCTCGAGGAGGCGGGATGTTACGGAATGGTATTAGGTGGCCTACTTCGCCGTTGCGCGGCACTGCAGTCACGCCGGCGCGCGGGGAAGAGAAAGGTCGGCTCGGGGCACTCCTTGCCGGAACAGGCCATAACGGCGCCGCGGTCAGGCCACTCGACGACGACGGCAGCGCTCACCCCATTGGGAGGCGACGCGCCAGCGGGGGGGGCGACGCGCTGGGCTCATTGCTTGCTCTCGCCATGGATTGCTTTCTTCGCTTCGGTGTGGATCGAGGAGAGAAGAGAGACCAGTGAGGCGAAGAGAGAGAGAGAGAGAGCGCCGCGAATGCAAATGGCCGCTAGGGTTGGCTGACCACGGCCGGGGGGCGGGTTTTTGTTCACTCGAAGACGCCAGAATTGTCCGATCGGCTCAACGGTGCGGATGCTCGCCGCGGCGATGCGCGCCAAAGTGGGTATGAGCGGTCGACCAGACTGTTTACCAGCCCAGTTGCGGCTACTGGTGCGGCCGGGCGTCGCGCGAAGGAAGTGGGCTAGGCCGTTTTGGCTATTGGGCCAACAGAAAAGGATTGGCCGAAAAAAAGGGGCCATGCGGCTGGGCCGCTTAAGTGCTGTAGCGTTGGGCTCATGAAATTTGGGGCAGCGTAGCGCGTTCTTGGGGCGAAATGGTCTATACACAGTATAGCTCGGGAACTATTTATTTGTTTTTTCCAGAAACTGTTTACTTCATATTTGATGAATTTAAATTGATTTTGATGTCAAATTCTGTGCAAATTTTTGATACAACGACAATTTTGCATAGCGAACAGAACAGTACCTTTATGTTTCTGGAAAAATGATTATTGAATGTTAATGTTTCCGCTGCGTATTTAAAGATGCAATTTTCATTATTAAATTTGAACCAACGGGAGAATTTAATTTTGAAAATGGATATGTTTTAATTGATTATAATATTATTATTATTCTGACCAACGTTGATTAATGGCAATATTATAATGTTTTTTTTTGTCTTGCATTAATTCTATTTCTGCCCAACGGTGATGTAGAATTAGTGTAGAGAACAATTGTATGTTTTAATTTTGACCAACATTGAACTAAGGCATGCAATTGTTGTTGTTATTATTTATGTTCTCACACTATTTGAATTGTGTTTTCAGACGGATACAACTTGATGAATTGTATCAAAGAGATCCCCACTCTAAAAGGGGATAACTACATTGAATGGAAGAAAAAGATCGACTTGGCCTTCATATTGGCTGAGGTGGACTGGGTAGTCACCACACCGTGTTCTAAAGAACCTGTGGCACCGGTGAGGGAGACAGATGAGACTGATACTGCATGGCAGAACAGAGAGCGGGAGTTTGCTCCCGTAAAGATGTCTTTTGACCTTGAATATAGAAAGTGGGTCACAACCAATAAGAAATGTTTGGCTGTGATAAAGAATACAATTGAGCCTGCAATAGTGGGCTCAATTCCAGACTGTGACACGGTCATAGAGTACCTAGAAAGAATAAAGAGTCAGTTCACTGGCTCTTCAAAGACATATGTAACCCAGTTGATCAAGCAGCTGGTTACAGAAAGATACTCTGATGGCGGTAGTGGCATTAGAGAGCACATACTGAGAATGAGCAATTTGGCATCTAAGCTCAAACCAATGGATTTGGCACTCAAGGATGAGTTTCTTATTCATTTGATTTTTGCTTCTTTGCCTAAAGAATTTGACACATTTGTTGTTAATTACAACATACAGCCTAAAAATGGGATTTAGAAAAGCTCATAGCCATGTGTGTGCAGGAGGAGGAAAAATAAAAGTTTCACAGGGTGGTACTGTCAACTACCTAAAAGATAAGAAAAAGAACTATAATAATAGCTCTTCCTCCAAGTCATCTGGAAAGGGTCCCATGCAATAGTCTAAGAACAAGCAATTTCCAGTGGATAAAGACCAATGTCTATATTGTGAGAAGACGGGACATTATAAAAAGAATTGTCCCGATTTCTTAAAGATGATTATGAAAAATAAAGGTGAGAACATTATTACGTTCGTAAATGAATCCTTGTATGTCAAGTTTTCAAAATCTACTTGGTGGATTGATTCAGGTGCAACTATTCATGTTGCTAATTCATTACAGGGATTCCGTTCGATGAGAACTTTGCAAAGAAGCGAAAGTTTCATTAAAGTCGCAAATGGAGTACAAGCATATGTTGAGGCCGTTGGCGATCTTCCACTAGAGCTTGCTGATGGCTTTATACTTTTTCTTAGAGATGTTCTTTATGTACCTTCTTTGCAAAGAAACTTAATTAGTGTATCAAAGTTGGACCATGATGGTTATGATTGCCATTTTGGAAATGGCAAATGTCAGATATTGTTTAATAATAGATGTATTGGTCTTGCCTTCCGATAAGACGAGCTTTATTTGTTATCACTTCGTGAAAATATGAATTTCGTATGTGATGTGAATGAGAATGTATCCTCATCGAACAATGCAAACAGAAAACGAAAGAGAACTCACGATGCGTTGTCGAAATTATGGCACTGTCGTTTAGGCCATATTTCGAGGGGGAGAATAGAAAGACTAGTTAAGAATGATATTCTTCCTCCATTAGAGCTCTCAGATTTAGAACAATGCAGAGATTGCATAAAAGGAAAGTATGTAAAGAAAATTAAAAAAGATGTCAAACAAAGCGCAGGAATTCTACAGATTATTCACGCAGATATTTGTGGTCCTTTTTCCATAAAGAGTGTGGATGGTTTTGATTCATTCATAACATTCACAGATGATTACTCCCATTATGACTACATTTATCCAATTAAAGAAAGAACAGAAGTGTTGGATAAATTCAAAATATTTAAAGCAGAAGTTGAAAATTAGCATGATTTAAAGATTAAGATAGTCAGGTCTGACCGTAGGGGGGAGTACTACGGTCGGCATACCCCATATGGACAAGTTTCTGGACCTTTTGCAAGGTTCTTATAGGAGAATGGTACAGTTGCCCAGTATTCAACACCGGGCGAACCTCAGCAGAATGGAGTAGCTGAAAGGCGTAACCATACCCTGATGGATATGGTGCGTAGTATGATAAGTTACTCCACTTTACCGATGAGTCTGTGGATGGAGGCGTTAAAAACCGCCATTCATATTCTCAATAGAGTACCAAGTAAGTCGGTGCTCAAAACACCATATGAGTTGTGGACAGGAAGAGTACCCTCACTTAACCACTTGCGTGTATGGGGGAGCCCTGCTGAGGCTAAAGTTTTTAACCCAAACATTGGGAAGCTAGATCCCAAAACAGTGAGTTGTCATTTCATTGGCTACCCAAAAAAGTCAAAAGGTTTTCGTTTCTACTGTCCTAACAGACATACAAAGTTTGTGGAAACGAGACACGCTGTCTTCCTAGAGGATGAAATGATTAGGGGGAGCATGGTAGCTCGAGAAATTGACCTTGAAGAGAAGCGGGTGTATGCACCCACTCCGATAATTCATGAGCCATTTTTCTCACTGCCTGCTGTTGCTGCACCGACAGTACAAGACACTATGGTGCCAGCACCTGTTGTTATCCCGTCTGTGGCAACAATGAATGATGATGAGAAACCTGTTCCTCAGGATGCTATAGAAACTATTGTCACACATGAAGGGGAGCAACAACAGCCTCAAACAGAAAATGTGCCAAATGAGGAGGCCCCTAGAAGGTCTCAAAGAGTTAGAAAATCAGCTATTCCTGCTGATTATGAAGTGTACAACACTGAAGAATTTCAAATGGAGAATGATCCCACCTCATTTGAAGAAGCCATGAAAAGTGATCATTCACCAAAGTGGCTTGAGGCCATGGAAGATGAAATGAGATCAATGAATGCAAATAAAGTTTGGGATTTGGAGATAATTCCTAAAGGAGCCAAAACAGTAGGTTGTAAATGGGTCTACAAAACAAAACTTGACTCTCAAGGGAATATAGAGAGATATAAAGCCCAACTTATGGCAAAAGGCTTTACACAAAGAGAAGGGATTGATTACAATGAGACCTTTTCTCCAGTCTCATGTAAGGATTCCTTCAGAATCATAATGGCATTAGTGGCATATTACGATTTAGAATTACATCAGATGGATGTAAAGACGGCATTTCTCAACGGAGACTTAGAGGAAAATGTTTACATGGCACAACCGAAAGATTTTGTCATGGAAGGAAAAGAACGTTTGGGATGCCGCCTAAAGAAATCCATTTATGGATTAAAACAAGCTTCAAGACAGTGGTACTTGAAGTTTGATCAGACAATAAAGAATTTTGGGTTTAAAGATAATGTTGAGGACAATTATGTCTACGCAAAGTTTAAGAATGGGAAGTTTATCTTCCTTGTCCTGTATATGGATGATATCTTACTTGCTAGTAGTGATGTCAGTCTACTACTGAAAACAAAGAAGTTTTTGTCCTCAAAATTTGATATGAAAGATCTTGATGAAGCTTTGTTCGTTCTAGGGATCGAGATTCACCGAGATAGAAGTAAAGGGGTATTAGGACTGTCACAAAAAGCATACATAGAAAAAGTCTTAAAGAAATTCTGTATGCATAAATGTAGTCCCTCACCTGCTCCTATAGTCAAGGGCGACCGATATGGGGATTTTCAATGCCCCAGGAACCAATATGAAATCGATCAAATGAAAGTGATTCCATATGCTTCAGCTATCGAAAGCTTACAATATGCTCAAGTATGCACGCACCCTGACTTGGCATTTGTTACCGGGTTACTTGGCAGATTCCAGAGCAATCCTGAAATAGAACACTAGAAATTGGTAAAGAAAGTCTTGCGTTATTTGCAAGGAACGAAAGGCCTCATGATGACGTATAGAAGATCTGATTCACTCCATATAGTGGGATATTCAGATTCTGATTATGCGGGAGATAATAGAAAATCCACGTCTGGATATGTGTTCACTCTCGTAGGGGGAGCTATTTCATGGAAAAGCTCAAAACAAACCGTCACTACATCGTCCACAATGTATGCCGAGTTTGTAGCGTGTTATGAGGCAACGGGGCAGGTGAACTGGCTAAAGAAGTTCATACCCGATTTGAAGGTGGTTGACGACATCAATAGACCACTGAAGTTATACTGCGATAATAATCCAGCAGTACAGTATGCTCACAACAATAGGTCAAGTGGTGCTGCCAAACACATTGACATAAAATATTATGTTGTGAAGGATAAAGTCCGGGATCAAATGATAAGTCTTGAGCATATAAGTACCGAATAGATGCTCGCGGATCCGCTTACAAAAGGCTTACCACCCAACGTGTTCAGAGAACATGTAGCTGGCATGGGTTTAAGGGAAGGCCTATGACTCCTGAACTATAAAGGGCCCAAAAGTTAAAGTAACTATTTCAGATCAGAGACGTGCATTGTAGCTGTTAAATATATCGGCGATTGACCGTGACGATGAAACATGCTCTATGCATCATATGTGAAGAAATGAGTAAGGATAAAATGATTGAAGTTTAAAGTTTAAAGATAAAAGTAATAGTATGAGATCAAGGGGGAGAATGTTAGATTGATCTCCCAGCCAATAAGCCCAACGGCCTATTGGGCCTTGGTCACGCGCCCTGATCGGGGGCGCCCAACCCTACATGGTTGGTGGGCCCCCGTCGCACTGCGCTATATAAAGTGGTGGGGGCCGGCGGCTCGAGGTACGAGGTTCACCGTGAGCCAATCCGCCCCACCAACAAACTCTAAGTCTGATCTAGCAAGGGTGCGCAGCCAGCGATGGGAAGACGCCACCGTCATCACCGTCGGCTTCACTGCACATCACCTCGTTGCCGGACTTCACCGACTCTTCCCCGACCGTCGCTGCCCGTGCGCAGCCTACACCAGCGAACCTGATGGAGGCCACTGGATCTTCCACCCCTGCGGTCTCAGGTTTGGTACCCTTTCCCCTTCTCTCCCTGTCTCTCTCTAGACTGTTCTAGATGTATTAGGATCTACCGTTTTACATGTTATACCGAATAGGACAGTCAAAGGCTAGATCTATGATCCAACAGTTTTAACAAGAGGAAGTATATGTAGTGGTCATATGAGAGAGATGGAGCGCCCTATCTTTTCCTTACCATATGCTGCCATATGCCCAAAAAGGCAAGGGAAAATAAAGACGATGTGCATGCGCATTGATGTGTGAAAGGCGAACAGAGGGAGTAGCCAAGATAAGATCAGTTCATGTTACAAATTATTCACAAAAAGGTTGTTAGTAGTTACCCAAACAGCTAGTACAAGAGCTGGGACACCATACACCATGATGTAGATGTTGCTGCAAGAGGAATTTTTTGGGTTGTTTTGATATCTACCTTGGCAAATTGGCCACCCTGAGGATGGCCACTCAAAAGTGCGGTGGGTAGGATCATCCATATAATTTATATGATATCTGGGGTATGTATATGTCGGTCCTGCTCCTGTCTGTCATATGTGCGTGCACCTACAAGATGTGCATAAAGTTGCATGCAGGCCAAAACTGGCTCTCTTCACAAATGACAAGGCACATTCCTCTTCACTCTCCTCAGTCCTCACTCTCATTGCTCGCCGAAAGCTGGTGGTGAAAGTAAAGCACTCCCTCGTGCCATCCCTTGCTGTGGACTCATCTGTTTGGCTCTCCTCGCCCCGTCCTTGGATTCTTGCACTTGGAGCTTCCCTTCTTCTACCTCCCAGCACCACCAGCCCAAACCCAATCGATGAGATTTGCATTGCTCCCTCCTCCCTGGACCGGTACGAAGCTTTCCTAGGGATCGCCAGCCATTCGCCACACGCCGGGGAAGAAAAGGCTCTTCTTGGAGCCCTCTGCTTGGCCTCTCCCTGCTCTCCCCTCTCGCTGCAACTGCAAACAAGGCAAGGCAGGCAGCATGGCCGCCGCGTCGTGGCGCGGCTCAGCGGTGGCCGTCCTTTGTGCACTCGCCGCGCTCCATGCAGTGGTCGCGGTAGTGCTGTGCGACGCCGCGGCGGCGGCGGCGACGTGCGCCGGCGTGGCCCCGGCCAAGCACCGGCCGGAGGTGATATCCATCACCGACTTCGGCGGCGTGGGCGACGGGCGGACGCTCAACACGTGGGCGTTCCGCAAGGCCGTGTACCGCATCCAGCACCAGCGCCGGCGCGGCGGCACGACGCTGCACGTCCCCGCGGGCACCTGGCTCACCGGCAGCTTCAACCTCACCAGTCACATGACGCTCTTCCTCGCCAAAGGCGCCGTGCTCAAGGCCACCCAGGTGCGTAGTAGGTAGTACGAGCCATTGCCACCGTGTGCAATGGATGTGTCGATTTCGAGTTCGTTGACGAAAGTGATGTGTGCAATACTGCAATGCATGGGCGGCGGCGCGCGCAGGACACGAGGAGGTGGCCGCTGATGGAGCCGCTGCCGTCGTACGGCCGGGGCAGGGAGCTGCCGGGGCCGAGGTACGCCAGCTTCATCCACGGCAACGGCCTCCGCGACGTCGTCATTACAGGTGACCTGAGCCTCCCTTGCTCGCTCGGCTACCTCCTCTGCCTACTGCGCTGTTGCTTACTGTGTGCCCGTGAGTATCTGGGAGGACAAAGGCAGACAGACACCAGGTCTCCTCATCGGAGAAGACCGAATCCTGCAGACCTGCACAAACAAATTTGCCATGCTACTGACATAGTGTGTACCGCGCGTCCACGCAAAAGGTTCACAAGGCAGCATGAGAGTTCGTGACAACAAAACTGAAGCTTACTCCTATCGAGGAGAAGTTACAAACATCTAGGGTTCTTAAAACTAAAATGCGCACTGCATGAAACTGGGCGGATTAGGTAGCACAAGTTCAGATGGGAGATGTCTTGTGGTATGGTACAACTGATTAAATTATTTACTGCTGGATCACAGTCACAGACAGCACTTTTGTCAGTGGCTTGTTAAACTAAGCTTCAAGCCCATACTAGTACTGGCAGACAGCAGAGCCTAAATTGTACTATCATGGTGCCATGCTGAATTGTTAACTCGCACCAATTCTGAGAACTGAAATGGTCAAGTTAATTCACTATCATCTGGGATTGTGATTCCGCCCCTTTTTCTCATTATTTTTAGGTGACAAGGGAGTCATCGACGGGCAAGGTGAGGTGTGGTGGAACATGTGGAGGCGGAGGACTCTTGAGCACACAAGGCCAAACCTTGTGGAGTTCATGCATTCCACCGGCATTCACATCTCCAACGTCGTTCTCAAGAACTCACCGTTCTGGAACATCCATCCTGTTTACTGCGAGTAAGCGCACTTTCTACTACCTGAAAATATTTACTTGTGGTGACTTAATTTCAGCTTTTACTGTCAGTGTGGTTCTGGAAACAGAATTTCTATTCAGCCAGCCTTGCACGAAAATTCCACGAGCAAACAAAATTGGAATTTTGAATAAAGTCCATGGCCAAAAATCAAGAATCCTGAACCATTGCTACCAAAATTGGACGATGTTCGGTTCCAATCCATACTACCTTTTGGTAAAATAGAGAAGAAACACTGATGCTATGCATGCATTTCTTCTTTCAGCAATGTGGTTGTAACCAACATGATGATCTTGGCGCCACATGACTCCCCAAACACAGACGGAATCGATCCAGGTAAGCTATGCATCTACAGTTCCTGTCTGTGGCACATGCTCAAAGAAACTTGCATGGTGCCTAAACCAGCAAGACAATTCAGACGACGACAGCAACACTGAAGTTCCTGGTGCATGCAGACTCTAGCTCCAACGTGTGCATCGAGGACTCGTACATATCCACCGGCGACGACCTGGTGGCGATCAAGAGCGGGTGGGACGAGTACGGGATCGCGTACGGACGCCCGAGCTCGGGCATCACGATCCGGCGCGTGCGGGGCTCGTCCCCGTTCAGCGGCATCGCCATCGGCAGCGAGGCCTCCGGCGGGGTGCGCGACGTCCTGGTGGAGGACTGCAGCATCTTCGACAGCGGCTACGGCATCCACATCAAGACCAACGTCGGCCGCGGAGGCTACATCCGGAACGTCACCGTCGACAACGTGCGCATGAGCGGCGTGCGCGACGGGGTCCGCATCGCCGGCGACGTCGGCGACCACCCCGACGCGCACTTCAGCCAGCTCGCCGTGCCGCTGGTGGACGCCGTGCGCATCAGGAACGTGTGGGGCGTCAACGTCCAGCACCCGGGGTCCCTGGAGGGCATCAGGAGCTCGCCATTTACGCGGATCTGCCTCTCCAATGTGAAGCTCTTCGGGTGGCGGAACGACGCGGCCTGGAGGTGCAGGGACGTGCGCGGCGCCGCGCTCGGGGTGCAGCCGTCACCCTGCGCCGAGCTCGCCACCAGCTTCGCGTCCGCGGGCTCGTCATGCAGCTAATTAGTGATGCCTAGCTAAGTGCTGACGATGGGTGCGCTTTTAAGTTTGGGCTTTGTTTTACTTGTCTGTGAGACTGATGTCTGTCTGTCTCTCCGTGCCTCACTGGATTACTTTAGGCTTCCTCTGCTAATCGTTCAGAATGCTTAATTAACTGCGGTGTGTGCTTAATCCAAGTACAAATATCTGTGGTACACTGATGGCAATATTGTTCTGAATGATAAAGTACATCATTGGTGTGAGCTTGGGATCAAATTTGGGTATTGAAGGTGCACCTTGCTTCTTTGTTTAATTCTGTTCATGAGGATTATTCAAGTCCTTGAAAGGTTAATATTTTCACGAGGGGTGTGCTCAAACCACTTTCAAGTTTGAGATTAAAGGCGGGTGCGTTTGGCACCGTGAATCCTTTCCAATTCTTCCAAGAATCGGTAGAATCATAGCCAAACAACATAGAAACAAAAAGATTCAGCTCTGAACGGTTTGGAACGATTCACGATACGCCGCCTACCAACGTTAGACTGTCTCCGATGGATGACCCCAAACCCAAAATGGGTCGTGAATGGTACTGTATCAGCCTACAATAGAATGTTTATATGCGATACACATTTTGGGTTACAGCAAAGACATAATCCAAATATGAGTATCCTCTCTCATGGAGACTCATTTGTAGAAAAAGTTCTCTTCTAGATCCTGTTGCTGGAGAAGACAAAAAATAGATATTAAATTATTTACCCGTAGCGCTACCCAAACATGGAATGGTTCTTATATTTTGAATAATGCTGTTGGAGATAGTCTGAGACGGTGAAATATGGTTTCATAGTGATTGTGATTCTTCCTTCTCACATCGTATTTTTCTTTCAGTTAATCAATTTTAAGTACAAGAAGTTAAAATGGGTTGTATTTACGTTGTTTGTTCGTCAAAAAAAGTTTGAAACTCTTTTGAAGCATATTTTCATCCATACGATTTTTTATATGAAAAACCATTTTGTGAATTAGAATCCAGCATACATCCAAATAGTATAGTGATTCTGATTCATCATTTGAAACGTTTCCTAAGAGAATCTGGATCCAAAACATTTATAGGAGAATTCGACTTCCTACCAAACGCACCTTAAATCTGCAAATTAATAGTTACTGGCAAATATGTCCGTGCGTTGCAACGAGAGAAAAAAACTATTATATATTCATGCAAAACGAGAACATAAACGGTACATATCTTATTTTTATGCTTTTATAATTTATTTTATGATGACCGTCACATCCATAATATAAGTTAATGCTGACAATAAATAACAATGTCCTATTAAATATGTATCGAATTAAAATATAACTTGACATATTTTTTTCTTCCGTTGTAAAGTGCATAATTATTTAGTTATAAATATATCATAACTTTATTTTTTTCATACTACACATGTGTTTCTCTGACTCAATATCGACCTTTGTAGCCTTTTTGACGTATCATATCAACCTCCGTAACTTTTTTTTGTTGATATGCTAAGGATTTGTCTGTCCTCCCATGATTATGAGGGAGACCTCTCTTGATTTTTCACACGGCAACCCTCGTCACGAATTACATAAATACATTTGTTTAGATTTCATTAGACAATACCCTGCCCAAAATTTTGGTTGATGAAATAATTAGTTGTACCATTAACTAATCCATATTTTAATAAAAAAAGTTGTGTTTCTAATCAACACTACATCAGATGGTGTAAATCTTTCTCCTCAAAACTTAATGCGCAAACAAACATAATAATTGCCCAGAAGTAGGGGTTATGCACCGGGTCTTGCCTTGGGCAGAAATCGGACAACTGAAAGCTCTAGTTTGGTTTTGGTGAATTGATGAAACTCTAGGAGCTAACCCTTTGCTTTAAGTGATCATGAGATAGGGTAACACATTCCAAGTGATAGAGCAAATGATGATGATCATGAAGATAGTGATGGCCATGGTGATCAAGTGCTGCACTTGAAAAAAAGAAAGAGAAAAACAAAAAGCCCAAAGCAAAGGTATAATTGATAGGAGTTTTTGTTTTTGGTGATCGAGACACTTAGCGAGTGTGATCACATTTAGAATGGATAGCCGTACTATTAAGAGGGCTAAAACTCGTCATGAAATACGGTTATCAAAGTGCCACTAGATGTTCTAACTCATTGCATATGCATTTAGATTCTAGTTTGTGCTAACACCCTCAAAAATGTTTGTAAAAATATGCTAACACACGTGCATAAGATGATACACTTGGTGATTAGCACATTTGAGCAAGGGTGGAGAAGTTGGAGTTTAAAAGGAGTTGACCGCGCTGGTCACAGGGTGATAAGACGCGTCCGACTTTGAGACCGAACGCGTCCGGTATTTGGATCCGAGGTGAGCGACTAAGGCAGAGGTGACCGGACTCTGGTGTGCGTCCGTTCAGTAGCGATCTGATAAGTCCGATCATGCTCTGGACCTCTCGGTGTAGTTTTTCGACATGACCGGACGTTCAGTACTTCGAGTGACCTGACACTGAGCGTTGTGTCCGGTCAGAGGGGGCAGCACGCGTGAGGGTGTGTGACCTAACACTGGCTGCATCCGGTCGGCAGTATCAGACACATTCGGTCACTTTTGAGCGGCTCTGGGAGATCTCTGGACTCGACATGACGCTGCCTCTCCTGCGTCCGATCACTTTCTAACATTGCGTCCGATCAGTTGTGTCAGAGCATGACAGAGAGAGCCGTTGGGGCGCCAACAACTAACTCATTTGAAGGGAACACGTGGCTCTCATGGAGCGACCGAACGCTGCGACCGAACACGTCAGGTCGCCACATCGGACGCATCCAGTCAGTGCGCAGACTGCCCAATAATTGAGCCAGCGGCTCTATTGTTTGCGTGTGTCTATAAATATCGTTTGGCCGGCTTGGACTCACTCTCTTATCAATTTTCATTGACATAGCAACCTAGCGAGCTAAGCCAAAGCTCTTTCACTTATCTCCATTATTGATTCATCATCTTTGTGAGATTGGGAGTGAATCCAAGTGCATTGCTTGAGTGATTTCATCTAGAGGCACTTGGTGATTATGTTTCGCTGCGGGGTTCGCTTGTTTCTCTTAGTGGTTGCCACCACCTAGACGGCTTGGTGTAGTGAGGATCGTTGAGCGGAGGGTGGTGTTTGTCTCTGGCTCTGATCATGGTGATTGTGAGGGGTTCTTGACCTTTCCCCGATGGAGAGCCAAAAGGTACTCTAGTAGATTGCTCGTGGCTTGTAAATCCTTATCTTGTGTGGGTTGTGCGGCACCCGATTGCTGGTTAGGCCTGTGATGCCTATTAGCGTGTGAACCTCCAAGTAAGTGAATCGCCACAAGGGGGACTAGAATTGCCGGCAAGCAAGTGAACCTCGGTGAAAAATCATTGTATCATCTTGTCTCAGAGGATTCCTTTGGTATTCACTGATATATTGTAATTGATCACTTTGCCACAGCGGTATAGCCCTCCTACCTCTCTTGTGCATTTACTTTCTTAGTGTAGCTAAGCTCTTTAGTGTAATTAGTTTTGAGAGCTAGCTTGTGTCTTGTCTAGTGGTTAGTGAGGCTCTTTAGTTAGTCTTTGAGAGCTCACTAACTTAGTGGTAGTAACTTAGCCTCTTTAGAGATCATAGGTAACTAGAATTGTAGATAAAAGGCTTACATTTTGAGTAGGCTAGCGCAACAATCGTATCGCTTCATAATTGTCTAACCACTTGGCTTAAATATTGTTGTAGAAATTTTTATAGGTTATTCACCTCCCTCTAGCCATTAGAACCTTACAAGTGGTATTAGATCCATGGTCACCGTTAAAAGGTCCTAATGGATAGAGGGGGTGAATAGCCTATTAAAAATTCTATAACAACACGTAAGCCAAGTGACTAGTCAATTAAACGGCGAAGCGAGTGTTGCGCTAGCCTACTAAAATGCAAGCCTCCTATCCATAATTCTAGTTGATATGATCTCTAATTCACACAATGAGGCTACGTCACTACAACTAAGTTAGTGAGCTCTCAAAGACTAACTAAAGAGCCTCACTAACCACTAGACACGACACACGCAAGCTCTCAAAACTAATTATACTAAAGAGCTTAGCTACACTAAGAAAGGTAAATACAAGAGTGAGGTAGTGAAGATATACCGCCATAGCAAGAGACAATCAATCAATCACAATGAATACCAATGAAATCCTAGGAGACAATGATGACACAATAATTTATCCCCGAGGTTCACTTGCTTGCCGACAAGCTACGTCCTCGTTGTAGCGATTCACCCATTTAGAGGTTCATGTGCTAATAGGCATCACACGCCTAACCCGCAATCAGGTGCCGCACAACCAACACAAGATGGGGATCCACAGGCTATGAGAAATCCACTAGAGTACCTTTCGTCTCTTCACCGGGAAAAGGTCAAGAACCCCTCACAATCACCATGATCAGAGCCAGAGACAATCACCTTCCTCCGCTCGACGATCCTTGCTGCACCAAGTCATCTAGGTGGCGAAAACAACCAAGAGAAACAAGCAAAATCCCACAACAAAACACAATCACCAAGTGCCTCAAGATGCAATCACTCAAGCAATGCACTTGGATTCACTCCCAATCTAACAAAGATGATGAATCAACAATGGAGATAAGTGGGAGGGCTTTGGCTTAGCTCACTAGGTTGCTATGTCAATGAAAATGGCCAAGAGAGTGAGCTAGAGCCGGCCATGGGGCTTAAATAGAAGCCCCCACGAAATAGAGCCATTGGGCTCCTCACTGCCTGCTTTCACGAGGCGACAGGATGCGCAAGTCCAACTGACCGGACGTGCGGTCTCTAGTGTTCGATCGCTAGATGCCGTCCACATGTCCCCTATGTTCAACGTCATCCGCACGATCTCAACGGTCAGATTCGCCCATGCCAGTGCCCAAGTGACGACCGGACGCACAGCAGACATGACCGGACGTGCCAGTGCCAGCCCTACCCGCGCACGCCCACGCCACCGAGCTCTGACTGGACGCACCATTCACTTCACCTAACACCGCGCCACCTCACGTTAGATCACTTCTAGAGAGGGTCCAGAGCGTCAAAAACATGATCAGATGCATCCGCTGGACCCTGACCAGACGTAGGCCAACGTCTGGTCCTCACGCACCACACGCACCACCTTACGTCAGCGTACAACAGCCTTCAACGGACGCACCGCCTGCGTGTCCGTTCACCATTTCATGCCAGCGTCCGGACACTCGACCGAGGCCATGCCACCACGCGCCAACTGACCGAACGCACCGGTCCAGCATCCGGTCCAGCGTCGGTCGCTGTAAACAGCGCCTCCTCAATTCCAACTTCACCACCCTTGATCAAATGTGCTAACCACCAAGTGTATCACCTTGTGCACATGTGTTAGCATATTTTCACAAACATTTTCAAGAGTGTTAGCACTACTAGAATCTAAATACATATGCAATGAGTTAGAACATCTAGTGGCACTTTGATAATCGCATTTCGATACGAGTTTCACCCCTCTTAATAGTATGGCTATCTATCCTAAATGTGATCACACTCGCTAAGTGTCTCGATCACCAAAACATAAAAGTTCCTACATGTTTCACCTTTGCCTTGACCTTTTTGTTTTTTCTCTTTCTTCTTTTCCAAGCCCAAGCACCTTGATCATCACCATGGCCATCACCACCATCATGATCTTCTCAATTTGCTCCACCACTTGGAATGTGTTGCCCTATCTCATGATCACTTAGAGTAGAAGGGTTAGCACTTAGGGTTTCATTAATTCACCAAAACCAAATTAGAGCTTTTAATCTTCCTCTTTTTGCTAATTGATGACAACCCTTTCAGAAAGATATGAATTGAAATCATTTGAATCCATGTTGCTTGCCCAAGCATATTTACCATGTGTAAAAGGATTTGGACAAGTTTTATGAACCCTCGTTAATAGCATGTGCTCCCCCTACATATGTGCTAAGAATTTGGATTGAAGCTTGCACATATGCATGGATTAGAGTTATGGGAGAGTAATGTCTACCAAATAATACTAAGGTATAAGAGATGGACCTTTGAAGCATAATACCAATCGGAGTGCACCAAATATACCATCCTTAGCACCATGGTTAGTTAGATACCACTTGAAATTACTTGCAAAACACAAACACTAGATACCTCGTGAGATCAACATTATATGCAAGGCTCTAGTACCACTTGTGAAAGCAAAACAAGTAAGCAAGGCATATCTAACTATCACCTATGCATGCTAGTTCTTCATTTCATCAATCAACCGTTACAACTAGCATACACCACACAAGCATGGAATTTTAATTTAAAACTTGTGCCATGCAAGCAAGCATATGAAATGCACATTCAAATGCATCAATCAAGTTTATGAGCTTGCTCCCCCTACTTGTGTAATTGATCCCCTTACTTTCATGTTTCTCCCCTTATGTCTAAGTTCTCGCTCTTTGTCATCTTTTCACTATCTTTGTGCACTAATTTCTCCCCCTTTTGTCATTAATGACCACAAAGTTTCAATTTTAGATAGGTTAAGATTATCAATGTCAATCAATGGGGTGAGGATCATTTTCCCAGATTTGGTTTAATCTAGAACACATGACTAAGATATTTAACTCGGTTTGATCCAAGGAGAAGCTTCTTCACACCTCGTTTCAAGGGTTATCTTGGTCATGTTGAGTTAAACACTGATAGCTCATTTTCTAGATCAAACACTAGGTTCACAAGCCCACAAATATGTCATATGCTACCACTAGATTAAGTCAAACATAGAAGCAATAGTGGTACCATACAATCATCAAATTCATTTGATTTTCATGATTGAGCCAATAAAACATGAGGAATGACTAGATGCACTAAACAAGTCCTTAGCAAAGAATGTATGCATGCCAATCAACTTTTACCTTGGATTGCTCGAAGGAGAGGCATGTCATATAAGTGGGGGTGCATCAATACACATTTGAGAAATCCAATATGTTCAACTCATTCCTTAGCTTGCAAAACCTCTTCTCATCAAGTGGCTTGGTGAATATATCAGCAAGTTAATCTTCGGTGCCCACACTCTCAATTGAAATGTCCTCTTCTTATTGATGATCTCTTATGAAATGGTGGCAGACATCAATGTGCTTTGTTCTTGCATGTTGAGCTGAATTGTTGGCGAGCTTGATAGCACTCTCATTGTCACATAGCAATGGCACTTTCTTAAACTTGATTCCAAAGTCATTCAAGGTGGCCTTCATCCAAAGAATTTGTGCACAACAACTACCGGTGGATATGTATTTGGCTTCGGCGGTTGATAATACAGCACTATTTTGCTTCTTTGATGATCATGAAACAAGTGATCTTCCCAACAATTGACAAGTACCCGAAGTGCTCTTCCTTTCAACCTTGCATCCTGCATAATTCGAGTCAGAGTAACCAACTAGCTCAAACTTTGTTTCTTTGGGATACCACAAACCAACATTTTGTGTATGCTTCAAGTATCTCGATATTCTCTTTGTAGCCTTCAAATGACTTTTTCTTGGTGAGGCTTGAAATCTTGCACATATGCACACACTAAACATGACATCCGGCCTTAATGTTGTCACATAAAGTAGGCTTTCAATCATAGAGCGATACAACTTTTGATCCACTATATTGCCACTTGCATCACTATCTAAATTGTCATTTGTTCCCATTAGTGTACTAATAGCCTTTGCTTTATTCATGCCAAACTTCTTGAGCATGTCTTTGTTGTACTTGCCATGACTCACAAATGAACCATTCTTCAATTGTTTGATTTGAAGACCAAGGAAGTAACTCAACTCTCCAATCATGGACATCTCAAACTCATTAGCCATCATCTTCCAAATCTCTTCACAAAAGTCTTGATTGGTTGATCCAAATATGATATCATCAACATAGATTTGCAACACAAACAAGTCCTTAACCAATCTTCTTAGTGAAAAGAGTTGCCTATCATGAACCCTTTAGAGAGTAGGAAATCCCTCAACCTCTCATACGATGCTCTAGGTGCTTGCTTCAAGCCATACAATGCCTTCTTCTATTTATACACATGGTTGGGCTTCTTGTCATCTTCAAAACCAGACGGTTGCTCAACATAAACTTCTTCATTGATATAGACATTGAGAAATGCACTCTTGACTCCATTTGATAGAGCTTGATGTTGTGGGCACAAATATAGGCTAGCAAGATTCTAATTGCTTCTAATTTAGCAACCGGAGCATATGTTTCTCTAAAGTCAAGACCCTCTACTTGAGTGTAACCTTGTGCTACCAATCTTGCTTTATTCCTTACTACTATTCCATTTTGATCTTGCTTGTTTCTAAAGACCCATTTGGTTCCAATCACATTGTGTCCCATTGGTCTCTCAACTAACTCCCATACTTGATTTCTTATGAAGTTGTTCAATTCTTCATGCATTTCATTCACCCAATCAACATCCATCAAAGCTTCTTCTATCTTCTTTGGTTCAATGGATGACGTAAATGAGAAATGCTCACAACATAAAGCCAATCTTAATCTTTTTTGTACACCTCTAGAAATATCTCCAATTATAGTGTCCAATGAATGATCTCTTGTAATATGAGTTGGTTGGAGTATTGAAACTTGATTCCTTTCACTTGCTTGCACTTGCTTGATCATCTTCTTCATCAATCACTTGCCTAGGCCTCAATTCACCAACATCCATGTTCTTTATGGCATTTGAAAGTTGAATGCCTCTAACATTATCAAGATTCTCATTCTCATCTTGGGAACTCTCTATTATTGTTACTTCTAACTTTCTTGATGGTTGTCTCAAATTCATTGTGTATGCCCTTGACAAATGATTTAAAAGTTATAAACACATCACTCTTGTCTACTAGAAAGAATGCCCTTGTGTATCTAGTGTAGTCATCCACTATCACAAAGTCATATTTGTTTTCACCGATGCTAGTGTATTGTGTTGGCCCAAACAAATCCATGTGTAATAACTTAAATGCCTTACTAGTGCTCATCATGCTTTTCTTAAGATAGGTGTTTCCAACTTGTTTAGCGGCTTGACAAGAGCTACAAAGTTTGTCCGTCTCAAATACCACATCTTTCAAGCCTCTAACTAGATCATGCTTAATCAATCTATTTAATTGTTTCATTCTAACATGACCAAGCCTTCTGTGCCATAACCAACCCATACTAGACTTAGCGAGCAAGCATGTTGACAATTGAGCTTTTCTAGCATTGAAATCAACCAAGTATAGATTCTCATATCTAAAGCCTTTGAAGATCAAATTAGATCCATCTACACATATGATCTCTACATCATCTACCCCAAATATGTATTTGAATTCAAGATCACACAATTGAGCCACGGATAGCAAATTGAAGTTCAAGCTCTCTACTAGCAATATATTGGATATGCTCATGTCATTGGATATTACAATCATACCAAGCCCTTTGACCTTGCCTTTGCCATTGTCATCAAATGTGATCCTATTATAACCATTGCTATCATTGGTGTTGATTGAGTTGAATATTCTTGCATCACCAATCATGTGTTGAGTGCACCCACTATCAAAAACCCAATGCCTTCCTCCGGCTTTATAATTGACCTACAAAAGAAGATCAATTCCTTTTAGGTACCCAAACTTGCTTGGGTCCTTGAAGGTTAGTTATTAAGCTCTTTGTCACCCAAATAGCTTTGTTCTTTGAGCCCACAATTGGTGTATCAACTAACTTAGCCTTCACTCCATTCACACCCTTGGTAAGCAAATAAAAAGAATCAAACTTAATTGAGAATACATTAGTGTTCTTCTTCTTGTTCTTGTAATATTGCTCTACATACCTAACTTGCTTGCATCTATTATAAAATTATTGGTATTTATTAACTTGTCACTTATTTTAGTAACCACATATTAATTACCTACATCTCCTGACATTACTTTACTAGGTTGTCATCCCTAGTAATGGTGTCAGATATGCTTGTTAGTACTGCCTAACATCACTATTAGAATGATACTAAGTACTTCTTTATCATTTTATGTGACTAGAAAGAATATAAAGATATATGAATGATAAGGAATCTACAAGCGCACAGATAATTATACTATTGTAGCACTTCACCCGAGAGTATTTTAGGTATTGTTATTTATATTTTACCACAGGGAAGGTCTAGCATGGACAAGTATTGATAACTTATACCATTGATGGAGAAGTAAACCATAGCCAATATTCTACTCATAATAGGGGTAAGTCATAGGATAAGAGATATGATAAGTATTAATCAATGATGATGATAAATCACTCAGAGTACTCATTTCTATGGCATTAGCATGGTCAGGTAGAATATTAGAGGAATAATTCCTAAGTCATTCTTAATTATAAGTCAAAGCATACATTGATTAGTGCAATTATACCTAGTAATCATGGCTAAGATCATCTTTATATCTACACATAAAGGATATTACTAAGGAAGATTAAGAACAGAGATTGCCCTTCCTTCGTAACCACATCCTACGTGCTACCTATATCAGGGAGTGGACTACAAAGGACTCAACGGGAGTGTAACATCCACGATCTACCACATGGCCCAGAATATAGGATGTATCCGTAGGTAAACAACGTATAAGCACCATGCTTACACAATGTCGACCACTCACCCCATGTACTTTGGAGCGAGTGCTTTGCAAACTTATGCATAAACATAATGATAAACTAGCTATACTAAGTACATAATCAAAGTAGACGACGAACATTATAACAAAGAACATGAATAAAATGAATACTAATATTGTCATAACAATTGTAGCAAGCATATAAAAATAATGGAGATACAAAAGAGATGGGGTACAAGGATTATACCAAACCATGCTCTTGACATGATCAGAAATCCAAACAAAGCCTGCTTACCTCCCTCTAGACCTAGCCTAACTAGCTATGCCCTAGAATTGATGGAGCTCTAAGGATGATTAGGGTTTCTGTCTTCTCAAATGACTTGATGCCTCAGGGGGTGGCAGGGGCTGATATATAGAGCCTGGACCATCAAACGTGAGCCCTTTGATCAAACTGACTTAAGGAATGGCGTAGATGCAACCTAGGAGGCGGTGGAGAACTGACATTACAATGCGGAGACTAACAGGTGGGCCTAGGGGCCAAGCTGCCTATAGGTGGGGCTAGACGGCTCCACCTGGCAGCCTCTATCTCTCTGTCCTCTGGTGTCCTCTAGAACCTTCTAGTGTCAGTTTTACGGTGGATAAGTGCAATTAAATTTAACATGTAGGTCCACCTTGATGGTTTTCTGGTTAAACCCTATAGAAAATACAAATTCATCAAAACTCGTGGAATTTATTAGTTTAAACCCCTAAACCTTTGTAGGTGATCATATTTATGCCCTTATTCATGTTTCTTTGATGGTTTATAATGGTTGTTGACTATCGTCAACAAAAAGTGACCATTATTCTTCACAAAACTAGTCTTATAAGGAGCAAAGGCTGCCTTGCCTTTCTTGGGGATATAGCCCAATCCCTCTTTGTTGAGAGAAAATCTTTGGCTATACAAGCACTTTAGCAAGCGGGCCTCACCACCATAGACATTGTCCAAGGCACGAGTGAGCTCATTAACCTCCTTCTTCAAGGTCTCATTCTCAACTGTAAGTGAGGCATCGCAAGTGAAACTATCACTCATAGATGAGGTGAAAGTGGATGATGAGTTACATGAACAGTTAGTGGGAGCAACAATGATTGGCTTATAGAAAGATTCATCAATTATGTCACATGTTAAGCCTTTATCACATGTTACAACATTTCTTCTTATTTTGCTCATTAAGTAGAGAGGAATGAGCTTTTTCAAGCTTCTTGTGAGCCTTGTCAAGCTCCTCATGGTCTTCCTTTAGAGTCTCATGAGATGCATTAAGCTCATCAAAGGCTTGCTTAAGGGCTTTAAGTTCCTTACGCAAGCCTTTATATTCCCTTCTCTTAATGTCAAAACGTTCTTTAGCATCTTCCAACATGTCAATTAGTTTATCTTTAGTGGGTTCGTCATCATCATCACTTTCACTTTCATTATCATGTTCCTCATCACATCCATCATCACAAGTTTGTACCTTAGTGGCCTTGTTCGTGAAGCAAGTTGATGGAGTGTCAAAGAGAGAAGGCTTCTCATGTATGGCAATGCTTGCAAGGGCCTTCTTCTTGGTGGTCTTGTCATCATCACTATCATCATCATCACTTGAGAAAGTATCACTATCCCAAGTGACCACATATGAACCACCCTTCTTCTTATTCTTGAAGGTTGTCTTGTCCTTCTTCTCCTTCTTGTCATTCTTCTTGCCCTTCTTGTCGTCATCTTCATTCTCACTATTATAGGGGCATTGGGAAACAAGATGATCCTTGCTACCACACTTGAAGCACCTCCTTGTCTCATCCTTGTTCCTTGATGATGACTTTTTCCTTCTTGCACGATGGCCCTTCTTTACCATGAATTTGCCAAACCTCTTCACAAAGAGAGCCATCTTCTCATCATCATCCCAAGAAAATGAGCATTCATCTTCACTTGATGTATCTTGCTTGGCCTTGCCCTTGGATGATGTGGCTTTGAATGCCACACACTTCTTCTTCTTATCCTTCTTCTCATATTTCTTATTCTTTTCTTTCTTCTCATCATCATCTCTATATGTGTCATCGGTCATCACAACTCCCAATACTTGGTTTGGTGTCATGGTGTCCAAACCACTCCTCACTAGAATAGTGACTAATGTGCAAAATCTTGATGGTAAGCATATGAAGAACTTATGGGAGAAGTCCTTGTCCTTCACCTCTTCTCCAAGTTCTTTGAGATCATTGACAAGCACTTGAAGCCTATAGAACATCTCTGGCACACTCTCATCTTCCTTCATCTTGAAGCTAGCAAACTTCTCCTTGAGGATATATGCTTTGGCACCCTTCACCGCTTTGTGTGCCCTCAAACGATTCCTCCAACTTCTTTCATGTCTCATGAGCCATCTCAATGTTCTTGATTTGCTCAAATGTTCTCTCATCCAAGGCATCATGAATGGCACTAAGAGCAATATCATTGTTTTGTAGCAACACTTCTTCAGCCACGGTGGGAGCTTTGGCATTGGCAACCTCAATCTTGGTCTCCACCACCTTCTACACATTTCTATTGATTTAATTGTCGTATGTTGTCATCTTAGTATTCCAATAAGGATAATTGGAGCCATCAAATTAGGGTGGCTTCTTGGTGTTATTGATTTGATCCATTTTTAACACCAAAGGTTGTTAAGCCTCAAATCACGGTGACCATGTCTCTGATACCACTTGAAAGGTCCTAATGGCTAGAGGAGGGGGTGAATAGCCTATTAAAAATTCTACAACAACACTTAAGCCAAGTGATTAGTCAATTAAACGGCGAAGCGAGTATTGCACTAGCCTACTAAAAATGCAAGCCTCATATTCACAATTCTAGTTGCTATGATCTCTAATTCACACAAAGAGGCTATGTCACTACAACTAAGCTAGTGAGCTCTCAAAGACACAATGATTTATCCCCAAGGTTCACTTGCTTGCTGGCAAGCTACGTCCTCATTGTAGCGATTCACCCACTTAGAGGTTCACATGCTAATAGGCATCACACGCCTAACCCACAATCGGGTGCCGCACAACCAACACAAGATGGGGATCCACAAGCTATGAGCAATCCACTAGAGTACCTTTTGCCTCTTCACCGGGGAAAGGTCAAGAACCCCTCACAATCACCACAATTGGAGCCGAAGACAATCACCTTCCTCCGCTCGATGATCCTCGCTGCACCAAGCCGTCTAGGTGGCAAAAACAACCAAGAGAAACAAGCAAAATCCCACAGCGAAAAACAATCACCAAGTGTCTCTAGATGCAATCACTCAAGCAATGCACTTGGATTCACTCCCAATCTCATAAAGATGATGAATCAATGATGGAGATGAGTGGAAGGGCTTTGGCTTAGCTCACTAGGTTGCTATGTCAATGAAAATAGCTAAGAGAGTGAGCTAGAGCCGGCCATGGGGCTTAAATAGAAGCCCCACGAAATAGAGCCGTTGGGCTCCTCACTGCCTGCTTTCACGAGGCGACCGGACGTGCAGGTCCAACTGACCGGACGCACGGTCTCCAGCGTCCGATCGCTAGATGCCATCTATGTGTCCCCCGCGTTCAACATCATCCACACGATCTCCATGGCCAGATCGAGGCCATGCCACCACACGCCAACTGACTAGACACACCGGTCCAGAGTCCGGTCGCTATAAACAACGCCTCCTCAATTCCAACTTGACCACCCTTGATCTAATGTGCCAACCACCAAGTGTATCACCTTGTGCACATGTGTTACCATATGTTCACAAACATTTTCAAGGGTGTTACCACTCACTAAAATCTAAATACATATGCAATTAATTAGAACATCTAGTGGCACTTTGATAACCGCATTTCGATATGAGTTTCACCCCTCTTAATAGTATGGCTATCTATCCTAAATGTGATAACACTCGCTAAGTGTCTCGATCACCAAAACACAAAAGCTCCTATCAAGTTTCACCTTTGCCTTGAACCTTTTGTTTTTTCTCTTTCTTCTTTTCTAAGCCCAAGCACCTTGATCATCACCATGGCCATCACCACCATCATGATCTTCTCAATTTGCTCCACCACTTGGAATGTGCTGCCCTATCTCATGATCACTTAGAGTAGAAGGGTTAGCACCTAGGGTTTCATCAATTCACCAAAACCAAACTAGAGCTTTCAACCATGATTTGAGGCTTAACAACCTTCGATGTCAAAATGGCTCAAATGAACAACACCAAGAAGCCATCCCAATTTGATGGCTCTAATTATCCTTATTGGAAGGCTAAGATGACAACATACATCCAGTCAAACAATAGAAAGGTGTGGAAAGTGGTGGAGACTAAGATTGAGATAGCCGATCTAGAGACTCCCACCGTCGTCGAAGAGGTGCTTCTCCAAAACAATGACATTGCTCTTAGTGCCATTCATGATGCATTAGAAGAGAGAACATTTGAACAAATAAAGAACATTGAGATGGCTCATGAGGCATGGAAGAAGTTGGAGGAATCATTTGAGGGTAAACAAGCGGTGAAGAGTGCCAAGGCATATATCCTTAAGGAGAAATTTGCTAGCTTTAAGATGAAGGAAGATGAGAGTGTGCCAAAGATGTTCCATAGGCTTCAAGTGCTTGTCAATGATCTTAAAGCACTTGGAGAAGAGGTGAAGGACAAGGACTTCTCCCACAAGTTCTTCATATGCTTACCATCGAGATTTGGCACATTGATCACTATTCTAGTGAGGAGTGGTTTGGACACCATGACACCAAACTAAGTATTGGGAGTTGTGATGACCGATGACACATATAGAGATGATGATGAGAAGGAAGAAAAGAAGAAAAAATATGAGAAGAAGAAGAGTGTGGCATTCAAAGCCACATCATCCAAGGGCAAGGCCAAGCAAGATACATCAAGTGAAGATGAAGGCTCATTTTCTTGGGATGATGATGATGATAAGATGGCTCTCTTTGTGAAGAGGTTTGGCAAATTCATGGTAAAGAAGGGCCATCATGCAAGAAGGAAGAAGTCATCATCCAAGAGCAAGGATGAAGTAAGAAGGTGCTTCAAGTGTGGTAGCAAAGATCATCTTGTTGCTTAATGCCCCTACAATAGTGAAAATAAAGATGATGGTAAGAAGGGTAAGAAGAAGGAGAAGAAGGAGAAGAAGTACAAGATGACCTTTAAAAAGAAGAAGGGTGGTTCATATGTGGTCACTTGGGATAGTGATGCTTCCTCAAGTGATGATGATGATGTGATGATGATAAGACCACCAAGAAGAAGGACCTTGCAAGCATTGCCATACATGAGAAGTCTTCTCTCTTCGACACTCCATTGACTTGCTTCATGGACAAGGCCACTAAGGTACAAACTTATAATGATGGATGTGATGAGGAACATGATAATGAAAGTGAAAGTGATGATAATGATAAACCCACTAAAGATGAACTAATTGATATGTTAGAAGATGCTAAAGAACATTTTGACATTAAGAGAAGGGAATGCAAAGACTTGCGTAAGGAACTAAAAGCCCTTAAGCAAGCCTTTGATGAGCTCAATGCATCTTATGAGAGTCTAAAGGAAGACCATGAGGAGGCTCACAAAAAGATTGAAAAAGCTTATTCCACTCTTGGTGAGCAAAATGAGAGGGTAATTGTAACATGTGATATAGGCTTAACATGTGAAATAATTGATGAATCGTTCTATAATGCCTATTGTTGTTGCTCCCACTAACCCTTCTTGTACCACATCAACTTCTACCTCATCTAGTAGTGATGGTTTCACTTGTGATGCCTCATTAATGGTTGAGAATGAGACCCTCAAGAAGGAGGTAAATGAGCTCACTCGCGCCTTAGGCAATGCCTATGGTGGTGAGGCCCGCTTGCTAAAGTGCTTTGGTAGCCAAAGGTTTTCTCTCAACAAATAGGGATTAAGCTATACCCCCAAGAAAGGAAAGGCGGCCTTTGCTCCTCACAAGACTAGTTTTATGAAGAACAATGGTCGGTTTTTGCAATAGATGCAAGCAAGTTGGGCATGTAGAGCAATATTGCAAGAATAAGAACAAGCAACCAAATGTATCCTCAATTAAGTTTGATTCTTGTTACATGCTTACTAAGGGTATAAATAGAGTGAAGGCTAACTTTATTAGTACACCAATTCTAGGCTCAAAGAAGAAAGCCATTTGTGTGCCAAAGAGCTTAGTAACTAACCTTCAAGGACCCTAGCAAGTTTGGGTACCTAAAAAGAATTTATCTTCTTTTGTAGGTCAATTATAAAGCCAGAGGAAGGCATTGGGTTCTTGATAGTGGGTGCACTCAACACATGACCAGTGATGCAAGAATGTTTAACTCAATCAACACCAATGATAGCAATGGGTATGATAGTATCATATTTGGTGACAATGGCAAAGGCAAGGTGAAAGGGCTTGATAAGATTGCAGTATCCAATGACTTGAGCATATCTAATGTGTTGCTAGTAGAGAGCTTGAACTTCAATTTACTATCCTGTGGCTCAATTGTGTGATCTTGGATTCAAATGCATATTTGGAGTAGATGATGTAGAGATCATAAGTGTAGATGACTCTAATTTGATCTTTAAAGGTTTAGATATGAGAATCTATACTTGGTTGATTTCAATGCTAGTGAAGTTCAATTGTCAACATGCTTATTCACTAAGTCTAGCATATGCTGGTTATGGCATAGAAGGCTTGGTCATATTGGAATAAAAAAATTGAATAGATTGACTAAGCATGATCTAGTTAGAGGCTTGAAAGATGTGGTATTTGAGAAGGACAAACTTTGTAGCTATTGTCAAGCCGGCAAACAAGTTGAAAACACCCATCCTAAGAAGAGCACAATGAGCACTAGCAATTCTTTCTAGTAGACAAGAGTGATGTGTTTGCAACATTCAAATCATTTTTCAAGGGCATACACAATGAGTTTGAGACAACCATCAAGAGAGTTAAAAGTGACAATGATAGTGAGTTTAAGAACACTAGAATTGATGAGTTATGTGATAATTTTATAATTAGACATCAATTGTCAAGTACACTCTATAATCGAATGGCCTTGTTGAGAGGAAGAATAGAACCTTGATTGACATGACAAGATCAATGTTGAGTGAGTATAATGTGAGTCAATCCTTTTGGGCCGAAGCAATCAACATGGCTTGCTATTGTAGCACCGCCTCTATTGTCACCTCATGATGGAGAACACACCATATGAGCTGTTGAATGGTAGAAAGCCCAACATTGTATATTTTTGGGTCTTTAGTTGCAAATGCTACATATTGAAGAAAGGCACTAGATTGGGTAAGTTTGACTAGAAATGTGATGAAGGATTCTTGCTTGGTTACTCCACTATAAGCAATGCATATAGAGTTTGGAATTTGGCTAGTGGTACTCTTGAGGAAGTTTATGATGTAGAATTTGATGAAATCAATGGTTCCCAAGATGAGAATGAGAATCTTGATGATGTTAGAGGCATTCAACTTTCAAATGACATAAAGAACATAGATATTGGTAGATTAAGGCCTAGACAAGTGATTGATGATGAAGATGATCAAGTGCAAGTGCTCTCTAACTCACATGTGCAAGATGATACCAATCAAGCAAGTACAAGTGGCTCTCATGATAATGTGCAAGACCAAGTGGCTAGCTCATCATCTCAAGTGGATCAATCAACTAGTCAAGCAAGTGCAAGCAATCAAGTTCCAATACTCCAACCAACCAATATTGCAAGAGATCATCTATTAGACACTATAATTGGAGATATTTCTAGAGGTGTACAAACAAGATTAAGATTGACTTCATTTTGTGAGCACTTCTCATTTGTGTTATCCATTGAACCAAAGAAGATAGATGAAGCATTGTTGGATGTTGATTGGGTAAATGCCATGCATGAAGAATTGAACAACTTCACTAGAAATCAAGTATGGGAATTAGTTGAGAGACCAAAGAACCACTATGTGATTGGAACCAAATGGATCTTTAGAAACGAGCAAGATCAAGATGGTATAGTAGTAAAGAACAAAGCAAGATTAGTAGCACAAGGATACACTTAAGTTGAAGGTCTTGACTTTGGAGAAACATATACTCCAGTTGCTAGATTGGAAGCAATTAGAATCTTGCTAGCCTATGCTTGTGCCCACAACATCAAGCTCTATCAAATGGATGTCAAGAGTGCATTTCTCAATGGCTACATCAATGAAGAAGTATATGTTGAGCAACCTCCCGATTTTGAAGATGACAAGAAGCCCAACCATATGTACAAGTTGAAGAAGGTATTATATGAATTGAAGCAAGCACCTAGAACATGGTATGAGAGGTTGAGGGACTTCCTACTCTATAAAGGGTTCATGGAAAAGGTTGACACCACTCTTTTCACCGAGAAGATTGGCAAGGACTTGTCTGTGTTCTAAATCTATGTGATGACATTATCTTTGGATCAACCAATCAATACTTTTATGAAGAGTTTGGGAAGATGATGGCTAATGAGTTTGAGATGTCCATGATTGGAGAGTTGAGTTACTTCTTTGGTTTTCAAATCAAGCAATTGAAGAATGGTACATTTGTGAGTCAAGACAAGTATATCAAAGATATGCTCAAGAAGTTTGGCATGAATGAAAGCAAAGCCATTAGTACACCAATAGGAACAAATGGAAATTTGGATAGTGATGCAAGTGGCAACATGGTGGATCAAAAGTTGTATCGCTCTATGATTGGAAGCCTACTCTATGTGACCGTATCAAGGCCGGATGTCATGTTTAGTGTGTGCATGTGTGCAAGATTCCAAGTCTCACCAATAGAAAGTCATTTAAAGGCTACAAAGAGAATATTAAGGTACTTAAAGCATACATAAAATGTTGGTTTGTGGTATCCCAAAGGAGCAAAGTTTGAGTTAGTTGGTTATTCCGACTCGGATTATGCGGGATGCAAGGTTAAAAGGAAGAGCACATTGAGCACTTGTCAATTGTTGGGAAGATCACTTGTTTCATGGTCATCAAAAAAGCAAAATAGTGTTGCATTATCAACCACCGAAGCCAAATACATATCCGCCGGTAGTTGTTGTGCACAAATTCTTTGGATGAAGACCACCTTGAATGACTTTGAAATCAAGTTCAAGAAAGTGCCATTGCTATGTGACAATGAGAGTGCAATCAAGCTAACCAACAATCCGGTTCAACATGCAAGAACAAAGCACATTGATTTTCTCCACCATTTCATAAGAGATCATCAAAAAAATTTGACATTTCAATTGAGAATGTGGGGACCGAAGATCAACTTGCCGACATATTCACCAAGCCACTTGATGAGAAAAGGTTTTGCAAGCTAAGGAATGAGTTGAACATATTGAATTTCTCAAATATGTGTTGATGCACCCTCAATTACATGGCATGCCTCTCCTTCGAGCAATCCAAGATAAAAGTTGATTGGCATGCATACATCCTTTGCTAAGGATATGTTTAGTGCATCTAGTCATTCCTCATGTTTTATAGGCTCATTCATGAAAATTAAACGAAATTGATGCTTGTATGGTACTACTATTGCTTCTATGCTTGACTTGATATAGAGGTAGCATATGTCATATTTGTGGGCTTGTGAACCTAGTGTTTATCTAGAAAATGAGCTATAAGTGTTTAACTCAACATGGTCAAGATATCCCTTGAAATGAGGTGTGAAAAAGCTTGTCCTTAGATCAAACCAAGTTAAATATTTTTTGCAAGTGTTCTAGATTGAACCAAATTTGGGAAAATAATCCTCACCCCATTGATTAACATTGATAATCTTAAACTGTCTAAAATTGAACTTTTGTAATCATTGATGACAAAGAGGGAGAAGTAACTCACAAAGATAGGGGGAGAGAAACAAAAATAAGTAAAAGTTGACAAAGGGGGAGAAATATGAAAATAAGGGGATCAATTAAAATTTAAGCACACAAGTAAGGGGAGCAAGCTCATAAACTTGAATGTGCATTTCATATGTTTCTTTGCATGGCACAAGTTTTAAATTAAATTTTTATGCTTGTGTGGTGTATGCTAGTTGTAGGTTTGATTGATAAAATGAAACAATAGCATGCATAGGATGATAGTTAGATATGCCTTGCTTTGTTTTCACAAGTGGTACTAAAGCCTTTCATATAATGTTGATCTCACCAGATATCTAGTGTTTGTTTTTGCAAGTGGTATCTAACTAACCATGGTGCTAAGGATGGTATATTGGTGCACTCCGATTGGTATCACGCTTCAAAGGTCTATCTCTTATACCTTAGCATCATTTAGTTGACATTACTCTCCCACAACTCTAATTCATGCATATGTGCAAGCTTCAATCCAAACTCTTAGCACATATGTAGGGGGAGCAAATGCTACCAATTCAAATTCATGAAACTTGTCCAAATCCTTTTACATATGGTAAATATGCTTGGGCAAGCAACATGGATTTAATTGAATTTCAATTCATATCTTTATGAAAGGTTTGTCATCAATTACAAAAAAGGGGATATTGAAAGCTCTAGTTTGGTTTTGGTGTATTGATGAAACTCTAAGTGCAAACCCTTTGTTCTAAGTGATCATGAGATACGGTAACATATTCCAAGTGGTGGAGCAAATGATGATGATCATGAAGATAGTGATGGCCATGGTGATCAAGTGCTCGGACTTGAAAAAGAAGAAAGAGAAAAATAAAAAACTCAAGGCAAAGTTATAACTGATAGGAGCTTTTATGTTTTGGTGATCGAGACACTTAGCGAGTGTGATCATATTTAGGATAGATAGCCATACTATTAAGAGGGTGAAACTCGTTGTAAAATACAGTTATCAAAGTGTCACTAGATGTTTTAGCTCATTGCATATGTATTTAGATTCAAGTGAGTGCTAACACCCTTAAAAATGTTTATGAAAATATGCTAACACACGTGCACAAGGTGATACACTTGGTGGTTAGCATATTTGAGCAAGGGTGGAGAAGTTGGAGTTGAAAAGGAGTTGATCGCGCTGGTCACAGGGTGACCAGACACGTTCGACTTTGGGACCGGACGCGTCCAGTATGTTACCCAGGCTCGGGCTTGTGTTGCAGACGTGACCGGACGCGCGTTCGAATTGGGACCGGACGCGTCTGGTATTTGGACCCAAGGTGAGCGACTAAGGCAGAGGTGACTGGACTCTGGCGTGCGTCCGTTCAATAGCGATCTGACGTGTCCGGTCATGCTCTGGACCTCTCGATGTAGTTTTTGACATGATCGCATACTCAGTACTTCGAGTGACCTGACGCTGAGCGTCACCTCCGGTCAGAGAGGGCAGCGCACGTGAGGGTGTGTGACTTGACGCTGGTTGCGTCAGGTTGGCAGTACCGGACATGTCCGGTCGCTTTCGAGCAGCTCTGAGAGCTCTCTGGACTCGACCTGACGCTGTCTCTCCTGCGTCCGATCACTTTCTAGTTGTGCATCCGATCAGTAGTGTTAGAGTGTGATAGAGAGAGCCGTTGGGACGCCAACGGCTAACTCATTTGAAGGGGACACGTGGCTCTCACGGAGCGACCGGACGCGTCCGATCGCCACACCGAACATGTCCGATCAGTGCACAGACTACCCAATAATTGAGCCAATGGCTCTATTGTTTGGGGGTGTTTATACATATCATTTGGCCGGCTTAGCCTCACTCTCTTGGCCATTTTTATTGACATAGCAACCTAGTGAGCTAAGTCAAAGCTTATGTCTTGTCTAGTGGTCAGTGAGGCTCTTTAGTTAGTCTTTGAGAGCTCACTAACTTAGTGGTAGTGACTTAGCCTCTTGTGTGATTTAGAGATCATAGATAACTAGAATGGTGGATAGGAGGCTTGTATTTTGAGTAGGCTAACGCAACACTTGCTTCGCTTCATAATTGTCTAACCACTTGTCTTAAGTGTTATTGTAGAAACTTTTATAGGTTATTCACCCACCCTCTAGCCATTAGGACCTTACAACAACAGAAAGTTAGTAATGGCTTCGGGAACACCAACGACGAGGACTTCCTCCTCGTACTCCTTGGCCACCTCCACGTATTCCGGGTTTGCTTTTGGCACGTCTCGATCATCACTAAACCTATATGCATGCAACATATGCAAGGATGATTTAACGCACCTATAGAAAAAGCACAACCTAAGAAGATTCATAACATCTATGGATAGATCATATTTTTATAAAGCTAATAAAATTGGTTTTTAGCATTTTTTTATTTTTTATGATTTTTTGCGAATTTTGCAAGATCTCTATTTTTATAGATAAAGAGATAAACGAAAGAAAAGGAAAAAAAGAGGATTGCATGGGTTTGGTCCAGCCCACAATGAAGCCGGCCCAACTTAAAGGATTAAGCTCAAGCCGAAAAAGAAGCCCACCATAAGAGACCCACTTGGTTCTAGACATTTTGCATCAGGAACCCTAATATATTTTTAAAACTATTAATGCTCTTTCATTTTTTTTCTATCTGGCTTCTTTACATCTAGAACCCCGTATTTCTTTCTACTCTCTTCTCTACTTCTAATCTCTGTTCGGTTAACACAAATAGAAAAGAAATCGGCATACAGAGTACCGGACACGGGTGAGAGTGAGACCGAGCCGGATTTGGGCAGACTGGACGAAAAAAGTATGTCAGAAATTTTGCTTCTTTAGTATTAGGTATACAAACAATAAGTGACACCCCCTAATCACTCTTTTTCTGGTTTCATGATACTTATCCATTTGTCAAAACTCTTCGTCAGTTGCCTATTTAGGGCCTCTTTGGCACGGCTTATGTCGGCTTCGGCTTCATCTATTTTGCGCAAATCGAGGTACTGTAGCGTGAAGCCGTTTTGTAAGCCGGGGTTAAAATGAACTAGAAGCCGGAAAAAACCAGTTTTTCTGGATTCACCGGCTTTGGCTTCACCGATGATGCCGTTTTGGATGAGCCTTAGGAAAACAAGAGGGTCATGCAAATGCAGTTCCCTACAGCCGGCATCTCGACGGCAGAATCAACACGCCACGGCGACGCCACCGTAGGTCTCTCATCAGTTCTGCCGTGCGGTGGTGATTAAACAAACTATTAAATAATATACTCTTATCCCATTGATTATTCATCATTCAGATAAAGCAACACATGTCTAACAAGACCATGATCGCTTGTCCACTGTTTGTTAATTAAATTTGTTCTTACAAAGTTGACCAAACTGCAGCATTATTGACTCTCTAAATCCTACTGACAAAGCCTCAAGGCGAAGACTTAAATTTCACGAAAATGTATGTTCGTTCATGGTAACATTCCACACGAGGAATCAGCTTCGTACACTCTAGTAAACGTTCACGGCGATCACCATGTCCATGCTCAACATGTACCCGAGGCTCCAGCTCCAGGCGAGCTCCGTCGTCGACGACGCTGATGACAACGACGACGTCGACCGCCACGGCGCCTCCTTCGGCTACGGCATCGCCGTCGTCTGTGTGACCATCTTCGTGTTCTGCGTGCTCGTCTCGTTGTCCTTCAGCGTCTGGAAGGCGTGCGCCTCCGCCGCCCTGACCGCGCTGCTGCTCATCGTCGCCGGCTGCTTCGCGCCCAAGAGGTGGTTCCACCACCGGAGCCAGCGGCCGGGCGCGAGCACGGAGCTCGTTGTCACCGTCACGGCCGGCGGCGCAACCCGCCCGGGCTTCCCGTGCCCTCAAGTGAATGTGCCGCCGGCGTTCGCGTTCGAGTGCCCGGCGCTCGAGGCGGGTGGCGGGGGTGAGCGTGAGCCGGCGCCGCCCGCCGCGAGCTGCGTGGTGTGTTCTGTGTGCCTCGAGGACGTGCGCGGCGGCGAGATGGTGCGGCGGCTGCCGGCCTGCATGCATATTTTCCACGTGGGGTGCATTGACATGTGGCTGCACTCGCACCGGACGTGCCCGATGTGCCGGTGCGTGATCTCGCCGGTGGCTGCAGTGACACCTAAAGCTGCAGCAGAAGAGGCACCGGAGTCTTCGGATGACGATCATGACTTGCCGCCTGTGTAACTAGTAGTGACTTGCAACTGCATGTACATAGTGGTAGTTGCTCTTGAAAACGGTAGGCCTGATAATTTTGTGTAAACAGGATCGTCAAGAATCACAAAGATAGCACACGCTATATTTGAATCTCTTCTGTTTCTTCTGTGTTTTTTCCATGATCCTTTTTTCTAATTAAGTTTTAGACATGTCTGCAAAAATTTCTCCTAGGAAATTATGACCATTTCCTTTTCCTTGAAAGTTTTATTGCTTTTTCTTTGGGTAAAATGTTTTTCTACAGTATGCATTTAAACTTTTCGAAAAATTTTCTGAATTATTTTTTGTGAAATAATTTCTGAAACTTTTTTTTTGTTATTTTTTTGGTGCACGTATTTCATTAAGGGGTATATAGAATGAAAACAAACATTACTAGAAGTTTAGAAAGCTCAGACTGACGAAGTTTAAACGAATCTGTTTCTAAAAGAATCCATAAAGAAACTCTCCTAACAAATGTTAGTTTATGAATATGACCCAAGGATAAGGGAAAATAGGGGGAGGGGGTGGAGATTGTGCCGCAATTCAAAAAGGAATGGGCTAAATTGTCTTTTGTCTAGAAAGGTTGCCCGGTTACAAAGGCCAGCAAGTGTGAATTAGCAGGCCTCAGGCCAGTCTCAGTAGGAGTATCATGTGAATTTCATTTGCATTAAATAGGTTGCCACATAGGTATTTTGATGACATGATAGTGTATTTAAGAAGAGAGAAAAAATGAGTTTCATCTCGATGAAATTGTACCTCTTGGCACGATTACCATCTCTCTATGAGTCATAAAATTAAATCCCTATAAAACTATAGAATGAAACTTTGCATCAAGAGAGGGTGTTTCATCCAAGTTTTATTTCATTTTATATATGACACAACAGTTTTGGAAACAACGACAGGAAACTATCCACCGAGACCGGCATTATGTCCTGCTAGAAATATATAGCTCAAGGTCATTGCAATTTTAACCTTGGTTTTTTGAGTTTGTGATTATCCTTAGTCATTGAATTCGAAGCCACCATTCAGCCTTGTGTTTAGACTCTGTTAGTTTAATGCTGAATAAATAAATTAAATAAAAGTAAAAATAAAAATAAAATAAATAAAAGATGGTAGTAACCCTAAATCTTATCCTAACCCTCTTGGCTTTTGCTGATGGTTGTTAAATTTTGCTTAAATTTGAAATATTTGCAAATTTTGTTATAAAATTATTTAGAATGTTGTCTAGATATCTAATGTCAAAATAGAGGTTAAAGTCACAGAGTACTCAAAACCTAGGGGCAAATTCATATGGGAAAACTAATCTTTTTTATCGAACTTACATTGTCAACTCTTCTAAATGGAATAGGGGTGAAATCTGTGTTTGTTTTAAAAAAAATAGAGGCAAAATCACAAAGTTAAATAAATGAGGACAAAAGCAGAATTAGACTTCAAAATGAGGATAAGAACACAAGAGCCACAAATATATATGTCTGCTAAAGCTTGAGCTGGTCAAGGATTAAATATGCATCATTTCAAGAATTTTGAAAACTTATAAGTATGTGCTTCAAATAGGGTTTTCAAGATTCCGTCTGTCGGGTTCATAAACCCGGGGTCCCTCGGGGACCGGCTTCCACGCCAAGGCTCGGCCCAAGCAGGCAGCACACAACTCATGGGTCGGCCCAAGAGTCTAAAACAACAGGCCGGAAGGGCGGTCCAGTCACCGACCAGAAGGTCTGCCCGAAGAGGAACGGCGCCCGCTCGTCGACTACTTCGGCCCACCTCTCCAAACCGGAGCGCTCGCTTCGGACTCCAGCCACCTCCGGACGGCCTCTCCGATCGGAAGGCCTGGCCCAAGCGCTGCTTCCGACTCTGACCCCGCGTCTCCGACCGAGGTGCGTAGAAACCCTGCTCACCGCTCTTCTCCGACTGGCGCGACCTGAGCCGACTGGGGCCATCCGACCGGGGATGCCCGCTTGGAAGGAGCCAGGGACGAACGGAGAAAGCAAGCCAGGGCGCACAAGTCAAACCACGATACCGGGGACCATACCCTGTACGCCTGCAGGAATAGTACTCTGCAACCGTCCTGACACAAATAGTATTGTAGGCGCCGACATTTTCCTTCTACAGTATTGTGGGCGCCATTGACTCCCATACGGTAAGGCCCCCCACATGCCTCTGGGCATCGATAGTGTTGTGGGCGTCGGAATTTACCGTACCAGGAGAACGTGGTGAAACTCCTCGCATGCCTCCAGACATCAAACAGTATTTACAGGTACCGATGTCTACCATTCCTGAAGAAGGCAAACGCAACCTCCCACATGCATCTGACATTCTACAGTGACATCAACAGTGTTGTGGACGCCTACCATTATCTTGTACCCGTCGGCATGGGCAACAAAGCTCAGTAGCACACATACCCTCACCATCTCACTTGTAAAGCCATCCCCTTTATCTATAAAAGGGGATGCGCTCCCTCCAACAAAAAGATACCTTTTAAAGAACATTTCTTAGATTCATTAGATCAACCAAGTTCACTAGTCCACAACCATAGAACCGCCGAGTTCGAATCACAAGCGCACGCTTGAACACTTAGCTTATAGCGGGGCTCCTGTCACTCTCGGCCCTTTCGACCGAAGCTGATCGGACCTCTTGTACACCCCTCGTTTCTCCTTCTCGTTTGTAACCCCACTGTAGACTTCGAGCACCTGGGCTCAGGAATAAAGTCACCAACCGACTTAAACTGGACGTAGGGCACGTTGCCTGAACCAGTATAAACCCAGTGTCATTGAGTGTTAGGCCACCTCCGATCACAACGTACGGCAAAACTATAAATATTTACTAGTTGGTCACATTCTACACCGACACCCTCGAATGAGGATTTTGCACCAAATGGGTAAGATAAAATCCTATTGAAAACACTATTGAAACACGTACTTATAAGTTTTCAATTTTTTTTGAAGTGATGCACATCCATAGTCCATCTAAAGATTTACATTGTATCAAAAGTTGAGATGCAAAATTATTTTCGAAAAGTTCATAGGAAATAACAATTTTTAGGTGCATATGTACTAGAATACAAAATCATAGGATTTCTGTCCTCTAGTGCACATGCACATGAATTTTGTTGCTTCACATGATTTTTTTTTCTAGACTGAATTTGTGTCTCAACTTTTATACAATGTCTATAGATGCACTATTAGTATGCATTATTAAAAAAATGAAAACTTATAAGTATGTTTGCTAACGGGGTACGGTTGCACCGAATAAGGAGTTTACAACCAAATATTTACTGTCTAAATAATCGGTGCAAACTTCTCATTCGATCCCTATTTAAACACATACTTACAAGCTTTCAATTTTTTTTTGAAATGATACACATCCATAGCGCTTCTATAGATGTATATTGTATGAAAATTGAGATGCAAAGTCATTTTCCAAAAATTCATATGAAAATAATCTAGGTGCATATGTACCCGGATATTTACCTCCGTTTAGTTTAGTTAAAGAAAAACATTGTTTTTCTTTTGAAAGAAACCAGACATATGAGAGTTGTCGATTATATTAAAAAGAAGATACCCAGACTAGGCAATACAACAAAGTAACAACGGTACCCAACGACAAGCTAAAGGCAAGACGACGAAGACAACCACTACAACAACAAAAAGCAAGCATCCCAAAGCAACCACCAAGGTTAACCACACACTACCGGAAACCGGCACTTTGCCGAGTGCCGGAGGCTTTGCCGAGTGTATTTTATCGGGCACTCGGCAAAGACGGTCTTTATCGAGTGCCAAATAAAATACACTCGGCAAAAAAAGCACTCGGCAAAATGCGTCTTTGCCAAGTGCCTTTTTTCTGGCACTCGGCAAAGATGTATTTTGCCGAGTGCTATTTTTCGGCACTCGGCAAAATGCGTCTTTGCCGAGTGCCTTTGTTTTGGCACTCGGCAAAGAGGCATTTTGCTGTGTGTATTTTTTTTGCCCTCGGCAAATCAGTTTTTCAAAGCAATTTTTGAGGCCCTAAATGAATTCAAATGAAAAACTTTTCAACTACAAAGTTGTATAACTTCTCAAGATCTACAGAGTTTATTTTGGTCATTTCTTCATTTGACAAAGCGACAATAACGTTGTTCATAAAATCTGCATCTCTCATATCTCTCATATTAGTTTCATTAAAGTAGAAGAGAGATATATAAGATTTGTGAACAATGTTACAACCACTATGTCGGATGAACAAATGACCAAAATAAACTTTGTAGATCTTGAGAAGTTATGAAATTTTGTAGTTGGCAACATTTTGATTTGAAATCATCTTGTCATGTAAAAATGACGTTTGAATTTGAAAATTTTAAAATTTGAATTTTTCAAAAGACCTCGGATGGAAAAACTTTCTAAATGAAAATTATAGATCTCCAAAAGTTATGAAACTATGTAGTTGACAACCTTTTGATTTGAAATCATCTTATCATGCAAAACTACGTATGAATCTCTCAAATTTAAAATTCGAATTTTTCAAACAACCTCGGATGGAAAAACTTACTAAATGAAAATTGTAGATCTCGAAAAGTTATGAAACTTTATAGTTGACCACTTTTTGATTTGAATTCGTTTAGGGCCTCAAACAAGCAATTTACTCTCGGTTTAGTATAATATATGATGATAGATAACGGAATCCAGACACAAGTGACAGTGTAGTGCAGTGGTAGAACAGCAGACACGCGAGGGAGAGGTCGTGAGTTCGAATCCCGCGCCGGCCACGTTAGTCGCGAATTTAGCGCAAAAAATGCAGCGACTTCGATGGAGACGGGCAGGCGCTGGCCGGTGGCGGCCTCCCCCGAAAAAAAATGAAAATTTTTGCTATTATTTTTTGGTTTTTTCGTATTTTCATTTTGCCGAGTGTAAATCTTTGCCGAGTGCCGTCGTGACACTCGGGAAATCTTTTGCCGAGTGCCCGACATGCGGCACTCGGCAAAGAAGCATTTGCCGTGAAGGGATATGGCGACAGCTCTTTGCCGAGTGTAATTGCACTCGGCAAAGCACGCGTCTGCTGTAGTGACAATAACTGACAGCAATAGGAGAAAGGCTCGACAAAACAACACAGTCTACCGCATGGCAAGCGCGGAGAGCACCTCTCAAGAAAACAACAACGCAGTCTAGCGAAAAGGCAAGGAGATCCCCGCTACAACAACCTCCCAGAAAGCACAACCTTCTGTACGCATGTCGCGGTGACAACAATTTATTGCATTCTCATTGAGCTTCCCATCATTCCTAATAATCCCCAAGTTTTTAGAACTTTGTTCTTGGCAAGACGGGCGCTTCGCCGAACCAATGATTTGTCATAAGATTTGCGTCCGCGTCTCATCGCTGGTGTCATTTTTTATGAAACCATCGCTGGTGTCATTGGTGGTGGTGCATGTACAGGAGGGCCTATACAATCTTCGATCTCCAAGTCGATGGTGTCCATGTCCTCCTTTGGTGGATCATCTGGTGCATTTGGCTCTTCTGCCTTCATCTCATCAATAGACTGAGTGGGTCCATCTGCCGCGGTGATAGCAACAATAGGGTCCTCAACTGTCCTCTCTGTGTCTATCTCAACTTCGTCTTCGTCGTTCGGATGTATCCTTAGATTGTTCTCGAGCTCCTGGCTTTCTAGGTAGCATACTGCAGCTGCACAGGATACTACTGCTACTCTGATGTCATTATGTGAAGATATATTATTCCAAATCCATGGAAAGGGTGCTGCAAACAGTAGTGTTATTTTTGTTTTGTTCCTAACAAAATCTGGGGTCCTTCTCGGTTGCATCTTTTTTTACAAGAAGAGGCAGGCCTGTTGCCTTCAGTTTCCACCACACGGCAAGTCGGCATTGCGTGTATTCATCGGCGAACATTCCCCGTCGCTGTTAACAATCATTTACCATCCCAGTCTGATCTTCCACGACAAAAAACCAGCAGGCGGCGGGCGCCTGAAACCGTACCAGAATTGACGCCTCAATCCTCCGTCTCCCGTCAAACAACCACCGCATTTGTCTGCCGCGCAGCCGGCGCTCTCCACAGTAGAATGAATGCCACGCCGCGCGCTACTAATCCACGACCTCCAGCCCCCAGCGATACGATACCTATAAATTTCTTCCCGCCGCGAGCTACACGGCACGGCAAACGACTTGTGCAGCAGCGCGGTCGGCACTCGGCAACCTGCGGCAACAAGCGACAAGCCCATACGGAGTGAAGACAGAGGAGTGCGCATAGCTAGGACACGCGTGTGTGTGCCTACCTCAACAAGCCGAGTTTGCTGATCATGCCGACCCTGCTCTCCGCGAGGTCCCGCGGCAACAACCGCGGCGGCGAGGCGGCCGACGCCGACGGTGGGGCTGGTGGAAACCGCGCGTGCTATGGAATCGCGGCGTGCTCGATGGCGCTGCTCCTGTTCTGCGCCCTGGCCGTCTCCGTCAGCCTCTGGATGGCGTTCACGTTCGGCGGACTCGCCCTGGTCGCCTTCGGCGCCGCCGGCTGCCTCGCACGGGGGCCCAACCGCAGCAGCAACGGCGTGAGCGCCCAGAGAGAGGCAGCAGCAGCAGCAGGAGCCGCACCGAGGACGCAACGCAGGTTCGGGCTGCCCAAGGCCGCGATCAATGCGCTGCCGACGTTCGCCTACGAGCTTATCCTTATTAGAGGCGCCGACGGCGCCGAGGGCGAGGGCGGCGACCTCGAGTCCGGAACGGAAGCGGCAGGCGGCGAGCCGTGCTCGGTGTGCCTCGAGGACGTCCAGGCCGGCGAGATGGTGCGGCAGCTGCCGGCGTGCAAGCACCTGTTCCACGTCGGGTGCATCGACATGTGGCTGCACTCGCACCGGACGTGCCCAGTGTGCCGGTGCAACCTCTTGCCACCGCCGAGGAAAGTCGCTGCCAAAGCGGCGCCCGCGCCCACAGCTGAGGCTGCGGAACCGCCGGCTGACGAAGCCCTGCCACCAGTGTAGGTGTATGTGTTTTGTCATACTACCATTCTAGAGATGACAAAAGAATCTCTGCACATAGCACACGTAAGCACCTAGCACGTCATAAACTAGTTGAAATGTAACTCTCGCAAAAAAAAAGGTAGAAATGTAGTAGCTATTTTTTTATTCTTTTCCCCGATAATACTGTAGATGATCCTGTCTATACAACTATGTTCCATAATATATGTAGAACAGAGACTGAAAGAAGTATATGTATAAAGTTTGACAGATGACATTTCAGCTATGTATAAAGTTTGACAGCTGACATTTCAACTATGTTCCATAATTTGCAAATCTTTCATTTGGAGCGCTACAAATCATCCTCAAAGGGACAAAAATTCTATGATACTACCTCCGTTTTCTTTTATACAAGGTAATAAATAGCGGACAGTAGTGGCCGCAATTGCGGACGCAATAGCGGTCTACGAGGTAGCGCTCTTAAATTTATGATCGCAATTCTAAATAGCGGGCGATATTGCGGGCCGCAATTGCTCGTAGCAGGCCGCAATAGCGTGGAAACAAATAACCCTAACCAGCCCTAGCCCTACGACTCACCCCCCAACTCACACAGTCGCGCATCAGATGTAAAAAACATCAATTTTTCATCTTACTGAATACTGAATACTGACCTTTGCAAGATTTTGTGATTATATTGATACAGAACTTGCAATTTTCAACCATGAGGCCAATGATGTTGTTGCTTCTGACAATGACAATGAGTGATAGCCTTGTGAACTATGGCTGATAAGTCATAATATGTTTGTTTGCAAACTCTTAATGTGATGATTTAATGCATGGAACACAATGTTTGTTTTCTTAATTTAAGTATGTGAGTCATGAGTTCTTTGAGTGCAACTAAATGTATATTTATACTCATTATTCATGATATATGTACTTAAAATTATATGAGATATCAGGGGCCGCTATTAGAACTTATCGTCCGCAATATCGCCTGCTATCCATAATCCGCTACCTCGACGTCAATCCGCTATCAACCCACTATACGCTATTTATTACATTGCTTTTATAATATGCAGTTTGACATGATACGGTCTCTTCAATTACACTTTAACTATTTTTTGTTTTATATTATATTATTTATGATTATAAATCTATGGTAATTGGATAGTACATTTGATTACAAATCTAATTATATCAAGTTTGTATTATGATAGTTAAAAATTGTTAGCTAATTAAACTACTTGTTAACGATTTTAAAGTTAAATCTCGATATGCATGTGCACTTTATAAAAGAATATGGAGGGAGTATCAATCAAATAAAGATTAAGGGTGTGTTTGTGGGTGAGTGGAAACTATGGTGGGTTGGAGGTGTGGGACCGAGGGGGTGGGGATACCATTGTAGATCTGAAGACGAGCCAGCGGTATGGGAAGACTAATTTGCCCATGGATACGTCGGGGCATAGGATATAATGGAGAAAAGGTTCTGAGTTTGGGTTGAAACGATGTTTTTTTAGGGAAACAGGAGGGGTTGCCCCTACTGCCTTTATTAAGCTTTATCTAAGTGAATCCTAATACAAGAGGTTCAAGAAACAAAGAAAATAAGAAAAATTACACAAAACCTTCTAGCCATTGACTAATGAGAGGTTGGTATGTTGCTTTTGCTCTAAGGATAACTTGAGCAAATTCCTTTTTGAAGATTGCCCTGCAGCGCTGCAAAGAAGGTTGAATGCCTTTGAAAATGAGATCATTACAGACTGACCAGATGGACCAACATATTGTTTTTTTGACGGTAAAGGACCAACATATTGTTGCTAGAATTTCCATGAAGAAAGGCAGATGCAACTGGCTAACTTACTCGTCTCTATTGATACATGCTTGGCAAAGGGTCTGCCGGTAGATTTTCAAAACAAATAAAGACATAAAAACATGAAGGGTTTTTTCTTTTGAAATATGGAGTCATACAAGTACAACGTACTTCTACGCTAGCTTGAAAAACTTGTAAAATCAACCGACCATCGAGTTATTAATTGTATCCATGTTTTTATTTTCCGAAAAAAAAAACTATCTCTCTGGTGCATCTCTACATGATGAGTAATATCGCAGTCAGTATTTGGCCTGAGAAGATCTGCTTGATTATGCTGACAGGTTATCAGAAAGCAAAAGGACCAAATCTAGCTAGCTCTGTTGACTTTATTTGCACGACAACATATCCACTTCACATGATCAACACACAATACTTCTCAAAGCAAGCAGATCGAAACATACAACAATAGGTTGAACATCCATGGCTAGAGCCAAGCATTAAATATAAATAAACCTAAAACTAATTACAACGACCTACAATAGTAGGCTAAATAACAAGACAGACAAACATTTTTATCTAAACGACCCTAGGTTGAACATCCATGGCTAGAGCCTAGAGACACACCTACAATTACAACGACCTACAATAGTAGGCTAGAGAGACAGACACATACAACGACTGTAAGGCCCCGTTTAGATAAAAAAAAAATTAGATTTTGGCTACTGTAGTACTTTTCGTTTGTATTTGGCAATTAGTGTTTAATTATGGATTAATTAGGTTCAAAAGTTTCGTCTCGTGATTTCTCACCCAACTATGTAATTAGTTTTTTTTCGTTTACATTTAGTATTCCATACATGTATCACAAGATTCGATGTAACGGATACTACGCAATATTTTTTAAATCTAAACGGGACCTTAAGCTGAGGGGAGAAGAAGCATGATACTGACATAAAGGAAACCGAGGGCAGCACCACCTGACCACCAGAGCTATCTAGCTGGCCGAGTACGTACGTGGCTGCCACAGAACTAGTTGTTCATCACCTTCTCCTTCTCGGCCTCCTCGCGTTGGGAGCGGTGGCCATGGCCAAACCTTTTCTTGATGTCCTTCCTCCACCGCTTCGCCATCTTTTCCTCCTCCTCGTCATCATCGTCCTTGTTGTTGTTCTTGATCTGATGCGACAGCTTGTTCTTCTTCTTCTTCACCGATTCGTCCTCGACGTGGTGGTGACGACCGTGGATGCGCTTCTTCGTGTTCTCCTCCTCCTTGTCCTCGTCCTCCTTTGCCGGAGGTGCTTCTTTGCCTGCTTCTCCTTCTTCCCCTTGTCGTCGCCGTCGTGGTGCTTCTTTGTTTTCTTCTTCCCCTCTTTCTTCTTGTTTGCCTTCTCCTTTTCCTCCTCATCCTCGTCCTTGTCTTCGTCACTGTCCGGGTGCGACCGATCCGGGTCTGGCTCCGCAACGGGCTCCACCGGCGATCGATCTGGGTCTGGCTCCGCGACGGACTCCACCGGCGACCGATCTGGATCTGGCTCCGCAACGGGCTCCACTGGCGACCGATCCGGGTCTGGCTCCGCAACGCTGGATGGCAGGCGGAGGAGTCCCTCCGCATCCTCCTGAACTGCGTGCACCTTGGCGGGGACGACGGCGCTGTACGAGGACGAGGCGTTCGTGGCGGAGTCGGCTTGGAGGGCGTCACAGTGAGAGACGACGATGAGGGTGGAGAGGAGGAGGAGGAGGAGGAAGGCCATGGTGGCCGACACGCCCAGGGCCATGGTAGGCGTGCTTGCGGCAGTTCCAGCCACGGGGAATGGAAATATGGAATGCGATGGTGGACTGGATAGGATGCAGAGAAGAAGAGGACCGAGCTGAGGCCTCGAGGGAGCAGGGAGGCAGTGTGGGTCCCACATACATACGTGGGCCTAGTTTTGCGACTCGGTTGCAGGATGGGTCAAAGTCAAACGGCTTGCTTACTGGCTGCAACAGTTCCACTAAAAAAAAACTGGTTGCAACAATTGCCGATTCCTTTTCTCCACCCCAATCCTAAAAAAAACACACGCCAACTACTAGGCACTGACTATGCTACAGAATAGAAGTACATACCACTAGAGCATGCCCTCATCAACACATACGACCTTCACCTGTGGAAAACTGGAAACCCGGCAGGCTGCAGCTAGTGCACTGTCTTTCATCTCAATTTCATAATTGATCCGAACTTTTTATAAATATTTGAAAAACATTTTATTTGAATGGTTGTGAGAAAAAATTCATTCGCTAAAAAAAAAATCATTTAACAAGCCAAATTTAAGACAAGTTGAACGAGGGAAAAAACACCGTTCAGGACTAAAAACACACTGTGTGCCCGTCACTTCGTCACCGTATCCATTGATGACTAATATAGTATATAATAACGTGATTAACGACTAAGCAGGTGCCGACGACAGCGACCGGCCGGCCGGCCTAATCATCGGTTTCTTTACACCTTCGTTCATTCATCGGACCAACGAAAATTAGACGAAGAAACAAGTTTGTTGGCCAAGGATGCGTGGTAGTACGCGAGTGGCTACGTTGTTGTTAATTTAGTAGTTAGGGTAATAACGTGATTAACGAATATTTTAGGTAAAAACACAGCGGATCGGCGATAAGATAACCGGCCTAAAAATTAAATACCAACGTTAAAATGACATTTAATCCAAAAAGCAAAGTTTATGAATTTAACACGACCACGGAGAGCGCTTCGTTCATTCATCGGACCAACGATAGATCTTTTTAGACGAAGATAATATTTTATATCGCCAGGAAGAAATCTTTGATATTCACGCGAGTGGCTAATAAATCTTGTTAATAAGTTACTTGTTCCTTCCATACCATCATGTTATCAATGCCAATATATGTAAATATAGCTTGCATGGCTATTTAATGGAAAAAACAATGTCCAAATATATCTGTGAACATGTGTTGTGATTTACCTATAAGTATGATGAAAACATCATATTACATAAGTCTTCATGTTGTATAGATATTATAAAGTTCAAGAAATCACATAGTATTTTAAAATTTGACTATAAACCATCTTTTAGGCCCTAGCATGTACACGTGGGACAAAGATAATATCTTTCAAAACAAGATAATTAGATTTCCTTTGTTGGTAAATGGATGCATAAACCATCTGGACCAATTCCCAACCCTCAATATATATCATGTGTTAACAATCAATAGTGCAATAGGTGTCATCATAGTCCCTATTCTATGTTGTTGTTTGTTCATCATGCAATTGCATAGCATTTATAATTTAGCACGTAGGTTAAGTCGTGGCGATCCAAAGCTTAAGTCAATAATAGAATACTAGAACTCTTGAGTCCACAATTTAGATGTATCAAAACATCTGAGAGTGGACATGCTTGCTAAAGATGGCATTAAAAGGCAATATCTAAATGAGCTACGCATTGCTCCATCACCGATAGAAACATGTTTCATGGCTTCACATAAAAGATACCATTACCAAAGAAACAAGATCAGCATATGAAAGCATAATTTTTGCCAACACGCCAAAACATCCACACTCATGTCCACCAAAGACGAAGAGGACTTCATCACTGAATGCATCATCAAATGCGCTTTACCAGAGATCAATAGAAAAAAACTGATGTTGTTAATCACCTAGAAAGCCCTAACAACCTTCCAATCTTTGGAGTTGTGCACCACCTAAAAAATGTTCTCAGATCTTTGCTTTTGTATTGGAAAGTGTCATTTGATGTGGTAATGGTTGGCTCTTGGTGTGGGGCTATAAATAGGACTTGTGGTCGGGCTTGGCCATGCTCTTGTAACCCCAAGTTGATGCCCACACCCTTTAGAGCTTGAGTTGCATTGAATCACATTTGGGTGAGATTGGAGAGGCTCTAGTGCATTTGCATCGTCGATTTGCTTCTCATGGCACTAGTTGAGCAGCGTGGCGGCATTGATTGTTCTTGTTACTCTTGGTGATTGCCTCACCTAGCTGGCTTGGAGCTTGAAGGATCGTTGAGGGCTTGTGGTGATTGTTGCCGCCTCGGATCAAGCAATTGTAAGGGGCTCTTGTGCTCATGCCCAGAGGAGATTGCGAAGAGCAACTCTAGTGGAATGCTCGTGGCTAGTTGGAGTGCTTCTTGTGTTTGATTCTTGCGGAACCCGTGTTGTGGATCTCGCTTGAGTCGCTAGTTAGCGCATGAATTACCACATTAAGACTCGCCACAACGAGGATGTAGGTTATCGGCAAGCAACTAGACCTCTGGGATAAATTGATTGTCCCCCTCTTGCCCGACTCGATATAAAGCTTCACACTTGTTCATTGCATTCATAACTTGCTTAAGTGAAATAGAGCTATTGCAAGTAGTGGCTTTTAGGGCTTGCTATTACTAACCACCTTGCTCTAGTGTTTTTGTATTTGTAGAGAAATTGTTATAGGCTATTCACCCCCTTAAGCCATTTGGATCCTTTTAGTGCAGACATTGGAGGCTATGCATAACGGCTACATGACTTTGAGGCTTTGGCTGTTTGGGCCTCAAAACCATAGGCACAATTGTTTTGGGGTTTGTGCCTCAAAACCTAGAAGAGGCTTAGGTCAACATGTGGCATCATCGGAGAGCTTTCATTGAGGCAAAGTAACTTCATGAAGGGCACATGGTTGTCTAATGCATGGAACTCAAATAGGACCATTTCACCCTCGGTGGCTAGGTGGTTCAATTCTAAACCTATAGACACTCTTGGAATTGTGTAATAGCCCCATAAATAAGAGATGTGGCTGCCCAAGACAGCCATCCTTTCGCCCTTTAGGCTATAGAGCTTCGTGGTTTTAGAGAGATTAGGCTATAGAGGAGTGATTGCCTCTCAGGTTAGTTTCTCAGCTGAAGTGGGAGGATGTTTGCGAAGAGGCTAGTCTTATGTATAGATGAATTCATGGTTAATTGATTAAAAGTTTGATGAAATTTTGAATTCATCTATTCTCTCCTCCATTTTCTCCTTTTTAGTGATTTTAGTGGTCATTTTTTGGAAGTTGTTCTTGCTACTGCTTAGTCTGATCTTTTGGCACATTTTTGGATGTCTTTGGGACCCTTGGAACTTAACCAAATCACGTCTTGGAGCCAACTTCTGTCTCTTTGGTTCTAAGCCCCAAAACCCCTCTTCTCATCCTTCTTTTGGTGAATTTTTTGAGAATCTTTAGAGCTGAGTTTTCATGGTCATCTTCCTCACTACCTAGGTGCTATGAGGTTTTGGAAACATATTTAGGCTTTGCCTCCATCTAAATTCTTATGACGAGCACCCTTGAAACCTCCTTCTCAAGAAAAATGTGAAAATCTCAATTTGAGAGCATAAATACAAATCTGATGACCAAGTTTGGGCAAGATCTACCTTCACTATGTTCTAGGGAAAAAGTGTACAAAATTTTGTGTCATTTGGAGTTCATTTCCTTAGGTTTTGACCTTTTCTTCAAACATTCTTGGGCTGAAATATGCAAAAACATGCTTAGCTAGGTTTCAAAACTGGCCTATGCGGGTTTGAAAACAGGATTAGCTGGGTTCATATAGGCTAAGCTGGGTTACAATCTAGGCCTAGCTAGTTTTCTCAGAGAAATTGTCTTTTGCATTGTTTCTTGTTCGTGTTGCTTCCGCAATGTTTTTGAGCCATCTCTGATCAACTCTAAGGTTATCTTGTCACTTGTTGGCATGTGTGACCTAGATTTGTAGAAGCGAAGTGTTTTGGATTCATTTTAGGATATAGGCCAATTCTTGAAAAGAATTTTGATTGGCTCCCATTCATCCCTCTTTGTCGTCGTCTCGGTCCTTCAGCTAGGTCAATTGTTGTAATTTTTTTGGTTTTCCATTTGTAAAAACTCTTTTGATTTTAATAATAAATTCCTGGTAGGGGCCTGACCCCTCCTATTTCCCTCAAAAAAATATTTTGTCCCTAACATAGTTCCAAAGTTCTTGAATTTATGACGTGATTTAAATGTTAAGAGCTCTCTAAAATTCTATAGGAGGATAAACTCTTTTTTTCAAGAAGAAGAACCTCTATTAACTGCACTGGGAAGAACACAAGCCGACCATAGGAGATATTATAGGACACGTTTGATTTTTTGGCATTTCGCTCCTATACTCCTAGTTTGCTACTTTTCCCCCAACAAATTAAACTTGATGGTTTCTGGTGGTGTTGATGCGGGACGCGAGAGAAGTATGCAGTATGCTGCTAGGATGGGCTGAAAAGGCTGGGATTATATTCTAGGAAAGGAAGTGGGGTGGTGAGATGACATTCAAACGGACCTTTCTATAAATCTAAATAGTTAATTAGATTATTGCATTTATTTATTGGTCTTTTTTGCGATGAACCTTTATATTACTCAGAAAAGTTATTACATTTCTGAGCAAGTATATGTTGCACACACAGGCGTCGTTCCAAACCTTAAACAACTCTCTTCGTGTGGAAGTTCATGGGCACTACCATGCATATATATGTTCTCTCTTCGTGTGGATCACTCTCCACTCTGGTAATTTCAGCCTCCACCGCTTCATCGATAATGAAGCATATCTCAGTCTGGTGGCAATTTTTATCTTGTATGTAGTATAGGCTCAATGCTCATCATGATTGGTTAGTTGTTGTTTTTTGGATAAAGAAAATATAAGAAAGTATCAACTGCTTCAATGTTTAATTAATCGCAAATAACAGTGGTACAAGCTTCAGTATTCTTTTGCGTGACCTAAGCATGTTGCATGTTTCAAATACTCAACGACAAAGTTTTCTCGTCGTACATACGGTCACAGATCAGAATCAGATTGATTAGTTGTTTTGTCGAGCTCAAATTGCGCATGCAGTGACGTACGGCACTAGAACAGGGATATGCACTGATGATCGATGAAGCATGGGGCGTCAAACCACCACGCATGTGAAGATTGAGTGCATGATGATACGTTCCATATATACTGATGTAATAAATAGATATAATAAACGGAGAAGTCCTCCATCAGCGGCACATGTCGTGATCGTTGGAGACTTGGAGCACTGCTGTACGGCACCGACTTGGTGGCCTGGCCATCGATGACAAGCGATCCCGAATCACGAGCACGATGTTATTGTACTCCACTTCGGAAACACTCCTCTTTGAAATTAAAACCCCTCCAAGCATGCTCGCTCCCAATTGAAAGGCAAAAGAGTCAGAGGAAGGCGCCCATCTCACTTGTGCGGACACTACCAAATCTGAAGGCAAGTGTCGTAGGCATGAACTAGTATCCATATCAAAATCAGTGTCGTTTTAATTTTTTTGCATATCAAACTTTTTGAAGTTTAACTAGATTTATAAAAAATATTAGCAACATTTGTATATTTAATAAATTTATTATAAAAATATATTCAATAATTAATCTAATAATATTTATTTTGCATAAAAATAATAATAATAATTTCTTGTTTATATATTTGGTTAAAATTAAAAATGTTTGACTTATCGAGAAATGAAAATGCCCAAATAAAAAAGAGTTTGTTTAGTAACATGTAATTTTGCCATTGTTTAATTATAGAAAAACATATATGAATTATCTTTTTAATTATTTGCCAAATATTGTTGCCTGAAAAATAAGGCACCTGAAATATAACAACTCTCTTAGTTCATTGGCCAGTTGTATGCTAAAGCGGTAATTAGGCATGTCGAAGCGCTGGTAGCAGCAAACATCAAGCATCAGAGAGTTGACAGGAGATGGGGTTTCAAAATTCAAAACTCGCAGCAATAAACAACTAAAACCACTGCGTATTATTGAATATATCACGATCTCTGGAAAAACAAAAGGCATATGCGTGCATAGAATCACATGAAACAACACCATGTCAAGCACACAAGCAGGCACGTACTACGTACTGTCATACAAGTGCGTAATAGTTAAGACGACACACCGTGGATAGAAGAAACACACTAGTAGTATAACACAGCAGGATGCCGGATGGTAATCAGAAGCAAAGCAGCCATGACCGTGAGTGGACGGATCGCTCGAACGAGACAGCTCTAGAACCGGTTCATGAGGCCCTTGATCCAAGCCATCACACCGCTCTGCTCATCTCCACCCGCCTGCTTCTCGGCCTCCTCGGCATGGCGGTGCCTGTGGTCGTGGTGGAAGAAGCGGCGGCCGTGGCCGTGGCCGAACCTCCTCTTCATGATCGCCTTCCTGAACCGCCGGACCATCTCTTCCACCTGTTCATCCTCCTCGTCGCTGTCCTCGCCGTGCTCAGCGTCACGGAGCCGCTTCCTCATCATATTCTTCTCCTCATCCTCTTCGTCGTGATGCTGATGGTGGACGAAGTGGAACCGCTTCCTGTTCATGCCCTCTGGGGCAGCCTCCTCCTCCTCCTCCACCAGCTCCTGGCCCTCCTCGTCGTGGTGGACGTGGTGGAGACGGTGGCGGCGCATGCCGTGGTGGAAGTGGAAGTGGAACCACCTCCGCAGCATCTCCTTCTTCCACGCCATGACCGATGCCGCGCGCTCGTCGTCGTGCCCGTCGGCGTCGGCGAACGACAACGGCTCCCTGCCCACCAGCTCCCCCTCTCCGTCACTGTCCGGGAGAGAACGATCCGGGTCCGGCTCGGCCACGGGCTTCACCTCCTCCGCCTCCCTGGCCTCCTCTGCGGCTGCGGGCAAGATGGCAAGGTGGCTCACCGCCTCGCGCTTCTCGCCGTGGCCAGAATAATGGTCATGGAACCTGCGCGGCGCGTCACGGTAGACGCCGTGGTGACGCTTCCACCAGAGGTGGTGGTGGAGGCTGCAAGGGCGGTGGCGGTGGAGCCGGTGGGACGGCAGGCGGAGGAATTCAAAATCATCCCGCTGCTCCGCCGGGACCGGGAGGGCCTCCTCGTCAGTGGAGCTGGCGCCCGCCTCGGCGGGGAGCGTGGGGTTGGACGACAGCCCATTCTCGTCGCTGACGGCAACGGCGGCGGTTGATTCGGGCTCGGCGGCGTGGTCTGCTGCGATTGCGACGGTGCGGCAGTGCGCGACGGCGAGGAGGGAGAGGACGAGGAGGAGGAGGAGCGCGGCGGTGGCCGACGGGCGGGCCATGGTTGCGTGCTCGGGAGGGGAACGCGGTGAGCCGGTGACTGCGACGCGGTGCCGGGCGGGGGGTCAGCTTCTGCCTTTGTAGGCAAATTGCGGGTCCCACAGTGCATGAGGTGGTGATGAGGTGACCGGGGAGCTGAAAGCCAAACGGGCTATTGGAGGAAACACAAATTTCCCAAATAGTGTACACAGGGAAAGCAAACAGTTTTGATGGCAATCAAGGGCCCATATATTTTCTAGCGGTTTCCTCATGTTATAGTTGTGTTGAAAATTATTTGTAATCTCATAAAGTTAAATTTTTTTAAGAATATATTTCAGAAAAAAAAACTAATGGTCAATGATATGCATTAAAAACTGTGCAAAGTCAAATATGAGCAGTATTTTTTTGTTAATCCAAAGTGCTTTGAGATTTTTGAAAATATGTTATTATTATATTAAGGTTCTATTTGGGTGGGGTTTTTTAGCAGCTTCCGCTCTAACTCTAAATAAATTCATAATAAATGCTAATGCAAGAAATACAATAGCTGTCTCCAAGAAAGGAGTCCGCAGTCACCGAGAGAACCGGTTATACCCACCGACCACCGTTGAAAATAAACTGCCCTCCATATGTCCGGTAGTTCAATTTGCGTATGCAGTGACGTCATCATGGATTGATCTTTGTACCCCGAGCATTGATGAACGGTAGCCGAACATTATTCAAATGCGAAGATCGAGATTCGTAATTCGTGTGAATTGGCGACAGATTTGGATAGGCTGATTAGAGCAAAGCTAATAGTGCAGGTTTAATTTACATTTACAGCCTACCATATGACTCACTCAAAAAATATTAGTTGTTTTTTAACGTTCTGTCTGTATATACACTTACAGGCCTCGTTCACTTTGCTGAAAAAATAAACCGAAATACTGTTCCGACTGACTTGTTGTGAAAGGAAAATACTGTTCCGGCTAAAAAAATAAACTGAAAAAGACGGATTATAAGAGAAGCGAACAGGACCACAGCATCTTTATCCGCTCCTCTTGAGCCTATGGCCCACTATTTCTCTCACAAAGTTTCTTATTCTTTTGCATCAGCTGAATATAAACTTATAGTTCACCCTTCTTCTCCTCCTCTCTCTCTCCAACTTAGCATTCGGCCTACTAACAACCTTTTATTATACTTGCTTTAAGCTGTCTTTAAATAGCTTCTCTTCTCTTTTCTCCCCCACTCCACCTCTACATAAAGGCCACCTACATCCATTTCCCATACTTGTTTTTCTACATGTTGGGATACGAGAAACAAACTGCTAGTTATCCAAATTTTACTCCCTAATACGTAGATTAAAATTTAGTACAACTCTAACTAGTTGTTAATTTACTAGTTACCAAAGATGCTAAATTAGCATAAAGCTGACCCAGAACAACAAAAGACGTAATACACTCCCACCTATCACTTTCTATCTTCTCTCTTCCATGTGCAAAGAGTAGTGTAGTATATCTGAGTATGGCTTACCTAAAATTTAGTTGGTATGTAAGGGTTCGTTCGGATTGACTAGAGCTAGTTGCTAACTATGACTAAAAATTAGTCCAACTAAAAATTAGTTGGTGTTGTTTGGATCCATAGCTAAATGTGCCATTTCTTTTTATCTCTTATAATCTCTCACTCACACCTCTCGGTCTCTCTTCCTAAATCTAACCACTTGGCTTCTCCTAGATCTCTCTCCCTCTTGGCCGGCCTACATGCCCCAGCAACAGACGACAGCGCAGCACCAATCCCTCGTCGGTTGGCGGTTCTCTTCCTAGCTGGAGCGAGGCAGCTCCTTCTGTCCTCTCGTTCGCCGCTCGTAACTCCGCCTCACACTCGCAGGATGCAAACAGAGGCTGACCATGGCGCGAAGCCTGAGCCAGCAGATGTCACGAGCGACGCAAAGCCTAGGGTAGAGGATCTGGTGAGGGAAGTTGTGGCTTGGGAGGACCTCACGACGATGAGGAGGGCGAAGATCCGACAGTGGGGTCCTCTCTCAAACATGGTGAAGAAGCCATCGTTCAGCGCTTCAATAAGAAGAGGGGCACAATCACTATTTTTATGACTAATAATATTAGTTTTAATCTTACTATTGATGTATCTATTTAAACTACTTAAAATTCATCTCTATAGCAATGATCCATGAGTAATTATATTTTATTAAAAATTCATATATAATATAAATTTTAATTTTAATGTTGTTTCAATTTAGTTTGAGCGTTATTTATTTGTTTTTATAAATTATATAAAAATACTCTATTTTATTTGTGTGTTGTTGTACATTATGTTATATATACTTTAATCTATTTATTTATTTGCAAACATTTTTATATATTATTGAAACAATTATTTAGTCATAGATTTTAAATTTCATATATTTAATAATTAAAATATTTGTTTGATTAATGAGTTATTTTGAATGAGCTATCTTTGTGAAAGTGTGTTATATACTCACATAATCCCTACTTGTATAACCATATTGTTCTTCCATAACTTTCGATGAAAACTAAAGATGTCTGATATCAATTAAATCAAGTATGGAGTCGGAGCTATCATATTCGTAGATTGTATATTCAAATTCTGCAAATTAACAGTTCTTCGAATACTATCCGTCGATCCATTTCCAACTCTACCTGTGCCCTTTAAAAAAAACTACCTGTGATGTGGCCTGCTTTTCCTGGCCAAATTCCTGAACACGGTAGTTTTCCTGGGCTGCTAGAGTGCTACTGCCTCTAGAGCTTCACGCATCAACCATTCAACCCAGCACAACGGCTCGTTCACCCGCCCTGGTTGGCAGCCCACGTGTTCACTGTCTGATTGGTCGGAACCCATCTGAACTCCGACCAACCTCGCGGGCTCGAGTTTTGTGGTTGTTGGGCTGAACTGCCTCTGAGTGCTTGGTCCATATTTGGGCTTAATTGGACTGTTATCTGCGTGCTCTCATACTGGGCTTAATTGAAGCTTTGCTCATTTCTTTTTTTTTTGTCCCAACCGACTAACCGTGTCTTCCTCTAAAAAAGCCAACTGTTTCTCTTTGGCTGAAAAGCTTTGCGTGACCTTGATGAGTTTACCCAATTACCCTTGTAATTAATGACCAAGCAAGTATAAATACAAGGCACAACTGAAGAGGAGCAATTTGCGAGAGAAAGAAGGATCACAGCGCGCGTGTCCCAATGCGAGAGAGAGAGAGAGGGAGGGAGCACAGCGCGCATGCACATGTGTTTGAGCCGGCTGCATGCTCCACCGTGGAGGACCACGGCTGGTGGTGTAAGGGCCCCTAGTGTAGCGCGTGCATGCCCACGAGTTAGGGCGCGTGGGGAGCATCACCTGTTGCAACATACTGAAACAAGGTGAAACAATTAAGACATACGTTTGCAACATATGTGTATAACCACTGCAACATATACAACATCTAGATAAAACACTTGCAACATGCGTCTAAAATAGGCGAAACATTCAGAACATACACTTGCAACATTGTGTGAAAACATATACAACATCCAGATAGAACACTTGCAACTTGCAACATAAAAACACTTGCTGCAAGAGAAGACTGAAATAGATGAAACTTTTTAGAACATAGTGTTGCAACATATGTGTGAAAGCATATGCAACATCTAGATCAAAACGCTTGCAACGTATGTCTAGAAACAAATGAAACGGTTTGAATAAACGCTTGCAACATGCTCTCTGAAAACACTTGCAATATATGCAACATATGCAACATCCCACGATACACTTTTGCAACATCCATATGAAACGATTGCAACATGCCTCTAAAATATCTAAAACAATTGAAACGTACATTTGCAACATAGGGGCAGATAGGCCTGGGCCGGTCTATTCCGGACGACGGGGTGGGAGAATGAAAGCAATGACAGTGCCTTACAGACCACCAACACCAAAGACTACCGTGTGAGCACCCCCACCACCAGCGCTAACGGCACCGGGCTTGGCTCGGCGGCGACGATGGGGGATGGGGGGCAGGGAGCGCCATGGCCGCCGGGGTGGGGGAGAGCCGCAGCGTTGGGGTTGGGCATGGCGCAAGCGCGAAAGGGATAAGAATGGGAGGAGGAAGCGAGGGATAAGATTTTTTTAACAAACATGCGGGCATAGGTAAAAAGGCGTCTGGCGATTGCGATGTGTCGGACGTCTGACACATAGCATTTCCATTTCTAGATGCATAGCTAAGTTGTGTATATTGAAAACCTATAAATTAGAATGGAGAGAGTAATTAATACTTAAATACAAAGAAACACCGGGACTCCGGGAGTAACAATGCTTTTTTAAGGCAAAACAGTAGCCACATGGTGGGTCTGCATGTAATGACAAATAAACAAAACAGAAATATTTGTCAGCATGTAATGTCAAAAAATTGAATCTACATGTGGTGCATGAGATGACAAAAAAAGAAACAAACTTGTCAAAAAAAAAATGAATGTACATGTGGTGGTGAACACATGAAGCCCCAATATTTGAATGTTAGCAGATATCACGTACTCGGTGCTCTCTCAGTCTATTGAAAGTGTTGTTTTTGAATTTTAGATTTCTTATTTAATCGTTTGACTTATTAAAAAATTTTATATAAATATTATTTATTTTATTATGACTTATTTTATCATTAGAGATATTTTAATAATAATTTATTTATTTTATTATTTATATAAAAATTTGAATAAGACCAATGATTAAAAAAAAAGTCTAAAATTAAAAACGATACTTTCAATGAAACGGAGGAGTATGGCGCGCTTGGTTACCAGTTTCTGAGCAGCCCAGGTTCGTGGGGTGCAGGCGTGCGGTGATTGGATGGCTGCACAAGCATCGGAACCTGGCCGGCGACATGCAAACAATCCCGCCGAGACTGGTTCCCAGGAAACGAGTCTCGTTTTCGTTTCTTGGGAGCCAGGCTCCAGCGAGCGCGAGAGCGCGCGCCTCGTGACTCGGCAAGACATAGCAAGCGCAACTATGAGTCAACTAACAGACAACCAAACAATAGCTCTTTGCATCCAGTTTTGTAGATCAAAGCAACCAAATGACAATGGTCTGCATAGCCACAACCTGTCCAAAGATAGCTAGGATGTACAGATGCGATGCAGGCTACCTGAGAAGGAAACCAAACAGGCCTATAGTGAACGGACTACATAGCACCTCCTCCCCTCCTCCTCCTCCTCTCTTCTTGGTTCAAAGCTGTATATTTTACAACACTTTCTTTGGGAGATTACAACAGATGCATATGCATATGTCTTATTAAAAAGTTCATAAAAAAATCAATGGATAAAACGGCTCTTGGGAAAAAGAGTACATTGCATTCACAAATTGAACTACACATATTGCCTCATTAAAGACGTCTAAAAAAACCTTCATGTAAAAATTCACATAGGAGAAAAGAGTACAACACTTAACCTTCTTAATCTTATATTTTCAGGAGTTATCTCGATCTTCATGGTCTATGTAAAAACTTAAATGTTTTAGCAAATACGATTTTCTTGACCTTTGTAATATTAGTGATTCAACTTAAAGATAGATTCAAAAAATAATCCCCCTCATAAAGCCATGCTTTGAATTTATTGTTCAAAACATTGAAATCACACTTTTTATAAATTTGTGCATAATTAATGGTATACAATATCATAATACTATGTATGACAATGACTTTGCTCAGAATTCTTTTGAGAACTATAAAAATGAGAAAATATGAGCATTATACTTGATGCATCAATTGCAACATCTTAGTTGTGCAATACAAACAAATTTTATCCTTTTTGGTCCTAAATCTTTTCAAAGACTTCAATATTCATTGAGGAATGTTGTCAAAAATATATTTATTTAGGAATATATTCACCTTAGACTTCTTAATACTTTATATGTGTTTTAATTTCCATATGTTGCGATTTCTATTCTTCAAGAACTATCTCATATTCGCTTGGCTTATAAGCCATATTTTTTCACCAACGAACGTTGATTTTTCTCTCACAACAGATCAGCCAGTCAAAGTATTTTCAGCCATGGCTTATCAGCCAAACGAATATGGTCTATATGGATTTCAGAATCCACTTATTAAATGTATATTCACATTAATGTCATTTATTCTATTTGTCTGAGATATAGCAAAGCATTTGATTATTTTTATTGGGAGATTCAACCTCAATTGCTTTCAGCAATAGACCAAGCTATTTTTTTGTCCAAAAGAAATCGTTTTGTGTGTTTTCAGCAATAGGTCGAGCTAGTAATAGGGAAAGAATTAGATAATATTACTGCATGACAGCCACGATGATGAGCTTTTGTTGGTTTTCACCCTTTCCGGTCCTCTGTACACTTTTCTTTACAAAAGGAGAATTCAAAAGGAATTTGCACACGCAGCTAGAAAACTAAAGAGTGACGTTAAATTATAACTGTACATGAATGGATTTGAGGTTCCTCACAAAACAATCACCCGATCCCATCCCTTAAAAAAAAATCGTAAGCCTCAATTCAATTTTTAATGCCGGCCGCCCCCTCCGTCGTTGATGGTTTAGCCAAAGCCCATCACCTTGGGCGCGAATCTCAAGAACCTGGTGAGCGAGTTGGGCAGGAACTTCCGGGCGAAAAGGAAGCAGACGGTGGTGGTCCTGCCGTTGTACGTGCACGTGCTGCCGCCCCTGAGCCACTGGAGGAAGTCGACGGTGACCTCCATCCTCGTGAACCGCGCCGGGTGCGAGCCGCCGTGGGACCAGTCGACCCACGTAAGGCTGCGGTTGGCCCCCGCCGACGACGGCCGCCGGATGTTGAGGAACGTGGGCAGGTAGTGCTCGTCGGCGTAGCAGTTGCGGCGGCAGAAGCGCCGGAAGAGCGGGAAGTAGACGCGGTCGGCGACGACGTCGGCGGCGAGGGCCCGGTCCAGGTCGAACCACTGGGAGCCCTTGCGCCACTGCCAGGGGGCCACGACGGGGCTCATGCGGCGGTTGTAGCGGCCGCGGCCCGTGGCGCCCGGCTGGTCGTAGGACTCCAGGTACACCTTGGTGGAGTTGACGAGGTAGGAGTGCACCGTGGGGAAATCGAACAGCGGGACGTGCGACTCCGACAGCAGCACGAAGCGGGCGTTGGAGTGGTCGTCTAGGAGGGCGTGCGCCAGAAGACGACGCTCCGCCTCCACCATGCTGATCTCGCCCCATTTCACCTCCTGCATTATTATACAGACTCTATTATACAAAGCATAATGAACGTGCTAATTAGGATAATTAATTTTCCCTCCATGTGTTCATGCGATGTGCATTTTGTTTCGTAGTACTAACTAGGACAAGAGTCTTGTGAAAAAAGATATATTGTTGTCTATAATGGCATTTTAATAATGGAGAGTAGTGCCACCTCCAAACTCAACATGTGTGGTTTAGAAATCGACGTGGTATCCGAAGCACAATTTTCACAAGTATTTTTTTTTATAAACTACTCCCTCATCCTAAAATGAATGCAATTCTCATTTCTCGAGCAGTCAAATTACTGAGGTTCAGTCAAAAAAACTCATGACCCCGATGCAAGTGCAACGCATAGGATATATGTAATAATTCTAAAGTCATGGCAAAAATATAATATTTCAAAACTAAATTTCCAAACAAACCCCCACCATTGACAGGGCCTTTCGTCTTCACACACGGTGCCTCTTCATCTCTCCTCTCTCATATGCACATGGGGCGTCGGCAGGTGGCGGACAACATGCGTAGGGCTGAGCAAAAACCTCGTCGAGGTGGCTCGATGGTTTGTTTAGAAATTGCTCTAACTGAACTCATTTTTCTTTCAAAATAAATGAGTTGATTTTGAGTGACTTTCGACTTCGACTCGTCTTGTTAGGCTCAGCTTGAAGTTGAGTCTCAAAAATTTAAGGAAGCATGGTAAATAAGATTATGTCAATTTCAAAGAAAGCTAAAAAAAATACAGTTGGCTCATTATCCACTCCTAAACACATGACCCTCCTCTCCTCTCTTCACACACAAGAGCGGAGGCAGGTTGTGTAGCGTGGCAAGTGTCAAGTGTCCTGGTGAGCAGACGATGGTCGGCACGGCCCGTGGCAACTGGACGCCACATCTGTTGTGGCAGTAGTTGAAGTGGGACCTAGCAGATATGAGACCTTTCTATCTCTCATGTCTTTAGGGGAGAGTAGATAGAATTTGAGATATCTCTAAAAAAAATATAGGAAAATGAGATCATATAGGAGAGATATATATTCCATCTCCTATTCAAGGGATATGAAAGAGTATAGGAGATCTGGTGAAGATGTTTTAAGATACAATTATTTATTGGTTAGATATAGAGCTAGCTATAATATCCCTAGTATTTAATATGGGTATAATAAGAAATAAGCACCTCTATTAACCTCTCCTTGATATTTATAGGAGTAAAATCATGCCTAGAACGTAAGACTTTTAAACACGGTTTGAGGACTGCCTTGCAAAAATTTTAGTACAAATTTTTAAGTAGTAGAGATGATAATTTGTTTCTGTTTAGATCCATTAACTGTTAATAGTTTATAGCTAATATTAGCTAGCTAATTATTAGTTGTTTTGTCTAACTAGTAAGATACACCTCCATCTCTTCCAAATTATAAAATATTTTGACTTTCTATATACGTAGCTTGCTATTCACTTAGATATACACGATGTCTAGATACAATAAAAGCAATAATTTAGAATAGTTAAAAAGTCTTTTTTAATAAAAAAAATCAAAATATCTTATAATTTGAAACGAATGGAGTGGTTGTTAGTTGGCGTCCAACTAACAATTAGCTAAACTTTTTTTTTGCGTATAAATTAGCTAAACTATTAGTTGGATATTTTTGGATCAAATAAGCTAATTATTAGTTGGACACTTATTAACTGTTATATGAGAACGCATTTGTACGCTAGCTATTTTTCTGTTACCATTATTCCGATGCCACACTAGGTGGTATCACCAAGACCATGGTTGGCAAATGCACCTCCGAAGCAGCTGCAGTGGTTTCAAGTGCATGCACAATTAAGGCACACAGCCGCGTCACAAGCAAAGGGGATTCTAGTAGGGAAGCTTCGACTTTTGTTTGCTTCAGAGTCGAGGACCAATAGGCAATGGTACAAGAAAAGAAAATTCTGCCATCTCGAGTTCTGGACGATGAAAACAACGGCATCGGTCTCGATCTAGTCTTCGAACCCATCGCCGCCCCCCTGTGGAATCCGTGCTTTGCACATGTGGAAACAAAAATTCCTCCTCGTCGATAGCGCGAGGAGCTATAGAGCCACTTGACAATTGGCCTATGCGGGCGCTATGCCTTTGCCGTCATGGCGTCATCGCCGTTATGCATGTGTCGATTTCTAAATCATGGCGTACACCTAATCCAGTTAGGATGCTATTTTCCGTATGGATCTGGATTCCGGATTGCTCCGTCTAGAGTATTAATTATTGTATTAACAATTAAAATGTGGGTCTAGTCTCTAGTGAGCTGAATTCCATCGCTTTAAGCATTCATTCATCATTTGCAAATGCAAATAAATCATTAAACCATACTATATAGTACGCATAATGTGCAAGACGGATGAATGCGATCCATGAGACGATCAGATGGTAATTCAAAATTAAGAATTCATCTATATGCTAGTACCAAAAAAGTTCGAGACAAGGAAATTTCTGCGAATTAAACATGGGAGCAGTGAATGAATTCTATACTGAATTGGAGTAGGCAGCAGTAGTAGTATAGAAGGAAGGCAGCGCACGCACCTTGCTGGGGATTCTCCGGCGGCAGAAGGCGGAGGTCTCCGGCGGCTCGGAACCGTTGAACGCCGGGTCGGAGTGCACGTAGACGTTGTAGAGGCCGCGGTGACCGTCAAAGAATTTCTCCCACAGCGGCGCCATGGGCAGGTCCCAGCGCGTGAGGAACAGGAACGCCACCCTGGGGACCGTCCCGGCCGGCACCTCCCTCGGCGCCGCCGCCGCCCTGGCCATCAGCTCCTCCTCGTCGTCGTCGTCACCGATGATGATGCTGCTACCATTGCCACCGGAGGCAGTCGTAGTAACCCGAGGCGCTGCCGGTCCCGGCTTGTCGCCGCCAATACCAGGCGGTGGCGGCGGGGTAGCAGCAGCGCTAGTAGTAATGCCCGCCGCCGGAGGAGCCGGCGGTGGTGGCATGCCCGTGCCCGTGGCCGCGGCCGGCGGCGGGTCCGGCGTCCGAGCGCGGCGGATCGCTGGCGGCACCGCGCCTTCTTGTTTGGGCTGCCAACGCGCTGGCGGCACTGCGCCTTGTTTGGGCTGCGAACGTGCTGCTGGCGGCGGGGGGCGATCCTGGACGGCGTTCCTGGTGGCGGACGGCGGTAAGAAGAGGCCGAGCGCTCCTCCTCCTCCCCGGAGCGCGGCGGACGACGCCGCGTAGGAGGAGGTGATGAGGGACGCGGTGGCGACGACGCCGAGCGTGAAGCCGAGCGCGGCGCAGAGCAGGAGCTTGGTCCTGACGGGCCAGAGCGGCGGGGCGGCCGCCGCCGCCATGGGCAACACATGCTGCTGCTGCTGCTGCTTAAGGTTCTTGGCCGTAGTCATGGCAACTAGCAGTACTACGCGTCAGAGCGCGTCACTAGTTTCGCGGCGGTTGCTGTGCTGGGTGACGAAGAAAGGAGGGCATTGAATTTCAAAGGCGAGACTGCGAGAGACGAGAAGGGCTGCCGGTGAGGGTGCCAACTGGGGTTCGGCTACCACGGGATGGGGTATCGATGGCGATGCGATGCGCAGCACACGTGACCCAGTAGTACACGCGCACGTAACGTAATACTACCACTCCCGTCAAATACTAGAGTAATCAAATTTTTAGAGTATTTGTAATAATAATAATGATGGGGAATATCATGAGGAGCAGCAACAGCAGGCAGAGGCGGGTAGGTGGAGGCAGGGCACCTCGTCTGAAAGAAGCTTCCAATGTTTCAAAAAAAAAAAAAAAAAGAAGCTTCCGAGGCAGGTGTGGTGTGGTGTGGGGTCCGCGATGACTTGGTCGCAGGCCACGGCATTCCGTTTGTTTGGATTCATCGCTCCTCCTCGCCAATCGTCATCTCGTCTTTCCGTTCGGTGGTCGCGGTCTCCCGAAGCCCGAAGCCGGCTTTGCATGCCATGACAGTTGACAGGACAGGACGGGGGAGCCGACGTCCACAAGCTTTTTTCTGGTCGCGCTGCCATGCCAATTGCCATGCCATGCCGGTGGCTGTTGGTCAAAACATCCCTCCTGTGCTGTGCGCTCCTATTGCATTGCACACCGCACGTTCAGAATGAGGCTCTCCTGTATGGCTGTGTGATTCCAAAGCTTTGCCTTTGCGCTAATCCAAGTATCTTTGCTTTGCTTTGCTTTCCCCGTGCGGGCAAAAGCGAGGGAGGAGGAACCTGGACTGGAGGATACAGACGCGCCGGGGCAAGTAATATTCCACGACTACGGTGCACGAAAAGGCCCTGCTTCGCCTCGCCTTCCGTTTGCAGCAAACAACCTTTGTTATCGAGGCAAAAGACAGACACAGTCGCATGCCAGTTCCAGCTGTTGATGATTCCAGCCTAGCCGTTTGGGGAAGGTTGTTAAGCTTTCGGCCATATGTTTGGATCCATTGGCTACTAATAGTTAGTTACCTGATAGACCGCAACTAATATTAGCTGCTATTAGATGTTTTTTTCAACTAATGAAATAGTTGTTAGTTTATGTATTCAGCTAACAATTAGCTAAACTATTAGATACATTTTTTTTTATTTAAGGAGCTAATTATTAGCAGCTAACTATTATCACTTTGGATCCAAACGGGACCTTATTCTTCGATACGTGTCCTAAAGAAACACCTTACTAGTCGTTAACTTTTGACAAATGGCAAATGCATGCTATACTTTGGGGTTCCTTTGTAGTCTGTTTACGAGACTAGCCTCATCTACTCACCATTTCGTAGCGGTTCTATTCGTTTTCTTTCCGTCGAGTGTTCTGCAGTTCCGTATCAATACCGAGGACAACATGTTTAAAATTAGGTACCTTAAACATAGCCGCCTAAAAAACAGCTACGAGCGCTTTGTGATCCCCATCTTAGCTTAGCCCGTGTTTGGATCCCATGGTCCAAGATTGCTAAAATGAATTAAAACTTTACTCCTCAACTTTAGTCAACTAAACTTTAGATTAGAGAATAAAAAAGGACCCTTAATAGGTACATTAAACAATTTTGTCGAAAGGAGTTACGACGAGTTTGTTGGGGGAGGAGGGTTGTTGGGTCTATCTGGTCGTCCAACGCTGCTAGCTAGAGCGTTGCCAAGTGACACAGCATATGAGGCCATATACTGCACGGTGCAACTAGAGCGACCACACAGGGCCTCAGGCCTCAGAATTAGTAATTAAGCAAGCCTAAGCTCAATTACTGCTAAGCACTAGCTGGTTATCTTACCATAGTTTACAGCCTAGTGCATGCCCCTCCTCCCAAATCGTAGGTTAAGCTCCATCACCTTTGATAGGTGGACGAATTTTGGACAACACAAAAATTTATATGTAATTCAAAATGCATCTAGGTGCGTGCACGTGTCTCGTGTTTTAGGGGCCTTTTTTGGTATCAAACTGTCAATTCACTTGGTTTTCTCCTTTGCTCTCTCTCTCTCTCTCTCTCTCTCTTTTGTGGGAGTAAGATGAGACACAAGCGGAGTCGAAGGATGCCACGTTGAGGGAGATGGTGCAGAGATGGCAATATGAAGGTTAACTAATGTTGGATCGGAGTTTGTCACTTGATGAAATTATGTAGAACATTATGTGCTGACATCACATAAAACATTTTGTGCTAACATCGTCGATGTTTCCTTTGCTAGCTCAGCATCCCAGAATTTTGGCATATACACAGTTCGGAATTTTGTACATCGTAACATAACGAAAACATTAAGAAGTTACAGTAAATCTGAGAAGGGAAGAGGCTAACCATATAATAAGCTACCTTGGTGCTATGCCACCATGCATTAACATTTAACACCATCAGTTAGAAAGAAGAAAAGAAATTGAAAGAATGAATACATCACAGGTGAGTCAAGCAAATTCGGTTGAGCAAACTCTTCCAATGGTTGGGGCCTAGCTAGGGGAAGGCAAAAGTCTGTATATCTGGAAGCACAAAATTAAGGACAAAATTGAGGTTGACGTAATCACATTTTCACATAATTTTTTAGCAGAGAAATTACACACTTTTGAATTAGAACTGCATGATCACAGGTCATTAAAGAAATGAAGGAAAGTAGCTCATGTATTAATCAAGGTTTAATATAAACTGCAAAGGACTGATGTAATTGACAGAATTAAATCACATGCTCTTCTAGCGAATAATAACGAACAAATCTTATGTTACCTGTACCAAGTGGTGGCACCATAAGTCCATCCAATAACTGGAGAACCACATATCAAGCACAGTGTAGAATTGATATTACAGGTAGCAGGTGTTGGGGAAGCCAGCTTTCTCATTAGTCAGTGTACAGAATGAAAGGGGGAAAAATTGGCGCTACACATTTGAAGACATAAAGGTAGCAGGTATCGGAGTCTGTTTTTCAATCATGCTATCTATCGGAATGAGCAACACATTTTTCTTAAAGACTGGACATCATCAGCTCAAAGCATAATGCAAAAAAATGACTATCATGGTTATGGGGGTTAAGTGCTGAAAATCATCAGCTAAAAGAAAAAATGGAACAAAACAGGTATCATGGTTACAGAGGCTAGGCACTGGACATCATCATCAACTCAAAGAAAATTGGAATAAAATAGTTATCATGGCACTGTACATCATCAGGTAAAAAAGAAAATGGCCTAAAATAACTATCATTGTGGCTAGATGACGTACCATTATTAGACATTGTGTAGTGTAGGTATAATCAAACAAAAGCATCCACTAAAAACCCTAAAGCTAAACAGTAGAGCTAACTTGCTTGCTTAAACCTTTTCATAAAGTTTTAAGTTGGTATGTTATATTTGATGCAACAAATTACCCAGATAAACCTGAAGCAAATACATTGCAAAATGCTTAGTCTATTGCACATGTCACTGCTACAGGAAATTAGGACGCATTTGTCAGAATGAAACCAAGTAACATATTTATCAAATAGCACATTTAGGGACAGGAAGGAAACATACATGGAACAACACTTCATATCTTCATCTAGAGACCAAAGAGAGGGGCACCTAACCTTATATATAAAAGCAATGGTCCTTGTAATGATACGGACACAAATATCATTTAATCAGTATATTCAACCAGTTAAATGACATATGCATTGCCTTTTCCTAAATTCACATGAAGCGAAAGAATTGAACTTTGTGTGCCATTAGAAGGAAAGGCGGTGATAGTGCATACTGCATACCCCTCATGTGTATCAGAAATAATGCCTTCGAAGCATCAGATCATCCGCCTGTAAATTCATCTAAGCAAGAAAGGTCCCTGCACCAGTGATATGGCACATTATGTATGACCTGCACACATCACGATCAGAGACTCTAAGATCTGGGAACACATCTGACTTATATGAAAATAATGTGGACTGCATTTTGAACAATTGGTCATCAAGAATATTAGGTGTAGTACGTACCCTTTAATATTTCACATTGGATAGCTCAACACTGAACTAACTAACGTTAAAAATCTAAAAATAGAGGCAGTGCATATAACAAAGATCAGCACACACCAGACATGAACAGTTCAGGCAATAGGAAAATAACCACGGCAAACTAAATTTACCCTTTCAAAATCACATGAGGAAGTGAAGATGTACCTGGAAATTCACAAAGGTCATGTTTGTTAGCCAATAAAAAATACTAAGCTCTGAAATTTTAGGAAAGAGGGAGAACAAAGAAATCTAGCAGAGCTATATTTTGTGCAGGTACAACTGAACCTTAACTTTGACATTGCCAACACGCCTATGCAGATTAACGACCATAAATTGCAATTGATCGGACTCAAGAGGTAACTTTGTAGGCACTTGTTAACATTAGCTTCTCTAAAATCTAGATCAATGAGAAACTAAATATCTATGTCCATGTTTTAATGGCCTTGTTGTATCAAACGTTTTGACCTGAACAAAAAAAAATGGGATGGGGTGCAGAGGAAATTTTTAAGCCTACAATATACACAATCAAACGCAAACACTGTAGCAATCTATGTTTCATGAGGAAACTGGGACTTGGAAGCAAGTGTGAGCTAATTTTGCCCTTAGGGAGCAACACCTTTTTTTTTGGCTTTTGTGACCTCATCTTATAGTAAACATAAGCAAGCAATTCTACAACAGAAGTACATATTACCATTTGAGTAATCCATGATCTTTTCATTTTAGAAAAACAAAACATGGAGACTACACATAAAAAGAAGCACACTCGTATTTCCATCATGACAGCCCAGTTGCAGCGAACCACCGTAAATTGAAGCATATAATGGGAAAAAAGCAAGAGTAGGATAGCAAACCAAGCACGGGTGTTGGGGGCCTGAGATGAGCGCATCCTATCTGTGAGGAAGGAATCGCCAATTGGCGTGGGGATGTATACTGAGTAGACGAACAACTGAATATCAGCCATCAAAGTCCAAACCCTACGATAGGAAACAAAGTCAATTTAAGGGAATCAAAGAGGCAGAGCAAAATTAGAAAATAAACAGAGGAAACTGGAGCACCTGGGCGAGACCGCTGTCCGCCATTCTTGCTCCCCTCGTGGCACCTGGGCGCCGTCCACAGTTGGAACCTGATAGCGGCGGAGATGAAGATATGGGCGGACGGTAGACGGCGCCTCTGCCCCGGGTCTTCCCGCGCCCCAAGCGTCGTCGTTATCGCTGGCTCTCCGTCGCAAATCGGCTCGCGCAGTCGCCGCCGGGGATGGTCGCGGCATCCGTGTGCGGCGCAGCTGGAGGAGAGGAAGAGGCAAAGAATCCCCGCGCGTAGCCGGCGGTAAGGCCGGGCGCCACATCTGCGCGCGTCGCGGTTGAGGGAGAGGAGGGAAGGGGCAAGGAAGCGAGGGGGAGAAGGCGAGGTGCGTCGCTGGACGGTTTTCGTTTTTTGTTTTTTTTTTTATTATTTTACGGCGGGTAGGGTAGGGTGGATTCTTCTAAGCCGTGGCCGGTTCAAGGTGTACTACGTACGCGATGCAAGCACGCACAGAAGAGGGCGGCGTTGAATGAACCGGGAGAGAGCAAAAGGACGCGGACACACGCACGAGGCACATGGAGGCGTCCTGATTCGTGAACAGTACCCGAACCGTAGCTGCAGCGCTCTCGTCGCGCGAATGCTAGGAGCTATAGCTATATGGAGTTACATATATGTAGTTAAAGTTTCTTTTTTTTATCCGTTGCCTTCACCCAGGTAAGTGTGGGCTTGCTGCGTGCTTGGGAAATTAATCGGCCAGCTAAGACGGCAATTGCGGCTGCCTGTTCATCAGTTCATCTACCAGCATGACTGTCTTTGGTGGACGACATCACACTCGTGAGCTGGGTCCGGTCCAAATTGACCCAACACAAGCCCAGCGAATTCCAGCCCACAGGAGTGTTCTGCTCTGGCTGGCCGCTGGCCTGGTGGCAAGGCTCTGGTACTCTGGTTGCTGGACCTGGACTGGATTGCCACCTTCTTTTGACTTCTGATGAGATGCTACTCTTATGCCTCTCATCTCATCCCATACTCTGTCATCTACTCATCTGGTAGATCTGTACATTCTGCATTTGTTTAATCTATGTGCTGATTATTTGTTCAGCATTGTTTTCAATTACAGAAAGTATTATGCATAGGTGTATAAGTATTGACTATACACACTTGACCCTACATAGTTTCTGTAATTGAAAACAATGCTGAACCTACCGTATGTTGGCCTGTTTGGTGGCTTGGTGCAGACCTATAGCAAATCGAATCGACTGGCGAGTAGCCATCGATTAGTTTCAATTAGTCCCCGATTAATCGTCCAATTTGATTACTCGGCGGCCAGCAAATCGACTCGACTTTTCCGACTTTAAACATTCTTTATTTAAATAAACTAGAAGAGGTTTTCGGCGATCACTCCTCCTGATTAAACTATAGATTCTTTCTCAAAACTACGAGGTTCAAACAGTCGAAATATCCCAATATTATTGCAGAGATAGCAATTATTCGCTTATTAGCGACATGTCAGCACACCTGCAGTAGTAAAGCTTATTCAACCAAACCCAGGCGTGAACGTGCGTGATTGATGATAAAAAAACAGAGTACAGTTCCACGTGAAATCCTGAGCATCTACAAGGCCATCAACCATCATCGGTGTTCCTAGCTGGCGCTGCTGACGAGCGCGTCCTTGTAAGACCCGGGAGGCGGAGGCGGAGGCGGTGGCATCGCCCCTGCCGCAGGGCCCCTCCGGCCGCCGCCGTGGCCGTGCTCCAGGATGAGGGGCACCTTGCCCTCCCTCTGCAGGGCCAGCCGCTCCTGCGCGCCGCCGCGCAGCTTCTCCAGGCCCCGCCCGCCCATCTGCTGCGTCTTGAATACCTTGAGCAGGTTAAGCACGCCGCCGGCGAGGAAGAGGAGGCTCCCGAACAGGCAGAACCACGCCCAGCTCCTCCCCTGCACTCATCAGCATCAGTGACGACGACCCATATAAATACGTCAGATGGCTCTACTGTCATTTGCTACTACTAAATTACCAAAATTGACAGTTCAGTTATTCCTGAATTACCAGTAGCACGAAGGCGGAGTGGCGGCTGCGGGGGTCGTGCCGGTTGACGATGCCAGCGATGAGGAAGAGGGTGCTCCCCAGCAGCAGTGGGATCTGCACGCTCTTCTGCAGGAGCTGGACGTGCCCGCTGGCACGCTCATAGACCTGGCAGATGTTGTGCACGGACCCCAGGCACCACAGCGCCGGCCCGGCTATGAGCAGGTTCAGGCCGTGAATGGCTAGACTGTGCCGGTACCCTCTCTCCATCTGTACCATGAGATCAAATACCAGCTGAGTGAACTGAAACTACTTGTGATCAAACCTAACCCTGACCATCGTGTTTCTCAGACAGATCAGAACTGAAGCTTACGATCGGAGTTATATGGTGCACGGTACATTCATCAATAATTGAATATGCATCTCTTAAGCCTCTTTGGAACATGAGAATATTACATGAATTTTATTAACAAGAACAAGAGTGTTAGGTTCAGAGATGCTCTGTTCCATGCATGCCACTGCATCTAGTGGGTTCAAAAAGTGAATAAACAGAACTCCCATTTCAGCCATATATGGTTCAAATTTCAAAATAAGCAACCATACAATCATGTTCACGTAATCTGAATCGATTTGTACAGACTGCGCTTAACACTTCGGAGTCCCGATTCAGAGAAGAAGAAGAGGCTGACCTGAATCTCAAAGAAGATGACAGCGACGAGCATGAGCACGGTGCCGACGATCTGCACGGCGGGGACGGCGAGCTCGACGAGCGCCAGCTGCGCGTCGAGCCCGGCCACCATCCCGGGGCGGTAATCGACGCCGGCGACGTGCGCCAGGAGGTCGTGCGCGTTGACGGACAGCACGCCGGCGAGCCCGGTCGCGGTCACCACGAGCCCCGGCCTGCTGGACCACCCGCCCCACGGCGGGAGCTGCGCCAGGAATCCGACAACCAGGAGGACCACCGCGAAGATGTACACCCCGGCGTTGATGTACTCCCACCGGTTGCGCAACGCCGTGCCGGACCCCGCGCCGGCGCCGAGGCTGTATGCGCAGCACTCGCGCGCCGTCGCCAGCTTCACCATGGCTGTGCGGCCCCTGACCAGCCTCACTGAAATGGAGTGCAGGTGAGATGGTGGTATTGGTAGCTAGGCGGAGTCTCGGGGACGGACGGCGAGGATAGAAGAAAGGAGAACGAAGGCAGCCTGGTGGTCTGGTCACCATCCTAGCTACGAGTAGTTTGGTAAGCGCGCGCGCTGGCTCGAGGTGGCGGCCATGGCGGATACGTGGCAGCATGCATGCAGCGCCAGGTGAAGAGACACGAATGACTTTTTGATTCGTCACGCTCGTGTTGCTGAGTAGAATATGGGAATTCTTCTATGGTCTTCGAGAAAGGTGAACAGCAGGATGACACGACGAGCGTCCGTGAGGCCACCTCCCCTTGGCCGATGGGCGCTGGCTGCTGCTGCTTTTCATTGCCCAACTGGGCAACTTTAATTGTGCAACTTCTAAATACAAGTTTTCAATTTAGTTTTGAACTTCACCACGAAAGGAATCCTCATGAAAAGAATGAGTCTAGCTCGTTTCCAGTTTCTAGAGAAGTTAAATAATTTTGAATTTAATATGAATAGCTCTATAATACTAAAAAATCACATATAGTTTCTATGTCTATTAATTTATATACAAAATAACCTTTTTTCAAGTTATGTATTTTCTCTACATCATCTGCCTATCATATTTCTTTATATTTTCACTCTTGTGTAAACATAATTTGTTATCTAAAAAACTATTTTGTTCTCTCTTTTTTTAATTGCCACGCTACAACATCTTTCTTTTACTTGGCACCGTAATAAATGAATATAGAAACTTAGTTTTTTTAGTTGGGAGTGCCCTAATATATATAAAAAACTATTATCTATATATTCTTATAAAGCTAAACTTCACTGAATGTTTTATGTCTTAATGCAAGGTGTTCACATCATTCCCCACAGAGTGTCCCATTAAGAGCAACTCCAAGAGACAATGTAAAAATATATTCTAAAACTAGAATTTAGCCATTCTCTAAAATAAATAGCATAAAAAAACTATAGTGCCGCAACATCTATCCATGTCATCCCTTATTAATTACAAAAAAAATATCCACATCGTCTAATCTATTAATGTAAAGTCATCTATATATGATATTTGTTTCATCACCTATTCTTCTATAATGTGATCAAATATTCTATAAAATTTTCTTCTATTAGATTACCAATTTTTTTACCAGGTTCGATACAATAAAATAACATGCAAGTCAAATTCATATATAGAAGGAGGTGCATCCATTGTTCAAGCGTGGCTGCAGAGACATGAAGACAATGATAATGGTGGTCTTTGCAAAGTTCAGCGCTTCCGGAATCGGATTGAGGCATAGCTTATAGTTATTTTCTGGTCGTTGGTAGCTCGTCCTAGATGGGCTAAAACCGTATTGCTTTATTCCACGTCTGGTTGTAAGACCTTGAGCCTTATGGCTTGTTTTGTGTTTGACGGTCAGTTGTATACCATCGTCGAATTGTAGAGACCGGAACTTTGTTCTATTATTAAAAAAAATATAATCTCTCTAATGGTGACTGGAGCAGACATGAAGGGGATATCTAATTTTGGGCGATGTTTAGGTTTGCAACTTCCTGAAACGGATATCTTTGTATCTTATTTCCTTAGAGGAAAGCAAACGTGAAAGTGAGGGTCGATGAAGCCTGTCGGCTTGAGTAACAAAAACATTGGTGAGAATCGCAACATTACATAGGACGGCCAGCGAGCGACCTCCCAGGGATGCGACATTCATGGCCTCACACAGGGCAGGTATGTAGGGCACATCCTCTCGTTGAGGGGTGGTTACTACGGCACATCCTCCCTGTGGCAGAACCGCCTAATCTAATGCCTCACAGGAGTGCTTGTCTTCCATTAGACACTAAGCACTCGAGGGAGAACACTAAATTACTCGGTTCCGTCGGGCACACCCTCAGGGGAGAACCCGAAGATCCACATTTTTACCATCAGGATCACAAATGAGAGAATAAAGCTTACATCATTCTTAACCATTTGTTACATTACTTTTAATACAACATCAGAGTATAACATTTATTATTATAACAGCGGAATGAAATCATAATATCAGAGTTATAACAATTTAATTGAATAGCGGAATATAAACATGTGATCAGTATTACAGCGGAAATGAATATCTATTCATGACATGATGAAGTGTTGATATATGAACTATGACAACAGGTTATAAACTTTCATTTATAAAAGCATTTGGTGACAGTGATAAATAACAACTACGATCGCAGCGTAAAGGAAATCCTCTCTGAGCCCACCAGGAGGAATCCACACACAAAGATCAGCTCAAGCATCCACCTGTCACCTGCAACAGGGGGAATAAAACCCTGAGTACTCAATTGTACTTAGCAAGACTTACCCGACAGGAGAAAAGAAAAGACTCCAAGGATATGCAAGGTTATCTGGTTTGTGGGTTGCATTTGCAGAAAGCATTACTAAGCGTGCGTCCTTATATTCGGTTCTTTATTAATAGCCGCATTGGTTCATTAACTAACCATTCTATGTAAGCACCTGTGCTACTTTCAAGCAGGTGGTAAGCAATCAGATTTCCTTTTCCATCTTTCATCTTCATCTTCAGTTCTTACTACGATGCTAAACCGTAGACAAGTCATGATCGGGATAGCCCGGCGATTCGCGAATCAATGCCCCCAGCTGGGTACCCCGAAAACACACGCCCCGCTTATACCCCAGGTACAAGCCGGACCAACCCGTCACTCTCCTGTCCCGGGTGTCCAGATCCCCGTCCAAACTGGGACTCCAAGCCCCCGCCCCTGAGTCCCGGACTCAGCGCGGTGCAAGGACCTCCTTCACCAAAAACAAACCCTAACAGTCGGTCCGGAAAGAGCCGGATCCGCGACAAGAGAGCAACAAGTCTTCCAAGCGCCCATACACAAGTATGTGCTCGGGATAATAAGTCTGTGACCTGCCTAGAGTCATATGCAACGATCGGTCCTTAACCGACCAGACAGGGAAAAACGGTGTAACCAAGCTATGACCCGCCTCCGCGGCGACACAACTTCTTACACCCACCAATACCCAAACCATATCCCTGCCCGGTCACCATTTTCCTTTCCACCATTTTATATATTCCTAGTGATAATCATATAGTAACATATTTCCTATATCTCACGAGTGACAGGCAATCACTCGACTTCTACCGGAGTCCTATAGCATAACAATCTACACGATCATGTCATACTAGTAAGACTCGTAGGATATATATATATATATATATATATATATATATATATATATATATATATATATATATATATATATATATATATATATATATATATATATATATGCAAGTGGGTTTCATTCAACTCCTTAAAACTTAATGCACAAATATTATTTAAACTGCAGAAAGTAGGGGTTATGCACCGAGGCTTGCCTGGGTAAGATATATATTAAAAGTTAGTATCTGCATCTTCCGATCATCCACCATCAACTGGATAGAAAGCCCATTGCATCATCTTCGGATTCCCAACCATCCTTCGATCGATCCGTTGATCCATCATCGTACCTATATGATATGCATGCGATGCAATGCAAAGATGTAATTAATCAACTGCAATCGTGACTCATAAAATACGACGTACGCCTCTCGAGTTAACGGGCTAGTTCTACGACGACCGTACTTAGGCTACATATACACGTTGTCGGATAAGGCGTTATTTCCCAACAATTAGTTTAGTTATATAAACCCAAGGTTGTTTCTTTATTCTATTCTATCGATTTAATCATTATTCGAAATAACACATCATTATCCATTTAGCAACTAATTATTCTAAAGCTACAAAAATTATAGTGAGCAGCTAATATTGTTAAGAACCTACTGTAAAGATTTCAGATCCAATGCTATTACCAATTTACCACTTAAATCCCTACAAGTTTATATTTTACAACATTAAGTACCTTAAATTAATTATATAGCTTCCAAGAATATTATCAAACTATGTGAACAAAATATACTAACAAATAGATCAATAGATCATGATTTTAGGAGACTAACAAAACTGGTTTCACATTTTTATGATTTTTCTACACTTTATTTTTAATTTTTGAAGAGCACTGATTTAACAAAATAACCGAAAACATACAAACAGAAAACAGGCCGAAAGGCCTAGCTCGGCCCGCAGGCGCGCACTGGCGCGGGCGGCCCAGCTCGCAGCGGACGGCCAGTGGCCCACCAAACGCGCGGGCGCGGACGCGGACGCGGCCCAGGCGACAGTAGCGACGGCAACTTTGTGAAATGGCCCTTTCTTTTACTTAAATTACTCCGCGGTACTAACATACTATTCACATGAGTCTAGTATTTTGCGTAAAGGACCCTGTATACAATATCTTCTTGGATTTATACCCTTGCTCACCATTTCTCAAAGCAGAGCATCGCAGAGGCAGGGGAACCGGCTGGCGGCGGTGCTGGCAGGGCGGCTGCGGCGATGATCGAGCACCGCGCGGCCGAGCCGGCAAGGCGTGCAGGGGCTCGGCGCGGGACAGCTCCGGGACGGGGGCGTTTCGTCGGCTCCAGGCAGCAGGCAGACCGGCACCGACGACGGCGGGCGGTGGCGCGAAAGGACAGCGCGGCTGCTGCGACGCGGACCATGGCTGGCGAGGCGCTGTAGCGGTCGCGACGGCCGGCGAGGGCAGCTCCTTGGCACCGGCTGACATGGCGCGGGAGCAGACGACGGTGAGGCAACCGCTCGGGAGAGCCGCGTGGCTCGGCGAGCGGGAGAAGCGCGGCAGCACTCCAGGGCGCGGGCGGTCGCGGCTCGGCCGGCTCGGCTTCGGCCATGGCGGGCGGTGCTAGCCCAGCATGGACCGCGGAAGAAGGCAGCTGTGCACAGGCGCATGGGAGAGTAGAGGGGACGCGTGGGCGCAGCGGCTCTGGCGTCGGTGGTTGGCCACGGCGGTGCGCGGGGTGGTGGCTGTGACGCCGGGGCGAGCAGGGAGCACCGGCGCTGGAGCGTTGCGGTGGTGCAGCACTGGGAGCGAGGTGGAGGCACGCGCGCGGCCGGAGGCAAGAGCAAACGCCAAAATACCAAGCGTAGACGAGGAACGTTGCCTGAGGGCTCCATGGCGCTGTAGAGGGGCGCTGGCCGCGAGTGCTCTAAAAGATGATAATGTCGTGAGTGCCAGAGGACGGACGCAGGGATGCCTCCTCACGGCTGTAGAAAAAAGAAAGGAGGAAAGAGAGAAGCATGCTGCCGACAAGGACGGTGACCCGGCCTCACCAGCTCTGAGCGCTTGGGACTTGAAATTTGACATGCACGGATGAGACGCTAGCCTCCAGGCCAATCTCTGAGCACATGCACGGTTGCTGGTGCCCCCATTAAAAAAAATCGGACAAGACAACCTGCTACCTGCATCGCTATCAAGAGAGAAGAGAAAGTGCATGACACGGCACAGAGGACAGACAGAGATAAGACCGAGGCAGACAGAGGTAAAGCAAAGGAGGAGGCGCTGGTCAACTACCACAGTCAGACGAACAGGACATAAAGGACAGTGCAGCATGGCCGGCAGCGCAACACGGTGCGATAGGAAGGAATTGAATAGTTTTTAAATTCTAACTGTGATTTTTGAGCTATCATATATATATACTACCGAATCACTTTTACTTACCAAAACAAGAGTTGTATTTTTCTCAATTAAACTTACGCTCCCGATTTACTCAAATACTAAATACAAAACTTGAGCGTTTAATTTGAGTCCGCGAAACTAAGATACACAAGATTCGCTTATCACTTCACGTATGTTTTAAATCAAAAATTCCGAGAAACTCGTTACGAAAATTTTACTTAGGCCTAAATCGCGACGCTAAATAAGATCGTAACACCGGGGTGTTACACTCTCACAGAGGCGGATAGTCCTTGAGCTCAAGTGCCAAAACCATTTTCTTTTGGATTTTGTTTGAGGTAGCCATGTTTTCTTTTAAAAAATTCGAGCACTATTTCAATTTGTGCGACGATTACAAGTTAGAAAAAAAAAAGCTGCTAGATGTCAGTTGTAGGGTAGCAGCATCATTTTACTACTAGCCTTGGTTTGCTCCCCCGATCCTAGAATAATGACAACTTATTTTGAGATAGAGTATTTTTATTTCTATCTGTTACATGGCACATCATGTCAAAATGCACCATCAGCACAGGCTGACTTAAGTATTTCACTCACAATCTACCTCACAAAGGCAACCACCTACGTGAGTGACGTTCGGAAGCCTGAAATATTTATCATGGCACGATGACCAACATTTAGTATCATCACATTTGCCCTGGCTGGCTATGAAGTTTTCTGCCACAATATGGTGTAGCACTTGCAGCAACGCCTCGAACATAAATAGAGCAATAGTAATAGTTTAGTTGGTATGCAGAAGTGAGTATAAATTGTAATACTGTACTGAGGCAAGAAACGAACTTGAGCACAATGTGAGGAGGAGAATGTAATAAAGAGCAAAATATGCCGCTCTGGTTTGCCATAATAATGTTGTTTGCTACCTTTCAGCTCTACTGTGATTTTGGTTTGCAAATGAGCTTAGTTTTGGGGGTATAAATAGGATCTAGTTGGTGAATTTTAAAGTAATGGTTGTATATCTAATCTAAACAATTATTAATGCATGCCATCTAATATGCTTCATAATTAAGAGTTTCTTGTATCTGTAGTCTTGTAATAGCAGATTTATCAAGGAAAATTATATAATTAATTCATGCTTATCTCAAGAAATCAGCTAATGTGATGCATAATCTCATGATGTTGAATGGGTAGTAGTGCACTAGTTTAGTACTCACTCACACTCTGCCCACAGATAATAAATAACAGCTAGTGAAGTACTCCACTACTATTAGGGCACCCACAATGGGTGGCTCATAAGCTAGCTCTAAGCATTTTCTTCATATTTTAATAGAAGAGAGAGAAAAGCTGGCTCTTGATTAAGAGCTAGGCTCATACACACATTCCAATAACATGTGAGAGTGTCCCGTATGACTAATCATATTATGAGTCATTGCTAAAAGCTAATACTATTGAAGAGGTTGGCTTAGAGCAAGTAGCCGATTCTTACTGTTGCGGGTGCCCTTAAAAGTTTCTTAAAATATGTGCCGCTAGTTAAGAGTTCCTTAAAACATGTACTACTCGTTAGTACAAAAACTATTTCTACTGACATTCAATCATCCAAAATCATCTTGTTTCTAGGCGTTCGGCTGGTCATGTCCCGGTTGGTTCCCGCTTGCTTCAGCTTGTTTCAGCTTATTTCCTCTCACAGAATACTATTCAATCATCCAAAATCAGCCCAAAGGCTACCAGCTTGTTTCAGCATATAATTTGATCTCTATTGATGTTAGTTTTTTACCGTCAGTGTGACCCCAAATTGGTTTTTACTGGCAGTCTACCGCCTAGAAACAAATTCTAAACACTCAGATGTAAAAAATACAAAAATAAAAATTGAACTTGGGCCCAAACCCCTCAGCCACGCCTTTCACCTACAACGTTATATGACTTTTTGTCGTAAATCCAAAGTTGCGCGTTCTCCAGGATTCGAATCAAATCAAAGAACCTTAACACTTGCTCGATCCTTCCCTGCCATCCCACTACATAGATGCTACTGATAATAATACAAGAATCATTCCTTTCTCCCATCTAGTGACGGTTTTCTTAATCATACCTCCTATAGAAATCATTTTCGCTGGCAGTTGACTTAAGCACCCTCTTCTAAAAATCATTCAAAAAATATCCCATCCTTCTCAAGTGGTATCCATGTTGGATAAACAACATAAGGTCCCAACCAAGTTAGCAATTTACACTTGCGTGAAGTTTATATTTACCAAATTACCTTGAAATTTAAATTTAATACTATGTTTGTGTGGTTGTCATCAATTACCAAAATAGAAGAGATTGAAAGACCTAAGTTTAGTTTTGGTAATTGAATGACAACCAGTAAATTAATGCTTTCAATTGAATTGTGATTGAGTTAGGGTCCACATGGAGTGGTGAGCAAGGCTAGGAGATGGATAAGAGGAAGATCATGCCATATATATAGAGCAATGCCACACGTTGGAGAGATGAGTAGACGAAAACAGGCCCAAAGAAGTATATGCAAGGGGTTTTCATTTTGCCTGTCGAGATGCAATAGAATGTGTGGTTAGGTTTAGGATAGAAAGTCTTAGTATTAAGAGGGGAACTCTAATGCAAAAATGGTTATCTAGTGCCACTAGGTTTGAACTAACTTTGCATATGCATTCGACCTAGTGACACACTGAGATGGAACTGAGAACTATTTCTGAAAAGCTAACTCAGTGCCTAAGGTGAAGGTGTTCATGTTGAAACACATTGGAGTTAGCAAATTTGAAACGCTTGCGGAAAATGGGACTTAGTGCAATCTGGTTGCATGCATTGGATTTATCTGGTGCCCCTAGTGGGCAGGTCACCGAAGAAAGCCGAGTGTTTAACAGGCTAGGGTTTGCCATAGTATTTACCTGGTGGTCACCCACTAACCCTCAATGGAGAATGCGTAGAGTTTTTAAAATGGGGTACACACACGTAATGAACAGTGGAGGCACCAGATTTCTGGTGGTCACCACCATACTTTTTTTCAGTGGTGCCTTGGAGCTCTTGCTGTTGGCACCTGAGAGGTTCTGGGTCAGTGTATTAATCCAGTGACCTTCATTGGAGAAGCACGGGAGTAAATGAAATATAGCCGTTGGAGTTCCAGTGGCTAGTTGCTGGGAGTCGAGGCTCTGAGGAGCCACCGAATAAGTCCGATAGTACCTCTCTAATAGGCACCGGAGGAAGCGGTCACCAATGGTTATATCAGATTTAATCTGGACCATTGGATCCTTATAATCGTTCCTTCAGTGGGTGTTTTTCGGTGGTCACTGAACTTTTCCAGTGACCCTTAAAACAACCCACCAGCACAGTCCAACAACTAGTTTTGAGTGGGGGTTTATAAATAGGGGATGGCCAGCCCTTTGAGCATTCTCTTAACATTCTAACTGAACTATACATCTCTTGTGAGCTCAAGAACACCTCCTACTCACTCTCTTGCTTGATTGCTCATCCAAAGTGAGATTTAGGAGAGATCTGGTGCATTTGCTTTGTTGATTTGCATCTACTGGCAATAGTTCACCCGTTGTTGACATACAAACCTCGGCACGGAAGAAGACTATGACTTCGACGAGGAAGCGTACCACGAGGACTAGGATTTCCGTAAGGAGATACGTTCGTAGGAGTATGACATCGAGGCTAGGGTTTCGGCCATGCTCAAGTTGCATGTGGAATATGACACCGCTTTGTTGTATAATAATCCCGCTATAGAGACCACCAATAATACCGTTTCATGGCCGTAGTCTTCCGCTAGATATGTAGCCTATGACCATGCCCCTTGGGCCACTGTCGTAAGACCTTATTTCTAGATATCAATAAAAGCTTGAAACCTTTTATTATATATCTGTGTACCATTCTTGTGATTTTGTGCGTGATCCTGGCGCAAATACGGATGCACGTAGGACTCTCAAATTGAGGGGCTGACAGAGTGGTATCGGAGCCGAGCTTGACCGTAGGACGAAGCCCTAGGATTGGAACACGTTAGGTAGTTTTATAGCTATAGTAACAGCCATAGACCTAATAACAATATAGCTGATGAACTTTTCTCATTGTCGTTTCTCATTTGTGTCGCAAAATGTTTCTTACCCCTGTGGTGAATTTTTGCAGCAATGGACGACATATGGGAACGTTCGGATTGTTTGACCATTGGAGGATTCCCACCGCTCCTCTAGGAGACACTCCAGTGCTTGGGTTACATTGAGCCTCCCATGTACTACTATTGCGAGTGCGATGTGGAGGGTGTACTCAAGTGCGAGATGCACCTGCATATTACCAAGCATCCAATAAACACTGAGTTCAGAGTTAGATACATCCCAACAATCGGAAAAGAACTAAGGGACACATGTCAGATTGCAGCACGACGGGCTCTCATGGACATTTGTCAGGAATATGAAGCAAAAGTCAACAACACTCATGCAAAGTTCTTCCTAGTGATGGATCAGACTTCTCTTGTTTGGCGTAAGAATATTAAGGCAATGGAAAAGGCGAAACCACAAGCGCTAGAAGATACTCTCATGACTACAGCCAAGTACCTACATGCCCTCGACATTCTCTATGAGAATCAGGAAGTGGAGCTAAAGATAAAGAACACTAAACCCAAGGAAGCAGAAGCCAAAGTACAAGCACTAAGGACAGAGCTACTCATGCTAAACTCACAGCTATCAACCATGAGAGAAGAAAAGGAACAATGCAAGCAAGAGCTATAGAAGGCCCTTGAGCGCCCAAAGGCGAGGAAAAGAATAAGGAGAGCTTACCGAAGAATCAACCACCCACAACAACAAGAAGACCGCTGGGGATGCAAATACCATCGGACCCTCTCGAGTGCTTCTTAGGACTTGGATGCTAAGGGATATACATGTGGACCTCATGATGGGACCTTCACGGGATACAATTCATGTATAATAAATAAGGGAACTGTAGTGACTAGTGTAGCGTCTAGTATCCCGAGTAGTAGTAGTACGCCTAGTGTCGCTTCGATGTCATTAGAAGTACAAGTTGTTGCGTAGTAATCACTCTAGCAGTTGCTGTATGATGCACCCTTGTATCATATCTGTATGACTGTTCGTGTGATATGTATTGTGTGTTTGTTATGCTTGGGTGTTTTTGCTTGCTTGTTATTTTATTTTCTTGCACCCAAATCCTAGAGGATGTCTTCTCATCCTTGCCGCTCCATGGCAATAGATGAAAAGGAGGTCCGATAGGATTCGGGATCGCCGTGAAAGGGCCGTCGAAAGGTAGGTTCATGAGGAAGAAGAGCCAGTTGCACCACAACCTAGAGGCAGGCAAAACATAGGCAATCTTGAACATCATAATCGTAGGCATGGGCATGAGCAACCACCAGAAGATAATATCCCGATTGTAGAAGAAGTACATGAAGAAGGAGAAGAAGAAGTTGAGCATAATATTGGAAATGTCTATATGGGTGGTGTAGGTAGTGGAATATCAGGAGCCAACATGGGGAGAGGTTTTCTTCCGTGGTCCGATTGGTGTGGATGCTATGTGATCTTCCACGTTAAGCTTTTGGTTTTTGGCTGTGTTCGAGCCCTTGATTTTCTTGGCCATGTTCGAGCCATATTTTCTTTTGTGATGATTTGGTATCATCATGTTGGGGGATTTGGTATCTTCTTGGTTTTTATGTTCCAACCCCTGAGAAGTCGTAGTAGAGTTATATAGACATCTAAGGCCGCGTACATTCGGGTATGAAGTCTCATTAGGTCTATTTCGTCCACTGATCATGGATGAGGTTGCACCTATCATGTGGGGAAATTTATACACCTCTGCAAAGTTACTTAAACATTTTCGAATAGCTACATCCTTGGAATGGACAAATGCTAGGATGAGATACTATGATTAGATTTACTTTTATGTGTAATAAAACCAGTAATGGAATTGATGCTAATCCGGGTACTAGTGGGAATGGTAATACTCTGCTAGGACCCAACCCTTAATTATAATCACCACCACATTTATATTTCCACTCTATTGTTAGCACTTGCTGAGTACGTATGTACTCACCCGTTGTTGACACACAGACCTCGGCATGGAAGAAGACTATGACTTCGATGAGAAAGCGTACCATGAGGACTAGGATTCCCGTAAGGAGATATGTTCGTAATAGTATGACATCGAGGCTAAGGTTTCGGCCGCGCTCATGTTGCCTGTGGAATACGACATTGCTTTGTTGTATAATAATCCCGCTCTAGAGACCACCAATAATGTCATTTCACAGTCGTAGTCTTCCGCTAGATATGTAGCCTATGACCATGCCCCTTGGAACACTGTTGTAAGACCTTATTTCTAGATATCAATAAAAGGTAGGAACCTTTTATTATATATCTGCGTACCATTCTTGTGATTTTGTGCATATTTGTGCGTGATCCTGGCGCAAATACGGATGCACTTAGGACTCTCAAATTGAGGGACTGACAATTATTGAGGGCCTTGTTGGTGATTGTTGGGTGCCTCGCTCGATTGATTTGTAAAGGGCTCTTATGCTCGTCCGTGTAGGAGATTGCAAAGAACAACTCTAGTGGAATGCTCAAGGCTAGTTGGAGTGCTTTTTGTTGAGTTGATTCTTGCGGCACCCAAGTTGAGGGTCAAGATTATTGAGAGGCTTGTTAGCGCATGAATCATTCACCTAGAGACTCGCCTCAATGAGGATGTAGGTTGGCGGCAAGCAACTAAACCTCAGGGATAAATATGGTCTCCCTTTTACCACGGTAGTTTGCAACTCTACACTTGTGCATTACTTTCTTATTTATTAGCTTGTGTAGTTGTTGTTCGTGATGCTCTCTAGTGTGGTAGTAGCTCTAGTTAGTAGAGTAGCTAGCTTTAGTTGTTCTCCTTGTTTAGCTCACTAGGAGTGCTTTTGTTTAGTTGCTAGCCCCTTGCTTAGTTGAGTGCTCTAGTGGTCGATCACCTCATTACTATAATTGTTTTGGAGGCCTGCATTGGGTGCATTAGGTTAGGGAAAGTAGTGGCTATTAGGTTCCAATTTTATACTAATCACTTTGCTCTAGCTTTTGTGGAATTATAGAGAAAATTTTAATGTCTATTCACCCCTCTCTAGCCAGATCCTTACAGTCTCCCAATGTGGCTAAATCGATCCAAAACCAAAGAGTGAGTGTGATGGACCCTGAGTATATATGACCACAAAGAAGGTAACCTCAACTTCCACCATTGTAGCACCATCATAGTTCAAGGAGGTGATAATTTTCTTGGGTTCTCTTTAGCACATGTGTAGGTGGAAGAAACAGGTGTTGGCATCCCGTTTAGCAAGCCAAAAAAAGAGTGTCCATTGGTGAGTGCTTTTATTCTCAAGAGACGTCAGGCCCAAGATCACAGAGACCTAAACACATCAAAAAGAAAGCTAGAGCCACAACCTAATAATCCATAAAATTGCGTAAACCCAACCCCTTAGCAAGCCTCTAGGGATTTAATGAAAAAATGGGAGCCCTCAAATAATCTATTGTTTTTAGATACATTATCTGAAAAATATACACGCTATGATAGTTGCTATAGTTGCAACATCCTACATAAGGGGACAATGATGGCAATTGGAGCTTGCATTGCTCCTAATCTTCTATCAGCATGAAAACATATGGATCTATACATCAAACGAGAGAGTGTATCCTATGCGTTCAATACTACACATAAACCATAGTCCCTACCAGCCATCACTGCTGGAATTGAAAACCCCGACATAAATAGGGATACCCCTGTTGATTTTAAGCAAAAATAATATTACTGTCGGATTTTAAAGCCAATCAACAATGATCAAATAATTATCACTGCCAGGTCGTATTACCAACTGGCAGTGATCCCTAGTACTAGGACTCAAAATTTTTATTCAACATGTATGTCCGCATCCTTATCCTTGTCTCTCACCTCTTTCACTCTCCCTCCTTAGATTCACTTCTCTCTCTCCCCTCTCTTGATCCGTTCAAGGCTTCAAGCTCTCCACCCTCTGAGACTCCCCTCGTCTCTCCTTTCCTTGGCTTTGGCATAGTGCACGTCGACGATGGGTGTAGGTGGCCCGGATGTATGCATGTCTCTCTCTCCCCTCTCCTGATCCCGTTCAAGGCTTCAAGCTCTCTACCCTCCGAGACTCCCCTCCGCTCTCCTCTCCTTGGCTCTGGCATGGGGCACAACGACGATGAGCGTAGGTGGCTCGGACGTAGGCATGTCTCTCTCCTCCAGATATCCTCCCCTCCCCTCTCCTCCTCCCATCGCCTCACCTTAGTGTGCGAGGCGTGGCCGCTGCAGGCACAATATTTTTTTCCATTTTTTGTTTTGTAAAATGGGCATCACGGCCGGGTGAGGAGATGATAGTGAAACACTAACGTCAACACTTTCGATTTCCCACTATACTGGATCAAAATCCGGTAGTGCAAGCCAGTTTTGAGGCGACAATGATTGCTAGATTTGGGATAGTGGTTCCTATTTTGAGAAATACCATCAAAATACAGATGCAAAAAATAAATCAAAATGATAGATGTATAAAGGATACGGTGATATGTATATGTTCATACAAGATTTAAGATTGAAGAAGCTTTTGTGCAAGGAGAAAAAGAGGACAAAAATCAACATTCACTCGACCTGGAATGGTTGCAGATGTAGATTAAAGTACAACGAGTCCAGTTATATGCTGATATTATCTTCTTATTGTTTCGCTGTAAAGAAAATATTTTTCGAATCTGTAATTTTGCATGATGAGCACAGATCATTGCATCATTTATCCATTTATATTTTTCTTTGATTTTTTCATACAAATTTTTGTTGTTGAAATGGGAGTACGAGCATGCGATGGCTTGGCAGCACAGGATACACTCTCTCGATCAAATTAGCATATGGTACATTCGCCTACAGAGGCAGTACGTTTAAACGACAAGCTTAATGTTGAAAGTTTTACTACTTTTCTGAAGTCTGAACTAGTCTGTGGTTCGTCTAGAGTACCAAAAGCCCATGGGCCATGGCCACGGCACAACGGCGAGCAGCCGAGCAGGACACGCCACGGTACTCACTACTCAGCGTCTCAGCCTAGCAATGATTGTGACTAATAAAAAAGCCTTCCTTTATTATCAAAGAAACACACTAGCATCGCTGTTTTTTCCATCAAAAAAGCGCCGGATGAGAGCTCCATCTCAGCCACGAGAAATTTCCAGCCTCTCGCGCCCACGGCCGCCGTCTCTGATCTCTTTATCCACGTGGCGCCCTCCCACTGGGCATCTCACCACCACGGTACCACCTGTCCACCTCCTCATCCGGTCATCCCCCATCGGCCCCTCCCCTGTGCCACTGCCCACTGCCTCGTCGCCCCGTAAACCCCGGGCCTCCGTCTCCCCGCCGCTCGCCGCTCGCCGGAGGCCGCCGCCGCCACCGTTATGCCATGGCCGTCATCCTCTCCTCTGCGGCGCCAACGACACTGACTCCTCCCGCGCGCCCCAGGAGGCAGCCAAGGACGAGCGGCCTCCGCGGGGGCCTCGCGGCGCGCCTCTCCGGCGCGCTCGGCCTCGCGCACGCGGGCGCCGGCGCCGGCGCCGGCGCCGCACTCGCCGCGCCGCTCTCCTACGAGGAGGCGCTGCGCCTCTCGTCCGACTCCGGCGGTGACGGGGCCGGGTTCGCGCTCCCGGACCTCGACCTCAACCTCAACCTCGACGGGCTCGTCGACTTCGTCAACGAGAACCCTCTCGTCGTCGCGGCAGGCGTCGCGGCCGTCGCGCTGCCGCTGCTCCTCGCGCAGATTCTCGGCGGCGGCGGCGGCTCCAAGCCGTACGCCGTCGTGTCCGCCAGGGCGGCCTACCAGCGGCTGCTCGAGGAGCCCGACGCGCAGCTCGTCGACATCAGGCCGCTCAAGGACGCACGGGAGGCCGGCACGCCTGATCTCAAGGAGGCCAAGAAGAAGGCGGCTGCCGTGCCGTACAACGGGAGGACAAGAACGGATTCTTGAAGAAGCTGACACTGAGGTTCAAGGACCCGGAGAACACCACGCTGGTCATCCTTGATAAGTGAGAACCTCAGATCCTGGTTAATAACTGCAATGTGCTTGGTCGTTCTGTGTAGATGCTTCTAATTGTTCCCCGGTTGGATTTATTAACTCCTTATCACAATTTAAGGAACCAATTTTGCTGCATTTCATTCAAAACAGCATGCCAAGGAATAGCTATGGTGTTAGATCCTCAGCATGGTCACTTCTGATTAGTCTATGGTAATGAGTCCATATCGATTTTAAAGAACCAATTCTGCAGAGTAGGTATATGCACTCTTGGCGTGTCAAAATTTCAAAAGTTAAATTAACTTGAAATTTAGTCTGTTTTCACTTCTTTTTGGGGATCAAAGATTGTCGTCTCAAATCCTCCTAATTATGAAAATTTTGACTGTCACGGAATCAGTGGATAGTTGATTTTTCTTAACCATTATAAAATTATTTTGCTGATAGAGCAATGCAAAAGAAAGTTATTAGTGAAAACCAGAAATGATGCTTCAAATCTGGAAAGCTGAACAGTTCTCATGTACAGAGTACTTCGCAAATGTAGTAAGTATTCTAGATGATGACTTGAACAAACTGATTTGTTGGATTGGGATTGTAGCAAGTAAATAGTTACTGCAGTTGTATATCACTTAAAGAGTGGACATGTGAATTACATGGAGAGTTAATAATTAGATACCTGTCCTTGAAAAGACCAGCAAGGTGTTATATTCAGAATTAGTGATACCTCTGTCTCAAGAAGAAGACTGAGCTTGTATTTTCATATTAAATTGTGAGTACTTGTTGGTTCGTCATTCTACCATCACTAGTATAGTGTCACAATATTTTTCTTAACATTTATATGAATATTGTGGAAGTCAGATTTGATGGGAACTCCGGACTAGTTGCTGAGCTTGTCACAGCCAATGGTTACAAAGCTGCTTTTGCGGTGAAGGATGGTGCAGAAGGAAGCCGAGGATGGAAGGTATTTGATGCTTTAGGTGGCTTGTGTTTGCTGCCGTATAACATCTTTATCCACTCAACAAAGTTTCACCATTTGCTAGTGTCCCACTGCAGAGCAGTAACCTTCCCTGGAAGGCTCCTGCAAAAGGATTCAGTTTTGACTTGGGCGAGCTATTTGGGGTAAGTTATCATCTTGACCTTTTTTCGTTACTCTGTTTGAAATTATATTGTAAAAATTATAAGGTTTCAATGCATTGATTTTGGAAACTTTTATTTCTGTGACTGTTGAATGCTGAATCTACTAAGTAACTTACAGGATGGTTCAGATGGTTTGCCTGTGACAATTGGTCTCGCTGCAGCTACTGGTTTGGGAGTACTTGCCTACACAGAGGTAACTCTTGGTGTGTTTCTTTTCTTCAGGTGTTGCTTTGTTTCCATACACATCATGTGTGATCTATCCTGCAGATTGAGACTTTGCTACAGTTTTTGGGGTCAGCTGCTGTTGTTCAGCTAGTGGTAACCAAGCTCTTGTATGCCGAGGTACATATTTATTTCCTCTCTTCTCTTGTTCAGCTTACTTCCCCAGCCATACTTCAGTGGACCTGTTCTTAAAGCAAAGTCAGGGGATGTCCTTCCTCCCTGATTGAGGTTTGAATAGAAGATTATTTTCAATCATGAAACCTTACATCTATTTATTATGCTCACAGGATCGACAGAAGACACTTAAACAGATCGATGAGTTCTTTAACAAGAAGGTTGCTCCAAAGGAGCTTGTTGACGAAATAAAGGTAGCTAGCCATCATCTTGAGCAGTTATTGTTAAATATTGAAATGTTATATTGTTCACATAGATCCATGTTCACTTCTCCAAGAGTGTATGGCTATGCATAAATGAGTTATCTGAAGATTGCTAGTACCATTGAAAATGGAATCTGCAGAGTACAAACCATTTTTTGTGGATTATGTACTCTTATGGTCGAATGACTTTATAGTAATTAGAATTTGAAGTGCCTATCTGAGCTGGAGACCTTGGTTGCCTGTTGATAGATTTGAAATGCATGGCCACTGGGTTACACTGAACACTTGTGGCTGCATATCTAGTTTTATCCAGCACCGCTATAGTCCCTTTCTCAGATAGGAATTTTTATTGATGATTTGCAATAATTTTGTTTAATGTTGCGTTTAGACCCATGATATTTGTTTTATTATTAAAAATCTATTATCTCACGGCTTTGTTTGAAGAGAAAATCCATGTTTTTCCTGAAGTACAAGAAAATAATGATCACTTAAATTTGTCAATAACTTTGGAGTTTTCTTACAAACAAAGTAAAACCTATTCAAAGGTTCCTTCTTTATTTCGAGCTATGTGATATTTTGTAATATATTGTTTGGCCAAATGTGATGTATTACTATTGGTGCTGAGCAATATGTATATGGTGTAACTAAAATGGTCTTTATATGGCATTGAACATTTTCCCATATAATAATTTGTAATCTTTCCATGAATTGTTTTCCTATATGTAGTATAAATTATTGGCAGTGCTCCTAGACACTGCACATACATTTCCTGTGAAATGACTAAAATATTGCCAAGAAACTCCATTGGCAATGGAACTGTTACTGGTGAAATTCAATTAGAATTATTGTTTTTGAAGTGCCTTCCTTCTGGAGTTGAGCCAGCCAACATTGTTTTCCATAGAAAATGGTTTTTGAATATGTCATGCCAAATATTTATGGTTTACAAAATTCCTTTGTTCCATCTACAGGAAATTGGGCAGGCTCTACTACCTTTACCTGGTGATGCTAAAAACCAACCAGCAACAGCGACTCCAGTTGCTGCCACACCAACAGCTGCACCAACAGAAGCTGCTCCTGCTGCTGCCACACCAACACCTCTTTCACCTTATACAAATGTCAGTGTAAACCTGATACTTTATAGCCATTGCACAAGTGAGCCTGAATGCCCATGCCATGCTCATTACTCTGCAATTGGAATTCCATGCAGTACCCAGATCTCAAACCGCCGTCACCCCCTGGCAGCACTGTGACTGAAGGCCCAGCAGCGGTCAATTCTGCACCTGTAGCAGACGCTAGCACGGAATCATCTCCTCCTTCTCCTACCCCCAGACCTCAGTCACCTTACCCTAATGTGAGTGTAAACTGAAACTTCTTAGCCATCTGTGTAAAAACACCATTTGCATTAAGCTATGCTCATCATTCTTCGATCTGTGTGCAGTATCCAGATTTCAAGCCACCGTCCTCGCCTTCGCCGTCACCACCTTAATTAGGCAAGAGTAAAAGAAACCGGGTCTAGAGGATATTAAAGAAGTTGAATTGTTCATATGGAGCCGCCATCTCACCAAAGGTCTATGTTGTACTATGAGCCTGACAGTGTGTCTATTAGTCACTGTGGCAAGTTTTCTGCAGCAGTAAATGTATATGATGTAATTTCCAGTGATAATCAATGTGCTCTGATTTTCTTTTTGTTGTCTTATTTTTTATACATGTAAATGTCGAATTACTAGTCGCGAGAAATGAGAGTTCGAGCCTATAGAGCTTGATATGTTTGACCAAAGTAAATGTGTTTTCAAAAAACAGGAAAGTCAAGTGCTCTGTGGGGATGGTTTTCTGTAAGGATCTTCTATGCAATAGTTTAGTACGCATTGACTGCGATATTGTAATGCAAAGACAGCCTTCCACGGGGAGCGATCCGATGGCCAGAAAGACAGTCGTTCTCTGTGTGCTGCGGCGGCCGGTGGCGTTGAGGACGAGGGTGGCGGCAGCGGTTGGGGCTGGGGCACGCGATCCCTCCTCACCAGTCCCCGGCGAACGGCGGCACCGCGTAGATCCAGCAAAGGCAGTGGAGGAGGCGAGATCCGGGTCGGACCCCTCCTCCCCGACCCCTCTTCCAACGTCGTCATGCGCGTCGAGCTCCGCAGTGGCGCCATCGGGTGCGGGGAGGCGCCTGTGCTGCCCTCAGTCACGGCCGAGGACCAGCCCGCAGCGCTCGACGCCGCGGGACGGGCGTGCGCCGCGCTCGCCGACGCCCCCGCAGTGCACTCACTGAGTGTAGCCCCTGAGCCTCTTGCTGTTTGGAACAAAGAGTTGGAGGGTCTTGTCTGTAATTCCTTTTCGAAGAAATTTGACTGTATCCTCTGAGGATATATATCCCGTAGCCCTCGAGCCTACTTGGTAGTCGATTATAGGATCTTGTAGACGTCCTCAAGGGTGCAACCGAGTAACCTCCCAGGACAATGGACAGTGACTGCTTGTCGCCGAGTAGTTGAAGGCTTGTGAATTTGATCTTCCATTCTTGAATTCGAGCCCCTGAGCGTAATCGGAGTGAAGCTGAGTAGGCCATGATAATGGCCGAGCCCCCGGGCTTAGTGCCGTCATGTTCACTTCGCTGAAAAGTACTGTTCGTTGATTTGTTGTGAGAGAAAAATACTGTACCATGGTTGATAAGTTCAAGTGAACAGGGCTAAGTCGTGGAGGTGAACAAGCCTGTGAAGTAATCGCCGAGTAAAGCAACGCGAAGAGCGTGCCTCGCCCAACGGAGTAGTGGTTTGAGTAAGGCAGCCCACGGAGGCACGTACCTCACCCAGCAGCATGGTCCAGTTCTGGTCCCCTGAAAGATAAAAATATAAAATTGTAGCTATTGATATTTAGGATATCAAGTTAGGAGCAGGTCCCATGCATGTAAAATAATAGGTCGGGAGCGGATCCCAGCATTATGAAATGTATGTAAATTTTTTCGCGTCTTGCTCTTGCTAGGCTGCGTAAATTCCTTGAGTAGTTAATCCCATATGTGTAAGCACTTGTATCTCCAGCGTATGGTCATGAGGTTCATGACCGTGACCGTATAAGCCGTGCGAGTAAATGCGTCACAAATATGAGTTCGTACTACTCAAGTAATTTCACAACCGTTAAGAGGAGACTAGAGCAGTCGGCGCTGCGTGAAAAAAGAGAATACGCGTGGAGTGCATGTTGTCCTAACTACTAGCACGGAGTTGCGTGGATAGTTGAGAATGCAATTATGGTATAGCCACGGAAGCACATGTATAATATCTAGAGATACGATTAAAGAATATTTAGAAAAATATTAAAATTTGACTTACTTGATTGATGGCCGAGTAGAAAGCGCGATCCTGATGTTTCGGGCACCAGCTTAGTCGTCAAGTCCGAGTAGTCCAACATCTTAGCCGAGTAGTCGGTCACCGCGATGGAGCAGTCGGTTGTTGTGGCCAAGTAGTCGGAACTTATCGTCGGAGCTAAGTATAGATGTCCATGCAGCCTGAGGCCTGGTGGCCCGGCACGAAGCCCGCAAATTTGGCCCGGCCCAAGCACGGCCCGACCCGGTGGTGTGCGGGCCCGGGCTAGCCCGGCCCGATAGAGCAGGCCGTGCCTAGGCCGATACTCAAGCCCGTGGGCTGGCACGACACGGCCCGATTTTAAGGGGTCGGCCCGACAGCGGCCCGAGTGGTGAAGCGGTCCAGCGCCAGCGCGCAGTGGACAGCGGCGAAGGCGCGAAGCGGCCCAGCCCACCCACGCGCCCATCACCCCCCCGCGCGGCACATATAAAAGCGACGTCCGCGGGCGTCCCTCCTCAACCCTAACCCTAAATCATTTCCTCCCTCCCGGCTCCCCCACCGCCTCGCTGCTCTTGCGCTCGCGCCTCGCGGTCTCGCCTCTCGTGGTCTCGCCTAGCTCTCCCTCCTCAACCCTAACCCTAAATCATTTCCTCCCGGTTAGCCGGCTCCCCCACCAGCCACCGCCTCGTCGCTCTCGCCGCTCGCGGTCTCGCCTAGCTCTCGCCTCGACCGCTCGATGGTCGACACCTCGCTGTCTCGTCTACAGTCTACTGGCGTGTGACCTCGCTGACTCCAACTTTGCCTATCGCTGGCGACCTTCCCTGATCCCCACCCTCTCTGCCTCTCCCTTCTCCATCTCCCTATCTCCCCTCTAGATCTCGGTGATTATGTGAGTTCGTTGTCCCTGTCTGTCCCTCCTCCGCCACTTGCCGTCCTTGCTAATCGGTGTGTCGTCTTCTCTGGGTGGCCGTCGTCTTCTCTGGCACCGAGCTCATGTTGCGCAGGTAAAACCCTAACCCTAACCCTAACCCTCCTCTTCTATCTTCTTCCATTGATGTATTCTGATGTGATCTTTTTATCCTCCTCCATCTCTTTGCGTAGGTCGGTAGCCGTTGCGTCGTCCTCTAGCTGTGGCATAGAGCGACCAAGGTGGCCCCATGCACCGTTGAGGAATGGTGTTGGAGAGCCGTCCGCCATGGCGGCTGCTGATGACGATATCGTCTGGCCATTCACCGGCAATGACGACTTGATCGCGGTAGGTCTGGCCCCTAAGAACAACGATGACACTAGAGAGGACGTTGCTGCGATGTTCGGTATCGATGTCAGTAGCGGCTTTGCTGCTCCGACTCCGATCGATCTGGACGGCCACGGTGGTGAAGGGGCGACGGCTATTGGGAACCCGCTAGGCTCCAACTCCAACAGCTCTGCTCCATCTGTTGCTGGTAACTCTAATATTGGTAAGCATAAATCACTTGTGTGGGCTGATTTTGATGAGATATATGAGACTGTGAATGGTAGGAAGATTTGCACTAAAGCTACATGTAAAATGTGTAAGCAAACATTGTCTGCTAGATCTAATGTCGGCATTGGCCACTTGAAGAGGCACCAGAAATCTTGTAGGTAGAAAATTGATAAACGTGCTAGGGTTCAGTCTAGGCTTGCTTACAACCCTGATGGTTTTGTGCATAATTGGGACTATAAACCTGATGTTGCTAGATCTGAGTTGTGACGCTTGATTGATAGGCTTGATCTGCCATTAGGTATTGGTGAAATAGAGGCCTGAGAAGAGTATATTGTTTGTGCTCATAACCCTAGGTTTGTTAAGGTATCTAGATAGACCACCACTAGAGATCTTAGCAAGTTGTTTATTGAACGTCGTAATATTCTTAAGAACTCTGTATTGTCTGCTGCTTCCTCTGTTGCTCTGACATCAGACATTTGGTCTGGTAATGCTAAGGAGGATTGTATTAGTGTTGTTGCTCATTTTGTGAGTGCTGATTGGGAGTTACAGAAAAAGGTTATTGGGCTTAGGTTGATTGAAGTGAAACATACTGGTGAAAATATTGCTAAAAGAGTTGCTTGTGTGGTTGAGGAGTTTGGTCTGATTGATAAGGTTTTCTCTATAACTCTAGACAATGCTTCTTCTAATGCTAAGGCTATGGAAACTTTAAAACCTATGTTTGCTGGTTATTTGGGTCCTGATCTTACACCTGAGCCTGTTGATCCTTCTAAGCGTAAGTACAGTCTTGTGCATCAATGTTGTGCTTGTCATATCATTAATCTGATTGTAAAATCTGATTTAAAGAGGTTCAAACCTTACACAGAAGATTTTAGAACTGCTATTAACTTCTTAAATTCCTCTAATCAAAGAATTGCTATGTTTAAGAACTACTGTGCTGTTAAGGGTGTTAGACCTAGAAAGTTTGGCTTAGATATGGATGTTAGATGAAATGCTACATATCTTATGCTTAAACACTTGGTTCCATATAAGCATATTTTTTCTGTGTTCATTAATTCCAATTATGGCTCTAAATTATTGTTTGCAAGGTATTGGTATATAGCTGAAAAGATATTGGAGTTTCTAGAACTATTTTATGACTCCACTGTTGTTCTTTCTGGTGTCTACTATCCAACTAGTTCACTTATCCTGCACCATCTGCTAGAAATTGCTTCTCATTTCCATGCAAGTAAAAAAGATCAAAATCTAATTGCTGTTGTATATCCTATGAAGCTTAAATTCCTTAAATATTGGCATCATATACCTCTGTTATATTCATTTGCATTCATTCTTTATCTAGAGCTAAGATGAGAGGTTTATTTAGAGTGCTGAAATTACTTAAAGAGAGTACTGGTTGTGATTATACTTCATATTATGCTGATGTGAAAGCTGAAATTTACAAGTTATTTAACAAATATGAGAGAAAGTTTGGTCACTACTAGAAATCCTTTCATCTATGACGATTTCGGAATGACGATAATAGTTTTAGTCATGGAATAAGGTTCATTAGTGATGAAATTACGTAGATGGTCATAGATGATTGGTTTGGCCGTCAACCCCTTTGTTTAACTGTGACGAATTTGAAAGAATCATCATACAAGTGTTCTGTGATTCGTCATAGAAGTGAAAGAGAATAGTTTCACCATTCAGGTCCCACCTGTCAGATAATTATTTCGTCATAAAAGTAGAATTTATAAAAAAAATTGGTGGTGCCTTAGAATCGAACCCACCACCTCTTCTCTCAGAGCCAAGTTGGCTTACCATCAGAACAAGACTTCGGTCATGTTTAGAGATTGGAAGTTTTTTTTCTTATTCGATTATTGAATCAATCATAAACCCAACCCAACCGAACCCAATCCAATCCAATCCACCCAGATCTAAATCGAATCGGGCAGGGGGCGGGAGGAGGTGCTCCGACGGCGGGTAGGCTAGCGTTGTGTGATGCGCTTCTCCAGTGGCGGGTAGGCTGCTTGAACGGCGCTTCTCCCGTGAAAGCAGCTCTGGCGGCGGGTAGCTCTTTGTGGTGTGGGCGCTTCTCGGTGGGCAGCTCCGTGGCGGGGGCTGCTGCGGCTTCTCTGCCCGGCGCGGGCAGCTCTGGTGGCGGGCAGCTCGGCGGCGGGCTTTAACGGCGGGCGGGCTGCTGCTGCTGGCGCGCTTCTCTCCGTGAGGCGGCTCTAGCGGCGGGCAGGCGCTTTGCGGCTTCTCTGCTCCGTGTTCAACTCTTTGCTACTTTAGCTACTTAGAATCTTGTCATCTTTCATTGCACGCAATTCATAGCATTTCATAGTTGTTTAGACATGGCTTATTAGAGGTAATTGTTGTTACATTGATTAGATGGACGGGACATGGATTCGTGCTACTCGGTTCGGTGATAAGTTCACTGAGACGGCGTTGATCAATTTATGTCATATGTTCGGGATAGATTCAATGTAGATGATGTTATACTTTGCCCCTATCGCCATTATGCGAATCGGTCTTTTGAGTCGAAAGATGTGCATAACCATGTGTACCTCTATGGATGGTCACTACATATACTCGGTGGGTACACCATGGAGAAGCTTTTGATGTTTGAGATTATTGAAATTGCAGAGGATGCAGATGAGCACGATCATCTAGGTGATGTGGTCAATGAGGATGAGGTCGACAATGAAGATGATCTGGTGTCATTGAGAGATGCTTGCGCAGACTTGTACACACGGTTGTAGAAGAAGATGGAGAACAACCTATGTTTGTGAAAGTTCTTGAAGATGCAAAAGCGTGCTCTTTGCCGTGTTCTACATTCATTCTAGGTTCTCTTTTCTAGTTAGATTGCTACACATCAAGTCCTTCTACAGGATTAGCAACACAGCAATCAATGTTATATTGAAGTTATTGGCAAGGTCATTCCCTAATAGTTGTCTTCTAGATTCATATGACAAAGCAAAGACATATCTCAAAGAATTGGGCCTTGGATATGAGTTAATCCATGTTTGTGACAACAATTGTGTGTTGTTTCGGAAGAATCTTGCCAAAGCGGACATTTGCCCAAAATGCAAGGAATCTAGGTGGGTAGATGCTGATGGTGCCAAACGGGTTCCAAAAAAGGTTTTGAGATACTTTCCTCTTATACCTAGGCTAAAGAGGATGTTTGCAAACAAAGCAACATCTGAGGAGACCCGGTGGCACAAGGAGAAGAGGGTGGCTGTGGAAAATGAAATGACCCATCCAGCCGATGGTGAAGCCTGGAAAGACTTTGATGATATGTATCCTAGCTTCGCTAAAGATGCAAGAAACGTAAGGCTTAGTTTAGCTACAGATGGCTTCAATCCATTCGGGAACATGAACACAAGTTATAGCATGTGGCCTGTACTTGTAAAGGTGTACAATCTACCTCCATGGTCATGCACTAATGCATCCAACTGCATCATGGCATTACTCATCCCAGGACCAAAGTCTCCAGGCAAGGACTTTGACATATTCTTAGAACCTCTCATTGAGGATTTGTTAAAATTCTGGGAAGGTGTCAGGACTTATGATGCATTAACTGGTTTGAAGTTTGACCTTCGTGCTGTAGTACTATGGTGCATACATGATTATCCAGCTTTGGGTGTATTGTCAGGGCGAATTACTAAAGGTTACTATGCATGTATTTATTGCAATAGAGATCCATTGTCAAGGAGTCTTAGGAAAAAGATATGCTACATTGGACACCGTCGCTACCTCCCAAAAACTCACAAATGGAGAAGAAGCTTGGCCTTTGATGGACACCGAGAAAACCGGATAGAGCCAGCAAAGTTGACTATGGATGAAACTTTGGAGGCTCTAGAGAAGGTAAAAGATGTTAGTCCTGGTAAGCCTGAGGGTAGCAAGAAAAGGAAGCGTGGACAGAAGGATCAGGAGCCAAAATTGTTCAGTCGAAAGTCGGCCCTATGGAAACTACCTTATTGGAAACACTTGAAGCTGCCACATAATCTTGATGTGATGCATATAGAGAAGAATATATGTGATGCCCTTCTCGGCATAATTCTCCGTCTTGATGGCAAGAATAAGGATACAGTTAATGCGAGACTTGATTTGCAGGATATGGGCATACGACCTGAGTTGCATTTAGAACAAGAAGATGGTGATTCAGTTTCAATGCTAGCAGCATGGTATGCCATGGAGAAAGAAGAAAGGACTGCATTTTGTGGATTTATGAAAAGTATTCGGTTTCCATATGGGTATGCTTCCAACCTGACAAGATGCATTAGTGCAGATGGTTCGAAGGTGCAGGGCCTCAAAACCCATGATTGCCACATCCTACTCCAAAGAATTTTACCAACCGGTCTCCGGGGATTAGTGCACAAGGACATATATGAAGCAGTTGTTGAGTTGGGTAAATTTTTCTAGGAGCTTTTCAGTAGGAAACTAAAGGTTGATGTTGTGAAACGTCTAAAAGCAGAAATCCCTGTGATACCGTGCAAGCTTGAAAAAATATTTCCTCTTGCTTTTTTTGATGTGATGGTCCACTTGGCTGTCCACCTTCCTGATGAAGCACTGTTAAGAGGCCCTGTCCAATATGGATGGATGTACCCGATCGAACGCCAATTGGGCACTTTGAAGGGGTACGTGAGGAATAGAGCTAGACTTGAAGGATCCATCGCTGAGGCGTACATAGCTAATGAGGCATTGACCTTTTGTTCAAGGTACATGGAAGATGTTGTCACTAGATTTAATCGTGATGATGACAAATGGGATCCACCAAATGGTGACCTCTCTGTCTTCCAGCATGGTGTTAAACTCTTGGGAGCCAACAGGGAAACATATCTTGAAAACAAAGAATTTGACAAGCTTTGTTGGTATGTGCTAAACAACTGTGATGAGGTAGAGCCATATTTGAGGTGATTGTTTTTTTCTAAATTTTGTGTGCTACTAAAAACTATGCTAAACCTGCATGACCAATACTCATATTGTGAACTGTCTGTGCAGCAAGTTTAGAGAAGAGTCAGAGAAAGAGGGTGACCATGATATTGAGAGTAGGTTAGAAAAGGAATTTCCTGCTTGGTTTAGGAGTCATGTAAGTGGTTCCATAATTTATGCAATATATCATGTTGTCTTCTTAATCTGAGTTCCACATTTTTCACTTAATCTGTTGTCTTTTTAGATCAAGATGTTGTGGAAGGATAATCGTGAAGAGGTCAGTGAAGGGCTTTATGCAATATCATGTCGACCTGACCTTAGGGTCAGATTATGGTCATCATGTAGTGTGAATGGTGTTCGATACAACACTATTGACCGTGAAAGACAAAGGCAGACACAAAACAGTGGTGTGCTGGCAGAAGGAACACACAATGGAGTGTCGACTGAATTTTATGGTCAGCTCAAGGAGATAGTTCAGTTGAGCTACAACTCCAATTTACAAATGATTCGAACTATGGTACTTTTTTGGTGTGAGTGGTTCAGTCAAGATGGCAAAGCTAGAAACATTAGAGATGATGGCCATTTTAGATCCATCAATATAGAGAGGTTTTGGTACAAGTCAGACCCATTTATATTAGCAAGTCAATCAACAAAGGTCTTCTATGTGCAGGACACACAATTTGGCGACAATTGGCGTGTTGTCCAAAAATTTGAGCATAGGAGCATGTATGATGTCAATGAAACAGAAGTCAGCACTGTTCACCAAGATGAAACTGGGTCTGATAATGAGCTTGAGGTGCAAGATGATCAAGATGATGGCACCGATGAACCTACACCAGTGCAGCGACGTGTAGATGGACAGAAATCTTCTGTTGTTGGTAACTTACAAGCTCTTATCAATAGAAGAGAAGAAGACATGGCTGAGAACAGTGATGAGGATGATGACTATGTAGATGACACCATCTTAGAGTATTGTAGTGACAATGATAGGGATCCCATGGAATGTAATGATGATGATTAGCTATCATTTTTTAGATGTTGATTAGCTGCCATTTTTGGAGCACAAATATTGTAACAAATTCTGTCATTTTTGGGATGTATACTTCTGGGATGTTGATGGAGCACAAATATTTGAACAGTGGCTCTTTTTTTGGGATTGTAACAAATTCTGTCATTTTTGGGATATGTTGATTAGCTATCATTTTTGGGATGTTGTTGTCTCTAGATTCTAGCAAAAAATCATCTATACAACAAATTCACTCATACTGATTAAGTTAACTCAAACAATTTTTCATTCATACAATAACTCATTCATACATTAACTCATTCAATAATCTGTGACAATTCGAGACATCAACATACATTTAGTAACTCATACATTGATTAATCGATACATTGATTAACTCATACATTCGATTAACTCATACATTCGAGTTAACATTGAGACATTGCCAATTCAGGACATTCATAGTAGGTAGTTGTAGCTTCATGGGCTGAGCACCTTTACTAAACATTGCCACCAGCAGTGCCAAAAAAACAGCAAGAAAGATCAGTGAACCACAACACACTGCCTTTAGCTTCTTCTGTGGCTTGGCAAGTGCCTTGGCCTCAAGCTCCTTCACAAGTGCCATGGCCTCCTCCTTTTCCTTCACCAGTTTGGCCTCAAGCTCCTTCACAAGTGCCATGGCCTCCTCCTTTTCCTTCACCAGTTTGGCCATCTCCAAATGTGCTTCATCTAGCAGAAAACTGAGTTCGTTCTTCTCCGGCTCTAGAGTTTCATTCTTGCTACGCAAGACCCTAACTGCATCTCGCAAATCAACAAGAATTTCGACCTGATGCTCTATTGGCTTGGGATCAAACCACTCCCAGAAAGGGCATCCACCAGCCTAGCACCCACAGACATTCATATTGTCAGGTAGACTATTACCTAGATTGAAATCAACACATCACAATGCAAATTGAACTCACCTTGTATTTGGGGCATGCATTGTACCTCCTTCCAGGATTTGCATTGCTCCATGAGATCCACCTGGGAGTCTTCTGACCATAGTAGCACTCCAGAGCCGGTGTGTAGGAGTAGGGGGGGTGGCGGTATGGAATTGGAGAGGAGTACGGGGACCGCGCCCTAGACTGCTCCATGGAGCTCCATGACGAGCTTGAGCCAGCAGAGGTTGCCATTGAGGTGTAACCCTAGTCGGCTGGCAGCGGCGGCGGCGGTTGGTAGTGCAAGCGGTGGCGGCACCTAGTAGCGGTCCCGACGGCGAGGCGTCGAAGGAACTTCGGCTGTGGCAATTTGGGGAATTCGGGGATTTGGGGACGGATTGGGGGGTATCAGACCGTTGGGGTAAGAGGCTGATAGGGTTGGTCCACTGGAGTGAGCCTTCCATATGGCTGGACTCGGTTCACCATGGGATGAGGCTGACTGGTGGGTCCATTATGGTCAAACAGTGGTCAAATCAATGATTCAAGCTCATTTTGAATCGAATTTGAACTGGATTTTCAATGTACTGTTCAAGACCTTCATCAATGTACACTAATTGTCCAACTCGCACTCTAATGGTCATTGTATGGTCCATGTTAAGTGTATAAGTACACCAAGCATGTATAGCTATATGATCTCACACATCATATACCTATGTGTATTGATATAACCAAGCATGTGTATGATCTTTTCAACTCAAGTGCATAATTATATGTGTTGATATAAGCAAGCATGTAGACCTTACCTTATCAAGTGCTTAGTTATATGTGAAGTGCATATTATAGCATATATGTGTGTATGTATGTTATATAGTAACAAAGCACACCTTGCATGTATATGATCTTATGAAGTGCTAATCAAGTCATTCTCATATGCTCACATAGTATGTCATCTTATGAAGTGCTAATCAACTTACTAAATGTTTAAATTCATTGAAGCACACACATTATAGTTAAGTAGAATGTATGTTACATGTGTATATATATACAAAAAAGGGATCATGTATGTCTCCCTATAATTTGAGACCTAAAATATTATCATACTGAAAATTTTATGCGTACATCAGATATTATAAATACTAAAAAAACAAAACATTGGAATCATGTCCTTCATCTTACTAAATAGGTTACAAATACTAAAAACAACATTGTAAAGCATTATAATAACATGGTAATATCATTATATACAAACTTACTTTTTATCCCAATCATGTAGAAATTGTTGTCACATTTTTTTGAAGCAAATATCAATTTACAATTCAATAAAATAAACAGACATAAAAGAAAAAACCATTTAATTTTATTCTAAAAAAAAGAAAAATGCTTTCCAGCTCCCGCCTAGGGGTTCTGGCGTTTGCGCGCTTCTCCCTGCCCAATTTTGGTGCCTCCGAAAACCCCCTACTGCCCTCCTCCGGCATCCGCTCCATTGAAAGTACACAGGGACAACATAGTAATTTCACCGAGGACTATATATTGGTCAATCCCCTCCCGCATCTCTTCTGGCCTCATTTCGTTTCACTCCGCCGCACCCACTCCGCATCCACTCCGCCGCCGCCGCCCTAGATCCACTCCGCCATCCTCTCATACAGCCACTTCCTTGCCAGATCCTCCACCCAGATCCTCCACGCCTCTCATACACCCTCCGCCCCAGATCCACTCCGCCGCAACACAGACGGAGATGGAGGAGCCGTGACCTGCGATGTCCACCCCACTAGAGATGGAGAAGTAGGACGTCGGCCACTTCATCGAGCCGCACCTCGACATCGGCCACTTCATCGAGCCACGCAACGACGATGCCTAAACGGGCCACAAAAGTGCTCTGCCCCCCGAGCCCAGGTTCCTCTCCGCTGTGCTCCTCATTTTAGGGTTTTGTTCTTGGTATTTGGTTCCCTTGTGTAGCGCCGTCTTCTAGTTGTAGGGCAATTCCACTAGATAGGGTTTAGGGTTTAGGGTTTAGCAATCAATTCCACTAAAATTTGTTTACAAATAGGGTACTATGAACGGCTTCGGGACTTGCAAGTCGCGGAGAACCTCAAGAAGATGGAATCCTTGGGTCTTCGTACCTTGGCTTCGGGACTTGTTAGTTCTCAGAATCCGAACAAGCAAAAACACAACAATGTAACTGATGAGCGGTCAGATTCATCCGAATATCTTCCTGGAGCTGAAGAGGGCCAGGAAGAAGATGATGATTTTGATAATACTAGCGTAGAAAAGGCCTCTTCTCAATCTTGGTTGGGGGTTCTGGCATCACGCTGTCCGATATATATTATAATCACATATTTTCCATTATGTGTTAGGAAATTGACAACAAGAACAAGCAGACCAAGCGGGGTCGACCAAAGAAGAACACCAGGATGCCTCCAGATGGAATGAAAAGGGTTAGGGCAACTAGACAGGGCGATTCAGTTCCTGGAGTTGCCACAAGGTCTAGGAAAAAGTACATCACCACCTTCCCAGAGTCTGAGAACACTGACACAGACCCTATGAAGCAAGTTGAAGAACAAGATCTTGTTCTGGACTGGTCTGTTTTTGATGAGCAAACGAATGCAGATGAACATGCTGTCTCTGAGCAAACCAATGCAGATGTCTCTGAACAGTTAGAGACTGTTCCTAAAGGCAAGTAATAGATCATGCATTCTCACGTTCTTTGATTTAACGGTGGACTAGTCTAACACTCTCAGCGGATACTTTGTAGGTCGACAACGTGCTCCAAGGCGACCAAGACCACCAACAAAGGGCAAATTGCTAGACAACATGACAAAGGCGATGGGAAGAAGGTTGCCAATTGAAATTGCTCCAGGGAAGAAAAGGCCTGAGAAGCCATTACAAGCTGCTAAGCTAGCTTCAGAGGCTGGACTTGTCATTAGGTCCAGCATGCCTGTCCTAACTCACTGGAAAGAATACAAGAAGGATGAAGACAACTATATGAAAGAATTCGTTGGCCACTTATCTGTAAGTAAATACCTTCAATATCTATTTGGTACTTTCCATAAGTTATTGTATCAAATGCTAATAGCTAAATCTCATGACTTATTGACTTCCACAGAATAGGTTGGCAGCTGATGAAAATGATGACCAAACAAAGCAAGCCTGCACCAATCTACTCCAATCTGGGGTACGACAGACTAGATATTTATTGAAGAAGAAGTACTTCATCGGTGTCCCAGCTGATCAAATCAGAACAACTTCCCCTATTCCAACTATAACTGATGAACAGTGGCTAGCCCTTGTGGCAAAGTGGTCTAGTCCAAAAGGGAGGGTATGATGTGCCATAAGACAACAACTTCTCTGTTTTGTCTACTTTATCTGCAACTTACTTGTTTTCATTTCAGGAAGTAGCTGAGAAGAACAAGACCAACCGTACTAAGGTCAAACACCATCAGTCGACGGGATCTCGCAGCTACATCTCGCACTTGTACACATATGTAAGTGCTAAAAATCTAGTACAATACGTTTTCTATTTGTGTGTAGATACAGAAGCTAATTTTTCTGCATTTCTTTCTCAAACTACATACAGATGGAGAAAAACAAGGATCATGATGTCAATGCCATGGAGATGTTCAAGGAATGCCATACCAGTAAGAAGAATGGTATGACAGATCAAGTCAAAGAGACACTTGTAAGTCCCTACACCTCATTGATGGATGGGTTGTGTACATATGTCAGTTTATATTCAGAATTGGTTGCTGGGTGCGATTATCATATGCCACAATTTGTATGATGTGTCTGGATGGTCCTATCTTTGCTTGTGAAATTGCTTGAAGGGACTAAAATTGATTGCTGGCTGGGATTAAAATACATAGAAAAAATGGTCATACATGCTTACACCTATATATCCAGTTATATGCTCTTTGAAATGGAAAGTGCTTGCATACACATATATATGACTATATATGCAGTTTATATTCTCATATGTAACATGGTTGTGTACACATACATTCTTGTAACATGGATTATCGATGTTCTCTAATGATTGTCTTATCTTGTAACATGGATTATCCGATGTTTTCCATTTCTTTTCTTGAAACATGGTTTCGTATAAGTAACTTATCAAATTTGCATCTCTCGATGTAGAGTGCCATGGAAAATATGTTGGCCCAACTTCTTTGAAGGTTTAGAGACACCAAGATCCAAAAGATGAAATTGTTTCCAAGGTCCTCTCACAAACCAAAGGTTGCTTCTACATTCTGAAGAATCTTTGGTCTTCAAACACTGTGGTCAAAATCTCTTTGGATCGCTTGCAAGAGAAGCACAACTCAGAATGAATCTACTACAGAGAGAGAAACGCGGGCTGATCTACTTCAACAAGAACTGGACACCTTGAAGAAGAAAGGTGAAGAAAGCAGAAGATGCATTGGCCAAGACCCAAGAAGAAGTAGTGCTCGGGACCCAAAGCAGGAGATGGAGGAGTTCAAGAAGAAACAAGAAGTACCAATGATCTACTACTTCAAACGCATCTTGAACATCAACGCAGTAATGTGAGCTACTTAGCTTGTTCTGCGCTTGCTAGGTACCTCTGTAGTTGCTGTAGTTCCACGGTCTTTGAAAGCGGAGTTGGTTATGTCACTTGTGAACGAATTTGTGTGTGAAGTGGTGGTTCCAATGATGTGTGTGAACTTGTGGTTCCCCTGTGTTTGGGAACTTTGGTTGTATGAACAATAAGTCCGATTGTGATGTATGAACCTATGTTCTATGTTTCTGAGATTTGGCCATGTATGGTACCTATGCATTATTTCAAATTCGTCAAATGCCTATGCAAATTTCTATGAATGAAAAAAACGTCATTATGTCACGTCTTTGCCACGCCGTCGCCGCCCACGTCTTTGCCACGTCAACGCCTACAGTAACGCCTACTAGCCCAACACGTGTCAACCTCACGAGCCCAACACGTGTCAACCCACGAGCCCAACACGTTTCAATCAAAGAGCCCAACACGTGTCAATCTACCGACCCGTACGCGTGTCAACCTTGTGACCATACACGTGTACTGCGCAAGCCAATTGAAAGCAGTTCGTTGACGGGGAAAATCGTCATGGATGTAACGATATCTATGACAAAATACACAAAATCGTCAAGGTGCAACAGCTATGACGCTACAAAGATGACGAAGACGATTTCGTCATAGCATCGTCACAAATATATGTCCATGACGTTTTTGGCCTTTACTATGACAAAAGTGGATTGTCTTGGATGTGGACTTTTTTAGTAGTGGGTGCAGCTAGGACTCAAAGGACTGCATAGCCTGCAAGCCATACAAGTAAGAAAAAACAGGCATGTGGAAGAATCTTTGGAGGCCCTGGATCTGTTGTTGGTCCTTCCCTTGCCTGTGCCCCCACTTTATCTTCATCTGCTTCTACTAATAGTGAGCTCTCAGTTTATCTGGACAGTGACAACGTCACTGCATATGAGGATGATTCTGATTTACTTCTCTGGTGGCGTGACCATAAACTAACCTATCCAATCCTATCTATAATGGCTAGAGATATTATGTCTGTTCCTGTTTCTACTATCTCTTTGGAATCATGTTTCAGCTTGACAGAAAGGATAATTGAAGAGCGGTGACGCCGCCTGTTGCCAGAAACTGTGGAGATGCTAGCCTGCATAAAGGATTGGAAGTTAGGAGAAAGAAGATTGCAGCACGCTGTTGACAACCAAGAGTTGGAAGACTCCTTCAAGAATCTCTATCTTGATGAAGATGCATCTGGGGCTGCTTCTACCGGCACATCTGGGGCTGGCACATCTGCATCTGTTGCTTCTGCTGGTACTTAGGGCGTGTTTGGATGGTGGCTTGAGCCAGGCAACTGTGGCTAGGTAGCAATCTAGACCCTAGGCAGACGAAGCGGCGAGGAGTCGAGGAGCTGGATTTGCTGCCTGGACAAGGCAGCTATGCCAGGGTCTCAAGGCCTCAAGCAAACGAGCCCTTAGTGTCTGTGTGAGACTTGAGAGTTGTGAGAGTGTGAGACTTGAGAGTGATATGTCATTATCAGTATCTGTGACTGTGATATGTGAACCTCTAAACAATGTTTAAAGACTTATAAGAGCTGTGCTGCACTTTTTTTCTCTTTCTAGGGTTTCTCACAAGGGTGAGTTTTACTTAGAAATGTTTTTAACGAGGCAGCATTGCACACAGCTCATTTATCTTAATTCGGTCTCTTTTGGTTCTTTTTTTTGTTGGATTTGGTCATTTGAAGTTAGATTTTATATTTGTGATTTGAATTGAGATGATGGATGAATAAATCTGTAAAACCGTGAATTTCAACAAGTGTTGGTTGAGATGATTTTTTGAGGTGTTTTTACGTTGTCGGGCTGTGGGCTACCACGGCCCGCAGATTTGGCCGTGCTTAGTGGGCCTGCACGGCACGAATTTCGGCCTATAGTGTCGTGTTTGGGCCAAAGGCTTGGCACGGCAAGGGAGACACGACGTGCCATGCCGGCCCAAACCCTGCGAGCCGTGTCTATCCCGTGTCCGTGCGAGCCGTGCCTGTCCCGTGCCCATACCGTACCGGACCGGGCCGGCCGATGGACAACTACAGAGCTGAGTAGTTCACGGACCAGTCCTTGATCGACCGGACCCGTTCCAGACTTCCAGGTTGTTGCCGTGCATCCTGCATGTACACAGGCATACAAACCTCAATATTTAATTAGCTTGCATGCCATGTTGATCGGATACGCCTTCTTTTATTGCTACTAGTTGAGCCTTTCCACGTGATGCAAAGTGGGCATTGTTGTCGTAACCGAGACGGATAGCTCCAGAGATTAGCCGCCGTGGACAGCTCCAGAGATGCAAGACGCATCGTATCCGAGTAGGAGATGTAAGGCGCATCGTATCCGAGTAGGAGTGCATCGAATCCATGCAGTCTGTAGCGGTGGCGCTCGTCGATAGGCTTGCTAGAGGCAGCGACGGATGCAGAACGGGATTTAAGGAGGTCTGGTCTCTTCTTCGATCTTCCTCTCTCTCAATTTTTTTTCTCTCCACCTCTTCTTCTCTCTCACTCTCCCTATATTTCCATTGATACACCAGCTATAGTGTTTGCTGGAGCCTCCAGCCCCCCTTAGATCCGCCCCTGGCTAGAGGAGTCCCGTGCGGGTGCCCCGCCTGACGCGGCCGCTGGGGCCGGGATCCCGCATCCCGTGCTGAACGGAGTAGGACCGATCCAAATGAGGCGTCAGCCAGCTTCAACATGAGACGTATCTGGATTGATCACCGGGAGGAAACACGTCGCCGAACGTCGGAATTTGCCGCTTGATCCCGCACGCCGAAACATGCCGGCGCGAGTTGCATCAAGGTGTCACGGCGAGTTGCGTCGGGGAGTTGGGTCCTGATCGCAGGTTGCCGAGGGACGCCGCTGCCGTGATAATCCGAATAGCCACGAACGACACTGTTGATCTTGAGGTCTATCGAGCTCTTGATCGCAATTGCGCCGAAAGCCCTTACCTGGCGCGTCAGCTGTCGGTGTTTGATGTCCGGCAACTCGTCATGGGGTTACCCGGGATGATGGTTGGGTGGGCTTCGGCGTATGCAGAACTCGACGGTGAACGCAGTTCGGTCCGCCAGAATAGCGTCCTACGTCCAGTCTGGGATGAATAGTATATTGCGCCCTGCGCTTAGGGTTTAGACCGTTGGGTCTGTTCCTCTGCCGATCTAGGGAGCCCTGCTCTCCTTTATATAGTCCAGGGGCAGGATTCCTAATCGGTTACAATGTAAGAGTCTTAGTAGGATTACATGGAAGTAATACAACTAGGATTACATGTGGGGAATTCTTTGTCGGACTATATCTTCTCCTTTCTTTGTGGGGTACCCAGGGACTATGCCCCACAGCTAGAATTAATTCAGTGCTGGAACAGTATTGATGGATAGTCAGTCAATTCGACGGACCATCTGGTAGAATATTGTATGACAATATGTGTGCAACCCGAGAGGAGCTAGTTATCCACGGATCGTCTGCCAAATTGACGGAACGTTCCGTGAGGTCAATTTCACACTCAGAAAGGTTTAGGCTAGTTCGTGATCATATATCTTATATCCTCATGGGTGGCCGTAGGTACCAAGAACATGCGAGAGGATCACATCAGTTTAGGTAATTTCATGGTAGTACCTAGATTATCTCTACAAGCTGATCAACTGCACTCTCTCCTGGGAACAACGGCTGCAAACATACATGCAAGAGAATTAAAACAATAGCAGTGGCGTCATGGTCAAGCAAAAAAACCTAAAACCTTCTAAATCTGTAAAACAAATACAGAAAACCCACCTACTGCAAGAATACATCCAACTGACCATATATTTATTGATGTTGTATACTCGGTTGCACCGAATATATGAGATTGGAGCACGGTAATAACGTGAGCATATGTATGATAAATGGTCACTAGCAATCTGTAGTAGAATATTACGAAGACTACCCGAAAAGACAAATATTAAGTAGCTAAAGCAAGGTGGCAAATGGAGAGAAAGGACAAAAGACATTAATATATACAACTCAAAGTGGTATCTCTACGTACCTATTATTATGACTGAAAGTAGAATACCCACATATGTATAACCATCTCAAAATAGTATAACCACAGAGGGACAAAACATGTTACATGCACGATAAGAAAACGTGTCACATGCATGAGAAAGATTGGCAACTAACGGAGGTTGCCAATAAGATTGGCAACTACGCCTTGGATCACTTTGGGTAAAAATAAATGGTGCCTGAATATAGAACCTGTTCTTTTATTTGGCCTCTTGAAGGAGTGTTCCCTTCTGATTCGGTGGTCGGTAACATATAGTAGAACCATTTGTAACAATCAAAGAAATTGCACCTACATTCTTATTAGGTTGTTTGGTCATGTTGGTTGAATTTAGTAAAAGTTCAGTGGTCACATACATTAATTCCAGTAATATCCACTTCATAGGAAAGTGACTTAGACCTAAAGTACATGACCTGTCTAAAATTTGAAGCCATGGAAAAGACACCATGCTGTTCTAGGCCGTAACTTTAGAACCCCTGGTTGTCACCCAAACATACACAGAACCCAGAAAGAAGAGACTGGCGAAAGGTTACCACGGGTAATCCTACTTGATATCATGAACGGGAATTAGGGTTCCTCCCTTTACAACCTCCGCAGATATGCTATCTATACATTTTCGTAGCATTTATATGGACACAACTACCCTTACAACTACCCTGATCCAGGAGAATATTCCTGTTCGCCGAGGGCACTCTGGTCTTTCCCTTCTTCACCTCCCCCGGGCTCCAACTGCCCTCGCCGCAGTCTGGTGGTCCCGTAGCCAGCTGTAGCCGCCGGGCCCCCGTGCGGCCTTCTTCCTTAGTGACGAAAGGGTGGAGAGTTCCTGCAACACCAGAGAAGGTTACCTCGTGCGAACGTTCAATCAACCCCGTGCTTTCGCCCGATGGCCAAAGCCTTGTCTCTGTAAGCCTGTTTCCGTGTCGTGCGAAGATACCCATAACGACCGAATGCTCCCTTTCGCCCTCAAAGGGACGCGAAAAGAATTGGTTGCTGATCAATTCCCCTTTTCGCCAGCAGGGGGTGCGAAGTGTGAGGGGCGTAGCCCAACACACCATGAACAGATGCTAGAAATATAATTTGAACGTTGAACATATCTAACAGTGACATATAAATAGGAAAGGCACGCATTATAGTGAAGTAGTGCTGAAAATCCAGCATCTTTTTGTGAACCTAGTTAAGCAAAAAAAAGAAAAGAAAAGAAATTTAATAAGCATCTTTGTTAAATTGCCATTGGAAAATAGAAATTTGGGAGCACATATTAAAGCAAAAGTAAGCAAAGGTAGATAATATAGGACAATCACAATGTATAAATCAACCAAGGCTGCAAGTCATTACATCAGGGATGCACATTGTGACTAACCTTGGTAAGACTCAGCTTCTTGGTTGTAGGAGGTTAGTTGCTCACTTAGTGAAATCTGGCCACAAGTGCAATCCTCCTATCTCTGAATCAACATTGAAAAAAGAAATAAAGAAAATAAGAGGCAAATAATCAATGATGAAAGGTAGGGGATGAGGAAATATTGTTTGTTTTAGTCTTCCCTAAACTCAGTGATGAGTAATTCTATGCTTGCTGCAATGTAGCCAAAGTCCATATTAACAATAAAAGTGAAGATTAACAAACAATAGAATAATATATTTAATAATAGATAGAGGATATTTTAGAATGTAGCTACCAATATAAATAAAGAGAGCACACTATATGAGCAGGTAGATAAATTAAGAAGGCATAGGGCACAACGTATCATTACATAGTGCCTCTGACATAATTAGTTTATGTCCTCTCTACACTCCAGGCCAGTCTTAGTGGAGAGTTTTATTGCGTTGTTTCCATGATTGCCATGTCATATAGAATGAAATAAAACTTGGATGAAACACACCCACTCTCAATGCAAAAGTTTCATTCTATGGTTTTATAGACATTTAATTCTAAGACTCATAGAGAGTTGGTAATCGTGCCAAGAGAGTTTCATTCCCACGAAACTCATTTCTTCTCTCTCTTCATTAAAACACTGCCATGTCATCGAAAATACATACGTGGCAAGCTATTAAATGCAAATGAAATTCTCATGAAACTCCCTCTGAGACTGGCCTAAGTACAGTCGTCTAGTTCGGAGTGGTAGTGAAGAGTCAGGATTTTAGTCAGCATTCATTTATCTATTCATTTCATTTAATGAAAGAGATGTTGTCAACGGAGAAACAAATACCTCATCAAAACATATTCAAGGGCCTTGGAGATGATTGGTGGCACCTCAGGGGATCGGCCTGGCTTAAGCAGTGGGGAGCAGAGGGGGGCCTTGTGGAACTCAACAGCTACACAATATACAAATAAGTCAACACCAATAAAAGAAATACAAACCAAACACAATAGGAAGCAGTAAGGAAAGGGGGAACAAGAACTGACGGATCCTTCTCCTGGGCGCTTGGCCAGGGACGACATCACCTGGAACTTGACCTACACGACCATATCCTGCAAAGACAATTCATCTAACAGTCGAGCGCAACCATGGCCTGCAAAGACCATTTGTCGAACAGTTAAAGAGCGTGAGAAGAGACATAAGTCAAGCCAAAAGAGGGGAAATATGACAAACTAAGAATGGATCTACCAAATCTTTGAACACAGCATGCTAAAATTTGAGGGAACAACTCTTCCCTAACTTTGTTCTAAAATCCTAACCCTAAATTATAACCCTAGAATAGGCAGAGTGGAGACGAAGAAACATAAACTCACGAATCCAATCCTAAAATAGAAAGTAACATAGAAAGAAGAGGCAACCTATCTGTCTTGGAGTCTCTGATTTGCTGTCGAAGAGGAGGTGCTCGTGAGGACATCGCCACTGGAAGGGGCAGAGCAGCAGTGATAGTGCTGGGAGGGGTCGAGCAGCCAGAACGGCATTGACGTTGTAGAGGGCAGAGCAGTAGCGCTGGTAGTAGGGAGCGGTGGTGCTGTGGAGAGCGGACCGACGACGGTGCCGGTGTTAGGAGCAGTAGTGGGGAGGAAGGAGTTTTTTTGACATTCGCATGGAGCGGAAGGTTCGAGTTGTTTTTCTTTCTATGCCCGCGGTAGGACGGACGGTAATCCTGCATGTATAGCAGGGAATGGACGGCGGTAGTTTTTCAGCGACGTGCAATGCTTTTATTCCTATGCCGGCCATTAGGAACGGATGGTAATCCTGCATGTATAGCAGGGAATGGACGATGGTAGTTTTTCAACGACGTGGACTGCGGAGGAGAAAGTTTTGGTATACAAAAACAAGGTTTATGCGAGTGGTATATACACATGTGTATTACTATAACATAAATGAGAAACCGCATAATATTAACAACAATGGAATTATTACAACCTATTAGAAAACTAAGACTACAACAAAAATATGTTAATTGATCAGATGGCTATGCATAAAAAAATGTTCCATATGAACAAGCATTTTTTCGTTAGATAACATGCATACCTTGTGCCAAGGGTGGGCTTTTTATCCGTGGAAATCTAAACTCAATATAGTTTGGGTTCACGCATTGTATACCCTGACGGGTGGGCGTATGTATGAAGAACATGCATGAGGAGCACATCTATTTTGGCAATTTCAAGGCAGAAGTAAAAGGAGAGAGAAATGTGATGTGTGCAATACCTAGATTATCTCTACAACTTCAACTGCACTCTAACCTACGAACAATGGCTGCAAACATACATGCAAAAGAATTAAAACAATATCATTGGTGTCATGGTCAAGCAAAGAAACCTAAACCCTTCGAAAACTTCAAAACAAATACAGAAACCCACCTGACCAAGAAGTACTGCAAGAATACATCAAACTGACCATATATTTATTGATGTTGTATACTCAGTTGCACCAAATATGAGATTGGAGCACGGTAATAATGTGAGCATATGTATGATATAATGGGCTCATCAGCGACCTATAGTATAATATTACGAAGACTACCAGCAAAAAAAGGATATTGCAAAGGCAAAAATATTAAGTAGCTAAAGCAAGGTGGCAGATGGAGAGAAAGGACAAAAGACATTAATATATACAACTCAAAGTGGTATCTCTACAAACCTATTACTATAACTGAAAGTGGAATTTCCACACATGTATAACCATCTCAAAATGGTATAACCACATAGGGACATAACACATTACATGCACGATAAGAAAATGTGTCACATGCATATGAGAAAGATTGGTAAATAATAGAGTTTAGGAAAAGTCACACTTTATGTTATATTAATATATAATATAACATAAAGTATGATTTGTTCCCAACCTACGTTAGTTGTATACATGTGTGGATCTTTGGTGGGCTGTCCTGGTAGGGACCAGGCAACTGCCGAGCATCGTGGTTTGCAGCCGTAGCACTCGGATGAGGTGCCTAGGCTCAGATTAGTTGGTCTTGGCACTGTTGCTGTGATGGATGATCGACCTTATGCTTGCACCGATTGCTCCATGACCTTTGGTCGGGAGATGACGCTGTGTCGGCAGTGGGCACATGAGGTTACACAAGCACGATCACCTTTCCTCCAAGTCGGAGGAGGATGCACCCACACCGAAGAGGAGAAGGAAGAAGCGAAAGTCAAAGCTGAGGACCATGAAGCCGCCAGAGGCGACATGAGGCAATGCCACGCGCCGCAATGGGAGCCCTAGAGACGCCTTTGGTGAAGAATGGCTGGACAGGTCGCTCGTCATGCAGATCCAACGCGAGTCATTTAGAGTCGATGGTGTTGTTTTTTCATTTGCAGCAAATGAGACACTTGGGGTGGTGGTCAGCAAGATTGTCGTCTCACCTATTGATGAGAACTTTTCAATTTTAGACAATTGAGAACTTGGAGGTAAAAGTTTCTAGATCTTAGTCTAATGTCATTGTTCACAACATAGCGGTCGCCATGCCATGCAATTGTTACATAGACATTTTCCCAACAACAAGGTCCATGACTTCTAGAAGATGTCACACACTTGTGAAAAAGCGCAAATGAAAAAAAGTCTATATGATGACAATTTCAAATTTGATCGACAATCGGCGATGGCGATGATGATAAATTTGAAATCCTCTCATCGCCATCGATCTTTTGGTGTTGTGGAGCTCTTGAGGTGGCCATGGCAACTGACCCTGGTCGCTTGCTCGCACCTGACCTCAGCGCCGCATCTCAGCAAATCTGTGAACATTGGAGGAGCTCCACTACTCACAATTTTGCATCAATAGCGGCTCGACAATTCCACCACCTCAAGCTTTCTCAAATGAAAAATGGTCTTTTGTAGATATTGTGGCAAACTTGGCGACCATCACAAAAATTACATGCTCTCGCCACCGCTATGAGTGTGACCACTCAAACTGCACCTGATCGCCCAGTGAAGGGGACCATAGGTGCAGCTGTGGATGGCCCTTTCAATACCATGGGCAGGTGGTTCCTAGCTGGAAGCTCCATCCTCACACTTCTTGCGCTAAGGCCACGCCAGTGCACCAGACACCTCAAGGAACAATGGCTATGGCTGTCAATCCTGTGATTGGTCATTTCTCAGCTTGCAACACCTTCACTAGCTGGTCACTCCCTGCAACTACCAGCAACATCCTTCCGGCATTCCTTTTGCACAATCAAGAGAGCAAAATCCACCAGAACAGATAGCAGCATCTTTTTCATGCATGTGACACATTTTCTTATCGTGCATGTAACGTGTTTTGTCTCTATAATTGTTAATGGTTTTTATAACTTAGCATTACATGCTTCTGACATGATTTTTGTGTACATTTGTTAATACTTTTAATTGGAAGTGGTATCTCTACATACCTGTTACTATAACTGAAAGTGGAATGTCCACATATGTATAATGCATCTCAAAATAGTATAACCACATAGGGACAAAACACATTACATGCACGATAAGAAAATGCATCACATGCATATGAGAAAGATTGGCAAATAATAGAGTTTAGGAAAAGTCACACTATATAATATAACATGAAATGTGATTTGTTCCCAACCTACGTTAGTTGTATACATATGTGGATCTTTGGTGGGCTGTCCTGGTAGGGACCAGGCAACTGCCGAGCAGCGTGGTTTGCAGCCGTGGCACTAGCATGAGATGCCTAGGCTCCGATTAGTTGGCCTTGGCAGTGTTGCTGTGATGGACGATTGGCCTTATGCTTGCACTGATTGCTCCATAACCTTTGGTCAGGAGATGACGTTGTGTGGGCAGTGGGCACATGAGGTTGCACAAGCACGACCACCTCTCCTCCAAGGCGAAGGAGGATGCACCCACACCGAAGAGGAGAAGGAAGAAGCGAAAGTCAAAGCCGAGGGCCATGAAGCCGCCAGAGGCGACATGGGTCAATGCCACGTGCCGCAATGGGAGCCCTAGAGACACCTATGGTGAAGAACATCCGGACAGGTCGCTTGTCATGAAGATCCAACGCGACCTGATGGCGATGCAGCTTGGGGTGGTCGACGCTGTCGTCTCACCTGTTGATGAGAACTTGGAGGTAAAAGTTTCTGGATCTTAGTCTAATGTCACTCTTCGCAACATAGCGGTCGCCATGCATGATAGCAACAAGGTCATACTGAACGAGCACAGCGACGATGACAATTTCGTGATCGTCATCGACGACGATGATGACGACACAAATCCTCTCATCACCATCGTGGGTCTCGTGGAGCTCCTGCGGTGGCCATGGCAACTCCTACGCCGCTTGCACCTCATGCGCCTACTGAATCTTTGAACATTGGAGGAGCTCCTGCTGGTGCATCAATAGCGGGTCTGACAATTCCACCACCTCATGCTTTTGTGGCAGCGGCGACCAACACAAGAGCTCCTCTCGCCACTGCTATGACTGTGGCCACTCAAACTGCACCTGATCGCACAGTGAAAGGGAACATAGGTTCTGGTGAAGCTGGTTCTCACTAGGGATATGGTGGCAATGGTAAAACTGTTGCTAGGTATAGCAATGGTTGTGTTAAATCTCTCGCTAGCTATGGCAATGTCGACTTTGGAAAAGGTGTTCCTAGCTATAGCGATGCCGACTATGGAGGCAAAGGTCTTGATGGATGTAGCAGTGGCAGCCACACCTGCAACACATCTACTCCCGCAGGAGGTGAGAGCAACAAAGGCTTGCCAAGGTGTACAATTGCCCTAAGTGTAAGAACACATTCTTCCCCACACCCCAAGCGCTAGGAGGCCACATTACTCATCATCACAGAATCATGGAGAAGAAGGGCAAGGCAAAGCTAGACATGCAGAGTGTTCCACGCAAGTGCAAAGTGTGCAACCATGTGTGCTAGATAGGGCAGGAACTCAGTTTCCACATGATGAGTGTGTGCACCCTCACCCTGGCATTGCTTTTGCTGCAGCTAAGGAAAAAACTTTTGAAGTGACAGGGATCAACTACATAGGTGCAGCTGTGGATGGCCCTTTCAATACCATGGGCTAGCGGTTCCCAGCTGGAAGCTCCATCCTCACGCTTCCTGTGCTAAGGCTGTGCACCAGCCACCTCAAGCAACAATGGCTATGGCTGGCAATCCTGTGATTGGTCATTTCTTAGCTTGCAACACCTCTACTGGCTAGTCACTCTCTGCAACTACCAGCAGCATCCTTCCGGCAATCCCCTTGCACAATCAAGAGCAAAATCCACCAGAACAGATAGCAGCATCTTTTTCATGCACGTGACACATTTTCTTATCATGCATGTAACGTGTTCTGTCCCTATAATTGTTAATGGTTTTTATAACTTAGCGTTACATGCTTCTGACATGGTTTTTGTGTAGTTTTGTTAATACTTTGAACTGAAAGTGGTATCTCCACATACCTATTACTATAACTAAAAGTGGAATGCACACACATGTATAACCATCTCAAAATGGTATAACCATATAGGGACAAAACACGTTACATGCACGGTGAGGTAATTCATACCAATTGAATGGCTAGTAGGTGGAAGTGACAATGAAGGAAGGCACCATGTAACATTTGTATCAACAATTAGCAAGTAATTAGAAATTGAGAGTACCGGCAGGATAACCATCAATTCAAATATGAAATGTGATACTTTAGGGGAAGAAGAACATTTAGGTGAAGCAGCGTGTATTTGCAGACCTTAAAGTAGGACACCACCATGTATTTTTGTATTGAGTAGGTGAGTTTCATATCAAGGAAAAGGAAAAGATTAGCACACAAATTGTCAAACGATGGCTAAGACATGTATTTATATATAATATGGGGTCAACATGATCAGGTAGCCTTTTTTTGGACCTATTTTAGCTACGCCAAAAAATACCAATTTATGTTGGAATGTCCCATAAGCTAAATAACCAATCATGACTGCAGCGACCAAACACTTCATGAAGATCGCACTATTGTATGAACAAATGGTACCTGAATATAGAACCTCTTGTTTTATTTGGCCTCTCCAAGGAGTGTTCCCTTCTGTTGTTGAGTTGATCCTGTCAAGAAATGAAAGAGATTTGTTTGCAACCAGTAAGATAAGGTGGTCGGTAACATACAGTAGAACCATTTGTAACTGTCAAGAAATTGCACCTACATTCTTATTGGGTTGTTTGGTGATGTTGGTTGACTTTAGTAAAAGTTCACACTACTGCAGGAATCTTAACCGATGCGGACAAAAAGGCTTAACCGAGGCGCCGTCGAAAGGACACGGTTAATCGGGCCTTAACGGAGGCGGTTGGCCGACCACCTCGGTTAATCGATTAACCGAGGTGGGTGGCGTAAGGCAACTGCCTCGGGTAATGCTATTAACGGAGGCAGTTGAGTTAAGTAGCCCACCTCCATAAGTAATTTCAGAAAATAAAAAAAGACCACCGAGCACGGTAGCCCACCGAGCCTGGACCCGCGCGCCGCCGCTGCTCGTGGCCGGATCCACGCCCCCGCAGCTGCTAGTGGCCAGATCCATGCACCCGCAGCAGCAGGTGGTCGGATCCGCTGCTGCTAGTGACCGGATCTGTGCCCCCCCACCTCCGGTGGCCGGATCTGCCGTCGGTGGCCAGTTGGAGGCCTAATCCGCGCTGGGAGCTCGGAGGAGAGGGAGTCCACGTCGTGCCCTGCTCGGAGGAGAGGGACGCCGCGCCACGCTCAAAGGAGAGGGAGGCTACACCTAGGCCCATGCACCACCATGGCCACCGCGCCGCTCGCCACCACTTGCCCCGCACCACGCCACCACGGCCACTGCGCGCCCCGCACCGTGCGGCCACCGCGCCGCTCCGCACCACGTGGCCAGATCTGGCCTCCCCGCGCTGCCACCGGCCCAACCTGCGCCATGATGGAGAGGGGCACCGTCGTGCTCGGGAGGAGAGGAGTGCGTCGAGCTCTGGAGGGGAGGGGCCGGTCAAACGTGGAGGGCGCGCCGTAGATGGAGGTGGAGGTGGTGGGGACCGGTCGGAGGTGGAGGGCGCTGATGGAGAGAGAAGGGCGCTGAGGGAGAGAGGGAGATGCACGGCATCGGGAGGGAGTATGGGCGTACATGAGGGGGTGGGGAGATATTTCTCCATTAGGATGGAGATGACGTCACATGGGGCCCGCTTGTCATTCTCAGTGAAGAAGCACAAACGAATCGACAGTCGAGATGACTCCACGTGGTCTTTGCACTAGTAGAGAAACGACCTTTGATTCACTTCGAAATTTGACTTTAGTTCCGGTATTTTTCACGTCCGGGACTAGAGAGACCTTCAATCCCCGTTTGTAGCTTTAACTAGGACTAAAGGTCCCTGCCCAACGGCTACTGCGGCAGGCTTTTGTTGCAGGGGACCTTTAGTCCCGGTTGAAGCTACCAACTGGGACTAAAGGTTAACTGTTACTCCTGGTTGGTCCCTCCAACCGAGCGTAAAAGTCTACTCTTGGCTGGAGGCTCCGTCCAGGACTATAAAGGGACCTTAAGTCCCTAGTTGTTGTTTTCCACCGGGACTAAAGGTCTCCTACCAATTGAGCATGTGGATGGGTTGCGTGGGCCTCAACTGCGTCGCCTGACCTAACCTAACCTGACACGACCGGAGCTTCCGCCGTACTACAACCTTTATTCCAGCTTTTTCGCGTCGCATGGCAACAAGAGATGACGACGACCCGGACCACATGCATCCATCCAAAAAGCCCATCACCATTCCATCCACTGGATGATCGTCAGTCACCACGTCGGAAACAGGGATGCGATCCGTACACTAGCTACTGCACCTTGCTGTGTTGTGCTCCATGCACCGTCACCCTTCCTGCTTTGGTGGCCGTGCTCTTGTTCGATCCGTCGGACACAGCAGAGGTGCAAGTTAGCTTTATTCCCGGTTGCTAGAACCAGGACTAAAGGTTGCATTAGCTTTAGTCCCAGTTGCTGTCTCGATGGGCCGGCTCGACCTGAAGCCCACACACAGGAGAGAGCATATACCAGAATGGAGCGGCCAGTCCCACTTATTAGCACCACCTCGCTTGCTCAGAAGAGTGAAAGCTAACTTAAAAGCTCAGCTCTGGAGCCATGCAACACGACTTTACTTGAAACGGATCTGGTCTATAGGATCGTACCGCTGCATCCTTGATACTTTAGTTTGTACAAAATGTTACGTATATTCTAGCAGCGTAGAATGCGTATTCGAAAGCCAAAATGAATCATCAAATGAAAATAGAAACAAAAAAGAAAATAGAAAGCCCCGGTAGCAGCGAACAATGCAAACGAATCATCAAAAGAAAATAGAAAATAAAAAGAAAATAGAAACCCGGTAACAGCGTAGAATGCCAACGAATCATCAAAAGAAACGGTAGCAGCGTAGAATGCGAACGAATCATCAAAAGAAAATAGAAACAAAAGAACCTTTAGTGCCGGTTGGTAATACCAACCGGGACTAAAGGGCCGGCCCACGTGACCAGGCCGGGAGGCCTCTTTAGCCCCGGTTGGTCTTACCAACCGGGACTAAAGGTCCACCTTTAGTCCCGGGCGAGAAACCGAGACTAAAGGAGGGGCCCTTTAGTCCCGGATTCGTGCTCCCAGTTGGAAAACCGGGACTGAAGGGGTTTCCCAACCGGGAGTAAAGCCCGTTTCTGTACTAGTGTTGATCCAGCCGTTCAAGGACTCCACATCAGCGATCCGGGGCATCGACTGATCCAACTTCGCGCGGTGGAGGACGGCGCGGATGCTGCACACAATGGGCGGCGCAGAGAGCGAGGCGGGATGAGTGGTGTGGATCCGATCCCTGTGGCCGATTGTGTGGCATCCAGGCGCGTGGCCAATAATATCGCGCCACGTGACGGTGGTTTCAGAAAAAACAGGGGCGGCGCCGGTGGTTTTGGACAGGGAGCGGGCCCAACGCTACAACTTGCACTGCAATTCTTTCCAATCGGGCGTGCCTGATTTATGGAGGCTGTTGTTTTGGAGCGACCGCCTCGGTTAATGTATTAACCGAGACGGTTGCGTTACTGTAACCGCCTCGGTTAATCGACATTAATCGAGGCGGACGCGTTAGGTTGTCCGCCTTCGTTAATGATTAACCGAGACGGTTGCTGGCCAGCTGCCCGACCGCCGAATAACTGAGGCGGGCAACTAGCCCGCCCACCTCCGAGCCCCAAAATGAAACGTGTCGGCTAAGTTTTTTTGTAGTAGTCTCAGTGGTCACATAGATTAATCCAGTAATATCCACTGCATAGGAAAGTGGACTTAGACCAGTCATTACTGAAGTACACGTCCTGTGTCTAAAATATGAATCCATGGAAAAGATACCATGAGCAGATGCTACAAATTTGAACGTTGAACAATCTAACAGTGACATATAAATAGAAATGGCACGCATTATAGTGAAGTAATGCTGAAAATACCAGCATCTTTTCATGAACCTAGTTAAACAAAAAAAAATGAAATTAGATAAGCATCTTTGTTAAATTGCAATTGGATCGGGAGCACATACTAAAGCAAAAGGAAACAAAGGCATGCAATATATGACAATCACAATGTATCAATCAACCAAGGCTGCAAATCATGTTCTTTGCGAGGTTAGTTGCTCACTTAGTGAAATAATCAATGGTGAATGGTAGGGGATGAGGAAATATTGTTTGTTTTTGTCTTCCCTAAACTCAGTGATGAGTTGTTCTATGCTTGCCGCAATGTAGTTGAGTCCATATTAACAATAAAAATGAAGATTAGCAAACAATAGGATAAGATATTTAATAATAGATAGAGGATATTTTAGAATGTAGCTACCAACGTAAATAAAGAGACCACACTATGTGAGCACGTAGTCACATTAAGAGGGCATAAGGCACAGCGTATCACTACACAGTGCCTGCCAGATAATTAGTTTATGTCCTCTTTAGACTCCACGCTAAGTACAGTCGTCTAGTCCAGAGTGGTTGTGAAGAGTTAGGATTTTAGTCAGCTTTCATTTATCTATTCATTCATTGAAAGAGCTGAAGTTAATTGAGAAACAAAGACCTCATCAAAACGTCTTCAAGTGCCTTGGAGATGACTGGTGGCACCTCAGGGGATTGGCCTGGCCAAAGCAGCGGGGAGCAGATGGGGGAATGTGGAACTCAACAGGTACGTAGTATACAAATACGTCAACACCAATAAAAGAAATAAAAACCAATGACAATAGGAAGCAACAGGGAAAGGAGGGAACACGAACCGATGGATCCTCCGCCTGGGCAATCTGCCAGGGGCGACATCACCTGGAACTTGACCGACGCGACCATGTCCTGCAAAGACAATTCGTCCAACAGTCGAGCGCGACCATGGCCTACAAAGATAATTCGTCGAACAGTTGAAGAGCGTGAGAACAGACAGAAGTCGAGCCAAAAGAAATGGAAAATATGACAAACTAAGAATGGATCTATCAAATGTTTGAACACAACATGCTAAACTCAGAGGGGAACCACTCTTCCCTAACTTTGGTCCAAAATCCTAACCGTAGAATCGGCAGGAGTGGAGATGAAGAAACGTAAAATCATGAATCCAATCCAAAAATAGATAGCAACCCCAGAAGAGGAGACAACCTATCGGTCTCAACCCGAAAAGAGGAGACAACCTATCGGTCTTGGAGTCTCCGATTTGCGATCAAAGAGGTGGCGCTCGCGAGCACACCGCCGCTATAAGGGGTGGAGTAGCGGCTAGAGCTCTTGGGCTAGAAAACAGAAAGGTTTGGGCGTCACCGGATTTGTCTGATGGTTAGCATCGGATAACCACAAGAGAAAAGGGGATTCGACTATTTGAATTCCAATGACTAGTTTCTGTTGGGCATGTGGACCTGAGCAATCATCGGAATTCTTTGGTGCTGGTACCTGAGGGTGCACTAGACAATGTGCTTCACAAGGTTGTTTTATATTAGACCTCGACCGTTGTATTTACTTAATGCTTTCTCCTGGGGGGGGTTCTCGGTGGTCACCGGAATTTTTGGTGACCCCGAAAAACAGCCACCAGCAAGGGCCCAACGGCTATATTTCTAAGAGGCTTATAAATAGAGGCGTGACCAGCTCTTGAGGGCTCTCTTGGCTTCCCAACTGAACACATACACTCTTGAGCTCTTGAGAACGCCTCCCGCTCACCTCTTTGTTTGTTGGTTGATCCAAAGTGAGATTGAGAGAGATCTAGTGCATTTGCTTTGTTGTTTTGCATCTAGTGGCACTAGTTCATCGTTTGGGCTACGGTTTTCTTGTTACTCTTAGTAGTTGCCACCACCTAGATGGCTTGGAGAAGCGGTGGTCATTGAGGGGAGTGTTCGTGATTTTCTCTACCCCGATCAGTGATTTGTGAGTATGGGATGGCAACGGGGCGGGTCCGGGTTGGGTGGAGCATCCGCGGACCCGGCCTCAAAACCCGACAGGAAAACCCGCCCCGGCCCTGAACCCCAATTCGGGTGGAAATATAGACCCGCCCCCCGAACCCGATGGGGACCCAGAACCCGACGGGTGACCCAAAACCTGAACACAAGTGAACCAGAGCTCACCTTCATCGTTGGAGATTCGAAGTCGACTGCCTCTAGGTCTTCAGAAGCTACGATAGAAGGGCGGCCAAGCGAGAGACTAGGAGAGGGGGGCGGCCGACCGAGAGACTGAGGAGAGGGGGAAGCCAAGCGTGCTGCAGTAGATTGGGAGAGGGATGTTCCTCCATGTCCAGCTCCACCTCACATCCTTGCCGGTGGACAGGAGATCAGGTACGAGGGAGGGCGATAGAGACGGGTCAGGAATATGGAGATACGCAGCGTTGCTTTTGCGGTTGCGACTGATGGGAATCGGGGAAGCGCACGGGGTCTGGATTGGTGCGGGGGCTGGTTGGAGGGAGTGGGCCGGATGTTTCATGGGCTTCATCTTTTATGTATCTGTGGTCTACTTCAGGGGCCCGTGGGGAAAGAATAAAACCCGCCCTGACCCGATTCGGGTCCCCCAACCTGAGACCCGCAGGGGCGAAAATAGACCCGCCCCCGCCCCCACCCCCGTCGGGTCCAAAACCCGCAGGTCTTGGATCTAGACCTGCCCGATTGCCATCCTTCATTTGCGAGAGGTTTTGATCCCACCTCATGGAATTGCAAAGGGATACTCTAGTGGAATGCTCATGTCTATTTGATGTGCTCCTTGTGTTTGATTCTTGTAGAACCCATGTTGTGGGTCTAGCTTGAGTGGCTAGTTAGCGGGCGAATCATTTAATTGAGACTCGCCACAATGTGGATGTAGGTTGCCAGCAAGTAACTAAACCACTATGATACATTGATCGTGTTCATCTCTTGCCCGCTTCGATATTAAGCTCCACACTTGTATTTACATTCATATATTGCTTGTGTGGTAGTTATTTGCTAGTAATAGCTCTCTAGTTAGTTGTAGCTTTTGTAGTAGTGTAGCTAGTTTAGTTGCATACTAGTTCAGCTTACAAAACACAAGATGTTTGCTGAATAGGGATACTCTCTAAGTTAAAAATTTGGTTAACTGAACACATTTCAGAAGACTAGCACTGTATTGACATTATTTGGTTTGGTAGTTAAAAATGGTTGCACTGTATTGAAACTATTACTATCTTGACATTATTTGATTTGGATCCTGCTGTGTGTTCTCTGCAAGAAAATGGTTGCACTGTATGACTTATTTCAGTTTGATTTATTTCTTGCATGTGATTTGCCTATTATTTCAGTTTGAATTATTTCTTGCCTGTGCTTTGCCTATTATTTCAGTTTGATTTATCTGAGTCCCATCCTAAGGCTCTATGACTCCCATAGATGCTTCCTGCTGTACTGGTTTCGCAGCAGGATGCATGATTTTGTGTGGCAAATAAGAATTTTTTTAGAGGACACATACAAAATTTGTTGTGTGCATGCTTCTTTCTACTTTGTTTGAAGAATGAATATGTGCATGGCTTCTCTAGCATGGTATACTTACGCACTGAACGGATTTTTTTGTAGCATGATAGCCTTTTCCTTTTGTTAAACTTTCTTAAAACAGGTCACTTAATGCACATTCATGTTTATTTTCAGGTAGTTCTTCAACATTCTAATTAACTCGAGCTCGGTGGTGATTTTGCATCCATAAAATTGTGGCTTGTGGCCGCAAGATCTTTTTTGGGGGTGAGCTATTGGATCTTATTTAGTATATAGCAATTTGGTGGCTGTAACTTATGTTTGGTTGTATGTTGTATTCATCTTTTTGTATGGGCAGAATGATATATGCTTTTAATTTGTAATATGGCTGGAACTTGTATTCTGTTGTATGTAGCATTATATGGATGGAAATTATGTATGGTCATTATTATTATGTAATTGGTTATGCCATTTATAATCTGTGATGATTTTATAAATGGGCTAGCCCACAATATGAGCTTGGACTGTACAAATGTTGGGCCTTAGTGACAAAAAAAAAGACACACCAATTTATAGCTGGGCCTAAAAAACATTTGGGCCAATTGGTCTGCTTCTAAATAAAAATAATAATGAAAAAAAACTCATGCTATATGGTCCAAATGTTAGTTGTCACGTCACCCGCCATGTCATTTGCCACGTCATCTGCTACGTCACATGTGCTAGAGAAATGGTGGCAATCAAGAAGGTGTTGCAGGACCGACGTTACAAGAACCGTGAACTGCAGCTTATGTGCTCTATGGACCAGGACCACCCAACGTCATCCCCTTGAGGCACTGCTTCTTCTTGATTACAAGTATAGGGATGAGCTGTTCATGAACCTTGTCATGGAGTTTGTCCCTGAGTCTATCGCGTTCCCAAACACTACAACAATGCCAATCAGCGGATGCCAATTATCTAAGTCAAGCTTTAAATGTATCAGGTTTGTGGATTGTGATTGTGAAATCAACACTTCCGAAATTCCTGCCTTATTTTGTAGAGCACACTCTTGTTCTATTTTGCGTTGGTGATGGCTATTGAGGGCGCTGGCTTACATTCATTCTATCCTAGGAGTGTGTCATTGAGATTTGGAGCCACAAAATGTTTTGGTACGTATTGGAACACAGCTCGTATCACACATAGTCTTTGATAGATCACTCTCAAGTCTGAACTGGTTTTCCATTGCTTGCAAATCTACCATAAATCATGTTTTTGTATATATACCAAAACTTTTCCCTCCGCAGGCCACATCACTGCAAAACTACTGCCGTCCATTCCCAGCTATACGCGCAGGATGATTACCAACCGTTCCTACCACCGGCCTAGAAAAAAAAAGACATTCCATGTCGCTGCAAAACAACCGCCGTCCATTCCCTGCTATACATGCAGGATTACTGTCCTTTCCTACCACCGGCCTAGAAAAAACGACTTGAACCTTTCATAAACCTTGTTTCTGTATACCAAAACTTTCCCCTCCGCAGGCCACGTCGCTGCAAAACTACCGCCGTCCATTCCCTGCTATACATGCAGGATTACCGTCCGTTCCTACCGCCGGTCCAGGAAAAAAACAACTCAAACCTTCCACCCCCAGTAACACGCACACCAAGCCGAGCGTCCGTCAATTCCACAAGCCTTCCGTCCCCATGTGAACGTAAATAAAATCCTTCCTCCCCGCCACCGCTCCCAGTGCCGGCACCGTCGCTCTGTTCTCTCCACAGCGCCGCCGCTCCGCCCTCCACAGCGCCACCACACTGCGGCTGCTCGACCCCTCCCAGCACTGCCGCTGCTACTCCGCCCCTTATAGCGGCGACGTCCTCGCGAGCGCCACCTCTTCGATCGCAAATCGGAGACTCCAAGACCAATAGGCTGTCTCCTCTTTCCAGGTTGAGACCAATAGGTTGTCTCCTCTTTTAGGGTTGCTTTCTATTTTTGGATTGGATTCATGATTTTACGTTTCTTCATCTCCACTCCTGCCGATTCTACAGTTAGGATTTTGGGCCAAAGTTAGGGAAGAGTGGTTCCCCTCTTATTTTAGCGTGTTGTGTTCAAAGATTTGATAGATCCATTCTTAGTTTGTCATATTTTCCATTTTTTGGCTCGACTTCTGTCTCTTCTCACGCTCTTCAACTGTTCGACGAATTATCTTTGTAGGCCATGGTCGTGCTCGACTGTTGGACGAATTGTCTTTGCAGGACATGATCGCGTCGGTCAAGTTCCAGGTGATGTCGCCCCCGGCCGATTGCCTAGGCCGACGATCCATCGGTTCGTGTTCCCCCCTTTCCCTGTTGCTTCCTATTGTCATTGGTTTTTATTTCTTTTATTGGTGTTGTACGTAGCTGTTGAGTTCCACATGCCCCCATCTGCTCCCCGCTGCTTTGGCCAGGCCAATCCCCTGAGGTGCCACCAGTCATCTCCAAGGCACTTGAAGACGTTTTGATGAGGTCTTTGTTTCTCAATTAACTTCAGCTCTTTAATTGAATGAATAGATAAATGAATGCTGACTAAAATCCTAACTCTTCACAACCACTCTGGACTAGACGACTGCACTTAGCGTGGAGTCTAGAAAGGACATAAACTAATTATCTAGCAGGCACTATGTAGTGATACGCTGTGCCTTATGCCTTCTTAATTTATCTACCTGCTCACATAGTGTGGTCTCTTTATTTATGTTGGTAGCTACATTCTAAAATATCCTCTATCTATTATTAAATATCTTATCCTATTGTTTGCTAATCTTCATTTTTATTGATAATATGGACTTCAACTACATTGTGGCAAGCATAGAACTACTCATCACTGAGTTTAGGGAAGACAAAAACAAACAATATTTCCTCATCCCCTACCATTCACCATTGATTATTTCACTAAGTGAGCAACTAACCTCCTATCGCAAAGAACATGATTTGCAGACTTGGTTGATTGATACATTGTGATTATCATATATTGCCTGCCTTTAGTTTCCTTTTGCTTTAGTATGTGCTCCCGATCCAATTGCAATTTAACAAAGATGCTTATCTAATTTCATTTTTTTTCTTAACTAGGTTCATAAAAGATGCTGGTATTTTCAGCATTACTTCACTATAATGCTTTCCATTTCTATTTATATGTCACTGTTAGATTGTTCAACGTTCAAATTTCTAGCATCTGCTCATGGTATCTTTTCCATGGCTTCAAATTTTAGACACAGGACGTGTACTTCAGTAATGACTGGTCTAAGTCACTTTCCTATGAAGTGGATATTACTGGATTAATCTAGCCGAGGCGTTTTGTTTTGTGGCTCAGAGACGGTTGGGCTGGTTGCCTACCTCCATTATTCGGCAGCTGGGCAGCTGGTCAGCAACCGCCTCGGTTAATCATTAACGAGGCGGACAACGTAACACGCCCGCCTCAATTAATGTCGATTAACCAAGGCGATTACCGTAACACAACCGTCTCGATTAATACATTAACCGAGGCGGTCTTTCCAAAACAACAGCCTCCATAAATCAGGCATGCCCGATTGGAAATAATTGCAGTGCAAGTTGCAGCGCCGGGCCCGCTCCCTGTCCAAAACCACCAACGCCGCCCCTGGTTTTTCTGAAACCACCGTCACGTGGTGTGATATTATTGGCCACATGTCTGGATGCCACACAATCGGCCACAAGGATCGGATCCACACCACTCATCCCGCCTCGCTCTTTGCGCCGCACGTTGTGCGCAGCATCCGCGCCATCCTCCACCGCGCGGAGTTGGATCAGCTGATGCCCCGGATCGCTAACGTGGAGTCCTTCAATGGCTGGATCAGAGGCCACGTGGAGTCATCTCGACCGTCGATTCGTTTGTGCTTCTTCCCCAAAAATGACAGGCGGGCCCCACGTGATGTCATCTCCAGCGTAATGAGAAATATCTTCCCTCCCTCTCACGTACGCCCGCACTCCCTCCCAACGCAATGCATCTCCCTCTCTCCCTCAGCGCCCTTCTCTCTCCATCAGCGCCCTCCACCTCCGGCCGGTCCCCACAACCTCCACCTCCATCTGTGGCGCGCCCTCCACGTCTGGCCAGCCCCTCCCCTCCAGATCCCGACGGCACTCCTCTCCTCCCAAGCACGGTGGGGCACGCTCTCCCTCTCGAGCAAGATGGTGCCCCTCTCCATCACGGCGCGAGTCCAACTGGTGGCGGTGTAGGGAGGCCAGATCCGGCCGCGTGGTGCGGAGTGGCGCGGTGGCCGCACGGTGCGGGGCGCGCAGTGGCTGTGGTGGCGTGGTGCGGGGTGAGAGGTGGCGAGCGGCGTGGTGGCCATGGTGGCTTATGGGCCTAGGCACAGCTGTTGACGGTCATTAACATCAATCATAAACCATCAGCATAGTTTATCTAGAAAACTGGCAAGGAGGACCTATTCGTCATAGCAAATCACGTTTATCCGCAGCGAAACCGGTGTGGGAAGACTCTAGAAGACTCCAGAAGGCAAACCACCGAAGTGGAGGGCAGGTTGCTGCCATGTGGGGCTGGCCAACCCCACCTACAGGTCGCCCACCCCCCTGGGCCCACATGTCAGTCCCTCCTTCAAATGTCAGTTCTCCACCGCCTCCTAGATTGCATCTACGCCGTTCTTTTAAGTCGGTTTGATCCGAGGGTCCAGAATTGACGCTCCAGCCTATATATACCAGCCCCTACCCCCTCCCTGGAGCCATCCTGAAACCCTAATTCATATTCTCCTCGTTGGGATCAGAGCCAGCTATCAAGAGAAGATTAGTCCTCCATAGGATCTAGTCTTATAAATAGAAATAGTGAGATAGAGAGTGAGGGAAGAGTTGGGAGGAGGCGCCAGCCTGTCGGTGCTCTCTCTACGACTTGTACCTTGGCGGATCCAAGTTCTATCTGAGCTTGCCTCTGAGATTTCTCTAGTAATCAACTTCTGATTCAAGTAAGCTTCTTGTTTATATTATTCATCAGGTTCACAACTGTTTGAGTGCTTTATTCTTTATCCGGGAAGAGTAAAGTAGTAATTATAGTATAAGCGTGGTGCTTAGACTCTGGTTACTTGTGGACGCATACTGCATTCCTTATCGGTGGTAGCTCACGAGGGTGACTCTTATAGCCTCGTTGAATCCTCTGTAGTCCACCTCCCGTTTGTAAGGGCAAGTAGGACGCGGTTACTACGGAAAGCATCTTTGCTGGTGTCTTTCTTTAAGTAATGTCCCTAGTTGAATAGTAAAAGACATAGCTTACCCAAGTCAGAACTAGAGAACCTTAGTTTTTCTCTCCACGCTCTTATTTATCTTAACCTTGTTGCTACCCCTAGTTAAGTTAGATCGTAGTTAGTCTCACACGTTTCCCTATGGATACGATACTTGGAATACTTTCAAGTGAAAGCCACAGCGGTATCCATATGCAAGCGGATTTATCAGTGTGCGTTAAATATACCAACAAGCTTTCTAGCGCCATTGCCGAGGAAACGGTTGCTGAATTAACTACGAATCTAGCTTAACTTTTTATCTTTTATTCTTTCTTTTATTTTATTCTTTTTCTTTCACTATGGATTTCACTCCTATCTATCAATACGATGCACCCACGAGCGCATGCCTAGAGCCACCAAAATCTATAGAGCCTATCCTAACACCTGGCTATGAGGTGCGCCTGTGTTTTATAAAATTGATTTGGGATCAATCCTTCTTGGGAGAAGGCAACAAAAACCCATACTCTCACCAATTGGAGTTTGTACAGACCTGTGCATGCTTACGTATCGCTGGTATGTCAGACAATACCTTAAGATGGAAGTTGTTTCCGTTCTCTTTGATGGGAAGAGCAAAACAATGGTATAGTTAAACCATAGGAAGTATGCAAGGAGATTGGGGAACGTTATGCTCTAAATTTTGTTTACGTTTCCTTCTCATCTCTAAAGTGGTTAGCCTTCGAAAAGAGGTTCTAAATTTTAGACAACTAGAAGAAGAATCTCTTGGCACATCGTGGGATCATTTTAATGACGTCATCAGCACTAGCCCGGACCTTGCTATTCCAGACCCAATGCTCCTTCAACATTTTTACATGGGTCTTAGCAAGGATTCCATGGAATTCCTTGATGCAGCCTCTAGAGGAGCTTTCCTTTATCTGTCTGCTAGTGAAGCAAGGTCTATGCTTGATAGAATTAGGGGAAGGACTCCCAGCACTAGCATTCCTAATAAACTCTCCGAGGAAGAGAAGGAATCATCTCCCGAACAAGAAGAGGAAGTTTTGATAGCCAAATCACAACCACTTTAATCTCAAGGTTTAGCTATCAATCCTGAACCATCTATACCCCAAAATCCAAATCCTCCAAAGGAAGAAAAAATTCAACCTTTTGAAATTTCTTATGAAGATGATCTTTTTGATGCTGATTTTGGGAAAAGCTTAGACTTCTAGTTCCACAAGAGACCTTCAAGCAACTATAATTTAAATCCTCTCAAGAAGGGATCTCTTAGAAAAGATCCTTATTCCCATGTAGGACATTGGAAGGAACTCAAGGGTGGCATGTCTAGTGAACCCATAGAAGGAGAGCTGAGTCATTTAGCCAATCCTATCTTCTCCCCTTCTATGACCACATTAGATGTCTTATCTAAACCCATCTCTCAACCCATCCTTGACCCCAATGATCCCTCTTATGCTCTTTCTCCTAAGTCTCAAGATGACCCTAGAAATCTATTAATACAACCAAAGCATAGGAGTCATGAAGACTGCAAGGATGACCAAGAAGAACAATGACAATGGCTGGAATGTATTAAGAATTGGCTAGAATGTATTAAGAATTCATATGCCATTGCTAAAGAATGGATGGACAAGGACGAAGTCTTATGGGTAGAATCCAAACTTGACTTAGATCCAAATGGTGAGCTTAAATCAATCTCTTTAATAAACTAGACTCATCCAAGTTTGGAGGAGGCCTTAGACGAGATCAACCCGAGAGCCACCAATCCATAGAAAATCTTGGACAATAAAATGTCCAATGAATGTCTTAGGCATGGAATGATGGAGATAATGTTTCCGCCTATAGACATTCATGAAGAAACACCCTTGGAGCTTGAAAAGGAAGATGACATCGATGATCATGGAAGTTATTTCATGAACATCTCATCAAATTCATGCTCACATGAGAAATCTCCTAAATCAATCGGTCTTTCCAATATTGCCACACATGAGATCTTCAACCCCTCATACTTTCTGTTCATAAAGACTTTGAAAGGGTGGTTGTAGATGCATATGTTTATCATAAATATTGCAAATCTTGTTGGCATGAATTTTGAGATAGGCACACAAAGCTTGGTGTTGGAGAGGAAACCACTTCACCAATTTGAAACACGATTTGAAGGTTTCCCAAGGACACGCTTCTGTCTTAAAACAAGCACTTTCGGGAGATGATATGAGTTTTCACCTTCTGTTGTGATACCCTTATAAAATAAGCATAGAAATATAATTGTGAAAATATTCCTTCGGGTATTTTTGTCACTGACCATTCTAGGATTGAAGCAAAAAGAATGAATGATGATGACTCAAGGTATGTCCAACCAATTATCATGCAACATTGAATCACACTCACACATGAGAGTTCTATCATCCAAATGTGATTCTGCTTTGCAAAATTCAAGTGTGGGGGATGAAGTTCTTTGAAAAATCTTATGCCATGTTGCTAATTCATCTTGGTTGTCTCTACCTTTAAGCCATGCTCGATTTGCTAGATAACAATCATGCCCTTTCGTCTCCATTTGAATAAATCTCTATAATGCTTTCATACTACCTTTGTTTACTATAGTATGTGTAGGTTTTGAAGTATTTTTATACACCTTTTAAATTAGGCATGATGCTTAGTTTAAACTATTTTCTTGAATTAAATTAGACGCGGTGTCTAGTTTGATACTTGAACCAAAAGGTGTGCTGATTTTACTTTTAAAGGCTTTTAAATTAAGCGTGGTGCTTAGGTTAAAATGCCTTTCTAAATCAAATTAGACATAGTGTCTAGGTTGATTTTTGAGCCGATAGTATGCTTTAGTAGATACTAGTTATTTTGTTGGACTAACCTCTACAGGAAACTCTCAAATCAATTTGGGTAAGTCACGAGATGAATTCAAATTAGAGATGAAGCAAGACACATGATGAACTCCAATAACATTGCGCAAAGAAGACACAGCTCATTCATGATGGATGGAAGAACTATAAGTATCAAAGGTCACTCACTTTGTCTTTTGCTGCAAGATACTTTTGCCTTGAGCCATGCTTGTATAAAACATGATAAACAAAATCTATGCTAAAGTAATCCAAAAATCATATTTTCATTAGCATAGGTGTAATTCCCCAAACTTATGGACAACGACCCATGCTTCAAATTTACTGTATTCCCTTGGGTATGTCTCCACTAACACATTGTAGGGATGAATAAATATAAGCTACGTCTGTTCATGGTTTGGCATGAATCTGCAAACCTAGCCTCCACTACAGCTATGGAACAAAAAGGAAGAAGATGCGTGCATAAAAAAAGAGTGGAGCGGAAGGACCAACAAAGTGGCAAGATCAAAGAAGCAAAAAGATGACATGACAAAAGGATGAGAAAGAAAATGTGCGATCTAGGAAACAAGAAGCTCATGAACAAGCTCAAGATGCGAAACTAGTCGAACAAGGAAAACTTCAAGCAAAAGGGAAGGACCACCACGAGTCATCTACCCTTCGTCATATGATGTCTTCATGCTCTAATGACAAAGGTAACATCTTAAGGTAAATGATCATTATTTAAAAAGTTTTTCTTGATTCTAGTAGTCACATAAATAAGAAACAAACATGTTTGAGTTATAGTTCTACTTGTTCCATCCTGACTAACTCAACATGTTCTTTAAACTTGTTCCTAGCACCGCTTTCTTGATCTCATAGCCGTAACCAAATGAACTAAAAAGTGCACATCCTATCTCTGGAAAATGATAGTCATAATCATGTAAAGATTGATACATGATGCATAGATATACAATTTTTCCATGGGTTAAGCAATTCAACCATTTGGGCCAAATGTACTTAAATGTTACATTCATGCTCAATCTTCTGATCTTATTACCTATGACATAATTAAACACAGCACATAACATCAACTTCATCTTGTTCAACGTGCCTAAGGGTAGAGAAGAATAGATAAAATTTTGGTTCTATTGGTGTTTTCCCACCAACAGAGCCCATACACTTGATCTCTACCATGTTTTATGATCATGACACACTTTAAGCAAAGTGTGGGGGAAGACATCGATTCCCTAAACTTCTACAAGTGAAGGTCCTGAATCTATTAAACCAAAATCAAAACTCAAAACCAAGACGGGTTTGGCGGAAGACGGTGGCGTCACCATTAGATGCGTCATCACAAGAATTCTCATCTTTAGAGCAAACCGAGGTATTTGGTCAATGTACTTCACAAGGAGAAGTCCGGTTCGAAGGACTTACAACACCGAAACCCTCACCGAAAGAGCTAGCTTGGGGGAGAATTCTCATCTTTAGAGCAAACCGAGGTATCTAGGTAAGTATTCTTTCCCTTTTATTTTAGTTTTTAGTTTCTTTTAAATAGCTAAAAATGATGAATAAGACATAATAAAAAGTTATCTTTATAATAAATATATATAATTATAGTAATAATGTGTGATCTAGTAAAATAGAAAACAAAATAAAAGGTGTGTCTAGTTTGCTTTAATTTAGTTTTTGAGAGATGAATAAAATAAAGAGGACTCAGAATAATCTCTTAAATGAAAATGATGAATAGTTGCTCTGTTGTAATTTTTTTCAAGTACCTAGTTTTCAGCCTTAAATTCTCCTGAGTTTTGGATAAGATTATTTTGACATAAGGATTTACTCTGAATTTAAAACTCGTGGGTAGCATATGCTTGATCTAAGTCTAGGTAATTGACGAATATGATATAAGAAGGTCTGAGCTGATGTTTATCTTGTTCCAAGTGACACTAAAGTTCTAAAGATTTACTTTTTGATAAAAAACATATGAATGCTACATGATGAGTTCCTGTATGACAAAGCTTGAATTTCCACCAGAGCCATACATATTATTTAGATTAAGGAAAACTTCCACTCATATATGTTGCTTGCTTTGCATTTAGTTCAGTCAAGCTTTGTTGACCCTTATGAGAGGTTTGTCATGCTCTTAAAATCAAGATCACGTACACACCATATATACCTGTTGCTCCTACACTGAGAGTATGCAAAAACATGTCTTCCATCTAGATCCACCAAAAAATGTTCTACTTCTACACTGGAAGTGAACACCAAAAATATGCTTGATAGTTTTTTCATCCACCAAATAAATGCTCTAAGTTTTTGTTGCTATCTCTCTCAAAGGTTTGTTGTAGAAAAGAGACATGGGGCTATGCAAAAGTTATTCATAAAAAAAAAAAAAAAGAGATAGAAAAAATGAACAAGTATTCGAGATATCTAAAACAATGGGTACTTAGATGCCCGTATGAAGAAAAAAAGAGAAGAAAATGAATAAGATAGCCCTGCTCTCTAGCAAATGTTTTCAAGTTTTAAAAGAGAGATATATTTTCAAGGAGCAAAGTAGAATTAGGTTAGCCACCATTTATATCCACTATATATCCACACACATGCACATCTTGATTTGATTATATGGCTCAACTCTCTTTAGATCCGAGGTTTGACTTTACAATATATGCATTGCAAGTATGCTCTAGCTTTCTCCCTACCTATGAACTCCACCTAAGCCTTAGTGGTAGGAAGAGAAAAAAGGCATAACATCTTCATTCTGAGACTTGAGAGTGTCATATAAAGGAATCTCTGAGTTTTATTTTAAAAACTTGTAAAAACTCTGGAACAATGGTGGAACAAAGAACTTGAGACATAGTTCTTGACTTGATTGTTCTATCTTTTAATTTCTCAAGATCCAAGTGAAGGCTTAGAAGCCCCATGATTGAAGGTAATATGGGTAAGTTTGAAAGTCAAATCAGTTTATTCTAATCTAGAGGATAATTCTTGATTGAACGCCTGAGTACTTTTGATACGTGAAAGCATTATAGCAACTCCTGATCCATTGCTGAGTCTGGCTTTGCTCAGGGACTAGCAAAGGATAAGTGTGGGGGAGCTTGTTGACTATCGTTAACATCAATCATAAACCATCAACATAACTTATATAAATATATAAAAAGGATCACCAACATAGGTTTAAGGGTTTAAACTAACAAATTCCATGAGTTTTGGTGAATATGTGTTTTTAGCAGGGTTTATCCAGAAAACCGATGTGGGAAGACACTAGAAGACTCTAGAAGGCAAACCATCGAAGTGGAGGGTAGGTGGCTACCATGTGGGGCCGACCAGCCCCACCTGCATACCGCCTGGCCCCCTAGGCCCACCTGTCAACCCCTCCTTTAAATGTCGGTTCTCCATAGCCTCCTAGATTGCATCTATGCAGTTTTTTCAAGTCGCTTTGATTCGAGGATCCACAATTGATGCTCCGGCCTAAATATACTAGCCCCTACCCTCCTCCCTAGAGCCATTCTGAAATCCTAATTCATATTCTCCTCGTCAGAATCAGAGCCAGCTATCAAGAGAAGATTAGTCCTCCATTGGATCTAGTCTTATAAATAGAAATAGTGAGATAGAGAGTGAGAGAAGAGTTTGGAGGAGGCGCCGGACTGTCGGTGCTCTCTATACGTCTTGTACCTTGGCGGATCCAAGTTCTATCTGAGCTTGTCTCTGAGATTTCTCTGATAATCAACTTCTGATTCAAGTAAGCTTCTTGTTTATATTATTCATCAGGTTCACAACTCGTTTGAGTGCTTTATTCTTTATTCGGAAAGAGTAAAGTAGTAATTGTAGTGTAAGTATAGTGCTTAGACTCTGGTTACTTGTGGATGCATCATGCATTCTGGATCGGTGGTAGCTCACGAATATGACTTTTATAGCCTTGTTGAATCCTCTGTAGTCTAGCTCCCGTTTGTAAGGGCAAGTAGGACACGGTTACTACGGAAAGCATCTTCTGCTAGTGTCTGTCTTTAAGTAATATCCCTAGTTGAATAGTAGAAGACATAGCTTATCCAAGTCAGAATTAGAGAACCTTAATTTTCCTCTCTACGCTCCTATTTATCTTAACCTTGTTGCTACCCCTAGTTAAGTTAGATCGTAGTTAGTATCACACGTTTTCCTGTGGATACGATAATTGGAATACTTTCGGCTGAAAGCTACGGTGGTATTCGTACGCTTATAGATTTATCTGTGTGCGTTAAATATACCAACAAGCTTTCTGGCGCCGTTGACGGGAAAACGGTTGCTGAATTAACTACGAATCTAGCTTAACTTTTTTATCTTTTATTCTTTATTTTATTTTATTCTTTTTTTTTCACTATGGATTCTACTCCTATCTATCAATACGCTGCACCCACGAGCGCACGCCTAGAGCCACCAAAATCTATAGAGCCTATCCTAACACCTGGCTATAAGCCGCGCCCGTGTTTTATAAAATTGATTCGGGATCAATCCTTCTTAGGAGAAGGCAATAAAAACCCATACTCTCACCTACTGGAGTTTGCACAGACCTATGCATGCTTGCGTATCGATAGCTTAAGATGGAAGTTGTTTCCGTTCTCTTTGACGAGAAGAGCTAAACAATGGTATAGTCCAACCATAGGATTATGCAAGGAGATTGGAAAATGTTATGCTCTAAATTTTGTTTACGTATCTTTCCCATCTCTAAAGTGGTTAGCCTTCGAAAAGATGTTCTAAATTTTAGACAACTAGAAGAACAATCTCTTAGAGAAACTATACACCTTGGCACAACCTGGGGTGTAGCGGAGAACGTGTTCCTACACTTAGTGAAACTGTACACCTTGGCACAGCCTTTGTTGCTCTCATCTCTGGCGGGAGTAGATGTGTTGTAGGTGTGGCTGCCACTGCTACATCCAGCAAGACCTAGCTTACTCAGCACTTAGCAAAATGTGATGAGCACACGACTGCAATGTCCAAATATTTTCTCAAATCTTTTAGGGTACGAACAAATTAAATCCCTTCTAGTTTATCAACAACATATTTTCAGATAATAAATTTCAATAATAGTTTGTACAAAACGGCAGCAACCACAAGGAAAACTCTGACAGTAATTAAGTCCGAGTAGTAGCAGAATACTAGCCAGAACATACTCCCTCCGTCCCAAAATAGATATCATTCTCACTTTCTGAGAAGTCAAACACTTTTAACTTTGACCAAATATATATAAAAAATTAGTGAAATTTTAGAGCGCTTGGAAAAAAGTAGAGCCATTCATTTGGATATATCAGATGACTATAAAATAGGAAGAACTAATGTGAAAGAACTTAAGTTGTGGGTCAAAAATTAAAATATGTGGATCCAGATCCAAAAATATATAGGTCATAAATTATTTACAAAATAAATTTAAAGAATAGAATAGTACTTTCTGCCCCCTGTGGCCTCCACGGAAGACCTCACACTCCCCTTCGTCTCCCCAACAAGAGTTCAAGACGCTGGCAATAACAGTGCGGAGTTCTTGGATGGTGCGGTGGAGACAACGGCCACCTGCTCTCTTTCTCCTACCGGGGATGAGGAACACGACGCGCTGGCCTCAACCTTCTTCAATGGCCTCACTGGAAATCAGCACTGGGAACGCAGAGCTCGAATGTGAGTGTATTTGCGCATCCTTGGACGAAAGATGAAATTACTAACCTAAGTTTAAGTTATATCATGTAATTTAAAATTATATGCTTATTTAGGTGGCCTAATAGTATGTAGGATCTACTGTATTTCTGCATCTGTTGATGTACAACAAACTGAATGTATACTCGCACTGATGTATTTATGAGTGTTTGTTATTCTGTAGCTGGCAAGCAATTTCTTGTGAAGTTCACTTCTGTCGTACCATCAGATTTTGGTGCTTTTCCCTTGCGCATCTGGAAGTAATAAAGAGGTGCTTCATTAACCACTAATGTGTCGTGGTGAGTTTAACATCACTCCTAACCCCTCTCTCTTTTCTCTCAGCTAGCATAAAACAGTAACTCGCATTCAGAGTGAAGTGCCATACAACGATCCTATTCCGGTAAACTTGCAAATAGGCAAAGCAATGCAACGATCTTATTATCGACATTTCTTCTTTCAGCATTTCTTACCAACCAAAGTTTCAATCACTGATAGTGGCAATTTTTTATCTGTCACGGCTCAGAAACAAGGCGTTGGCAATCCATGTTTTGCGTGACACGGCATTCTAACAACAAGTAAACAATCATAAATTCAGAGGTCAGGTGAGCCAGCAACAACATTTCCAATCCTTCTGCCTTCTCTAATCTCTCTTGAATCGATCCAAACAGCAGCTAGCTGCTTCCTTCACCACTGAACCCAAGAAACAACTCCTTCCTCCGTAGCTCCAGGAATTACATAGCATGGACTGCAGAGGAAGAAGGGCTCCTGCCGCCACTCTTGCGCCCCTCCGCCATAGCTGCCGATTTGGAGGACTCGATTCAGATGGGCGACCTCCTCTACGAGTTCGTGGGAAGATGGCGACCCCGGGGGGTCGGGCGACAACAATTTCCACGAGATAAGCGGCGGCGATTTCCGAGGAAGTGTGCGACGGTGATTTCTTGAGAGGCATGTGGCAGCGAATGCGAGGAGGCGGACGCAGGCGATGGCAGCAGCGAACTCGCGGAATTCCTCATCGACGATGGATATCCTAACTCTACTAGGAAAAAGGGAAAAATACTAAATTATCCTTAGAACAATTAATTATTTTTTTAAGATCAACGGCTGCTGATTTTTCTTCGGAGAGGAACCACAAGCACTGTAACAAAGCTAACTTAAGGTATGAAGCAAAATACATAGCTGAATTCAAGGTTTCAACTAAACACATGTCGAGTACCATGGATGTGTGCTGCAATAGTGAAAAACATTAATTGGGATGGAAATGTATATAGTGTACCATGAATTATAAGCTGGCACTCGTCCTCCTAAACTTTCAAGGTGGATCAACTAAACCCACCGACTACAACTTCTCATATGTCACATGGGCCACATGAGCCAACAACTAAAGGCTTCTAACGGACTGGGGTGTTACATTCACCCCCCTTAAGAGATGATGCCCTCGATAGCTCACCATATATGCAGTAGATGCCTAGAACCACCCCCTAGGTATACCCCTCCACGGGCACATGCAGCAAGAGTTGATGCTCTGAATACCATACGTAACATCCCACATCCAAAATCTACTTGTAGGATATATGGGGCCAGGATACCTAACCACCTGTATTCCGGTCCAAGCCTATCAACTGGGCCAAAGATGATGAGGAATGAGGCCCACGTAGCTAGGTGCAACAGCAGACACGATCAAGTTATCAAGCGTAGATAGCTAGCATACCAATATCCATGGGATATGATCAAATGATCAGTTGTACTTTCCATGTAAAAAATTAGGAAATACATCTGTGATTAGCCGATCGGATTTCCTATAACCCTACCGCTGGGCTATATAAGGAGGGTTAGTGTCGCGGGGTAGTTGCCACGACAAGCATCATTGTTCGTTGGGTGTCACTGAGTGTTGGTTTCGGGTGGCTCGGGTGGACTCAGCAACACAAGAGAAGACACATCGATATATCTTGGTTTAGGCTATCGTAGCCCTACGTCCAGCAGTGGTTGTTCTTTGTATTCAAGAGCACCCAAATCGGGGGGTTACAACGAAAGAGAAAGAGATTTGACACGGGATGGCTCGTTGCTCTCCTAAGGCTCATCGGCGGTGAGGTTTCTTCCCCGGCGAGGAAGAAGAATTCTCCTCTCTCTTATATTCCAACGAAGGTCGGGTACAAGGCGGTTTGGGGTTTCAGTTTAATAGTCTACGTGCGTCGGAGTCTAGGAGGCCGCTGCTGTGGCATGGAGCACCTTTGTGTTGTCGTGGAGCCGGGGGAGCCTTGGGCGCCACCTGCTCTTCTGGCCCTGACACTCTGATCGTCAGGGGTTGACTGCTTAGACCGGCCTCCACCGGGTGAGCCTTCTCGAGGCTTCCTTGGCGGTGAAGGTGCCTAGGCTCGAGAGGCTGATGAGCGGGCCTAAGAGCCCCCATGCCCCTAGAGCTGGTGGAGGGATTTGACCTATTGTGTCATGCCGCTTGCATGACTCTATTGGAGGAGTGGATGACAGCGTCGCACGCCCGCTGATCGGGGCAGCGCTGGGGATCCCCTGACCCTTGGATGCTCGGTGGGCTGGTTGACGCTCGGAGCATAGGATTCCTGCCTGGCACTGGCTTGGGCTAGGGTAGTTGCCACGACAAGTGTTGTTGTTCGTCGAGTGTCACTGAGTGTTGGTCTCGGGTGGCTCGGGTCGACTCAAGAACACAAGAGAAGACATGTCGATATATCCTGGTTTAGGCTATCGGAGCCCTACGTCTAGTAGTGGTTGTTCTTTGTATTCGAGGGCATCCAAATCAGGGGGTTACAATGAAAGAGAAAGAGATTTGGCACAGGATCGCTCGTTGCTCTCCTAAGGCTCATTAGCGGTGAGGTTTCTTCCCTGGCGAGGAAGAAGAATGCTCCACTCTCTTATATTCCGACGAAGGTTGAGTACAAGGCGGTTTGGGGTTTCGGTTTAATAGTCTACATGCATCGGAGTCTAGGAGGGCACTGCTGTGGCATGGAGCACCTTGGCGTTGTCATGAAGTTCGGGGAGCCTTGGGCACCGCCTGCTCTTCTGGCCCTGATGCCCTGACCGTCAGGAGTTGTCTGCTTAGACCGGCCTCCACTGAGTGAGCCTTCTTGAGGCTTCCTTGGCGGTGAAGGTGCCAGGCTCGGGAGGCTGATGAGCAGGCCCAGGAGCCCCCACGCCCCTAGAGCCGGTGGAGGCATTTGTCCTATTGTGTCATGCCGCTTGCGTGACTCTGTTGGAGGAGTGGGTGACAACGTCACATGCCTGCCGGTCGGGGCGGCGCTGGGGAGCCCCTAACCCTTGGATGCTCGATGGGCTGGTTGACGCTCGGAGCATAGGATTCCTACCTGGCACTGGCTTGGGCTGGGGTAGTTGCCATGACAAGCGTCGTTGTTCATCGAGTGTCACTGAGTGGTGGTCTCGGGTGGCTCGGGTGGACTCAAGAACACAAGAGAAGACATGTCGATATATCCTGGTTTAATCTATCAGAGCCCTACATCTAGCAGTGGTTGTTCTTTGTATTTGAGAGCATCCAAATCATGGGGTTACAACGAAAGAGAAAGAGATTTGGCACGAGATTGCTCGTTGCTCTCCTAAGGCTCATCGGCAGTGAGGTTTCTTCCCCGACGAGGAAGAAGAATGCTCCTCTCTCTTATATTCTGACGAAGGTCAGGTACAAGGCAGTTTGGGGTTTCGGTTTAATTGTCTATGTGCGCCAGAGTCTAGGAGGGCACTGCTATGGCATGGAGCACCTTGGCGTTGTCGTGAAGTTGGGGGAGCCTTGGGCACCACCTGCTCTTCTGGCCCTGACGCTCTGACCGTCAGGAGTTGTCTGCTTAGACCGGCCTCCATTGGGTGAGCCTTCTCGAGGCTTCCTTGGTGGTGAACGTGCTAGGCGTGGGAGGCTGACGAGCAGGCGTAGAAGCCCCCATGCCCCTGGAGCCGGAGTAGGGATTTTTCCTATTGTGTCACGCCGCTTGCATGACTCTGTTGGAGGAGTGGGTGACATCATCGCACGCCCGCTGGTAAGGGCGGCGCTGGGGAGCCCTTGAGCCTTGGATGCTCGGTGGGCTGGTTGATGCTCGGAGCATAAAATTCCTGCCTGGCACTGGCACGGGCTAAGGTAGTTGCCATGGCAAGCATCGTTGCTTGTCAAGTGTCACTGAATGTGGGTCTCCGGTGGCTCGGGTGGACTCAAGAACACAAGAGAAGACACGGCGATATATCCGGGTTTAGGCTATCGGAGCCCTACGTCCAGCAGTGGTTGTTCTTTGTATTAGAGAGCACCCAAATCGGGGGGGGGGGGTACAACGAAAGAGAAAGAGATTTGGAAGGGAATCGCTCAGTGCTATCCTAATTAAGGTCGTCAGTGGTGAGGTTTTTTCCTCGGCAAGGAAGTAGAACATTCCTCTCTCTTATATTTCAAGGAAGGTCAGGTACAAGGCGGTTCAGGGCTTTAGTCTATTGTCTATGTGTGTCAGAGTCTAGGAGGGCACTGCTGTGGTGTGGATGGATCCTGGCATTGTCGTGGAGTCGGGGGAGCCTCGGGTGCCGCCTATCTCTTCTGTCCCTGACGCTCTGACCGTCAGGGGCTGTCTGCTTGGACTAGCCTCTACCGAGTGAGCCTTCTTGAGGCTTCCTTGGTGGTGAAGGCACCTGGCTCGGGAGGCTGACGAGCAAGCCTTCTACATTTGACTTGGCTCAGGAGGCAGACAAGCGTGCCTCCATCATATCCTTTATGTATTAAAAGATATAAAAAGGTGATGCAACACTACTACATTTGACTTGGCGCTTTGTTTGTTGGTTTGCTTGTAAGTCAGGTTGGGAGTAGGAGTGCTTTACCTACTATTTGTATTTGTTAAAATAAGTTCTCTCTCTAATATTATACTACTTAAGTAGGTGGTAGTGCTTCAGATCACACATAGAGCGATCATCACTTCATTGGAGGCAAGTAAACGTGGTGCTGTGGTCCACTTGCTTTGGTTTTGTTGTTTGAATTGCCTCCACTAAATTTTTAGTATTTCACTAGCCATACAATCTATAATTTGAAGTTATTTATCTTTACTTTGAAGTGTATTATTTCATATCTTGTGGTACTATTATTGAATTAAGAAGTACATGAAGTGCATACATTGCAACATTTGCATTTACACTCTTCCTATTGATGTGCATTTGAAGAAACTGTAGCTGAATTGGTGCGATAAGTACCTGTTGACGGCACAAAATGTCATGTCAACCGGCTACATTGACAACACAGCAAGCCAAGAGAAGCCACGCGGAGCAGATCCCGAGATCTCCTAGGACTTCAGAAACACAGGACCGGATGGTCGTGACCTGAGGCATGCCAGTTGTTGATACTTGTTAATGACTATTGGAGGATTCTGCAAGCGCACAGAACTATCGCGTAGCACTTCGCTCGGTGAGTACCGAGTGTCGAATTTATATTTTTTCCCATAGGAATGTGGAAGGCTAGAATTTATATAGGACTAGGATTTGTTAAAGGTAGGTCTTAAGTTGATCCTAGGTAGGTGAACAATAGTGAAGGATGGGTGTGAACTACCTAAACTAACTACTAAATACAAGCTAACTAGAGATAGCTAGGTGGGAGAGCAAGTGATATTCTTTCTAGTAACTAAGGGTAAACAAACAACTAGGAGAAATATGATAGTACTTCAGGGCATAGGCCGCCTACCAACTAGAAGAGTTAAATAGACAAGGTCTGCCATGAGCCCTATGATTTAATAACTAGACCTATCGTGGTGGAATACAGAGGATGGACAAGGCTGTCACCACTTGCCACCTACCACAATCTATCCGGAGGCCTAGCCATATCCATAGGTAATCTATAGCCTAAGCACCATGCTCAATCTATAGGCTTACTACTTCGATCGGAGCTTCGATGAAATAAGATCAAAGCACTCTAACCAGATGGTGGAACCGGTACTAATGAAAGACTACTAATGATAAGATAACCTATGCTACTAATACCAAACAATAAGCACCTAAGCTCACTAATGACTAAGTACTTAAAGTAAAGCAAGCAATACTAGAATAAAGTACTAAAATAAATACTAAATAAAGTAATGTAGAAATGAAAGAATTATAAAGTAGCTATACCAGACCTAGAAGACTCTTTCGGACTCCGAGAAACTCCGCTCTTGCTCTACTCCACTACTAGACTACTACTCTATAGCTAATGCTAAGCTAGAAAGCTAAGAGAAGCTTGGAGACCTTGGAAATAAATGGGCGTCCTTCTACCGAGCTCCACACCCTCTATTTATAGGGTAGAGAGGCATCGGGGGTACTTGTGTAGGCAGTGGCAAGGTCGGTGGCCATCCTAGGGCACCAGGCGGCGGCAGGGGGTGGCGCCCGGCCCTTGGATGCACCGTCTTTGCATTGAAGGGCGTTGGTTGCTCCTCCAAGGCGGTTGTGAAGACAACACGTGGTGAAACTTAGCCAGTAAGTCAGTCGGTGAAGCTCCATGTCTATGACAATGGGCCCATGGATTCATGGCCTCTCCAGCATGACCATCGGTTGAAACCAACTTAGATCAGCGCTTCCTATTGGCTGTGGAGGAGCTCCCACGGATCGGTGAAGTGGCAAAGTTCCAAGTTGGTACTAGGTGGGGCCGGGTGGCGCCTAGGTGGCGCCGGGTGGCGCTGGCCTATGGGCCTAGGTGGCCCTACCATGTCCACTTGCTTCCTTGGTCCATGTTTGTCACCATTTTGGCCAAAATTTGCCATATTTCTTGCATATAAATAATTCTATAAGCACAAGTGGAACTAGGTAAAATTTAAACATAATTCTTCACATGTGATGATGATTTACCTCACTTTACCATGTTTTTGGGTGGAATGTTGATGGTCAAAACAGATGTTAGTGACCGTCAACAAGCTCCCCCAAGCTACCCCTTTGCTGTCCTCAGCAAAGATGCGAGTTTAGCATGGAATAGGTTGTTGGATCAAGAGTTGCTACTATGTAATGCCCTACAAAGACTTGTATACAAACAAATACTATCTCTTGAGTTGAACATGTTAGCACTTAGAAATTTCACCATCAGTCTTAGCAATGTGGAGCTTATGACCTTCACCTTGATACAAGCAGTTGCAAGAATGTGTAGCTAGATAGATACTTTTTGCCTACTTTTGTTTAGCTCAAACTTCCTAGAGGTTTTCACATGATTTGAAAAGAAAACTTGCCTAAGTTCCTCGGATGGTACACTCAAGTCACTCAATGGTATTTGAATTCCTCACCAAGGCCATGAATTTTAGCCTTAATTTCTAACCTAAAGCTTATGTGGAGCTCAAGGTAGGGGTAAAAGCATAGCTTACTTGAATTGAATCTATTGCTAAGTCAAACACTTGGATCACAAGGAGCAACAAGCCATACAAATTGATAAAGATGTGCATGTGTGTGGTATATTTGGTGGAAGTGGTACTCCTTTGAGAAGTTTCCCTTCTCTAGCTTCTTTTTGAGAGAGCATGGCTACTTTCTTTTTCTCACTCTCTTTTTTTCTTTTCTTTTTGAACACTAGAGCTTTTTGCTCTTTTATTCTCTCTCATCATTTTTTTCTGTAGCCCATGCCTCTCTTTTGATATAAGACAGCATAGAGAGGTAACTTTGATTCTCATAGAGCAATAATAAATGGAATGCATATGTGGATGCGTATCCCCAGTGTAGGAATAGCATAAACATGTGGGTGTATGTGATGTTGATTAAAAAGCATCAAAAGTTTCTCTACTCAGATCAACAAGGCTTGAAAAAGCTCAAAACAAACAAGCAGCTTTTATGGTGGCTTTATCATGTATGAGTGGACATTTATTTGGCTCTGGTAGGAATTTATCACCATTGAGGAACTTCTAGCAAGAGAGTTTAGCATTTTGCAAAACAAAACTCCAGGTTTTCTGTACCATTCCTCATATAGGTTCAAAGATTTACTCTAATCATGGCATACAACATATCTCACAAAAGCCTATTCTTGGTTCTAGCATTAGCAACCCACGAAAGCATTCAACTTAAGATGAACTCTAAGTTTATCATGCTCAAAACTTAAGAAGTATAAGGTTGTATAACAAGCTTTTTGCAAAGTATCACAGAGCAACTATTCATCATCTCCAAATAATTTATCATCATTTTATTAGAGCAGAGTTTCTCTCAAAATAATTTAAAGGCACTCCTATATACATTCTATTATCATGAATATTGAAATATAAAGCAAACATGAATGTAAAGAGAGGGTTTAAAATTTTCATAAAGCAAACATAAATGTAAAGAGAGGGTTTAAGATTTTCATACCCGAGTAGGGAGAGACATCTCCCCCAAGCTTGCCTTTTGCATAGGTTGGAATGTCTTATGGCAGCTCTTTTGATTATTTTCTTTATTGACTAACTAATACTACTAGAATGCATAAATAACTAGCTAAACCTATAACTACTAGATAACTTATTCAACAGGGATGCTACTGAATTTTATTCATTATTATTAAATAGTTTTTTAATATATTTTGCTTTAAATGCATATCTATCCTATCAGGCATTAGCTACTATAGAACTTTATTTATTAACATAGAGTAGCTAAATGCAACTAACCTATCATGCAATGTAAAGCAAATTTATTGGAAATGAAATGCAACTAACGAAATGCGGTAAATAAATGCAAGGAATAGAAAACTTACCTTTTTGTCGGGCTCAAGGTCATTCGTCCTTGGGCAGAGGTGTTTCCTCTTGTTCCACCTCGGAGGCCTTGTCAGGTTCAGGGGATGATGAGTTTGAGGACGGATCTTTCTTTTGATGCCATCTCTTTCTATTCTTCTTCTTCTTGACAGGTTTCTCCGGCTCTTCAATTAGCTTTGGTTTCTTCATTTTGATTCTCTTTGGATGCTTCTTCTTTTCCTGTTTCTCATTAAAGAGGGGTTGTCCAGAGGCAAAAGCAAATATTTCTTTTCTTCCAGCAAAGTGGAATTGGATTTGCCCAGAAGACACATATGCAAGCATTTGCAGTATTAAGGAAAGGACGACCTAGGATTAAAGGTGTATCCTTGGCGTTACCCATGTCTAAGATTATAAAATCTGTAGGAATATAGGCACTCCTAACTTTAACTAATAAATTAGTGGCTACTCCCTCGAGATAACAGGTAGATTGATCAGCTAATTGCATGTAAACCGAGGTTGATGCTAGGGGAGTATAAAACAACTTATCATAAGTTTCCTTAGACACGATGTTAATACTAGATCCTAGATCATAAATGGCATTTTGAAAAGTGTGGGGGCCTATGGAGCAAGTAATGATTGGGTTCCTAGGATCACCTTTCTTAATAGGAAATCCCCAACCATTCTCAGAGAAGTCATACCTTGCCGTGACAAGGTTGGCTCTCTCCATGGTTCCCTCAGGTTTGCCAGGAATTCTATGTTTTTCATAGGATGGGATAGCAGTAGCAATTTGAGCTAATTGGATTTCTATCATCTTATTAAAAACAAAGATAATTCTTTAAGACAGAAGAAAATTCATCCAATTTAGCATTTATGTTTTCCAACATCTTGTCATGAGCATGCAACTTTTTATTTATACTATCAGTCATTCTTCCATTGCTATAAACAAGATCTTTCAAGAAAGCATAACTATTATTACCTTGATTATTCAAATGAGAAGAAGTGTAATAATTGTTACCTCCCTGGTTGTTGGAGCACTGATTCCTGCCTTGATGTTGTGGACGAAACCCGTTGTCGGTATTGACGAAGTTGAGGTCCTCTTGGGTTTCGAAACAGCAATTGCCCGAATGTCCAACATCTCCACAGACTTCGTAAGTCATGTGGGAATCCATGGCTTTGAGTGTCTCTTGGGCACTCACCTTCTCATATTGTTCCACTCGCTTCGCAAGTAGATCCATCTTAGCTGCAAGCATGTTAATTTCTTTAATTGAATGCATACCTCGTTTACGGGGTTGGAGTCGATCGTCGCTCCATCCTTGGTTGGAGACCATCTTCTCGATCATTGTCTTTGCATCTACAACACTTAGAAAAAAAAATGCACCACCACCAGCAGCATCTAAATGGCTCCTATCTAACGACACTAATCCATGGTAGAAGTTCTAGATCAAAAGCCAGTCTTCCATGCCATGGTGTGGGCATGTAGAGACGTACTCTTGCATTCATTCTCAGGCTTTGGGAATTGATTCATCTGCTAGTTGTTGAAAACTAGAGATCTTATTACGCAAAGCATTAGTCTTCCCCATGAGGAAAAACTTAACTAGGAAAGCATTGGAACACTTATCCTAGGTATCTACAACATTGCGGTTAGAGTAAAACCATTGCTTAGCCTTTCCTAACAAAGAGAAGGGGAAAAGGCGAAGAAATATAGCCTCTTGGGTCACTCCCTTAATGGTGAATGTGCTACAAATCTCCAAGAAATGTTGAAGGTGAGTATTTGCATCCTTGTGGGCTTTCCCATAGAACGAACTAGCTTGAACCATCATAATTCACGCTGACTTAAGCTCAAAGTTAGCGTCCCCATTGATAACATTGGGTCCAGTGGCTACATTAGCAGCCGAGGGTGCAGAAAAATCATGAATGGACTTATCGCCCATGGTCGTGGAGGGTAGTGATACGATATGAGAAAAAGGATAAACTACTTAGGATAACTAAAAACAACCTAGCTAACAAATTCAGCCTTATAAATTTGATGACAGTTGCCTTCCCCGGCAACAGCGCTAGAAATGCTTGTTGATACTTCTTAACGACTATTGGAGGATTCCGCAAGCACACAGAACTATCGCGTAGCACTTCGCGCGGTAAGTACCGAGTGTCGAATTTATATTTTTCCCACAGGAAGGCGGAAGGCTAGAATTTATATAGGACTAGGATTTGTTAAAGGTAGGTCTTAAGTTGATCCTAGGTAGGTGAATGATAGTGAAGGATGGGTGTGAACTACCTAAACTAACTACTAAATACAAGCTAACCAGAGATAGCTAGGTGGGAGAGCGAGTGATATATCTTTCTAGTAACTAAGGGTAAACAAATAACTAGGAGAAATGCGATAGTACTTTGGGGCACAGCCCGCCTACCAACTAGGAGAGTTAAATAGACAAGGTCTGCCATGAGCCCTATGATCTACTAACTAGACCTATCGTGGTGGAATACAAAGGATGGACAAGGCTATCACTACTTGCCACCTACCACAATCTATCTGGAGGCCTAGCCGTATCCACAGGTAATCTATAGCCTAAGCACCATGTTTAATCTACAGGCTTACTACTTTGATTTGAGCTTCGATGAAATAAGATCAAAGCACCCTAACTAGATGGTGGAACCGGTACTAACAAAAGACTACTAATGATAAGATAACCTATGTGTAAGAAAAATGTACCCTAGGCCCATTTAATTTGGATTTTGGTGTTTGATGACCAACACAACCAAATTGGACTAATGGATTTGCAAGTAATTGTTTTGTAGTTCAATAGGATGCAAAACATGACTTGGACGAAGGCAACGTGATGATCCGATGATCAACACCTCAAGAAACACATGTGAAGATGCATAGAAGACATACAAGGTCAAGCAAAGTCCAAGCATGAAGATTGGAACCAAGCTGGACGCAAGATCGCGAAGAAACAAGCCTAGCAGACGTGATCAGACGCGGCCCTATGAGTGACCGGACACGTCCGATCAGGTGCCAGGCAATAGTAGGCGTCGGCAGCTATGACCGAACGCTGAGCGAAGCAGTGACTGGACGCACTGGTGACACTGTTCATCGTCACAGTAGTGTTTTCTGCGTGACCGGACGTAGCAGATTGGATGACCGAACACACGAAGTGCAGCGTCGGATCAAGTCCAGAGAGGTTCCAGAGCGACGCCAGCATGACCGAACGCATACGGTCGATGATGACCGGACTCTGAGCTAAGTCCGATCAACGCGCGCGCTCCAACGGTCGGGACGACCAGACGCATCCGGTCAGGACGTGATTAGCATCTGGTCAGTAGTAGAAAGCTAGGTTTTGTCCCCAACGGCTACTTTCTCAGTGGGGCTTATAAGTAGACCCCCCAACCGGCTATTTGAGTAGAGTGGAGTTGAGGAAACATACCAAGGGTGTTGATACACTATTTTAGTGATCTCCACTTGCATAGTGCTTAGTGATTCATTAGGTGATTAGCGTAGGTGCATTGCGAAAAGCTTAGGTTGATTAGACCACCGCTTATGTGCTTGCTCTAGGTTTAGGCCTAGTGTTTAGTGAGGTTTGCATACCTCTTACCATTCGGTGCTTGTGCACACCATTGTTGTACATTGAAGGGCTTGTAGTCTTAAGAGATCACACCAACTGTGTTTGTGGTGTGGCCGCCACCGTGTACTGGAGGGAACAAGGTCCGTGGCGGTTCGACCAGAAGCTTGATAGTAAAGACGGTGGGGATCAGTCCTAGAGAGGCTTGCCGAAAGGCACACCGGAGACCCACTTGTGCGTGGGGAAGGCCCAGGGCTATCCATAGAGTTACCCGACCAGGAGCTTGGCCCTTGCGAGGGATTCCTTATGAGGGGCTCCAACGAGGACTAGGGGGAAGCTTGCGCACTTCTCGATACCTTGGTAAAAATATCAGTCATCGACTAGAGTTTGCATATCTCTACCTTACTCTTTAGCTTCTGCATTTACATTAAATCTTGGTGTGTGCTTTACTTTCTTAGCTTAGTGATAGGCTAGTTGATAGTTTTGGAACCTAGGTTGCATAACTCCTTTTGCGGTAGAGATAGCAACATACTAGCAAAATCATAGTTGCACATTTAGATAGTTTATCTTTTGCATAGGTTTTGTTAAGTGTAGAAAAAGAGGTCATAGTTTAGAGTTAGAGTTTTAAGTCGCCTAATTCACCCCCCCTCTTAGGCATCACGGTCCCTTTCAGAGTTGTTTTGTGGCACTTGGCTAAGGCCAAGGGCATCTCCTTCCTCCTTCCTCTTGGTCTAGAGGGTGGGTCTTAGGTAGCACCCATGTCTAGGTCGAGGTTGCTTTTATTTTCCTAGCGACACATTTATTTTATTTTCTTTTTCATGGGATGTGTGAGAGTGTTTTTGGGCTTTTGCCACTCCTTAATATAGTGATACGCAACTCTCCAGTGTTGAAGAAAAAAATTGGGGCCATGGCCAAATTTCATTACGAAGTGCAACGAAAGAATATATATATATATATGTACCCCAACTGAGCTTGTATAACTTGCAGGAGAAAAAGGTTGTATTCTATGACTTCTTTCTTGACTCAACTTATGATGTTTTTGGGCTTTTGCCACTCTTTAGCTTCCGCATTTACATAGTTTGCATAACTTCTTATGCGGTAGAGATAGCAACACACTAGCAAAATCATAGTTGCACATTTAGATAGTTTATCTTTTGCATAGGTTTTGCTAAGGTTAGAAAAAGAGGCCTTAGTTTTGAGTTAGAGTTTTAAGTTGCCTAATTCACCCCCGCTCTTAGGCGTCATGGTCCACTTTCACTATGCTACTAATGCCAAACAATAAGCACCTAAGCTCACTAATGACGAACACTAATGACTAAGTACTTAAAGTAAAGCAAGCAATACTAGAATAAAGTACTAAAATAAATATTAAATAAAGTAACATAGAAATGAAAGAATTACAAAGGAGCTATACCAGACCCAGAAGACTCTTCCGAACTCCGAGAATCTCCGCCTCTTGCTCTACTCCACTACTAGACTACTACTCTATAGCTAATGCTAAGCTAGAAAGCTAAGAGAAGCTTGGAGAGCTTGGAAATAAATGGGGCGTCCTTCTACCGAGCTCCACACCCTCTATTTATAGTGTAGAGAGGCATAGGGGGTACTTGTAGGCAGTGGCCACTCGGTGGCCACCCTAGGGCGCCGGGCGGCGGCAGGGGGCGCCGGCCGGCCCTTGGATGCACCACCTTTGCATCCAAGGGCGTTGGTTGCTCCTCCAAGGCGGTTGTGAAGACAACACATGGTGAAACTTGGCCGGTAAGTCGGTTGGTGAAGCTCCATGTCTATGACAATGGGCCCTTGGATCCATGGCCTCTTCATCGTGACCATCGGTTGAAACTGACTTAGATCAACGCTTCCAATTGCCTATGGAGGAGCTCCCACGGATTGATGACGTGGCAACATGCCAAGTTGGTACCCGGTGGGGCCAGGCGGCGCTGGCCTGTGGGCCCAGGTGGCCCTGCCACGTCCACTTGCTTTCTTGGTCCATGTTTGTCACCATTTTGGCCAAAATTTGCCATATTTCTTGTATACAAATAATTCTACATGCACAAGTAGAACTAGGTGAAATTTAAATATAATTCTGCACATGTGATGATGATTTACCTCACTTTACCATGCTTTTGGGTAGAATGTTGATGGTCAAAACAGGTGTTAGTGACCGTCAACACCAGTCAATTTGACCCTGCAATTGACAAGGAGGAAAGATTGATCAGTGATTTAAGGTGGAACATGTCGGTGTTGCTCTAGACAGTTCCAAATGTGCGGCTAAATAGTCGATGAGATAAGGCTATCGACTAAAGTGTCGATATCCAACATGTTCATGATGCAGAATAAATAAAATAAGCATTATCAGCAGTTATCAAGTGTTAATTAGGTAGATCTAACAGCCGATGATCATGAGAGCATGCAAAAGTGTAAAGAATAGGTATGAAAGCGTTTATATTAACTGAGAATTATACTAGCTTTTGACTAAGATAAAAACAAGTACAAACATTAAAACAACTAGTGTATCCTCAATAAGCAGGCTATGGGCTAAAATAGTCGATTCTGATGGTTTTGCCGTATAGCATGCAAACACTCATCCATTGGATACAAATGAATCTACAAACTAACTAAACTCAGTCTATTGTACTGTCAACAGATCGAATCAGCTGATGCAGCATTGACAATAGGACCCTAGATCAGAGACTAGCAATCAGTAGATCTACTTATATTTCAATAGAATCATGAAGGCATATTATACACGCGGAAGCTCAAACTATTGGCCGATAGAAACATAGTGAATGAATGATGTCATGCTCTATTAGCAGATGAATCTACTAATCAACAACATTCAATCCTAATGCACTACCAATAGGTTGAGTCAGCTGATGCAGCATTGGTAGTGAAGTCAAACCGAAGATTGGTAACCAATAAATCTATCTTCTCATAAAACAAGACCTCAAATACTCATTATGTTCGATCGGGATCAAGATCAATTAGTCGATTAAATGGGATCTAACGTCAAAGATTGAATTCAAGTATGAAATAGCTGGCAGACGATAGATCAATATGATAAAAACTAATGAATCTCGATCTAGATCGGGTAAATTGTGATATTGTATCAAAGAGTAAACCATCTAACGCAATATTGATAACTTTTATTAATATTGGCACCTACAAGAGATCAATCAGCTGATGCAGCCTTGCAAATAACAATACCAAATGATAACTAATCTATACCACAACTCGTAAGAGATCAATCAGCTGATGTAGCCTTACAAATAGCGATACAGATCGATAACTAACTTACACTACGACTTGCAAGAGATCAATCAGCTGATGCAGCCTTACAAGTAATAATACAAGTCGTGACAGTACTCATAAACAAGCTGAAGGTCAATCAGCTGATGCAGCCCTGCTCGCCCAAAGAACTCACCAAGATCTACTCTACTCCTACTCCTAGGGTTGGCGTAAGCCAAAAAAGTAAAGGTATGGGTTTGTATTTGATCAAAGGATCTCTATTACAATAGTCGGGGTTCAATATTTATACCCGAGGCTTGACTACGAGTCCTGGTCGAACAAGACCAACTACAAAATCTGAAAAAGAAGACAAAACATCCTAAATAATTAAGATAACTTGGACTCCAATCTTTCCCTTCTATGAAGTCCATCATGCCTTCTCGCTTCTGATCATCGCCATCTTCCACCGGCAAAGCCCACTCTTGAAATGATAATGTCATGAAATCCAGCCAAATCCAACTGTGTCTCAGCTAGCCGATTCTACAGGCATTTCGGCTTTCCTCAACAAATCTTGAAATCCGGCGTCCTACGTACCGATCCAAATTTTGGTGTCAACTATCAAGGAAAGACACCTACCGAGTCACCCCAAGGATTCCTAGTGAGTTATGCAAGGCAAGACATCGAAGCACCCTATGAGAACCCCCGAGTAGTCATCGTCAGGCTCGCACCCGGAGTGAAAGAAAACCTCTACATGGATTAGAGTTCACCCTACTGACATCATCAACACCAACTCAGTCCCAAGAGGCTACTCAAGAACAATGCATTGGTGCATTGGTCACCAATAATCAAACATCCAATGACTTAGCCAACTCAGCAAAGACAGAGACTACCGGACCATTCGCCAAGTCATTGAACCATCCGACAGAAGCTGAACCAGAGCAGAATTAAGTGGAAATGGGCTGTTTTCCAATTGTGGAAGTGGACCCACATGTTAGCATGAGTTGGCATATGTCTTCAGCTGGAAACACACTCTTTCAACCACTCTCTCCCTCATCCATTCATTTGCAACCCTCTCCCTCTCTCTCTCTAACTCTCATGAGCAAGGAAGGACTCTAGAACTAGAGAGAGAAAGGAGTGAAGAAGGGAATGGAGGAGGAAAGGAAGGAGAAGAAGAGAAGCATCAGCACCCCCCTATGGATCTCATCAACATCTTCAAACCAATCATGGTGAGCTCAAGAGATTAGCTCTTATTTTGTGGATTTTCCCCAAAAGTCTAATTTGTGGATTTTGGTAGAAGCTTGGAGATCTCTTGTTGGTGATGGTTCAATCATATGTAGAGTAAGTCCAAGTGACCCTTATCCACCTCCATCACCTTGTCATCTCATGGATCCACCTTAAGGTATTTGTTTGGATATTTGTAGGGAGAGGATGATGGATGGAAGACTTGCATGTTGGAAAAGGAAGGAGCTTGAATGGAAGAAGAGTTGGATCTTCAATCTTTTGGCTACGGAAGCTCTCAGTCTCAGGCCAAGGATCTCTAGCTCAATCTCAAGATTTATCTCTTTTCTCATGAGTTTTGGTTTAATTCCTAAGCCTTAGCCACACTTAGTACAACTAGCTCAAAACCAAGCTATCTTGAGCCTAGTAAGCCACCTAAGCTACCCTAGGGATATTTGGCACATGCAAGATGCACAACTCCACAAATCTAAGCTTGAACCTATATTTTCCCAAGAGCATAGGTTCTATCGCCTGATTGACAGAGTGTTCGTCAATCCGACGGAGTGTCCATCAACCCCCCCTGCCGAGAAGCCACTAGGAAGCCTTATCCATGGTCAGCCTAGACCACCGGAGTGTCCGTGATATCCCGCAGAATGTCCATTAAATTATAGAGACTTATAGCCAGTGAACCCGAGAGAACCCAGTTCCTACCGGAGCGTCCGTCAGTCAGTCGGACCATCCGATGTTAGCAACAAGCCCTAGAAATGACTTAGTCATAAACCTATCAGAGTATCTGTGACCTCCGTAGAGTATCCGCCAACCTGAATAGAACCAACCCAGAGACAACCCACCTCGGCACCTAGAACCATGGAGTGTCCATCAACTTGGACGGAGTGTCTGATAGTACACAGAGAGTGTGAGATTGTTTAGCAAGCTTACCCAAGAGGTCAACAATACTAGTTTATACCCGTTACCAAATAGTGCAACAATAGAGCCACAATTAGATGTCCCTTCCCAAGTTCCCAATATTGACCCATGCTACCCATATCCTTTCTCGTTATCTCGATCGTTGATATATCTCCTCAGTGGTGTCTCTCATATTCTTTCAAGAATGCCTTGAGTAAGGATCGTGTAGTTGTACAAGTCATCATCGTCAGCTTTGAGAGTTAGGACGGCAACAAATCAGGCAGGCACCCCACTATTATAAACCCTATTTTGGATACTTATCATGTTTCATTATGAGTTATGCATTTCATGTAGATTTGGCTCATCAAGTTAATGATGCTTCACTAAGTTAGAACTACTCACTAATTGATTAGAGCCTTCCTTTAATCAATGGGTTTTGGAACGCTTAATTGTTTAGCAACGATAGAAGTCGAGTGTCAGAAAGGAATTCACTCTCGCAAGTAGGAGTTTCACTGGGATAATTAATTATTTAAAAACTTGCAAGGGTATTAACTTGATTTATAGTTGTTTAAATATGACTAAGGACCCAACTTAATTTGATATATAAACCTAATGATCAATTTGATAACTCCTGCTCAAGCGAGGGGTAGGTCACTGTGAGTGTGGGATCTCAAGTGACGTAGCTTGCGGAGGATTAAGGACCGTTCATTGGGATACTGAGTCCAAGTAACCACCCGTACAGACGACATGTCGCAAATGGGGGCGACAAGCCAAGTAACTAATTACGACCGGTTTATTCGTGAATGTGGCAAGGGGGTAGCGCCGGTTGGGAATGTCGGTACATTGACCGGGCACCAGTCGACCCTTTCATGTGACACTCAGGCTGGATTTGGGAAAGGTTTGAGATGTGAGGCAACCCTTATCTCTGGTGCACGGGGTATGGTGGTTAGTCCTGTTCTCCATGTGGGTACAGTTGTACCCTCTATGTAGAGTTTGAAAGCCTGAAGTCCCTCGGGATAGAACCATTTGATTTTTCCTACTTTCTATACCCATGGTAGAGTAATGATGGAACATGATGATGTTGCTGCTTATATGTGCTAATAACTCTTTTGAATATCATACCTGGCTAATGTTAATATCTTAAAATGAATCATGAGCATGTCATTTAAGAATCGCCATGTACTCTTCGCAAATGTAAAAATGCCTAGTAATACTCCTTGCATCCACCAAATATCTATGTGTTGGAATTAAGTCCTGCGAGTATGAAATGTACTCACGGCGCTGCCATTAAGTTGTTTTGCAGGTTAGTGTTATTAGTAGTTTTTGTCTAGAATGTATTTTATGGTCAATGATGTTTCAGCTACGAGTTGAAGACTAGAATGTGTATGTAATTGAGTTGTTTTGCATGTCTTGTATCAGGTATGTGTGTGTAACTCAATGCAAAGATAATGAAGAGGAGTTGCTAAGTGCGCTCCTAGGGCCTCGTGGTTGTGAGCGATGACCACCACCCCACTGCCGTGCAAGGGTGCGCGACATCAATAGTACTAGTATAGCAACGCACGTTGATGAGCAATGTGGTTGCAGCACTCACTCCCTCTTCTTGGGATGTGTGGGTAGAAGTGAAGTCATGCATCGCATTGCATCATTTGTATTGTACTTGGAAGTATATTTATATTTATATGAAGTAATTGATGCATCTATTATTATGCTATTTGAATTTGATGCTTAACCAAACTGTGATTTAAATAACTCTGTTAAGGAAGTTTGCTTGCTGAGGTTCTCCATAAACCTCATATGCTTGTTCCCCCATCTCAGGTACATGAGCTTCAAGGATGCTTGGTGGGATGGGACTAGTAGCACGAGTGCACACTTGCTAACATATAATTCAAACAAACGCATTTGTTACAACAAATTAGTTGATTGTCGGAGTTTTTTATGCATTGTAATAAACACCTTAGGTTTGCTAGTTGTCTTTGAAGATGCTTTTGTTTATGTCATCATAGAAGACTTAATTTAATGTTCAACTTAGATGACGTTTGTTGCTTCCATGTTCTATGATGATGTTTTCTTGTTAGATTGTAGTGTGGTAGTACTCTAGAAGGTTGTTGTTGTCGTTGTTGTTTTTCTTCTGGGGTGTTACAGGTTCAGGCCTAGACCGAGGTGGATTTGATGGGATAGCACCTCTAGGGTCAGCGTGATGGAGGACCTGCCAGAACCATGCCAGGAACTCTCTTTCCTCTGATAAAGTCTCCTTGAAGAGATGGAGTTCGCTGCTGTGGTCAGCGACGTAGTCCATACTCCTAAAGCTGAGAGCCTACTCGGGGCCAACGAAGCTGCCGACGGAGATGATCTCGCTGGAGAATCATACATTGCCTTCGGGGGTGATGTATTTGGCTCTGACATCGAGGATGGTGGTTTAGCCAATGAAGGGTGGCAATCATACACGATGCTACCCACTACCTTGCGCGCCAGCTATCACAGGTTTGTAACTACGAGAAGCATCAAGTTGTTCGACGTGGGTCGATTTGTGGCCTCTAGTGCCATAAGCACTCAAAACACTCAGAGACATGGGAGATTTATCTTGGTTTGGGCTTCTAAGTCCTACGTCCAACAACAGGTGATCTTCATGTTAGGAATGCTCAATCGAGAGTTCTTACAGTGGAGGAATCGAGAGAGAGGTGTAGGGGAAGCGCTATAATATTCTAGGAAGAGTTTGGTTTCAGTCGACCATTTTGTTGCTTGGTCTTTTGATCTCTACTAGTTTGGTCTCTTGATCAGTTGTTCGATCATCTGATCCTCGATCCAGGAGCCCATGCCCTCCCTTATATACCGAGAGGGTGATGGGGTTACAAAATGGAGGGTTCATCCTACGGTTTCTCGCCCTAGGCTTCGGTCTCATTCTTTGTCTTGGCACCACTGGGTCCTCATGTGTCTTGTAACTAGGGGCTGACAAAACCACAACCACTCCCTAGCTGACACCTCTGCTATGACCTGGTATTGACCATCAGGTGTTGTCTGTCGTAGTGGTGCCTTCCTAGGTGAGCCTTCTCCTAGCTTTCTTCGCACGCTAGGCTCCTCCCCTTGCCGAGAAGGGCTGCTAGGCGAGCTCGGAGCCCCCACTTCAGGGGCTTTGGGTAGACCTTGTCCTGACACATCACGCCCTGGGCGTGACCCTACCAAGGGAGTGGCCAAACAACACCTCGCAGCGGTGTGGTGCTTTTGTACCTGTTAGGCTCCAAGTGTCAGACAGATTCTGGAGATGTCTTTTGGCCTAGCTCGGGGTGAGTGTTCACCCCGAGTTAAAGTTGGCACGACTGCATGGCTAGCAACTCGGCTAGGGCTCCCCTTGGGCCATGAATCTCGATGTCTTAGCCGAGCCCCAAGCGAAGTTGGCCAGAGCACAGGCTTTGCCTTTCTTGCCTCGTCCCTCTGATATTGGGGACTCCATCACAGGAGGACCATGTGTTGGTTGTCGAGTCGTCTCTTGTTTGCTAGAGGGTGTGCACGAGCACACTCAATGGGTATAGCCCCCGAGCTCCTGATTCATTCAGAGAATTAGTCGGGGGGTTAGTCAGACTGTCACATCCTTAACTAGGGACTTAACATGCCCATGTGTTAGACTATCATCAGATAGTTGGTGATTGCACAAGATTCATATGGGTTTTCTTTCTCACAGACAAGAATGAAGTCTTCAATATATTCAAGTCTTTTATCAAGAGAAGTGAGAATGAATTTGAATTAAGATCAAGAAAGTGAGTGACAATAGAAGTAAGTTTAGAAATACAAGGATTGATGAGCTATGTGATGACATGGGGATCAAACATGAGTTTTCGGCCAAGTACACTCCAGAATCAAATGGCTTTGTTGAGAGGAAGAATACACTCATTGATATGGCTAGGTCTATGCTTAGTGAGTATAATATGATTGATGCATTTTGGGTGGAGGCAATTGAAACCGCATGTCATGCTACAACCGTTTATATTGTCGCTATCTCTTGAAGAAGACCCCCTATGAGTTGCTTGTTGGAAGAAAGACCAATATTGCTTACTTTAGATTGTTTGGTTGCAAATGCTATATTCTCAAGAATAGGGATGAAAGCGGGAACGGGAAATTCCCGTACTGACCGACACCGAACACCGGAATTCCCAACCGGATATCATTTTCTTGGGAAAAACGGATTCGGGAAGAAATCCGGGAAAATTCAGCGAATCCGGGATCGAAATCGGTTATAGTGATTTCCTGACCGAATTAGCGGATCCCGTATTTGGTCAGGAAAACTCCCACGGGAAATTCCCGTTTTTAAGGCCACAGACGACTCGCAGGAGTCGCGGCGAGGAAATTAACATCGGCGGTGGCGCCTCACGCCTCGCTACTCGCGTCGGCGTCGCTTCTAGTTCCCCGCGAGCGATCCCGATCAGCGATTCAGTCATTTAGAAGTGGAGCGGACTACAGACAGGAAGACATCAGAGGCAGAGCTGCAGTCTGTGTTGCGCCGTCGTGCCCACGTCCGGCCGGAGGCCGCCAATAGCGAGCACCAAGCAGCCGAGCCTGAGCGACCACTGATTCGCTGAGACTCTATGAGCAAGCAAATCTAAAGGCGCAAGCGCAAGTGTGCAAGGTGCAAGCAGCCACAAAGTAAGTATAAACTATATGATACGATTTCTAATTTTTTTAATTGCTAATTGCCTAATTTGCAATGATCATCTATCATCCGTGCAAATTTTTATTTCTATGCCACGGAGACGCGCACTGTTTGCTATTGTTTGCATATGGATTATACATGGTTGCTATTGTTGCATCGAGCTCACTGTTTCAAGTGGTTACATATATTGATGTTCCCGTCTTGTATTACCGCTTCCCGATCGTAATCGACACGTTCCCGTTCGAATATTCCGTTCCCGATATCCCATAATACCGGATTCGTTTTCCCGTCCGACCTTCCTGTTCCCGTTCCATTCCGGCCAAAAATACAGGAGCGGGAATGGTTAAGACATTTTCCCGACCGTTTCCTCGACCGTTTTCATCCCTACTCAAGAAGGGCACTCTCGGTTGAGCAAGTTTGAGAAGAAAGTTGATGAAGGGTTCTTATTTGGGTACTCCACTTCAAGAAAAACTTATAGAGTATATAAAAAGACTCATAATATAGTGGAGGAAGTTCAGGATGTTGAGTTTGATGAAACAAATGATTCTCAAGTTGAAAATGAGAATATGGATGATGATTGAGAGGTGCCAAGCTAGATGAAGCAATGAAAAACATGGCAATTGGTGATGTAAGACCTAAAGGGGTGGTAGAGAAGATGATGATTCAACTAGAGCTATTCCTCCAACTATTGTGCAAAATAAAGATGAACCTAACATAGGTGACTCTCATGATGAAAGTCCAAGTCCAACAGGTGCAACATCAACAAGTGGCTAGTTCAACTCAAGTGGTTCAACCATGTCATCAACCGAGCTCAAGTGATCAAGTGCAAGTTGTTTAACCGCTTGTGCATCAAGCTACTATGAGGGGCCATTCATTGGATCAAATCACTACCCTAGTTCTTCACATCACTGTCGGTACAAAACCCCCTTCACTGCCAGATTTTGAACCGACAGTGGCATACCGGCAGTGATGAGGGTTCACAAAACTATCGGTTCCTACAAACCGTTAGTGATGCCTCTGGCTATCAGTGCGAGTATCTCACCCGACAGTGATAGGCTTTAAAAACAAAAAAGGAATACAGCAAGCATGCTTCCTGCTTGCTGGAGCATGCTCGCTACCACCACCGCCACCGCCACCACCATGGTCGCTGGCTACTGCCGCCCTCCATCAAGCAGTTCATCCAAAAACAATTCATACATCACAGACAAAGGAGGGATTCGACACATGACAAATCAACTCATCCACAAATTGACTCGTACATCACAAAGGAGAAGGGTTCAATGCATCACAATCAACTCAACCACAAATTGATTCATACAACATAGAGAGAGGGAAGCGGAGGCTAGGAGGGGGAGAGAGTAGAGATGCCACCGAGCAGGACGAGCTTGGTCTCACGCCGAAGGCTGCGCCCCTTGCTGCTCCAACGCTAGATCTGAGAAGACAGTGTGAGAGAGAGCACCAGGAAGGGGAGATTGCCGGGGAAAGAAAGAGTGAGAAAAGAGAGAGCGCCGTGATCCAAAGGTAGAAGAAGCCGCTGGCGCGGACCGCTCGCCCGTGCTACTCCCGCTCACCGGCGTCGGAGTGGATCCACTCCAAGCCGCGCGGCCACACTCCCACCGCGGTGGATCTGCACACCCGGCCTACGGCGAAGGAGATCCCGGCGGCTGACTGGGTGGTGCTCGGTGCCACACACATGAGGGCGCGGGCGCGGCTGCGCTCGTCGAGGAGGTGCGGGCGTGGGCGCACGGTAAGGTGGCGCGGCCATGAGCGGCGGCGCTGCTGGAATGGTGGCGCGAGCGCACGGCGAGGTGAGGTGCGAGACGAGTGGCCTCCGCGTCCGTGAGGACGAGATTTGGGGAGGAGGTGGTCTGGCGAGTTGGGGAGGAGTAGAGGAAATATCTCTCGGATAGGAGTGAGGAGTTAACCAGGATGGATAAAAATTTGGGGTCCGGATCTATAGATCAACGCCTGGTTTGGTAATACAACCGACACTGTAGACATCATTGTCGGATTTTTATACCAACCGGCAGTGATAATATCCATCTCTATCAGTTTGTTAGAAAATCCGGCAGTAATAGGCTTCTTCCTTAAAACCGACAGTGATGTAACTATCAGTGTCGGTTTTGAAATTCCGGCAGTGATTGTGCCGGCAAAGATTGTTTATTTTGTACTCCCTCTGTTCCAAATTATAAGTTGCTTTGAATTTTTTGGTACATCCATTTTGCTATGCATCTAGATATACAAAGCGACTTATAATTTAGAACAGATGGAGTAGTAGTGAATAGTCGTTGACTTGATCAGAAGCAGTGTGCAAACAAGATCAAGGCTTGCATCCTAGTACGTATCTCTGGTAGCTGATGTATATATAATAATCAACATAAAACCCAACTCCTTCTGTGACAATATATAGCTACTTATTTGGAACTAGAAACACGAGTATAAACGTACACGGCACTTCAGCCTCGTGCCATGCATGCATGCAAATGCAAAAGCATGAGGACAAGAGAAGCTAGAAGAGAACTTCTTATTAACGTACACAGGTCGATGAAGATCGAAAGGGATCCAAATATTCAGCAGTAGAAATGAAGACAACAACCATCTCTAACTTACTAATTAACTACGCACAGCTATAGATCGAAGTAACCCTGATCTGTAACTGTAAACTGGAGCCTACAGCTTGTACAGCCACGCAGATTGCACCGACGATAACACTGCCCCTGTTAATTGTTAAGCTGCCTGGGAGCTATACAATCTAGGCATGCAGTTTTACATCTGTGCAGGTAGCCAAATCCTACGTCATCGTCACAAAAACGTTTGCTGAATTTCCTGCACAAGCTCCTCCGCGCTAAGCTCGCACTCGATCCCAATCTGTACACAAAAAAAAAAGAAAGGCCGGCAAGCATTGTCAGACAAACTTTTCAATTAATTTCTAAAGAGTAGATGGATGAATAGCAAGGTTATATAGGGCCTGTTCGGCTGGTAGTCGGCTGATAAGTTGGCTGAAGCTGTTTTGTTGTGAGAGAAAAATACTATAGATTTTAGCTGATAAACCGGTTGATAAGTTCAAACGAAAGCTAGCTATTTGTGTACAGCAACTACTTCCCAGCTGTACGTTTTCAACTACAGCATGACAGCAACATGCTGCCATGCATAGTTTGCACCAGCAGGCATCTGACCTCTAGCTAGCTGTGTTACTGTTTGAGGATAAGAACCATGGCTCTGCTGGTTTATCTCTCTCACGCATGCACACTGCTGCTCAGGGGCACAGTACAATTTCCTGAACCCAAATCAATACTACCCAACCCTGTTCACTATTTGTGTATATTGCACACCACTCACAGACTTCCAGAGTCACAGTACTGTATGTATTCGAACTCTGGTAGAAGCTAGCTAGCCTACATACACGCACTGGCGCTTCATGAAGAAACCAGTCGATTCGACCCGGTCCATTTGAAAAATTGTTTGGGAGCTAAAGATGGCATATCCATCCCATGCATATACATGCAGGCAAGGCTTGAAACAATAATGGTTGGATCAATGTTGCTTTTTTCATGGTTATTTCCGGGGGAGTTTGAATAGTAGGCTAGCTAGCTACATATAGAGCTCACATGAAATGAGGGCATCCTAATACTACATACTGTATGTTGAATTTAGCAATTTATTCAGCAGTGTGAGTGCCTTAAAAATGCACACATTAGTCTTGTTTGCTTCTTGTGACCAGATGTGCGTACGTAACATCATTCTGTCCGTCTTTTAATACGTTGTATTAATATCGACATGATGATTCTGTATATTGAATTTAGCAATTTATTTATTGTTATTAGATCTTATATAAGAAACGGTGGGAAAAATCAAGCAGGTCTACATAGATTGCGGTATGTGTGTGTGTGTGTGTAGAGAGAGAGAGAGAGAGAGAGTACCTTGATGGTGAAGGAGTGCACCATGGTGTCGTCCACGGTGCTGACGCTGACGTGAAGGATCTCCAGCGAGAGACTCTCGAGTGCAGCGATGATCTTGAGTGCCTGCCCCGGCGCGCGGTGAGACACCGTCTTGAGCACCAGGTTGGGCCCTGCAAACTCCACCTTCACGTCGGGGAGGGTGAGGCCGGCCGCCGCTGGCCTGCAGCCTGCCTGCGCGGCGAGCTCGGTCACGAGGCTGTCTAGGGTCGGCAGGTACGTCGTCGTCTGCGTGGAGTAGTTCTGCTGCTGCTGATCGTGCGAGTAGGATGACGACGACGACGTTGGCGTTATCACCGGCGACGCCGCCATGTAGGCCGCAGCGGCCGGGTATGGGAGCCTGCAGCTTCCAGTTCCAGCCGCGCCGGATGCAGCAGCAGGCTTGTACGGGCTGCCCGGGGTCGGCGTCCGGGGGCTTATGGGCACCGCGACACGCGGGCTGAGCGGCGGCGTGGACTTGACGACGAGAGGCCGCGGGCTGGCTGCCGACACGCTACCAGCAGGCCGCGGGCTCAGCACCTGCTCCGCGTACGCCTTGCGGTGCTTCTTGGTCTCCAGCGAACGCAGCACCTGCTGAAGCTCCTTGATGTAGTCCACCACCCCTCCTATGATGGACGCTTGGTCTCCCTGCAAGCAGTTCATTGATTGATGATGATCAACTGAGTAACATACTAACATGAGCATGCAGTTAACAGATAATTTATATATCTCTCCATTTGGTCTCTCTAGCTATTTTGTCTCCCCTCTGATTATTGTAAACAACTCCATGATAGTTCGTTCTTTGCTAGATTCTCTTAAACGATGCATGTTTACTGGAGTACATACCAAAATATAATACTCCTATATATATGCATTGTAGCTTGTTAACCTAGCTGTTCTTAGTTTTTTACTGAACGCAGCATCATGCGTCAACACCCTCGTTTTACAAGGTGCAATAATCATGGAACTATATATACATATCAATTATCACACACACCACACTTGCAACCTAGGACTATCACACTTCACAAGAAAACTGCAAAAAGACAGAGCAGCATACATGCTACAGAGAAGAGAGAGGCAGGTCATCAAGTGCAGCCATCGTCTATGGACGATCGTACATCGTCCTTGCATGGACACATGCTGACATGCACACTTTGTTCAGCGTGCATATATGGACACACACTACAGTGTCACATGCTGGCTTCTCATACAAAAAAAAAATAGAGATGACGCGGTATTTTTCAGTTGGATTACTTCTGTTTTGTTCAAACCATGCAAGAAAAGCTTATTAGATTAAAAATCAAAGATGATGCGGTATGTTTCAGTTGGATTACTCCTGTTTTGTTCAAATCAAGCAAGGAAAAAAAGCTTATTCGATTGAAAAAAAAATGCAATGAAATTTCAAGTGTAGGAAGTCAAGTGTAGAGATTTGCTGAAGTAGTACTTTTAGCAAGTCAAGTGTAGGAAGCATGACAAAAAGGAAGTAGTAGCGAATGCATGCTATATATTAAGACCATGTAGTAGACTAGTAGTAGACTTTTATAGCTTAGCTATAAGCAGTCTTACCCTCTTGACGTAGAAGCAGGGCATGAGCGAGCGCAGCACGGCGAGGTGATCGTTCATCTGCTTCCTCCGGTTGCGCTCCACCGTGATGTGTGACATCTTCGCCTCCCCCTCGTCAGCGGCTGCATCATCTGTCACCGCTGAACCCTTGTGCTTCTTCTGCACGGGAGCGCTGCCGCCACTGCCTTTCTCCTCGTCGCCCGTGCGCTTCCGGCTGTTCCCAGACGGCCTAGCCCCCACGGCGCCAGCAGTGGAGCTCTGGCTATATGCTCGCATAGCCGCAGAAGAACCGCCTCCACCACCATCACCGGCGCCGTTCGTGCGCTCCTCCCATGTAGTCCCGATGATGCTGAAGAGGTCCTCAGCGCCCGACAGGCGGCGCCGGAGCTTGCAGTTGTCGTCGACCACGAGCTCGCACAGGCCGTCCCCCATTGATGGCCGCCGCCGCAGCAGGGAGGAAAGTGCAGTGCACGGCAAAGTAATATAAGCAGGCGGCGATAGCTACCTATGCACGTACTTGTCTCGGTCGTGTTCTAAATATAGCCTCTGAATCTGATCACAGAAGAAGTGGTAGGAGAGGAAGTATGCAAAAAGTGAGAGGAACCTTTTGCTTGCTACTTTTATGCACGCACAGGCTCGAAAAAGTGAGAGGAGGAGAGAGAGACAAGAGTAGACCGTTGTTGCTGATCTTTGTATAGTCATGTGAGAGCACCATCGTCATAAATATAGGGGAAGAGACGGCTCTAGATGGGGGAGCCTGTTCCACAGATACGGCGGCCACAACCGTAACTCTGGGACCTTCGTGCTTCTCATGGGCCCTAGAGATGTCTCAAGGCTTTAATATATATGGTGCTGGACATGAAGGGATGTGGGATCAGTGTGTGAAAATTTAACTTAAACTAAACGCTAGAACCATCTTAGTTTTGTGGGTTTTTAGCTAGGGTAAATCCATGCATCTTACAACTGACTGTTCATTATGGATGTGATTTTTTGTTGTTGTAGCTGCTTAAAAGCATCATCTCTCAAGCCACAACAACAAAGTCTTCAAATAATAATTGAAGTTAGCTTCTACCTAACATGATTAAAAAAACTCAAACACAACACAACAACTAATAAGCACTACGTGAAAACACGCATAAGTGACTAGCTAGCTAAGTAGCTAGTAAGGCTTCCGTACTGTGGACATGCCTGCTCTGGCATGAGCTGTGAAGCACCCTGCTCCACAGTACAAGTTTTTGCCTCCTTCAAAGCGGGCGACCAAGTCTTCCATTGTTGAAGCTCCTCCTCTTGGCTGGACGCCCATGGAGCTCCAGGGCTTAAACTTCCGCTCTGGCCTCGGCGTTCAGGCTGCGATCAATAGTAAGTTTGGTTGCTCGATTTCTCCGGATGTTTCTTCGGGTGCTTTCTTTCTTGTTGCGTCTTTTGGTAGATGCAAGTTCAAGTTGTGTTCCATTTCGGCTAGCCTCCATTCTCCAAGCCACCATCGGTGGCCTGGCCAAGGATTTTGGTGTTGTCCCTTTGTCGGACAGTGTTTTTCACTTCTCGGTCTCCTCTAGGCTTGTTGGTTTTCACGTCTTTAAGTTCCGGTCCTTTTCTTGTACTATTTACAAAGTTTACTTCCATCTATGGAGCAATGGTGGCCCTCGCTGGATCCCTGAATGGAGAGCTTTCTGTGTGGAAGAAGAAAATGCTTGGATCCCAGCACCTAGCAACAAGGCCAAACCTGCTTCCAGCTTCACCAGGCCGAATGTCTCTTTTGCGGATGCAGTAAAACTCACTCCTCTCACGGGAGCTAATCATGTTCCTCTTCGTGAACAAAGTTTGACGAAGAGTGTTTTTGATCGCTTGCTTTTTCAGACCTCTAAAATTCAAGATAAGGGGAAAAGCCCATTGGCTAGTGTGATCAGGCAGGACCCTCAGCTGTTGACTCTGGTCTAAGTTTGAATTTCGGTCAGCAGAAGAGAGTTCAATATACGGACAGGAAAGAGAATCCTGGTTTTTGCTCATGCTGTCTGTCAGAAAATCACTTGAGGAGGGCATGCAAATCTCCCATTAGATGCTTTGCATGCAGGCGTGTGGGATATATTGAGGCCAACTGCCCTAGACGCAGTAATTTGAGCAGTGAGAAGCAGAGAGTTACTATTGCAATCAATGGAAAGAAAAATCTTGAGCAGCCCAACCCCTCTGCTTTGGGAATTGATCTGACCGCTAGGCCGAGGGACATGAGCCCACCCATCTTCAGCTCATTTATGGCTTGGGCCAACTCGAGGCCATCCACATCACATGCTCCACCCCCTCTAGAGCCGATCATTGTACCCTGGCACACCAACAAGATTCCATTGAACAGAGGGCCCGATGTAGTGTTACCCCACTTGCCAGGGACTGACCTATGCCTGGGTACAATAGCAAAAGCACCTCACCTCGATGAATCAGTGGGCATGGCCTTCCAACGGGCTCATCTAGGACCCTTCAAACCAAGAGGAATGCATGTTAAGGAGGTAACAAACAGGCTGACAATGGTCCGAGTTGTGGCGGGAAGAAGGCCGAGGTCAAGAAATGAAGATTTGGCGATCGTGACTATCACTCCGCTCCGTGGTAATCCATTGCACTTCCCTGCCATTGAAGCAGTCATTAGAGAGTTTTTAGAAGAGCAGAGAAGAATTCATATTAGGGAATTTCAACCTTGTCGCCTAGGCCAGGCTTTTGTAAGATTTGAGCATGACCACGATAGGGATAGGTTTGTGCTAGAGAGCCATCATCCTTACAGGGGTGTCAACTTTAATTTTGTTAGACACAATCAGGGGAGAAACTGGAGAAGAGTGGACTTTAATCAAGATTGTTGGCTGATGTTGTTGGGGTACCTCAATGATTACTGGGAGCAAGAGTATGTGGATACTGTCATAGGTCCGTTTAGAAAAGCTATCAGTTGGGATGGGAATGATGCTCACTTCACTAGGATCATTGTCAAAGCTAGGGTCACCAACCTCGAGTCAGTGCCACATTTCATTGTCTTTTCAGATACTAAAGGTTATGCTTGTGAATCATGGACAATACAATATGAAATCCTTCAGCATGAAAACCTTGGAATGGACCCACCGGATGAAGACCCCTTGCCAGTGCAGATGGAAGGCCAGGATCCTTCCCAGTTTGACTTCTTTGGCCTGGGACAGCATGTTCTAGCACCAGTAGGAGCACATGCTCAGCAGCAAGATCCTATCCAAGCTCTAGAGGCACCTGCACAAGAGGGACAAGGTCAGTAGGGAGCAGATTGGCTACAATGGCCTAAAGAACTGCCTACTGTTGGACAACAAGCTGTTGTTGGTCTAGAGATTGGAGCAGGCCAAGGTTTGGGTGGAGGACAAGGAGCACAATTGGACCTAAACCTGAATGTTGCCCTAGTAATCATGGCTTAGGACCTCAATGAAGCCCCACCAGTAGAGGACCCTCAGGAAATGCTTGTTCACCCAGTTCAAGGGGTTGAAACTGAAGAGGAGATGGAAGTAGTGTCGCAGCAGATTATACCCCAGCCATATGACATCCTAGAAGAAGTTGCTGACAACATGGACATCAATGATGAATCCCAACTCCCTATTTTACAACATCATGAAAACTTTCTCCCACTAGAGATCCCAGAAGATGCTCTCATGAATGAAGCTGAGATTTTGGAACATCAGAATAATCAGACTCTGGATCAGGGTTTGCAAGCCCAAAATGAGGTCTTCCACAACAATATTCAGTTGGGAATGGTGAGGACATTCTTCAACTCACCAATACCAGAGATGGGCAGTAACCTGAACCCCCATGGGTTGGCGCCAAACTTCCATGGGCTGACACAAATTTTAGTTCAAAAGCCCCAACATGGGGCCAAAACTATTATTGAGGTCCTAGAGGCTTGGGTGGGTTTTTTCAGGCAATGTTATTAGCACCAGCACAGCAAACCTATGGCAAGAAACTGTTGGAGACCAATTTCCTTTTTCTACTCATGACAGAGAAAGATGGACCCAGGAAGGACATCTCCTTAAGTGACAAGAAATCTACTGCAGAAACTTGTGCACACCTGGAAGAGGAGCTTTAGGGCTTGGAGGGTTTTGAGAAAGCCATAAATAAACAGACATTGGAAGTGACCCCTCTAGGCAAGAAAAGATCTAGAAAGACAAGAATTGGAACACCAGTTGTGAAAACTTTGGTCAAGAGAAGCAGCAGGGTCAAAGCTAGCAATAATGGCTACAAACCAAATGTAAGTGAAGAACTGCTTGGGCTACTCATTTGCTCCTCCAACCCTGTCTACATCTACTCTGAAAAAGATTGGAATGGAACTGTGCCAATTGGAGCCCAAAAGACTAGAAGAGCAGGAGCTTTTGAAGAAGAAGATAGCAGAGCCTGTGGGGAAGAAGCCAAAGAAGGACCCAAGCAAGGAGAATGATGACAATGAAGAAGGCCCAAACTAAGCTCGAGATGGAAGTATTAGTTTTTTTGGGTTTTTTGTGTGGATCTATGTTTCCCCCAAGCTATTCCTTGCTTTCTCTATTGTTTTAAAATGGTGCACATCAGAGCCTGGAAAATCTTGAATTGGAACATCAGAGGCATCAACTCTGACATCAAGTGTAACTCAGTGAGGGACAAGATCTCTGAGACTAATTGTGAAATTGTTTGTCTCCAAGAAACAAAAAGAGAAGCTTTTGACCTATGCTATATCAAAAACTTATGTCCCCTGGCTTTTGACTCTTTTCTACATTTGCCTTCACAAGGAGCTTCAGGGGGAATTATTGTGGTGTGGAAAAGCTCCATGTTCTCTGGACAAATGGTTTTCAATAATGAGTATGCACTAACAGTGGAGCTCACCTCAAAGTTGAACAATGAAAGCTAGCTTCTGACAACAGTTTATGCACCTTGCACATCAACGGAAAAAAAAGCCTTCCTTAATTGGTTCAGGAATATTCATATGCCACCGGAAATAGATTGGCTCATTGTAGGGGACTTTAACCTTATCAGAAAGCCTGAGGACAGAAACAAGGAAGGTGCTGATGTCAATGAGATGTTTCTCTTCAATGAAGCCATCAACAAGCTAGGAATTATTGAGCTCCCTCTGCATGGCAGTCAATATACTTGGACAAACAAGCAGTTTGAACCCCTCCTAAAAAGGCTGGATTGGTTCTTTACTTCAAATACCTAGACAGCTAAGTATCCCAATACTCTTGTCAAGACTTTGGTGATGGAAACATCAGACCATTGGCCCTGTGTCATAGAAATTGACACCAAAATTCTCAGAGCTAGCTTATTCAGATTTTAAAATCATTGGCTCTGCAATGATGATTTCCCCTCAGTGGCTGTTCAAGGTTGGGTATCTGCTCAAGTCCAACTAGACCTAGCCAAAGCTCTTAGACAAATTTAAAAACTTGAGAAGGGTTCTCAAAGAATGGAATGCCAACCTACCAAGACTAGGGAAAATTATTGATAATATCAAATTGGTGCTCCACCTCTTGGAAACAATAGAGAGACTCAGAGATCTCTCACTCCTTGAGTAGAACTTTAGGATAATTATAGCTAAAAACTCATTTCTCTACTAAAACAATAGAGAACATATTGAAAGCAGAGGGGGAAAGTGAGATGGGTGAGAGAAGGGGATGCTGGAACAAGATTCTTTCATGCACACGCCACAATTAGACATAGTAAAATTCTATCTCGTTTGTCCAGGACAGTATTGGAAATAACTTACAATCCCATGAAGGAAAAGCTGCCTTGCTATGGGCATCTTTCAAAGAAAAGCTAGGTGTCTCTGAGTTCAGGCAAATGCTCTTCCACTTAGGAAGCCTGTTCCCCACTGTTGAAGGACTTAGCTCTCTTAAGGAGGCCTTTTCAAAAGAGGAAATTGATGGCCCTAGGCCTGATGGGTTCAACAATGAATTTCTAAAGGGATGTTGGCTGCTGATTGCAGAACACTTTTACTGGCTCTATCATGCCTTTCAAGAGAATGAGATATGCCTCAGAAGCATAAATAGCTACCATATCACTCTGATCCCAAAGAAGGATAGGCCACTAGTAGTGTCTGACTATAGGCCTATCTCCCTACTGAACTCTTCAGTAAAATTGCTGACCAAATTGTTGGCAAATAGGCTACAAGGTGTCATAAAAAACTGATCCATAAGAATCAATATGGATTCATCAAAACTAGGACATTTCAAGATTGTTTGGCTTGGGCATTGGAGTATATCCACATCTGTCATAAATCAAGAAGAGAGCTAATAATCCTAAAGCTAGACTTTGAGAAGGCCTTTGATAAGATTGAGCATGAAGCAAACCCAGAAATTCTAAGAGCTAAAGGGTTTGGACAAAAGTGGATTAAGTGGATAAAAAGCATCCTAAACTCTGGCACCTCTTCAGTACTACTTAATGGGGTACCTGGGAAAGTTATCCAGTGCAAGAGAGGAGTAAGACAAGGTGACCCATTATCCCCTCTCTTATTTGTGTTGGCAGTTGACTTGCTTCAATCAATACTTAACAAGGCAAAAGATCAGAACCTGTTAAAACTCCCAATACCACTCAGAAGCTCAATTGACTTCCCAGACATTCAATATGCTGATGACACTCTTATAATTATGGAAGCTTGTGGCAAACAATTATGGACTTTGAAGGCTTTATTGCATAGTTTTGGAGAATCCACTGGTTTAAAGGTGAACTATACCAAATCCATGATGGTGCCCATAAATACCAGTGAGGATAAACTGATTCATCTAGCTAGAACCTTTGGATGTGAAACTGGAATGTTACCCTTCACCTATTTGGGGTTGCCTCTTAGTCTCACTAAACCCAAAGCAATTGATTTCACACCACTGGTGAATAGATGTGAGAGAAGACTTGTAGTAACTTCTGTTTTTCTAAGCCAAGCTGGCAGGTTGGAATTAGCCAACTCGGTTTTGTCTGCCCTACCAACCTTTTGCATCAGCACTTTTCTCTTACAACAAAATGTAATAGATCAAATTGACAAGTTCAGAAAACATTGCCTATGGAGGAGGGCTGATATCAATGCGAAACAAAAGCCAAAAGCAGCATGGCCAATGGTGTGCAGATCAAGAGAGGACGAGGGCCTTAGAATTCTTAATATCAAGACTCAGAATGAAGCCTTGCTAATAAAGCATCTCCACAAATTCTTCAACAGGGAAGACTTGCCTTGGGTTTCTTTAATCTGGGAATGTTATTACAGCTCTGAAAATTTACCTGGGACATCAAAGAAAGGATCTTTTTGGTGGAGGGATATTTTAAAGTTGCTGGACAAATTTAAAGGTTTAGCCAAAGTAAATATCAATGATGGGGGATCCTGCTTGTTCTGGCATGACCTATGGGGGGAGGACACCCTTGCTCACAAATATCCTGAACTCCTGTCTTTTGCTAAAAAAGACAGATTTCTTTCAGGCAAGGCATCTCTCATACACCACTCCATGGGCTTTTTCACCTACCTTTATCTTAGCAAGAACATGCACAATTAACCAACTTGCAAGAGGAACTCAATGAGTTTGTACTGGAAAGTTCACCTGACACTTGATCATATATTTGGAACTCCTCCTTTTTTTGGTAAGAAAGGCTTACAAGCAGCTCAGTGGTCATTGTAATCATCATCCAACTTTCAAGTGGAATTGGAAGAGCTCCTACCAAACAAGCACAAAGTGTTCTTCTGGTTGTTACTGAAAGATAGGATCAACACAAGGGAGCTGCTAAGAAGAAAGAACATGGTACTGCAGGATTACAATTGTATCCTCTGTACATCTGTGACTGAAGAAAGTTTGATGCACCTATTCCTACACTGCCCATTTGCTATACATTGCTAGGCTTGGCTGAACATTCAGGTTGACCAAAACCTGGATCCTTTTTAGGCTCTCCAAAGCTTTAAGGATCAACTCAGGGTGCCTTTCTTCATGGAAATTATTACCCTCATGTGCTGGGCAATTTGGAAAGCCAGGAATGATCACATCTTCCAACAGATAAACCCACTGTTGGAAAACACAAAGGAAGATTTCAGAAGAGAATTTGGCCTACTTCTTCTAAGAGCAAAGAAGAGCTACTCCCCCCTTATTAATCAATGGATAGCAAATCTAGCTTAGCCTGGTTTCTTTTTCTAGATTGTAGTATTTTCTTCATCTCCTTCTTTGTTTCCTGAACCCTTTGTTGTATCCATATATCTTTGTATCTCTGTACTCTGAACTTCTGTCTGCTCCCAGCAGACCTATTTTCCTTTTTCTTTATTTTTAATAAATCTCAGTAGGGGCCTTGCCCCTCCTGTTCTATCAAAAAAACTAGCTAGCTAGTAAGTATGACATGTCACTAGCAACAAATTAATGGCCATTACAAAGACAACTTGATACTTATTTTGGGTTCAAACTAGGTTAGGAGATACAATCACTAATGATAGCTAAGGTAACTAGTGAAAGGTGTTGATATCCCAGTCACTGTTAAATGCACTGACGGTTAATAATAACTAGACCTATCACTTATGACTTGCTCATGTAAGTGATAGGTCTTCCTAATTAACAAGCTCTAATTAAGGTGATGGGTCTTCAAATGATGTCACTTTTTATGAGATCATAAGTGATGATTTAGTGCTCATAACCGATGGTTTTAGTGCTAACCCAATATTAGTTCACCTTATCTATTTGCTTCATCATTGCAAAATTGGCTAATAGGAGAAAGCCCTAGAACCTTATCCACACTTCAACTATCTCTATGCCCCAGTGCTGATAATATTGCCTCCACAAGACTCCCTTCCACCTTGATGATGCCCTCCTCTTCCACTGCCATCTTTTCTTCAATGATAGGTGCATGCTCGCTCCTCCACAATCACTAATGACAAAGTAACTAGTGGTAAGTGGCAACATCACTTGCATTTTAAATTTAATAAGACTAGTCACCTATGGCTCCCTAAAAATGACATTCTTCTAGGAAACTCTTATTGACCGATCAAAATGTAGCTTATCACTTTTTTCAGATCATAAGTGACAATTTTAGTCCTAGCTCATCATTTTGACTCTATCCGATACACAGGAACCTTCCACTCACCTAGTCATGCATTTCAAAACTGGTTGTCCTAGCACATTATCAATTCAACCATATCACCACCATTCCATATACTACCTCCTTTTTTGTTGATGTTATCACCATCGCACCACCTTTCCACATCAACAATAACCTAGCTCATCCTCCTCCATTTCTTTTATGATGTACATGTGCTTTCAACACTATCCTCCTTCTCCCCGATGAACTCCACCTTTGTGGCATAGTCCACTCCTATCCTTGCCCCATCGACATCGTCCTCCTTATTGGCAACCTTGTCTTCCCAGATCATGCAATCCTCCTCCTTGCCACTGAAATGATCCCATGCTTGACACCATGCCAGACTCCTCCTAGACGACCTCATTACTAGCCATGAGTGCACCCACACCTACTCCCACCCTTCCTCCTATGCTTGTGTACCCTATGCCCCTATATGAATATATAGATGGGTGCTTGATGAATGTGTTGATGAAAATTAGTGTTATAATTTAGTCATTAGTTAGGAAATTATATATAAACTTTAGTTTGATATTTATATTTAGTTACAAATTTTAATTAGAAATTTTTCCTAGAAATTTAGCAAGAAAATTAGTTAGAGATATGGTGCAATCTATATCTTTGACTTTCTTGGTAATTTTGTAGTGGCCTCACTCTCCTTTAGAATCAACTACCAACAATTTCAACCAAAGGTGAAATGAAAGAGTTTTGTGCATGGTTCGCCTCATGGTTTTTGTGCACCAAGTGTGTAGGTGTTCAACGTGATCATGTGGCTACAAGCAGTGACCCTTGAATTATGTGGTAGTTAGTAGCCTTTGGCATAAAACACAATGGATAAAATAAACTCTCTGAAGCAGTTACATCTCTTTTAACATTGTAGATAAACTAATTTAGAATTTGATAATGAATCATCTTTAAGTATGATAGTGAAAGATCAGTCACGGAATGTCATCCAAAGAGCTTGAGAAGTATGGGTTTATTGTGCCCGACCCATCCTATTTTCGAATAAAAGCGCTTTAATAGGGTGAAACGCTAAACCATCACTCGGGATGAACATCAGTGATGGGTTATAACATCACTTCAACACCTTAATAATGGGTCATAGTCAGGGGTGGTGCCTCATGGAGGCGATACTAGGCTTCTGCCCCACCTGCCTCCTCCTCCAACCCCTTAATCTGAAAGGAGGTTTTAATACCTATGCCCATCCATCAAATCTCCAAGATCTCCTCTCACATCAATCTTCTCTTGAGAAGCTAGAATGAGAACTCTCTACATTGCATGTAACTTTATCATTGTTTGCACCTTGGATTGCATGCTCCACTTTTTCTACATTTGCCCCCTGATTTTACCTCACGCTCTGCTGCTAGTTATAGCTGTCAACCATCACTAAATTTAGTTACTATATATATTAGTGACATATGTCACTTTTGAATTTTCATCAATAATATGTTCGTGGTGAAGGGCGCTACGACCGTTATATTACTATTGGCGTTCTCTACCTATCATATTGACCCTCTTTTTACGTTGTGAAGTGCAGCTATGTTAGACAAAAGACATGAGTGCAAATAAAACCACCAAGTCATAACGAAAATATTTTTTCGCTCCTTCTAGTAACATAAAAATCTTGTTCCATGATGTGTACCCCTCCGTCGTCCCAAAAATGTATCCTTTTTGCTATGAACCTTAGACATATGTTTGTCCAGATTCATAACAAAAATGACACTCTTTTTTGGAACCGAGGAAATATGTGTTATGTTAATTATTAGACCAATGCTAAAGGGTGGCTTTGCCACATGTATATGCTAGCTAGTACATGATTGTGTATGTGTGTTATCTGAGATCATCACTTGTAATTTTAGATTTGTGTGCAGTTGTTTTCCTTGTAAATGCATGAGTCTCCATAGAGCGATCGATCAGAGAGGAGATGGCCAGATTTTGGTATGTATTTTCTGTACAAATATGTATATGTGTACATGTGTAGCACACGCACGTTGGTAGTAGTAGTAGTACGGAGTACTTGGCAGATCCTTGGTCCGACCATGCGGCACTAGAATGCATCAAATCAATCGTACGGAGTACTTGGCAGATCGGCCGGTTTAGATCCGAAAATTTTGGCAAAATAAGCACGGTTGTGTTTTCGTTGTTATTTGATAATTAGTGTTCAATTATAGTCTAATTAGGCTTAAAAGATTCGTCTCGTGGATTTTGTCTAAACTGTGTAATTAGTTTTATTTTTTATTTATATTTAATACTTCATGCATGCGTCAAAGATTCGATGTGACGGAAATCTTGAAAAATTTAACGTTTTGGGAGGGAACTAAACAGGGCACTGGTCCGACCATGCGGCACTAAGCAATGCATCAAATCAATCCATCAAGTACCAGAGCTACATGTATCTACACAGAGTCTCCATTAATCCACCGAGAGCGAGCACACCCTCTTTTCATTGCCGGCCACCACGTACGTCCGACATGTCCACAATCACATGTAGCATCGCGTCGTTGGCCGCCATGCATGCATAATAATGCGTAGTTACCTGTAGATTGATTGTGGCGGTGGGGCCCGGCCGTATGAATGGGACATCACACCGGCTGGCGGCGCGGCCGGAGCATCGTCGCAACGACGCGGCTGGCAGAGACCGGCCGGCAGCGGCATTCAATGCGTGCACCTGGCCGGCGACATCAATCCCGAAGTCGGAGCAGCTAGCCAGCTAGCGTAACTATCGAGCCGGCCGGTCCTCATGACCTCATGGGTTCGTCGGAGCAGAAACGTAACACTGCTGCGTGCTGTATCCACATGTACGTCAATGGACAGGATGCATCGGTCTCAGGCTCTCAGCTCGGCGAGCTAGAATCAACCTTGTGAATGCGCCAGACGTACATCCATCTCTCGGCCTTCGTTTTTCCAGTGGATAATATCTCGTTACCTGTGAAGATTCTCTAGTCTCGTTGCTCGTGATCGAAGATCCTTTCTCATGTCTATCTGCTGGATTGCTTGCAGGATCCGTCTATGGCCACCGGCTGTCCGAGAGAAGGGCTTGACTATTGCAAATGCAAATGCAAATGCAAATGCAACTGTAGCTTTATTCTTGAAACAACCCCGATTTCCGTGAAGGGAAATCCACTGAGTCAAAGTGTAATAGGACCGTTGTAGATCATATTACCCAAATTCCAGTCGAATATCACATCCATACAACGATAATATCAGAGTACAAATAGTGTGGAATTACATAAATTATTACATCGCCACATTGGCGGAATCAAAAGTAGCATCCATTCAGAACAGCTTGAAGATAAGATCGCCAAACTCGAGCATAGGAACGAACCCCTCAACCGTCAAACTCCTCGGAGCTATACTCCTCAGCAGAACCTGTGTGCCAAAATTTATCAGTATGATTTGTACTGGCCACTCCCAACCCTATGAGCATTGCTTTGTGGAAATTGGATGCAAGTTGGATATATTAATCAAAAGGAACCTATAAGGCTGGGGTTTCCTATGTATTAGCATATCAAGTATTTATTAACAGTTGGTCAAGTTTTAACACCATTCACACACCCATCTCACCCCATTCCCATTCCAGAGCCAGGTTTCGATCCTGGGATCGATATACCACCATTTCCACACTATCTCCATACCATACCCATACCATCGCTCAGTCGACAGGCCAACTCCCTCTTGGCACTGTCTCAAGGCCTGAAGCCCCTGGCTACGTCCGAACACTCACTCCCGGGGGGAGAGGAGAAGGACTCATCTCACTATCTAGTTTAAGCGAAACCCAGGAAAGGTCCATAGCCGACAAGTCGGCATATGTATCGATCGATCAACCATACACTCTGCAGAGGTTTTACATAACCACAAGATCCGCCTTCCTCGCTGACCGTCGTCAACTGGGTTGATTCCGGCCGCTTGCTAGCCTAGAATAATGCCACTCTACCATTCAGCCCTGGTACACCCCAAGTCCGGTCTAGGGTGGCTGAAACTGTGAGTCATGAACCGAGTCCACAAGGTCTCCATGAAGTCTCGGAAGGGTGTGGGGGGGAATCCTCCGCACCCCGTACCTCCCTCACACTGTCCGCTATCAACCTAGCAGTAGTGGCAATATCCTACCAAGTAGTCCGGCCGTCCCGCACCATATAGGGCGAGTGGTACGTAAGGCTTCTCGGTGAATCTGAGTACTAGTAAGTCCTTAGGGATGACCAAGCCAGAATGTCTTCATCAGGGTTTCCATTTACCGTGCCACCACAGCACCTCCACCCTGGGCTCCTCCCATCACAGGTTCACACCCAGGGCCACCTCATATACCATTTACCCACCACAGGTATCCATTCTAGGGGTGCCCAGGTAGCACCCCACGGCAAGACTTGCCCCAGGCTCATCGTATACTCCAACTTGGTCGACACAACCCTCACCCTCCACGCACCCAAGTCACACACGCAGCACTCTCCCCAATCACCAGTTTCCACCACGCATCAATGTAGTGCAAGCGTAGTAGAAGTAATAAGCAATGAAATATAATAGCAAGCGTGTGACTAGCCTAACAGCAGGGTGAGCAGGGGTAAGGTTGCGTCAAGGTAAAGGCCATCAAGAAAGCATTCTACCATGCAAGTCCTATCATAGTGTGATTACAACAATAAAGTAAAGCACTAGCATTTCTATTTTAGCCATGCGTAATAGGTGCTACGAGGTTGGGTGGGATGTGGCACCTTCAGTGTAGTCGTCTCCGTACTCCTCAAGGTACTCACGATCCTCGTATGTCCGGTTCTCCTCCGAGTCTGCAAACGATCACATTATAGTCGCGTTAGCGACGTCTATAGAATGGCACAAAGAAGCAATGAAAATTCAAAAGAGCCTAATGCACTCAAACATTGGTTCATTGCGTAGAGCTTGATTTTAGATGAATTTTGGTCCTAGTTTCGTATTTTTCTAAGGTCATATGAATTAGTTATGAATTTCCGAAGATTAAATCCATTTCTGAAAATGAAAAAAGGCTGAATTAATCCTGGGCTGACACGTGTCACGCTGTGACTGGACCATGTGGCATGCTGACGTCAGCATGACGTCATCATCTCGGTTCCGAGCTAACATGTGGGGTCCATCTGACGTCAGCATGACGTCATCAACGTCGTCAGTTCCGACAGGTGGGTCCAGGGGCTCTTGGGTCACTGACATGTGGGTCCAGTCAAGGTCAACGTCAGTCAACGGTGAGTCAACGGTCAACGGTCTACGATCAACGGTCAGGGTCACTGACGTGTGGGGCCAGGGTGCTGACGTCAGCGTGACGTCACCTCGGCCGTGCTGCTACTGACAAGTGGGTCCCGCGTGACGTCATCACGTCGTCAGCATGACGTCAGCATCTGACGTGTGGGTCCAGTGTGTCTATGCCACTGACATGTGGGGCCAGCTCAACGGTCAGCGTTGACCGGTCAACGACCAACATGTGCCAGGTCCAAACTGAGCCTGGACAGGGCTGGATTAGGGCCGGTCTGGGCCGGGCTGACCTGGACACGTGGCGTGCTGTGGCGCTGCCACGTGGCGCAGTTGGGCTCTTACTGGGCTTCGTTTCCTGGCTGTGGGCGTGAGCGCGGCTCACAGTGGACCCAAGTTCATGGTCCATGGACCTAAGGCAGGGTCCATGGTGGACCAAGTCCATCGTCCTTCCCTCTAGGCTCGGCTCATGTGCACCGGGTGCAGGCCTGCGCTGCTCAACTCGCCCCCTCCTCCTCTGTTTCTTCCTCGGCGTGCTCCCACCGGCGACGTGCTCACCGGCGAGCTCCCGCAATGGCTTAGGCATCCAATTGAGGTGGGGAAAAGTCTCCCCGTCCCATGGTGATTGCAACGGTGGGGTCGGGGCGACGGATAGGGCTTCCTAGGTCGCTGGCCACGGTGAACGGTGGCTCGAGCACAACCGGCGTGTGGGGGTGGCGTGGGTGCAGCAGCTTAGGCCGGGTTTGTGGTGTGCGTGAGCGTCATAATGCTACAGCGGGCATGTTGGGCAGGTCGAGGGGTCCTCTAGGGCCTCCGGTGGCTTTGGCCATGGCGGCGACTTGCTTCGGCCATGGCAGAGGTCTGGTGGTGGTCTGGTGCACGTGGCCAAGTCACCGCGGCCGGCTATCGACGACTCAGTCTACGCGGCTGTTCTCCAGACATCATGGCGGTGCTGTGACTATGTCCTAGTCCGGCGAGGCGACCGGGCGCGCAAGTGGTGGTGCACGGTACGACGACGGCATCGTGAGCGCGGCGTGCACGCGCGGGTGCACCACGGGGCTCCGGTAGGGTGGTCATGGCGTGGTCGCGAGTGTGCGCGTGGGTGCGTGTGTTCCTAGAGGCCGGAGACGGCCTTGGCCTACGTGCTCCCGGTGTGGAGCGCCATGGCCGACATGGTAAGGTCCGGCGGCGAGTAGGGAGAGACCGGGAGGCTCACCGTAGGTGTTGTGGGAGATAGGATGGCGGTGCATTGGCGGGTTGCGGCCGTGTAGCTCCAAAAGCAGTGACGTGCCGTCCCGCGACCGTGATGAGGACGACGGCGTCGCCCTCGGCTCCGGCGACTTCGGCAAGCTCTTCCCCCTCGCAGCGGCTTCGGCGTTTCCCCCCCCCCCTTCTTCCTCTTCTCCCTCTTCTCTCTTGGCTCGGGTGTGCTGTGGATGGCCACAAGGTGGTGGCGGGGGCACTGAGAGCGCTCGGGCATCCGAGGCCGGGGTTTTATAACCGAGCTCCATGCTCCCATGGCGGGCGGCGATCGAGCGGTGGAGAGGCGTGCGATGCATCAGACGGCTCGCGTGAGGTTGCGTGAGCGTGGCGCAAGGGAGACAGGGCCATGCCCCGGGCGTGACCCCCTGGTCCGCCCTGCCACCGCTGTCGGGGCTCGGTCGCGCGGGCGGTTGGGCGTGGGCGTGGAGAAGACGACGCTGTGGACGGGGTGGGCGACATATGGGGCCAAGTGGCGCGACGAAGGAGAAAAGGAGAAAGCGGAGAGGCGGCATGCATCTTGGCACGTAGTGGTCAGCAGCAGCTGGCACACACTGGTGAAAGCGAATAGCGGTTGGCGAGGCGGTTGGCGGTGGGTGGATGGATGGGCTATGAAGTCGAGCAGGCCTGGGCCACAGCGAGGCTTCCTTCTTCTTTTCTTTTTCCTTTTTCTTTTTTTTTTTCATTTCTTCTCCTTTTGTTTGAATTCAAATTTGGTTTGAATTATGAATTCAAAATTGATGTAACTTATTTATTGGAGTTTAGGGAATTTTTGTTTAGCTATTTTGTATAACAAAAATAGATGTGGTTTTGTTATACAAAAATAGGGTTAGTTTTCTCCTGAAGCATTTATTCTTTTGATTCGATTAATAATTACTTTATGGTTTATTACTTTAATGGAGTTGTTAAGCCTAATATAAAGCAAATGGAAATCCAAATCACAATTTTGAATTAACAATGTATGCAATACTTTATTTGTTAGAATTTAATTAAACACAGTTAACTAATGACATGCCATGCTTATGTGTTGACTTGGGTTGAGGTTAGATCTAATGCGTATCTTAGGTTGGGTTTCTATACATGACACTCATCATCACATGGAAGTTTGGAGAAAAAATTTGTAGTTGGTATTTTTGGTGTGTGGATTTTTGGGTTGTTACAATTCTTAGCTAAAGTTTTTTAAGTTTGACTAAGACTATAGAAAAAGATATCAGTATTTACCACACACGAAAATATGTGCCATAAAAATATATTTCATGACAAATCTAATATAATGGTGTTTATTTAATATTGTAAATATTATAATTTTGGTCAACTCAAAATGGTTTAATGAGTTGAGACTATGTTAGAATTGCAATACTCCTTGTTGGAGAGAGTTAGGCAGCAGTAGTATATGATAATTGACTATGGGAGTTGAGAGGTGTCGTCAATCATCATGAGCTACCCTACTCCATGGACAGTTTTTCAAGCAAAAAGAGGCTACTGGCATGGAGACTGGTCAGGCTTATAGTGAGTTCGTACGGTAGTGTGTCGGTTCTGTAAACTAGCTACCAAGATTCAAGGATACCATTAATCGCTACCAAAGCTTCATTACATTAAAAAAAATCCATCGTCATAACCTTTTTTCTTCATATCTCACTTTATACACCCTACGTAACTACTTAAAACAGATCAAATCTGATGAGCAGATAGGGAGAGAAAAAAAGATGGAAAATAATAGAGTCATGCTATCACCAAGTTGGCCTGCATATGACAAATTTCGACACATGTTCAACAGACAATATATGTTAATTTGCGTTTTGAAAGAGAACATACTCCATCCATCTGCAAAAGAATGCAAGCCCAAGATTAGTGTCCAAAACAAATTAGATATATATCCCAAATTTATTCTTCTCCAATGCACTACGACTCGAGGATCCAAGCATGGAGGAGTAATGGATGGCTTAACCCACCACCACAAGCTATGAGGAGGCCGCCGCAGCTGCCCCCATGGTTGCGCACCCCACAGCCAGTGCGTGGCACTTGCGGCCGCCGCCACCCCTCACCGCTGCCATGATCCTCACCCTGCCTGCTAGTGTCACCATCCTTCAGCCACTGTGCCATGCTGCCACAAGCCCACAACCATCCGAGCCAGCATCCTCCCCCATGCCAACCTTGCCTTCCGCCTCCTCCCCAGCCGCATCGGATCCAACCACAAGCTCTATGACCTCATCAGGCACAGCACCTCTACAGCTAACACTACTACAGAATAGCACTTCACTGCCGGTTCAAAACACCCCATCACTGCTGGATTTTGAACCAACACAACCATACCGGCAGTGATGAGGGTCAACTATCACTATCGGTTCCTACAAACCGGCAGTGTTCTTCAACTTCACTGTCGGTTCTTTACACAACCCAGCAGAGTTCAGTTCCACCAACACTGCCGGTTCATGAGACCACCCAGCAGAGTTCAGTTCCACCAACACTGTCGGTTTGTGTTTTAATCGGCGGTGTTGTCATAACTAGCACTGCCGGTTTGTGACAAGAACTGGCAGTGATGGCTAAGCCAACACTGTCGGTTTGTGGCTCAAGTCGGCAGTGCCATCTTGGCCATCACTGCCGGTTTGTTGCTAACCGGCAGTGATGGTTATGACAACACTGCCGGTTTGTTGCTAACCGGCAGTGATGGTTACGACAACACTGCACTCATGGATCCATCGCAGGCCCCACCTTGATGAAGGGTTGTATCTTCCAATCACGGTCGCCTCGTGGGGTGACATAAAGGGGAGGAGCAGGTGCCTCTACCGCTGTCATCGGTAAGGGTGACACGGAGGGGAGTGGGGGGAGGGCGCCGCCACTACCACCGCTGCAATAGACAACATTGCTATTTGTGGGGACAAAATAAAGTGGAGGGGCAGGTGCCACTGTCGCTTGGGGTGATTAGGAGGGAAGGGGATTGGGTGCTCCTACTAGACCTAGCAAGACACATCCAGGCACTGCATTGCACACTAAATCCATCGTGCTCTGCTCTGAATGGGGAACAGGGGAGGAGTGCAAGAGAGAAGATGAATCACGAAGGAGTGCAGGAGAGACCATGTGGAGTTATTTTTCTTAGTGGGCCCCACACATAGCTACTTCATCCCAAGAGTTGTATTCTTTCTTGGACATTCTCCTCACCCTAGAATTGAATTCTTTTATGAATAGATGTAGTATTGTTGAAGGCAGGCACACCACATAGAAAAGCCTCACGTCCATGGATGATCACTTTCTACGTGGAAAACACAAGCATGCGTGCTCATGAAATTGGTGGATACTGCCATGGTGTGCCAAGGACCCAGACCCTTGTGGGTTAGCTATTGCATACTTCCTCCAACTATATTTTTTGCTTCAAATAGTGTAGTTACTGAAAGCCCTAGTTTAGTTTTGGTAATTGAGTCTCAACCATGTGGAATAATGCTTTCGTTGAGTATGATTAGCTAGAGTCCACTTGATGATGATGGACAAGGCATAGGAGGTGATGAAGATAGAGATCATGATCACTTATATGCAAGGGTTCATCAAATGGAAAGAAATTGGAGCAAAAGCAATCCATAAGGCAAAGGTATAAATAGGGCTTTGCTTTTGCCAACCATAGTGTAATAGAGTGCACTATTGGGTTTAGGATAGATAGTCATACTATAAAGAGGGGAAATCTTTAGTTACAATGGTTATATAGTGCCATTAGTCTCATGTGCATATGAATTAGCCTTAGTGGTGTGGTTAAAATGCGAGAAAAATGCCTTTGAAAATGCTAACTCACTTGCACAAGTTGGTTGATCACTTGAGGAGTTGGCACGTTTGAAAATGTGGCAAGACGACAAGCTTGTTGGGTGGTTGTCTTGCACCTAGCGGGTTGGATTGGCCTCCATGGTGGTCGGGCCTCTAGGGCACCGGATCTGCCAATGTGGCGTCCGATGCTAGTTGAGTGGTGGTGTGGGCTATTGACCTCCTAGCTAGCCCACGGTGGCTAGCAGTAGAACCACAAGCCAGCGCATGTGGCAGAACCGCCCGAAATAACACACCTTCGGAGGCACTCGTCTTCCACCAGACACTAAGTGTCCCGACAGCAAGCTACATCGAGCGAGTTCCGTTGAGCACACCCCAAGGGAGAGCCCGAATAATCCACATTTATCCCTCAGGATCCAATAATGAGAACAAGTTTACATTACTTAGTCCATTTCATACATCCAGAGTTCTTAGAAATACATTATTATAGGACCAAATTCAAAGTGCAGAAATTAACAACGGAATGAAAAGAAACATCTATCGATAATATACAAGGATCCGTCTATGCCCACCAGAAGAATCCTTCACACAATGGCTACTCCTCAAGCAGTACCTGCAACAGGGGTAAATAAACCCTGAGTACACAATGTACTCGCAAGACTTATCCGACTAATATGAATAATTTCCCGACTTCAAAGAATATGATAAGCTTTATGGTTTGTTGGGTTCCTTTTTGTAGAAAGCAATACTAATAGTGAATCCTTATGTATGTTAATTATTAGCATTCATGATTAGTTCATTATCTAACCATTCTATGTAAGCACATGTTCTACTTTCAAGCAAGAGTTGAGCAAACAGTTCCATTCCACCACCTTTCCTCTTTCAGTTCTTACTACGGTGCTAGAGTGTAGACAAGTCATACTGGATCGCCCGGTGATTCGTGAATCAATGTGCCCAGCTGGGTACCCCAAAACACACGCCCCGCTTGTACCCCAGACACAAGCAGGACCAACCTGCCACTCTCCTGTCACAGGGTCCAGGTCCCCGTCCAAACTTGGACTCCAAGCCCCCGCTCTTGAATGCCGGACTTAGTGCGGTGCTTAGAGCTCCACCATTCCCGCCTCTAATCAGTTAGTCCGAAAAGAGCCGGAACCCATGACAAGAGAGCAACAAGTCTTCCCTGCGCCCATACCAAGTATGTGCTCAGAATAATAAGTCTGTGACTTGCCTAGAGTCCATTGCAACGGCCGGTCCTTAACCGACACAAACAGGGAAAAAGTGTAACCAAGCTATGCCCCATTGGCCGCAGGACACAACCTCTTACACCCACCAATACCCAAACCATATCTCTGTTCGGTCTCCATTTTTCCTTTCTACCATTTTATCATGAGTGATCTTAATAATCACCTATTGTGAGTAACGACAGGTTACTCACGCTACCAAAATCCTGAGCATAGCAGCTACTCAACCTATACTAGTAGGACTCATAGGTAGGTATATCTATGCATCTAGTTTCCATAAAATGCCTATAACGTAAATGCACATCATATATATATTCAGTGATCATTCAAAATAAGTTTATGCACCGGGGCTTGCCTTGGGCAGGCGGGGCGTCAACAAAGTCAGCAATTGATGGCTTTGGGGCTCCCTCCTGAACGAGAATCTCCTCCTCGTACTCTTCAATGATCTCCTCATACTCATGTTCGCCCACAGGCACAAACTCTACCAACTCGTTATCTACATGTATGAAATGATGATGCAACATTTAGTAATACGGCAACAGCAACTCTTAAAATAAAATACATCTATCAAGCTACTAAATTAGCTCTACCGACTAAGACGCTAAGTTGCCTATCATTTTCACTAAACATGTATGAAACATTGCATGTATTAACTTAGCAACTAAAGGCATTCTTACTCCTAATACTGATTTACTATATATATACTAAAACAAGGAGTACTAGCTACCATATTTATCAACCTATTCTAAGGCTACAAAAATTACAGTGAGCACATAATAATACAATGAATCTACTGTAAAAATTTCATGGTCAAAGCTATTACCAATTTGTCACAAAAATTCCTACAAATATTAAGCTAAATAATGCTAAGCTTTCCTAAATGAATTAATGAGTCTATCATTATCACATATATCTGTAAACCAACTATACCAACAGATAGATCACATTTTTGTGAACCTAACAAATTTTGTTTCACTATTTTTGGACACCAACAAAATTTACTATAATTTTGCAAAGATCAGCTCAAAACTAAATTGACTAATCCTTTACTAATTCACTGGAAAAAAAAGGAAAACTGAATTCAACCCGCGCGGTCCGCGAGTGAGCGGCGCGGCCCACTCCCGGGCATCACGCGCGCGCACGCGCGATCCACTGACACGGCCCACGCGAGAGTGGCCCAATAGCGCGGCGACGGCCCGCACGTGCCGATCATTTTGCGAAAACACCCTCGGGCTACCGGTAAAAGCGCAAGCACTAAGCGCACTATTCCTTCAGTCTGCGACTACGCAAACGGCCCTTGCAACAATCTGTCTTCACATCGAGGGGTTCCTGACCTGGCCTCGCACGTCGGCGCGGCAGTCGATGGCACCAACGACCCCCGCCGGGCAACCGAGACCCACCCAGCCCTATCTAAGGAGCCGGTACTTGCCTTGGCGCGAACGCGAAACACTGGGCGATGAAAACATGAGCCGGGACGCCGTAGTAAAGTCGGACCATGGCGGCGGAGCTCCTGCAGCAAAAGTGGTGATGTTCCGGTGAGCTACAACACGCCGGAGCAGTAGGGTAGCGCGTGAGCTCAAGTAACTCACCACGGACCCAGCCGAGGTGGTGGTTTGGCCGGAGGCGTCCGGAGCCAAGCTGGCCGCATGTGCACGGACGGTGCGGTGGTGCACCATGGCAGCAAGACCCTGTCAGGGGCGTCTAGGAGGTGGTAGCAACTCGGCAAAGGTGCCCTGGGTGATGGGTAGGTAGAGGCAAGGCTGGCGGTGCAACAGATCGAACGCAAGCAGCTCTGGAGTGGGGGCTTTGCCGCCGACGCATGCCAATACGGTCTTATCAACACGAGAAGAAAGCTCCAAATTGGAGTATGGCACGCCAAGGATCAATGCAAGATGGGGTCGGGTGGCTGGCTGACTACATAGTGAAGCCGTGGGCAAAGTTAATTGGACCGAGGTGACTCCACCATGCTGAATTGAAGGTACGGGTCTGACGACCATGGCGGCAGAGGCAACAGGGAAAGAGCAGACACGGCTCGCTCGTCGTTGCCATGGTAGGACGTGGCTGTCAACTCGTAGTTCAAGCGTGCACATGCTACAGGCCATTGGGGGATCAGTGAAACGCACTCAGGAACGATTGGCCGCATTGCCATAAATACAAGCCGACAGCGGCTCGGCCATGTGCACCGCAGTGGCTGGCATCGGACTGCGGAAGGCAGCAGTGCAGCATCACAGCGAGCACGGATGTGATGGCAATGGCAGGCGGGGCAATCCCACGCTCGTGCAGACGTGAAAGATCGGCAGCAGCAGTGATTGTGCGACAGCGGCGGTCGGAGCACAGCGTGACCGTGGATGCAGTACAACGCGACGGCGAGCAGCTACGGCATCACGCGGCAGCAGCCAGGATCGGCCAATCCACAGGCCAGCCGTGGCCAGGCCGAGGACGGCCCTGACATCGGCAACGCGACCATGCGCTCATGGCATGGCTGGGATGACCGCGGCGAGCATGGGCACAAGGTGACCATGCACCGGAGACTGGAGGCTGAGACATGAGTGCGTGCACGATTTTTGAAGCACCAGTTCTGGCCTAACTAAACTGCCCAAAGCTTACCCAGCTCGACGAAGCTAAAGAGGGTTGATTAAGCTGCTAATAGGACCTACCCGCTCGAACCAAGGTGAAGTGGAGAGGGAGATAGGAGACTGCCAAGCTAGCATTGCCGACTGACATCCGGAGCTAAAGCTAGGCTGCCAAGTTACTATTTTTAGCTTTCCAATGCAATTAATTAGTGATCAAGTCAAGCCATAATCAAAGTAACCTTGCTACCATTAGGAAGTACAGACTTAGGTGCAAACCACTGAGCAAAAATATAGCACAAGCCTTGAGCTAAGTTTTCCAGATTTAATTCACTAATATCGCATCATCACACTGCTTTCAACTTGAGAATTTTGCTAAGTCTCGATCGGATTCGCGTCAAACTCGATTTCCAAGCTATTAGCACAGTTAGCTAGTGAATTCATTTTTTTACCGTAGGTATTTCACCGTCATCTACAAGGTTTGTACTTCGAACTCTATTAAAGTTTCGTATGGGCGTTCTATAGCATTTTTTGCTCAATAAAAATTGGTTTTAAAACCCTAAGTGATATAACTTGACTATGAAATGTAACTTTCGTTTTGTGTTTCCGATGATTGTTTCAAGTTACAGAAATTGATCTACCCCTTTATATCACATGCATTAACACATAACCATGATGCTCATGACATGTTTTAGCAAAAGATCTACAGTGTAACACCGAGGGTATTACAGCGCAGTGGGACCATGGCTAGGGCTGAGTTGGGCCACCGAATGGCCTCCGATATACACCTTGGACTTCGGTATACAACGGAGTTGGGCCACCGAATGGCCCATCGGAACATTCTATCGGAGAGCATGTATTTTTGGCTCGTTGAACTTAAAGCCCACCGGGATATCCGGTGGGGCACCAGAGCCCACATAGGAGGTGCGCTGTGACCGTTGGGCGTGACCTGCTCTGGCAGTCGGACCGTTCGGCAGGGCAACTAACACGTGGGGGCAATGTTGCAGTCCACTAACGCGTGGGCACTACTGGATTCATGTTCTTTGCCGAGTGCCTCACGGCAAAAAATTGATCGGCAAAGCCCTCTTTGCCGAGTGTCTTTTATCGGGCACTCGGCAAAGGCTTTGCCGAGAGCCCCCAGGGCACTCGGCAAAGAAAAGCGACCGTCATAGTGCCGGCCCCCGTTGACGGTCGCTTTGCCCAGTGCCAACCCTGCAGGCACTTGGCAAAGATTTTTTTATTTTTTAAAAAATATTTGCCGAGTGTCCTCTATCCGGCCCTCGGCAAACATGTTTTTATTTTTTTTCTAAAAATTCTTTGTCGAGTGCCCCCTTGCCGGCGCTCGGCAATGTTTGAATTTTTTTTTAAAAAAATTCTTTGCCGAGTGCCCTCTGGCCGGCACTCGGCAAAGTTTGAATTTTTTTAAAAAAATCTTTGTCGTGGCACTCGGCAAAGCTGGAAAAAATGGTTTTCCGACCGCCCATTTTCCCAGCTTTGCCGAGTGTTGTGACCATGGCACTCGGCAAAGGGGTCCTTTGCCGAGTGCAACACTCGGCAAAGTGACCCAAAACGACAATTTTTAATTTTTTTTACATTCCATCATGACAAATAAATTCATACAAACATATATCACATATATATCTCATCCATCACATATATATATCATTCATCACATATATATCTCATCCATCCACACATCCATCCACACATATCACATCCATCACAATATATATCACATATATAATAATAAGTGCTCAAGTCCATCCAAATAAATCCACAAGTCCATCAAAGTCCACAAGTGCACCACAAGTATATCACAAGTCCATCACCAAGTGATCAACAAATGAAAAAATACAACGTGCACTCATCTCGGCCACTGCGACTGTGGTGAAGGCCCAGCTCCATCATTCGGAGGTGCATGAGGTGGATTATTCGAACCACCGTCAGATGGAGACTGCACAAAGGAGAAAAGATTGCATGTGAGACAAGATTATTTGGATAACTAATCTAGGAAGGTAGAGGCCATACAAGCAAAGCACAAGCGAAAGTAAAAAAACTTTCATACTCATAGGAGTAGCTGCAGCTGTAGGACGCGGAGGCGGAGGTGGAACCAACAACCCAGCTGGCAGAGAGAAGCCCACATGTTGCCCAAGCCCTTGTAGGAACTCTGTAATGTCCGTCAGCCTCTGCGCCTAGGCCTGCCGCTCGGCCTCCAGCTAGGCCACCATCCTCTGGTGCCCAGCCTCCAGCTCTTGACGTTGCCTCATTTCTTGTTCCAGCCGGGCCTACAATATTTCACTCCAATGTTTCAGTAATGCAAAGCTAATTAAGGTGTGTAAAGATCAATGTATGATGAGTAAAATAGGAATAACCTCGAGTGCATCGACCCGATGCTGTGCAGCGGTCGATCGTGTGCGAATGGCCGGGCTCTCGCTCGTCCTCCGTGCTCGGATCTGGGAGAGAGAGGGAGTAGAGGCCATGTCGATGACGTCGTCACCAAGCCAGAACCACCCATGCTTCTTGCCTTGCCCCACCCTCATGACGGCCTCTCCATCGAAGTCCTAGGTGCTCGGATCGTGGTCTGACCCATGGAGCGACCTCGCCACCTCAGTGTCCTCACTGATGCGGGAGTGGATGCTCGGGTTCGTGTATGCCTCGGGCGGGTCCTCCAAGTTGAAGGAGACGTCAGACGTCGCCTTGCCCTTGTGGGCCATACACCATGCCTGGAAGTTCGAGAAAGCCTGGACACTATGTGATGCCGACTGCGAGAAAGACAGCATGATGATTATAAATCAGGCAGAACTGAGCGTCACAATAGATAAATGAATTCGTGTACCCATGCTTGTTTGTATCCGGCGAGGCTGCGGCTGCCTTGATGGTGTGCTGGACCTTGCATCTGCAAACGACGGTCCAGGGCATCCCTATGCATCTTGAGCTACTCCTCCGTGAACCACCTCTCCACCATCATCGCCCAGCACTCGGGATACGCTTGGCACCACCAGGGAATCATCTACACGTCATCAAGTATTGGACATATAAGAAGATCAAATTAAACCAACTTAATCTCAAAACGAATAAATATTGATGTTCTTCATTTACCTCAAGGTACTGCTCCCGGGTCAGCTGCATCTCTCTTGCGTCTTTCTTGGTTTTCCTCTCTCCAAGCTTCGACCCGTAGTACGTTATGATGGCCTAGATGCGCACCTCGGGATGCATGTCGGTGACGAGTTTTTTACAGGCTTTGATAGTCACCTACTCCACCCTGTCCTCAAATCCCTCCTTGCATCTGTAATAAGTCTGCATACAAAAGCGATGTATCCATTCATTATTTCAAGAAAAGTCCAATGAATGCGACGTATTGAGCAATGTTGTGCGAGGGAGACTTACCCAAAACTCTGCCTTCACCCGCGCCGCCTTGTTGGGGTACTCCGCATCGATGGCGATGGCGTAGTGGTCAAACGAGTAGGCCGGCTCCGTCTTCGATGCATACATGACAATGCCGGGGAAGTGTTGCGTGCACAGAAGACCCGGGATGCCGTTGACTAGCCGTGCGCTACCACCCGACCCAACCACCCAGTTCCTGCACAAGTGATTAAGAAAATTATTAGTTTTTTTCATCATATCATATGAAGTAGTGGTGATTACATATAAAGTTACTTACTTTTGCCCTTCGGGGTGAATCACTGGGCATCGGTGAGGAAGCGGGACCTCGCAAGTAGACACTCAAAGAGGAGTCAGAGGAAGCGAGAACCGTGCCTGCCGCCTCCCCCTCGTCGTCCTCGTGCGGCCCATCCTCCTCGTCCATCTACCGAACCAGCTCCTCGTCTGACTCGTCCACAGGCACCACCTCCTCCTCTAGCTCCTCCTCACGCGGCGTGGGAGGAGATGTCCCCCTCCTGTGGCTGGCGGTCCTCCTCCTCCTCCTGTCCGATCCCTCCGCCGCCCCCTCCGCCTCCTCCTGCAGCCAGCGTGGTCTTTGGTAAATCGAGTTCACGGACCTATGACGGTCGTCCGCCATCTTTGTTCAATCACCTGCAATAAAAAAGAAAAACAAGACGTAATTAGAAATAGGTGCAAAAATGAACAAAACATACTTACAAAAAACATAGTAATACATGTATTAGAAATATATGCAAAAATGAACAAAACATAATTACAAAAAACATAGTATTACATGTATTAGAAATAATCTTCATGATTGAGATTAGCTGGATCATAGGTCTCGTCATCACTATCAACATTGTCCAACTCATCAACACTATCCGAAGGAGGAATGTTGTCTTCATTGTCATTGCCTAAACGTAATCGCTCAAGCATTTGTATGTCCTTCAGATTTCGCACCTCGTCTCCAGCGTCCTCGTCATCATCCCTTTCATTGTCTACTTCCATTCCTATCTCTTCGGTTAAGTCTATGTCAAACCTCCCTTGTAGACCCTCTTCTTGATAGAACTCTCCATCATATGTGTTTGGGTTGAAATTGTAATCTTCATTGTTTGGGACAGGTAGTTTACCGTGTGGCGATACCTTGTGCACAATAGACCAACCCTTAAGATGCTCGGCGTCTTTGCACGCGTATGACGTATAATAAACCTAGACAGCCTGTTGAGCCACAATGTAGACATATTTTCCTAGATAGACGGAATCATATCGAATCTTGACTAGCCCAAGCTTAGGGGTCCGTCTTGTTACTCCAGGATGAAACCAGTGGCATTTGAATATGATAGGAGTAAGAGGTTTGGAACCATAGAATGATAGTTCATAGATTTATTCAATTCTTCCATAATAGTCGAGTCCATCAGTGCCGGGCGTAACAACTCCGTTGTTTGTGGTTTTTCGATTGGGCCGACTCTGCTCGTAGCTTGCTGTGTGAAAACGATATCCATTCACGTCATAACCGGTAAATGACTTGACCCTAACGGCACAGCCGTTTATAACCTGTCTCAGCTCGTCACTTATAGGCACATCAGTTTGGGCTTTCTATTTGAACCAACAAATGAAATCAGGGCTCTCTGGTCCTGCACCCTATGAAAGAAGGGTATCATTTTCTTGTGGGGTAGGTTGCCTTGATCCATGCCAAGATTGACGAAGAAATTCCCTGTACCAATGAGAAACAAGGGGGTTGGACGAAGAAACAAGGACATACGGCGAAATGAAACAAGTTCGTTCAGAACTTACCCAATGAACGGCTGCACCTCGACAAGGTTGGTCAACACATATAGCATGATACTGCGCCACTCTTCATTTTTCAATTGCTTAGTGGTCGATGCACTTGCATTTCCGAGTTGCCCTTGGAAAAGGCTGAGGTTCGATTCATTTTCGCCAGCATTGTAACGAGGGGGTGGCTTATAAATGCTAGGAAGGTTCTCAGTGTAGTATTTCTCTGTGAAGTTTGACACCTCCTCTAGAATGTATGCCTCTACAATGGAAGCCTCAATTTTGGCTCTATTTATATATTTTTTGCGAAGAGTCTTCAAACATCTCTCGATTAGATAGCACCAACGGTCCTGCATGGGCCCCCCATCCGTGCCTCATATGGGAGGTGCACAATCAAATGCTGCATCAGCAAGAAGAAGCCGGGTGGAAAGATCTTCTCCAACTTACAGAGCAACACGGGTGCCGCTTTTTCCAACTCATCAATGATGGTCCGAGAGAGCTCCTAGGCACAAAGCTGGCAGAATAAGTAGCTCAACTCTGCCCGCACTTGCCAGACATGCTCTAGGACATAGCCTCGAACCATCGCCGAAAGAAGCCGCTCAATCCATATGTGGTAGTCATGACTCTTCATCCCGTTGACTCGCAGAGTGCCTAAGTTCACTCCCCTCTTTAGATTCGTTGCATACCCATCAGGGAACATTAGCATCTGGATCCATTCAAGTACTTCCCTCCTTTGGTCTTTTTTCAAGACAAAATCGGCCTTAGGCCTTCTCCAGGTCTTGCCATGACTATGAGGCTGCATCTCTTGATTTGGTCTATCGCACAACGTTGCCAGGTCCACTCTAACCTTAGGGTTGTCCTTAGACTTTTTAGTGTCCATGAGTGTTGCCCAAAGTGCCTTGGCGATATTCTTTTCAGTGTGCATTACATCAATGTTATGTGGCAGAAGAAGGTCATCAAAATAGGAGAGCCTCGTCATGCCCGAGATATGAGTCCACATAAGTTGCACACCATATCCCACAAAACCACCTTCTTCATTGGGCACAAGAGCATCTATCTGAGCATGAACCTCGGCACTAGTCATCATCCGTGGTGCAGGGTTTGCCACTTTGACACCTTTCGTAAAGTTCTTGATGTCTTGTCTGAATGGATGCTCAAGAGGTAGGAATTGATGATGTTTGTCGAACGATGAATACTTGCCACCCTTCTGTAACCAAATGAACCTCACACCTTCCTTGCATATTGGGCATGGGAACTTCCCATGAACACACCTGGCACAGAATATCCCATACGCCAGGAAGTCATGCAGGGAGTAGTGGTACCAAACGTGCATTTTGAAGGTTGTCTTTGTAGCTCGATCGTATGTCCATACCCCTTCGTCCCAAGCACCGACCAATTCATCAAACACGGGCTCCATGAACACACCCATATTACTCCCTGGGTGTCCAGGAATTATCAACGTCAAGAATACGTTATGTCGTTGAAAGGAGACACCGGGGGGAGATTAAGGGGGATAACGAAGACGGGCCAACATGTGTATGGGGCAGCCATCATTCCATAAGGATTGAACCCATCTGTTGCCAGCGCGACACGTACATTACGAGCCTCATCTGCTTTGTCACTATGTTTGTCATTAAAGCGGATCCAAGCTTCACCATCGGATGGATGTACCATCTTGTCAGGATTGTACCGTTTGCCATTTTTGTGCCATGTCATCTGTTTCGCAGATTCCTCGGTCATGTATAGCCATTGGATCCTTGGTAGGAATGGAAGGTACCATAGGATTTTCATGGGGATCGTAAGTTGCCTCTTCTGGCCATCATCGGAGTCTACCTCCAGGTACCTGGAGGATTTATACTTCGGACAGAACTTTGCATGCTCGTGTTCTTTCCTAAATAGGACGCACCCCTTCGGACAAGCATGTATCTGCTCATACGGCATCTTAAGTGCACGAAGGAATTTCTGTGACTCGTACATGCTCTTTGGCAGAAGGTGGCCCTCCGAAAGCAGGGTGCCAATCATGGCCAACATCTTATCAAAGCCTTCTCGACTCAAGTTTAACTCGGACTTCAACCCCATTAAGCGTCTAATGGCATCCAGTTGAGACACCGTTGACCGATCGTGAAGGGGTTTCTATGCCGAGTCCATCATGTCGTAGAACGCCTGTGCGGCTGCCTCCATCTCCTCCTTCTCACGTCCCTCATCGAACTATCCTTGGTGAAAGTCATCTAACATGTCTGCTACCCCGGCATCAGCATCAAAAGCCTCCACCCGTGGTCTCACCACCTCCTCTCTCATACGATGGGCTTCACCATGGTGGACCCACTGGGTGTAGTCTGGCATAAATCCATTCTTCACAAGATGTTTACCCATTTCCACCTTGTTTACCCTTCTCCTGTTTCCACATTTGCTGCAGGGACACAAAACTAGGCAATGTCCTTTAGCAGCCTTGCCAAATGCACTATTCAAGAAAGCATCGGTCTTGTTCATCCATTCCGTGGTGTAATCACTCTGACTTCTCTAGCCCGTGTACATCCACTGACGGTCATCCATCCTCTAACATATGTATCAGCGAGTAATGTAACCATCAATTGCATCTACATGGTGTTCCTACTGTCTAATAGGTGAGGATAGGTCCTAATCCCACCCGTGGATGCATAGATGAGGTTAGTTTTCATGCTCTACTCCTATCCGAGACAGAATTTCAGCAGCACCTCCCCGTTGTTCTCTAGATACATGTCCTGCCAAAGAAGAGTGGGTATCCGGAGAACAACAGAGAGGTGATGCTGAAACTCTATCTCGGACCGGAGCAGACCATGGAAACTAACCCATCTACGCATCCGCGGGCCGTCCAAAATACGTGGACAATCCGAAACAGATACGATCATAGATATGCAAAGATCTGCATACCTCCAACCATATCTCTTTCGAACGGGAGACGCCTAACTGGGTTACGCGATCTACGACCATGATACGAAAATAGGGGTTATACCTAGGGTGGCAGTGGAGTCAGGCTAGCGGGGCCATGGCTGGTCGGTGCAGTGGCGAGGCGACGCGATGCAGGCAGACCGGCACGGCGACGGGAACTCCGACTCGGCTCCGACGGGCTCTTCTCTACAAAAATGGAACAAAAAACTGTCATTTAAAAAAAATCGGCAGAACCTCCCCCGCACGGTGAGGTTTCCAAAACCTGCAAAAAACAACGGCACGATGGACGACAAGCACATATGTCTCAAGAGAAGCCATGTAGTTTGGATATCAATCCATGCAGAAGAATATATCCAAGTAGTACCACTACTTCTACTACTACTTCCACTATTGCTACTACTACTACCACTAGTTCTACTACTACTACCACTACTTCTAATACTACTACCACTAGCACTACTACTACAACTATCACTACCACGACAACAAGAGAGAGGGCATACCTGACGAGCGTCGGGGGTAGGGGTCGGGGTCACCGGAGTCAGGAACGGGGTCAGGCACGGGCGACGTCGGGGCGAGCGGTCCACGGTGCACGGCCGGGGGCAGGGCTGGCTCCTACTCCTTCTCCTCCTCCTCCTCCTCCTCCTCCCCCTCCTCCTCCTCGCCTCCTCCCCCTCCTCCTCCTCCTCCCCTCCTCCACCCTCCGGTGTTGGAGGGGTCAGGCATGGCAGCCGCATGTAGCCACACGCCGGGCCACCTGTATGTGGCCATGGGCTGGCGGCCATGTGATCAGGTGGTGGGGGGGCCTGTGGTGGTACAGGCTTTGGTGTCGATGGGTGGTAGGGTGTGTGGATGGTGGTGTGTGGCTCATGGTGTGTGGCATGCAAGGGCATGGGTGGTGGTGGCGGTAGGTGCTTGCAGTCTTGCGGCGGTGGCGCTAAAATTAACAAATGTGTGGCGCGTGCTTATGAGCGTGTGTGCAGGGTGTGTGGGTCGGCCCAGCCGGTGGGGTTAAATCCCCCTTTGCCGAGTGCCCCCGATCTGGCACTCGGCAAAGGGTTTTTTAATTTTTTTTAACCGCCTCTTTGCCAAGTGTCACCTGGCCTAGCACTCGGCAAAGAAGGTTTTTTAAAAAAAAAAATTTGCCGAGTGTCCCAGATCTGGCACTCGGCAAAGATTTTTTTTTGGAAAATACTTTGCCGAGTGCCCCTGACACGGCGCTTGGCAAAGATCCTTTTTTAAAATTTCTTTGCCGAGTGCCCCTGTGAAGGCACTCGGCAAAGATGAAATTTTTAAAAAAAATTCAAAACCCTCTTTTTGGCGCCTCATTCTTAGCACTTGACAAAGACCTCCTTTGCCGAGTGCCATGCCCCGGTGCTCGGCAAAGTTTTTTTTTTGTTTTTAGCCTCCAAATTTTTTGTGCAGCCCTTTTAAAGTACCAGGAACTCCTCGTTAGAATTTGGGGATTTTTTGTGGTTTTTTTATCACATGTAGAGATGTCCTGGTTTGTAAGCATCGTACGTGACAACGTGCACGAAATCTTTGAAATTTTTATCATAGCCTCCACATACGATATCACGACATCCCAACAAGTTTCATGATTTTCGGACTTCGTTTGTTTTTTATAGAATTTAAAAACACTTCGCAAGCAAGTTCGGGGTCATGTTTCGTGAACAAGATGTCCGAAATTTTGGGTCCGTTCCTGGATACGGCCTCACACTACACTCAGTAACATGACTATCATTTTTTTAATCATTAAATTCCATTATTCGTACCACGTGCAGTTCAAATTTATATTTTTGAAAAAATTCAAGTAAACGAAATAAAGTAACTAAATATATCAAAAAACCACAAAAAATCCTCAAATTCTAACGAGGAGTTCCTGGTACTTTAAAAGGGCTGCACAAAAAATTTGGAGGCCAAAAACAAAAAAAAACTTTGTCGAGCACCGGGGCATGGCACTGCAAGCAAGGGGTCTCTCGCCGAGTGCCAAGAATGAGGCGCTCGGCAAAGAAGGTTTTGAATTTTTTTAAAAAAAATCTTCTTTGCCGAGTGCCTTCACAGGGGCACTCGGCAAAGAAATTTCAAAAAAAATGGATCTTTGCCGAGTGCCGTATCAGGGGCACTCGGCAAAGTATTTTCCAAAAAAAAATCTTTGTCGAGTGCCTAACAGCTGGCACTTGGCAAAGAAGGACGTGGCCGAACACCGTTACGCGGGGCAGCCTATGCCGAGTGCCCTTTTTGCCGAGTGCCCGGCACTCGGCAAAGAACTCTTTGCCGAGTGCAATTCTTTGCCGAGTGCCCGATTTTTAACACTCGGCAAAGGCTCTGTTTCCAGTAGTGGGGGCAATGTTGGAGTCCGTTACTCATTTTGACATAGTCCAAAACTGGCTTACTGTTTTGCTATAAATTCTAAGATCAACCTTTTTTGGTCTTTGGATGTGATTTCCTAGTTCCATATTTGACTCCCCGATCATATTTTGGTTGTCTACATGTTCTATAAGTTCCTCGCAAAGAGAATTTGAGGAATGGTTTGCATCGAGCTATAGATACACACTTAAAAAGGATTTATGGAATCTTGATTTGAGTAATCTTTTGTTAGTCTAATCTCATTCCTCTTGTAGGGGTTTGTAGATTACCCATGCATATATATTCTTGTACCCATAGCAAGGTGCCGATCTTACGCTTTTGCTAAACTAAAAGGAGAATTCAGTGATCAAAACTGGGTTCAGAGACCGTGTTGATGCTCGTCAGGATGTCACAAATAATTATCTACGGCTGTCTGGATCAAGTCTATGTCTCATTAGCAATAGATGTATAGCTCTCGTATTATTGAAAGAAGTCTTCTAGCAAAACCCTAGCTCCTTATATAGTACTACTCCAAACAAAATGGTACACTCTATATGTACCATTTTATTTGGTTCAACTGCTCATGAAACCTGCATGAACAATAATGCCCGGACAGAATGTGTCTTTTACCCACCACATGTATACACTCAACAGTAGTACCTTGCCATTTACTGATGTATCAACTTAACCACGGCCAGACGAGAGGATGCGCTCCACGATGGGTTCGTACGTCCATAACAGAGAGGTTAATGGATCAACGCATGCCAAGGACTGCTCGAGCGTATTGGCTATCTTGTGCGTGGGTACATTTGTATGATAACTCAATTATACGGCCGGAGTACTTCTACGTGTATAGTGCATACAGGCTTTAATTTAATGGACCACTACTAGGATTCACGAACCCTAGTTCAACAAAGTTTGAAGATGATATGAGATCCTTAATTCAAACTAATCTAATAATATCCAGGAAATTTCTTAATCGTCAACAAGAAGATAGATGCAATTTGTTACGCACGCGGTCCCTCAGTCAGCATCCAGAAGTTTTGAAACTTAACCACTTTGTCGTCGTAGAAATCTGAACACCACGCAGGACACAAGGCAAAGCCTGGAAGATCCGCTTAACTCCGATGCAGGACAACTCAGTTTTGAATCGGTTTTGAATTCGTAGGTGTGCCAGTCAATTTGACCCTAAAATTAACAAAGAGAAAACAGTCAGTAATTTAAGGCGGAACATGGTTGTTGTTGTCCAGACAGTTCCAATGTATGGCTAAAGAGCCGATGGTTAAGGCTGTCAGCTACAAAGCCAATATCCAGTAAGTTGATAGTTTAAAATAGTGAAAGCAAGCATCATCGGCTATATTCAAGTATTAACAGTATATATCAAAGAGTTGATGGGTGTGCAAACAAGGTAAACCATGAAAGCGCAGGCTATCGGCTACGATGCAGGAAATTAATAATGTACAGAATGTAAACAATCTATTATTTAATATAAATAAATCTACTCACTAAATCTAATCTACTATCGCCACCAAACAGATCAAACTGATGCAGCGTTGGTAAAGATAATAATTAAAGCTAACAAGTCAATAAATCTATTTATAATTAAATAGAATCGTGAAAACATGCTATAAACAATGAAGGCATAGGCCATCTGCTATATAGCTGATGGAGGTATAGTGTCAGGTTCATAAACTCGGGGTCCCTTGGGGACCGGCTTCCACGTCAAGGCTCGGTCCAAGCGGGCAGCACACAACTCATGGGCCGGCCCAAGGATCTAAAACAACAGGCCGAAAGAGCAGTCCAGTCACCGACCGGAAGGTCTGGCCGAAGAGGAACAGCGCCCGCTCGTCGACTACTTCGGCCCACCTCTCCGACCGGAGCGCTCGCTTCGAACTCCAGCCGCCTCCGGACGGCCTCTCCGATCGAAAGGCTGGCCCAAAGCGCTACTTCCGACTCCGACCCCGCGTCTCCGACCGGGGTTTGCAAAAACCCTTCTCACCACTCTTCTCCGACTGGCGCGACCAGGACCGACTGGGGCCATCCGACCAGGAACGCCCACTCTGAAGGAACCAGGCGACGAACGGAAAAAAGCAAGCCAGAGCGCACAGAGTCAAACCACGATACCAGGGACCATACCCTGTACAGTACTCTGCAACCACCCTGACACGAACAGTATTGTAGGCGGCGACATTTCCTTCTACAATATTGTAGGCGCCGTTAACTCCCATACGGTAAGGCCCCCCACATGCCTCTGGGCATCGATAGTGTTGTGGGCGCCGGGATTTACCGTACCAGGTGAACGTGGTGAAACTCCTCACATGCCTCTAGGCATCAACAGTGTTTTGCAGGTACCGACATCTACCATTTCTGAAGAAGGTAACGCAACCTCCTACGTGCATCGGACACTCTACAGTGACGACCAACAGTGTTGTAGGCGCCTACCATTATCTTGTACCCGCTGGCATGGGCGACAGAGCCCAGTAGCATACGTACCCTCATCCTCTCACTTGTAAAGCCATCCCTTTTATCTATAAAAGGGGATGCGCTCCCTCCAACAAAGGAGAGCTTCTTTAGTCCTTTTGAGTAAACCAACATCGATCGAGTTTATCAGCTCACAACCAGAACCGCCGGGTTCGTACCCCAAGCACACGCTTGAACACTTAGCTCATAGCATAGCTCCTGTCGCTCTTAGCCCTTCCGACCGGAGCCGACCGGACCTCTTGTAGACCCCATCTTTCTCCTTCTCGTTTGTAACCCCACTGCAAACTTCGAGCACCTAGGCTCAGGAATAAAGTCACTAACCGACCCAAACTGGACGTAGGGCACGTTGCCTGAACCAATATAAACCCTGTGTCATTGAGTGCTAGGCCACCTCCGATCACAACGTACGGCAAAACTACAAATATTTACTAGTTGGTCACATTCTGCACCGACACATAGTGAGTGAACAAACTCTTGTTTTCCTAGTAAATAGATCTAATAAACTAGCAAAATCGAACCTAACGTTGCTATCAAATAGGTCGATACGATGAAGCGTTGATAACAGCCGATAGATCAAAGATTATTAGTCGATGGATCCGTTTATAGTAAAACAAGACTATAAACACGCACTATGGTTGACTAAAATTAAGATACACCAGCTGATAGAACAAAATCTGACGTCAAAGATATAAATTATGCGTGATAAATGACAAGACGACATATTACTACGATAAGGGCCGATGGGTCTTAATCTAGTCAGGTAAATTGGTGATGTTGCTAAATCTAGTAAAACACTAAATATAGCAAGATCGATAACCGATGATTCTACTAAAAATAATAAGAGATCATAAGATGCAGCCCTACTAATCTTAACAGAATCAATAACGGGTGATTGATATCAAATTAAGCAAGAGATCAAAAGATGCAGCCTTACTAAATTAGATACAAATCGATAACTAACTAGTATCAAATCAAGAAATACCAGAGATCGAAAACCGATGCAGCCCTATTCACTGAAGAACTCGCAAGATCTACGATACCTTACACCTACTCCTAATGCAATGGCGTGAAAGGTGGAAAAAGATTGTATTGATTGTATGTTGGTATCTGATTACAATAGCCGGGGTTTATATTTATACTCTGGACCTATTAGGAGTCCTGGCAGAATAAGGCTTTACAATTCTTGTAATTAAAGAAAATGGCCAAATTTAGGTAGATTGGGCTCCACGCTTCCCTTTCTAGTGCCGTCCGACACGTTCACGCTTCGATAACGCCTCAGCTTTTCAAATCAACAGAGTCCGCTCCCTTTATACCTGAGCCGATACTGCTGACGTCATCTGCCTTCAGAATGCTTCAGTTGATTTCAATCCAATCTACACGTGAGCCGATTCCGTGTGCGACGCGGTCTTAAGTGTCTCTCTAAATTCCAAGTTCCCGCGTCCCTTCCCAAAATATGGTGTAAACACCACTTCTATACTTTGCAGCATGCATTACCTACAACAAGAATTTTCTTACTTTAATCTCCAAAATCTACAATATAATGCCAAGAGTAGCATGCATTAAATATTATCGATGATCAATATGCATACAGGGCCGGGGCGCCTGCATCAAATGAAGATATGAAGAAACCAGCAGGGGGAGAGCTTGCGTGCATACATACATACATACACACGTAAAGACGATGTCAAATAAAGATCGACACCCGGTAGGCATCTTAAATAGCTGTGCATAATAAAAGGGCATTAAACTTAATTCATCACTGCAGCAATGCAAGTGGTAGTACTACTGCGTATAGTATTAACGTACACATGTCATCCCAGACATCCATTTATCGCAATGGTAAGGCTATAGCTGCTGAGGTCCCGTTGTCCCCAGCATTCAAGTATTTGAATCAGTGTGCGTGATTATATATATTTAATAAGTTGTCATATATCTACACAACAATTTATTTAAAAAAAAAGAAATTAGAACTCATGAGAGAGTTAGTTTTATATATGTTCAAGTTGATTACATAGGATTATTACATAATTAACCAGTGCACCTGTCGTGTGATGAACATTCCTTTTATTTGCCATTCCATAAAAAGGCAGGATTCTGCAAACAGTTAGGAGCCTTAACATGAGCTAATAAAAGGAAACTTATTGATGCATGCATTCGTGCAGCACAATTGGGGTCTAATATTCTTTTTGTCCACAGATAAAGCTGCTAATACAATAAACCGCTATTGGCTAACAACAAGGTGCCAAGAATTATATGCTTGAAAAGTATATCAATGTTGCTTTCAATGTCTCCTTGCGTGTGACTCATGTAAATCAGAGGTCATAAAGCGGTTATCTGGCTTCATGGGCATGTCCGTTTGTGCATGTCTTTTCCCAAACAATAACTAACGAAGTGCACATATCTGTAGCTGGATTCGTGTATGTCTCTTTGTGTATGTCCCATACGAAATAAATTGAAGTTGTATATTGGTCCACATGTAGTTGCTGCTGGGATGCTAATCAATGCAATATATAAGCAGTGGTGTGTGTTAAGGAATCTCCATCCAAAGTGATCGACGACGTGACCTAGCTTTATATGTGTGTACAATAGCTAAAGTTGCCTCGGATTTGGAGCTAAAATGATAAATTGGTTTTACAAAATTTGTCTACATGAAGTGCAATGTGAAGAGAAGTAGTACTATGTCTTGTAGTACCTTCAGCATTTTATTTTACTAAAAGCAATGTTCATGACACATGTTTGATGATCATTTTTTTTCTAAGAAAGCAATGTTCATGACAATTTCATGTGTGATAAACATTACTAAAGCTCATGTATTAATTTTAGGGCGCAAGGGGAAAAATAGAAGCCGCCATGTGCATCAATGCATGGGTTTGGAGTATATACGCCAGTGCAGAAACAGACATATGCAAGCGGACAAGCAAGCTTCGATTAGATGCATGCAAATGCATGTGCAGGTGCACACACTGCATACAGGCGGCAGCAGCAGCCAGTGCAGGCAGGAGAGGGCGTGGGGGCTGGCCGCGCCGAACACAAAGATGATCGCGCCTGTGCCCTAGCTAGCTAGTTGCATGCAAACATCCGGCCGCTCACATGATTAAGGTGGAGTTTAAATTCAGTAGTAAAGTTTAGAGGTGTCATGTTGGGTGTTATATTGGTATGTCACGTGGGAGTGTTCGGATAGTAATAATAAAATAAATTACAAAAGTCATCAGTCATCCGCAAGGCGAATTTATTCAGCCTAATTAATCCGTCATCAGCACATGTACTTAGCACCACATTGTCAAATCATGGTCTAATTAGGCTTAAAAAATTTATCTCGTAAATTAGTCGAAATATGTACAATAAGTTATTTTTGAGTCTATATTTAATACTCTATGCATGTGTCAAATATCCGAGGTGATAGGGAGTAAACTTTAGGGGAGCTGACTAAACGAGGCCTAAACACGCTTCATCTACCATAGGTCACTGTAGCACCTTTCGTACGATGGCCATATTATACTAGTATACTGTACGTATGCTGCTGTGCAGTCAGACGTACTGGAGTCACAAATAAATATGTATGCCCAAATGCATGATCAATAATTACCCAGTGGAAGATGGCAGAGTATCCGATCCATATAAGAGTGCGTGCACGCAGTCACGCAGCCATGGAATTTAAAGTCTACGCATCGTCGTTTTCAAATCTTTTATTTGAGACACGTACATCATTTTTTTTTGTATATAACTGATGCAACATGCATTTTAACTTGTGGTAGCATCATACAATACTACGGAATAATTTTCTTAATCTTACTCCCTCCCTCCACGAAAGAATGCAATTCTTACTTTTCGAAAAGTCAGACCATTTAAACTTCGACTAAATTTATATAAAAGTATCAACATTCATGATACAAAATAAGTATCATTAGATTAGCTATAAAATATATTTTTATAATAAGTTTATTTGAAGATATAAATGCTAATACTATTTATTATAAACTTGGTCAAACTTCAACCAGTTTGATCGGCACGGATCCAACAGTTGCATTTTTTTTTTTTGGACGGAGGGGGTACTATCTGGAATGCACAACTAATAATATCAAAGAGATGTAGTTTCCATACGTACGTCGATCAAAAGTTTTTCCTACATGACTATTATATTTAATCTGCACTGTACTTTAACCTGATGGACTTAACTCAACCATCAAGCATAGATACATCAACGCCATTGATGAGCTTTTATCTTGTTACTCAAGTTTGTAAAAAAAGGAAATGGGAGCTCATTGTTTTATTGCATGCAAATTAAAGGAGGATGATGCATATACATTTATATATATTATCATATGAATAAATGCTGATATTATTGGTACTACAGCTCCTTTCTGTCCATCCTTTAGTATATATAGACAGAGTAGCCAGGAGCAGCCTTGGCAAAATTATAGCATCGACCGATCAGCCTGTTCGTTTGGCTGTGGCTTGTCGTAAACGATCGTAAATTTCCAGCCGAACAGTATTTTTCCCTCACACACACCAGTCAGCAATACTTCTTCACGAACCAGCAATGAAACGAACCAGCCAACCGAACAGGCTGATAGTATCTCTTTCTCTTCTTTATTAGAGAGACGAGAGGCGATTGAATGAATTGAATGATACGAGAGACACGGAGAAGTCATGGCACAGTTAAGTAACACATAAGTATTTCAGAGGCTAGATAGCGGGGTGCAGACAGGCCCCCGCCCTCCAATAGGATGATGAGCCGTTCCTACAGTGTATACATGTATATATATGCAAATGAATATGATGCCACAGCACAGAACCAAATGGTCCTCATGCATCGAGCTACTACCCTTCGTCTTAAAAACAATGCAATTTTAGATGCATTTTTCTCTTAAAGTATCTAAAGTTTGAATAAATGTATAGATAAAAATACTAATGTTTATGACACCAAGCAGATATACTAAGAAAATATATCTCATAACAAATCTAAAGATGCTTATTTAATATCGTAAGTATTGATATTTTTATATACATAGTTAGTCAAACTCTAAATACTTTAACTCGATATTTTTCTATCCTACAATTGCATACTTTTCTAGTTGGAGGTCTCTTCCCTCCTGCAGCTGAATGCGGCATTCACATGCATTTACTCGGCCATATAAACGCATTCAAGCACATTCAACTGGCACCGTACCTACTACCCCCTCCGCGTGTAGCCCTAGCGAGAGCCATGCATATGGGCTACATGCATGGTTCATGCATAAAGACGAGAAGCTCTCCATCCATCCAGTGACATGCAGAGTCAGTTGCATGCGTCGTCGTCAATGTGGGTGTACGTCTGCATGTGGAATCAGATGGCAGACTGGTGACTGGTGGTGGCGCGTTCAGTGCAGTGCAGGGCCGTATCGGAGGAAAGAAGAAAGATCCGTCAGGGGAAGAAACGAACAACAGTTAGACGACAAAGAAGCCTCCTGTATTTCTGCCGGTGGCCACCGAACAGAATTGCAGTTCCTGCTGGCATGCAGCTGCGCTGCTGCATTTGCCATAACTGTCTCTCTTTCTCACTCACAGTGTGTGTGTGGTTACGTATACATACATGCAGAAATATCATTGCCTGCCTGGGCCACACATTACTGCGGAAGCCTGCCAAGACAGATCTCCCTCTCCCCAGCCGCCCCCCTCTCTCTCTCTCTCTCTCTCTCTCTCTGTGTTTGATGATATGGTCAAGCTGATGCGCGTGTATCTGGGCCGGCCGGTACATGAGAAGGTGAGGGGTCATATTTCCTACACCTGGCTACCCTAAGGATCTTAAAATACTAGAACACATGCAATGGGACATGAGGGGTCACTATAAACTCAACAAACAGGCATGCATGAAAGTTAATATAAATGAAAATTAATTGCGACGGTAGAGCTTTGGCATAAACCACTTTATCACAGGTGTGTCTTAATTTAATTACAGACGCGGTTTGGACACGAGTCACTGCTGTTGCGTCGTCTACACGTGTTCACACGTCTGTAATGACCACATCTCACGGACACGTGTTTTTTTTACGTGTCTGTGATGTTGCCTCATCAAAGACGCGTCCTTAGTAAAGTAAACAGACACGTTTGGACAACATGAGTCACTGATGGTATCTTATCACAGACGCATTTTATTGGCACGTGTCTGTGATCATATCTTATCACACACTATTATATTACGTCTGTGATATGATATACAGACGCGGCGCGATTTCGTGTCACTGATAATGGTGTCTTCTTTTTGCAGTTTTGACACCATTAACAGCAACGCTAAACATGTTCCTTGCATACACATATAACTCGATAAACATGTTCTATGATAAAAAAAAAAGTACTAAGCATCCCATATGATTTGTAACCATTTCTTGCAATAACACCTTTCACCAATTTGAAATGCTTAACTTAAATTCAAGAAGAAGACAGTGTTTTCCCCTCCCAGCATGGATGATGCTTAACTATATATATTCGAAATGTTCCAAGGATATGTCACATCAATCACAACCAATTTAAAATTGAAACATACATATGCATATGGAAACATCAATGCTGTTGCTGTTTAGTTTGTATTTTTAAGGTGCAATGGTTAAATGGAGGAAAGAATCCCCCAATTAATTCAAGCTAGTAGCATACTTAAATACAATATGTGCAGGTGTATGCCATTTCATAAGTAAATGCTGTTGTGGAACATTCCACGCACATCAACCCTAAAGTAGCTAGTCTATACGAGTTTGTGAATACTACCAGTTTGCCATTGTATATATGATGACATATTATTATATATACACACTGTATGCGTACACACCTACAGCAAGCAACTTTCATGCACGTCAGATAACCCTAGTAAAATTAATGTGCTCGAACGTCCCCCGCGCTAGGTATTTTCCAGAGTAGTTTTCCACTGGCAGGAGGGGCCGTTGAGCTTGGGGATGTACATGTCGTGAGAGTGGTGGCGGGTGGAGGGCAGGAGGTGGCGGCAATTGACCGCTCAGAGTGGGTCCTTGTTGTAAAACACATTGTCAATGGTTAAAAATTGTCCTTCTCCGTATCTCATGATCACCCACATTACTACTGATACTTTTAGATACTAAGTTTAGAGACAATACAAGTCTATAATCACATGATTTAAGTTCTTATTCAAGAGAAACTTTAAATGTTTTAATTTCTATATATTCTAACATGTCTTAGCTTCTATGCTTTACACTTAGCAGCGTCATGCATGCTTTATTTCATAGTTGTGGTATGTAATCATCATCATTCTAGGAGTAGAACATATGCAAGCCATATATCCTAATTCATAAAGTTGTCTAGAAATTCTAACTCAATGTGTACTTGATATTAAGTAATTGTGATTGATAATTTGAAATACTTTTAATACTTCAATGCTTTTGATCATTTGTTTCAAGAAACATTTATTTTAGAATTAGACAAAGTATTATTTATCATCTCATATTTTGTGAATTTCAATGCAAAGATAAAAGAAAATTATATTTGTTTATAGAGCATCATCGGTTCAATGGATAAAATCAATCGAGGCTGCCAACGATGAGAAACTAGTGTTGAACATCTCCAAATGCTGCCACTGCGATTTAGCTGAGGACATCTCCAGACATTAGTGGTCACATAGGTAGTTCAATGCAAAGCCACATAGAAATTTTGATGATGTGGACAGATAGCGAGGTGAGAAAAAGTGTTTCGCAAAACAACCACTAATAAGCTAAAATTGAGGATTATGTGCCAAGTTCGACAAAGTTGTATGAATTATGATTGCCATGCAACTCATAATATTTCTTTTATTCTATGCACCAATTAAGAAATTGTGAGTTATTACGAGACAACTAATAGGATAACTCATTATATAAGTTGTGTGTATTAAATTGACTAATTTTTACATGGAACTAAATGGTGGTGTTTCGCTCCTAGCGGATGGCTAGGAAAAAAAGACGCTAAAGATCCATAATATTAGAAGCATCAAGATCATCTTGAATTTAAATTTATAAGAGAACTAAGGAAGTAGATAAAGACTTGGAAAGTGATTTTATGCCAATAGAGTTCACAAAATAGTATTATGCGGCTTGATTTGACCTTAGCTAAAATTATGCGGCCACAAAATAGTATTGGAAAAAAAGAAGAGACAAGAAAGATGACAATAACTAGTGTTAAGTCCGGATTGGAGTTCATGTTAATAGATAGAGTAAAGATGCATGGAGAGAAGATAATTATAATCAAATAAATAAATGAAATTATTTGGAAACTACTTATTAAATAAAAAATTATAAATATTATAATAAGCAAATTAGCTACCCGCGCTATTTGCGGGGCAACCTGCTAGTATATATACACATGCACACTGCATCTCCGATCCCTGCCCGGCCCCGGCCCCGGCCCCACGCAGACAGAAACGTACGTACGTATGTACAGTCGCATCGCATGCACACTACCGTAGATAGTACGTAGCAAGCTGGCGAAGCTTCACTGAAACCAGTTATTAAGGGGGAAAAGAAAGCGCAGGCGATCACGATGGAGACCATGCACGCATTGAATGGCACCACGAAATGGGTATGACATGCAAGTTATAGGATGGAGAGAGATCTATCGTGATGTCTTTATTTTGGAGGGTCCGGCCGCCCGGCAATCGGAGAGAGCCACGCATGCCATTCTTCGATCGGGCGGCACTGAAATGATTACTTCTACACTTTCTCCTGTCACAGATAAAAGAGTGTGTGTTTTAAACGTTGACAACGCATGGTCTCTTTTTTGTTATTTTAGTTGAAGTCATAGAAATGCCATAGAAAGTAGATTTTATCTCAAGTTAAAGCGGTTCCGTAATAGTATAACGTTGATATACTTTTGCATAAATTTTATATTTCTTTTAATCTTATAAATTTGCATATCTCATTTGAAACTTAAGCCCGAGAATTAAATACATATAGCACCCGGAATTATTTGCATGTGAAAGTGTCGCTCTCCTGCCATGCATTATATAAACAGTTTCTTTAAACGGGTCCCATGTCATCTTCAACTTTCATCTCTTCCATGGCTAGAAAAGTGAGAGGGGCTTATGGGGAAATTCCATTGTGATGGAGGCGGTAAGGGAGGCTTAGCTTGAACCCCCATCTTCCCCACCACCGCTCACTGCCACAAAATTGATTTCAGAAGATGATAGTCTTTATGATTAACAGATGCATACACATCTACATATTGTCTCCATAGATGGTCAGGCGGTCTCTAGCCATGCCTGCCTACGAAATCAATTTACAGATATAGGCATCCTAAGACAACCGTGTAAATCGATTTTTAGAGACGGCTGTCTTAAGATGCTTTATCAGAAAATTGCTGTTAACAGAGACATTCATTCTAATCATCTGTCTCTAAAAACCGATAAACATAAATAGTTGTATCTAAAAATAATTCATAATTTTTCTATATGAATGAAATGAAGATAAATTTTATATCAAAATTGTAGCCCACAACATGATATGCAACTTTGTAGTTTAGAAGTTTTTTATTAAAAACTGTCCCATAATGTTGTTTTACGCTCTCAGATTTTGAAATATGAAATTTAAAAGTTTCAGACAACCTTTGATGTTGCCATGGTATATACCAAAGTTGTAGTCATTTGTTGCAATAGATTTATTCCAAATGCACACTGCAAAATTCAACAGTTCATCGCAACATAGTTTCTAGTCCACAGGAAAATCCAGCAATAAACATCAACATCTCTGAAATGGCATGTTCACAACAGACTGACAACACCAAGCATTACTCAGTTCAGCACTTCAGCAGATGTGCCCGTTGGTGTAGATACTCGTGATAACAAGACTTACCATCATGACAAGCGCTATAACACTGGCCACACACCACTAGCATGTAGCCAGCAAAGATCAGCAGCAGCTACCCAAGGTTCTTAACAGGTGCTTTACTCAGGAAGAATCTTCTGAGAAATTGACAGCAAGGTCCCAGTAGTGAGGAACTTTAGCGTCAATGAAAACCTTCTTAGCTGCAGCCTCACTCCGGCAGTTGTGTACCGTGAACCTGTGGAAGGTGGGCTTGGCCACACTACCCTGCCAGACCAATACACAGCTATTCACTGGCTTGTCAGCTTCCACTTCTGCATCTTCATCACCACCAACAGCAGTAGCCCAGTCTATACGGTTAAGCATGAGCTTATTATACCTTTTGATTGACTTCTTCCCCCCTTCAACAACCACAACACTGATACTATCAGTGATGACCGCAGCACCTGTTAGTCTATTCTCTTGTGCATTCACATCGACTTTGAAGCGTGTCTGTGGATGGGACAGGTCTCTTATCTTGTAAACACAAATTATAGTCTCCACTGTGTTAGTAGGATCATCAAAAAGCTTCCGTTCTTTCTTCTCACGGCGCTCAGATGGTGTGAGCTTGCGGGAAATGTTACGGTCAACATGAGCCTGCTCACGCTCTGCAGCAGCTGTTCTTATTTCCATCTCCAACCGTGTGGGATCTTGCACAGCTTCAGAGCCTAGTACTTTCATAAGATTGCTCATTTTGACCTTGGGCTTGGGTGGCTCCAAGAGGCCTTGCCTAATCATTTCTTGCCTATCTTTTTCCTTAGCAAGACGCCTTTGTGTTCTCAACTTCTTCTGCTCCTTCTTAGTCAACTTCAGTGGCTGGGGCGGCGGTGGTGCAGGTTCAGCAGGTGGATCATATGGTTCTGGATGTTCAACATACATGGTGATCTTGTCCATATTAAGCTTCTCCACAGAGATATCCTCATATGTGGCAGAAAGTAAAATTTTTGCATCCCTGAAAACAACAATAAAAATTAGTTTATGTTCATTTACAACATAGAACCTTAAAAAAACATCATTCAAAGAGGAAGCAAGAAACAACCATGGCTCAATTTCAGGGATCTCTTCCTTCTGCTTTTGTTTTGGAGCTCTCACACCAACAGCAACCTCAATAAGATTTGGATTCATGTCTACTTCTGCATTTGCCTTAGCAAGCTGGGCTTGCTTTACTTTGAACTCTTTAGCTTGTGCTTCACCAAATTGACTCTAGGTAAAGAGACATTCAAATAAGGGAGAAGAAATATTGATAAACATAACCAAAACAAATCTTGCAGGTTCACCCTTGCATACCTTAATTTTCTGCAATTCTGCCTGCCTAGTGAGTTTACCCTCTTCAACGAACTGAAATCCTGGCCTTTTAGGACGGAGGAGCTTCTTTTGGTTTATGCCCATCCTTTCATCAAAATGAACACTTGATTTTGCAAGAGAGTCCAAGTCCGGCTTGATTATTTGAAAAGCCTCTTTCTTCTGCTTGTTTATATTGACCTAACCAAGGTAGAACCAGATAGTACCAGTCACCATACAAAAAAAAACATGGATAAAATTCTATAGTAAGCTCTATAGTAACCTATGAAAATTTACCTTCAGAGTACTCAGATTTGTTGGCTTTGTCATGCTGATAACATTTCCCTGCTCATCAATTTCCCTACCTTGAGCATCAAGGCGAAGAACAGGAGCCTTTGCAGGTCTTTGTGGTACAGTAACCTCAGTGGATGTACCAGGGAATAAGTTTATGAGAGGACCAAATTGTGGATCTTGGCGGAACCCCATCTTAGCAGCAAGTTCTTGGGCTCGCTTCACAGAATCGAGATTGGGAATGTTTGTAAGACCTGGAATACCAATTGCACCACCTATGGCCAGCGTTCCAGAGACATCAGTAGGTTTTGCTTCTCCTTTAGAAAAGAGTTGTGCATCTTCAGCTGATACAGAAGTTTTTGCTTCTTCTTTAGAAACTTGTGTAGCAGCAAAAGCTGTACCAGGCTTATTATTAAGCTGTGTGGGGAAAAATAAGCTTAGAACAGTTGCCAAGGTACGATGAAAAATTAGAGCAAGGGACTTGGAACAGCTATGTTTTCTTACCATAGGTAATTTCTTGAGTTTTTCTGACAGTTCCTTCTTCAGTTGCAAAGCTTTTTTTGCTTTGGCTAAAGCATCAAGAGATAGGTTACTGCTTTTGCCAGCAGCAGATGTTGCACTTCCATCTGTACTAGATTTTACGGTAACCTCATCAGATCTAATACTAACTCCCTCATTTGCATTGTTGGTAGAAATTGACGATACCTTTGAAGGAATGGGGACAGAAGATGACACAGAAACGGCACTGAGCGGTTGCTGAGAACCAGCCTGCAAAATATGAGATGAGAAGTCATACAGAGAAATAAACAATAGCAATATAATGAATCATCAATTTTGTCTCAAAATACATGGCACTTAAAAAAGACAGAGAATACAACAAACGCATCCAAAAAAAAGTACTAACAAAATGGTCAAGTGGAATGTGCAGGATAGCCCAAAGCACACAAAAAATTAGTGCATCTTCAAATCCTGACCAGCATATGACTTAGCATATCAAAATGAACAATTTTTAACAGGCATTCACTTTAAATGCCACAGCCTTGCGAGAGTAAAGAGACTACGACCAAATGCAAAAGTAGCATCTGTAGCCAATAGGCAGATTATAGCATGGGCAAAAATACTATGACATTCCTCAAACAACTTCATATTTAAAACATCATTTCGATTCCTCAAAAATATAACTATACTATCCATCACTGGGCAAACATGAACCAATAGGGGACTGCATTAAAGTCTTGACTGCTGAGTAGCATGTTAAAATGTTTTTACAATAATAAGAAAAGCTGCATAAGTGCACCATACTTCCAACTGATAAGTGTCAAACAAAGCATACTGTAGACTTATGACAGCACAAAACAGTCATAATTATGACTTAGGAAGCATTGCCATAGCTGCCTTATTCTTACTGAATCTAGGGCAAAAGTTGGCATTGTAATAACAGTGGCTAATCAAATCAAGCTCAGTAACTGTTAATCTCCTAAGATATTTTCACAAGGAGACATTCAAGCAATACCACTCAATTTTTTAGATGGCATAAACTTCTTGAGCAGAAATGAACCTTAAAACGCAGATTCTGCAGAAAGACTTTAAGCTCTTCAACATTTTCTAGACAGATGACAGATTATGAACTGATATTCTATGAACTAAGCAAATAGTATGACCCAATAATCTAGCCATTCCATTTCTCCAGGTTTCCATAACCCAGAAACTAGTAGTAAGACCATCGCTCACTTGACAAAAAGGATATACTAGCACTCATAAGCATTCTCTTGCCCAAGCTTTAGTAATCAACATGAAAACACAATAAACGGAACTCAGCAACTGTAATAACACTTACATTACGCGCATCGCCGTTCTGTGAATCCCCGTTAATTGATAGCTCCCCCTTCTTCTGCTCATGAGATGAGATTTCCTTACCCAGCTTACTCACATCACCATTCTTCCCAATCGCATTGACATCCTCAAACCTCCGGCGCTCCCACCTAGGCCTCTCCTCCTTGGGTGGAGGCGGATCTACGGATGTCCTGACCCGCTTTCCCCCTTCGCGGCTGGGCTCGTCCCCATCGCCACCGCCCTCGTGGCCCTTCTGCTTTCGCGATGACGACCGCGGCTCACGGTCGGTGGAGTCACGGCGCTCGACGGACTCCCGCGGGCGGCTAAACGAGCAGTCCCGCTTTGATGAGGGTGGTAGGGACTCGGACGGGGAAACAGACCGTCGGTTCCCGCGGCGGCGGTTGTCGTCCCCGCCGTCGCGGTAGCGGTGGCTACGGCTGTCGTCTTTGTCGTGATGGTGACGGTGGCGGCGGTCATCCTCGCCGCCTCCGCCCCCGTCCTTGTCGCGGTGGTGGCGGCGGCGGCGGTCCTCGTCTCCGCCGTCGCGCCTGTGGTGAGCGTCGGTGTCGTGGCGACTGCGGCGGTGGTGTCGGTCGTCGTCCCGGTCGCGGGATCGGTGGTGCCCGTCGTCGTCGCGAGTGCGGCGCGAGGAGCGGTCGCGATCCATGGGTGGTGAATGGCAAAGAGAGGGGTTAGGGTTTGAGTCGATTTCGCCAACGAGGGAGGGAGGGCTGAGAGGAGAAAGAGACGAAGGATCTGCGGTCGGCGTCGCGTGCGGGTTCCGGGTAGTATTGGGCCGGTTGGGGTTCGGGGCCGGTCGGTCCGTCGGTGTTACCTTCGTAAACCTGATCGGGCCTGCCGGCATGTGGTGGGCTGGTGCCGGTGGCGGTATGTTTGTGGAAAAGGAAAAAGTACATAGTCTCCCTTAACTTTTGTGAAACTTTATAACCGATAAACCATCTCCCTAAATTAAAATCGTTCGTTCCACATCCTATACGGTTATAAGCACTTTTCAGAGACTTGGTTTTATTTTTTTTTATTTATTTCAGCTAAATATTTGAAAAATTATAGTAAATCACAGAAAAATCATAAAATAGAAAAATCCAATCTTGTTGGACTCCACATGAATAGATCTACACGGTGAACATATAATATGGTATGCTTTAGTACAAAATTTTTGTTGTTACTTTAGATCTATGTTTTTCCATAATTAGTTCATAGCTGCAGTTTCTATGGTCTAATTGTGGTGAAATTTTTATGGTGGACTAATTATTGTATGCTTGAATTGTAGTGAAATTTTCATACTCATTGGATCATGTATAACTTAGTTATAGATTTATTTAGGTGCATGCTTGTACGAGCATCGAGTTTGTGCTCCTGTAGGACAATCTAATTATTATTTTCAGTACAATATGGGCGTGTTTGGGACCGCGGTGCGAAATGTATGCCACACCATCGGTGGTGAAAAGAATAGTCCATGCCACTAGACATTTAGCATGATTCTTCGCTTCTTTTCATTTCCACCGTAGAAAACGTGGTCTCAAACACGCGCTATGGCCTTATTTGTTTCCGCTTATAAATCGATTCTCAGTGAAAAAAAAAGAATCATGCCAAGCATTTCGGTTGCTTCTGATTCTTTTCATCGCCGATATAGAATTTTGAACTAGCACAATCGGTAGAAAAAAATATAAGAAAATTCCACATTTAGAATCGGAAGATGACATGGTTCCTTATTTAGCACTGAATGATAAAAAGTTCCCAATACAGCATTGGGTTCGTTTTTTGTTCCCTATATAGCACTGTCGTTATATTTAGCCTCTAACACCGTCAAACTGAGCAGAAAAGACCATTTTACTCTTGCTTCATGTGTAGCCACATCAGTATGTTAATAGCATAGATTTTTCAAAACAGTACTATTTTTTGGCATTGAACATATTTTAACCAATACAGATTTTTTTAGTCCATGAACAATTTTTGGCGTTACCATTTTTTTGCACAGATTATTTATGACAGTATAATTTTGTGAAAAAATATGAGCGGAAAAAATTGTACTGTCAAAAAATGTTCAATGTAAGAAAATGGTACTGTCAAAAAAAATGTGCAATAAAATATCACTGTAAACATGTTGATGGTGCTATACATAAAACAGGGGTAAAATGGTGTTTTTCCCTCATAGTTGATGGTGTTAGAGGCCACATCTAAGGATAATGCTCTATTGGGAATTAAAAACGAATCCAATGCTATATTAGGGAAATTTTAACTTTCTGTGCTAAAAATATAACCATGTCACATTCCGATACTACATAGAGAATTTTCTAAAGTATATTGTAGTACTACTCTTGCAGTAGCTGTGGTACATGTGTTGATCGAGAGTGACCATCGTTATTTTCTTCATGGTGTCATATGTACTGGATTGTGCGAACGGCGCATAGACCGGATGGTCAAGGCATTCTAGTGACTTGGGTTCAATCCTCCACGAGGGCACGTTTTGTCGGGTGGAGGTAAAAAATTCCTCAGCTATCCCACGTTCTGTAGGGACCGTGACGCCTAAGAGAAGAGTGAATTAGGCAACTTAAAATTCTAACTCTAAACTATGGTATTTTTTCTAACCTTAGCAAAACCTATGCAAAAGATAAACTATCTAAACGTACAACTATGGTTTTACTAGTGTGTTGCTATCTCTACAAAAAGAAGTAATACAAACAATATAAATGCGAAGCTAAAGAGTAAGGTAGAGATATGCAAATTCACATCAGCTACTCCAGTATTTTTACCGAGGTATCGAGAAGCGCGTAAACTTTCTCCTAGTCCTTGTTGGAGCCCCTCGCAAGGGCCAAGCTCCCGGTCGGGTAACTCCGTGCATATCCCCGGGCCTTCCCCACGCTCAAGTGGGTCTTCGGTGTGCCTTCCGGCAAGCGTCTCCCGGACCGCTCCCCACCGTCTTCACTATCAAACTTCCAGCCGAAACGCCACGGGCCTTGTTCCCTCCGGTACACGGTGGCGACCACACCACAAACGTAGTTGGTGTGATCTCACAAGATTACAAGCCCCTCCGATATATAACAATGGTACGCACAAGTACCGAGTGATAAGAGGTATGCAAACCTCACTAAACACTAGGCCTAAACCTAGAGCAAGCGTATAAGCGGTGGTCTAATCAACCTAAGCACTTTGCAAAGCACCTAAGCTAATCAACTAATGAATCACTAAGCACTATGCAAGTGGAGATCACTAAAATGGTGTATCAACACCCTTGGTATGTTTTCTCAGCTCCACTTATTTCAAATGGCCAGTTGGAGGTCTATTTATAAGTCCCACTGAGAAAGTAGCCGTTCGGGACGAAATCCCGCTTTTCTGCTACTGACCGGACGCTGCTTTCGTCCTGACAGGCGTCCCGACCATTAGGGCGCGCGATCAACTGATCAGACGCTGATGTCGTCCGGTCACATGCCACCGGACGCGCCCGGTCGTAATTTCGCCGCTCTGGAACCTCTTTGTAGTCGATTGGACACTGCAATTCCCGCGTCCGATCGATTTGCCGCCAGCGTCCGGTTACTACTGAGTGTGTTGCCGGGATGATGAATAGTATCATCGGTGCGTCCGGTCACTTCCAGTACTCAGCGTTCGATCGTTGTTGCTGTTGCCGAGCCACTGATCGGAGCGTCCAGTCGCTACGCCGCCAGCGTCTGGTCACCTCTGTGAGCTCGTTTCTTCACGATCTTGCGTCCAGCTTGATTTCTATCTTCGTGCTTGGACTTTGCTTGATATCTTGGGTCTTCTATTGTGCTTATAGAGTCTTGCTTATGGTATTGATCGTGGGATCACCATGTCGCCTTCGTCCAAGTCACGTCTTACACCCTATTGAACTACAAAACAATCACTTGTAAATTCATTAGTCCAATTTAGTTGTGTTGGTCATCAAACACCAAAATCCAAAGTAAATGGGCCTAGGGTCCATTTTCCTTACAATCTCCCCCTTTTTGATAATTGATGACAACACGACCAAACCAAACAAATAATAAAAATTTAGAATTTAAAAACTATCTACTTGCTAGGATGCAATGCAAAGGGTAAGGTTATATGATGCTGAAAGATACCACTTGTAAGACTAAAAGATACTAATTGAAGATACCAATTGTAAAGCTAAAAGATACCACATGTAAACATCTTTTGAAACTTATCTTGCCCTTGCAAATGTCCCCATGTGGCATTATGGATTTAAGCCTTGCTTTTTGGTACTATAAATTCTCTCCATTACATAGACTAATCCATAATCCACTATCCTCCCTTTCTCAGACCATTACCACTTGTAAATTATTATGATCGGGCTCGGTCCTATAAATTAATGCTTGTTTTTTATCCTACAAATTCTCCCAATTACATAGACTAATCCATAATCCACTATCCTCCCTTTTTTCAAACCATTACCACTTGTAAATTATTATGATTGGGCTCGGTCCTACAAATTAATGCTTGCTTTTGGTCCTACAAATTCTCCCCCTTTGGAATCAAACATCGAAAAGAAAGACATTAGTAGCACAAGGGAGGGTCAAACTTTGTAATCCTTTGTATGTGAAGTGAAATAGGTCATAAAATTTGACTCTCACATTACATAGACTAAGCTCTCCTTCAATTTATGCATACATATGATGGAGAATGTAGCTTATGCATAATTGGTAAATTAATGCTCAAGGGAGTTTAATCTATATAATGCATGAAGAAAGTATATAAAGACCAAAGTGAAATCAACATGATGATATCGGTTTAGAAATACCACATGTGAAAACCAATTTGATACCAATTGGAAATATGATGTCTAACTCCGGGGACTCCATTTTCCTTGCAATGAGACTACTACACACATGATAAGCTTAAAAAGGTGTTAGTCTCAAAGCATCCAACTTGTAGAGTAACCTCCCCCTAAATTTGTGCACACAAGTATGGAATACTTGTAGGAGACATGCACATTAATTTTAGAATAAAAAATACCACTTGAAAGATGACATCACATGAATGTGAGAATCATTTTCGAAAGTAATATTCGGGAGAGATTATTTACAATTTAGACTTTAGCACATATTAGATGAACAGTTATAAAACAAGCTATGTGCCATGCTCCTAAACAAATTAAACCATGTAGGTTTGCTCCAAGGGTTAAGAGTGAAACGGAGCAAGCCTACCATAAGATATACCTAGTGTATACAAGACAAAGGATTAAACATGCAAATGCGAACCTAGGCATGAAAAGAAACTAGATGCTATTTGAAATTACAATAAATTAAATCTAGTTACCTAACATGAGAAGGGGAATTTGGGTCCATATTGTTCACTAACCCACTTGGCAATTGTCATGATCCAATGTGATGCACCCCATAAAATGCACCCATACTTTACTAAGTCTCTAAATTCCCCAAGGTCTATTGGATTTCTCACTTCCCTTTCGGGATTCAAACCTTCTTGGTGCTCTTCATATTGGAAATGATCTCCTTTGACACCTAAATATGTTTGGCCCCTATGTTGGCTTGCTTGTTCACCTTGATGGCCACCACCTTGTCATTTTTCCTCTTCTTCGAGAGATAAGGTGTGGAGGCCTTCTTGTTCACCTTGTTGGTGTAAGTGTTGAAGAACTTGCTTGTTTGCTTTTTGTCTTTCTTCTTAGCCCCTCCCCCATTCTTCACCTTGCACTCATAGGACTTGTGGCCTTCCTTGTGGCATATGTAGCAAACTACGGTTTGTCCTTCATCAAGCTTCTTCACTCCCTTGATGGTGTTATCTTGATAAAGTTGGGCTTGCTTTGTTTTGCCTTTCACTTAAGTCAAGTCCTTGGTGAGGCGAGCCACTTCTTGCTTAAGTTGCTCATTCTCTATTGCAACCTTCTGCGTACATGTATCTACAACAACTTTCTCAACACAAACTTGGTTGTATAAGGGTGAGTCTAAACATAAATCATTGCAAGAAATATAGGCATCCTTTTATGCATGTCAAGCATTAAACCTTCCTTTTCGGTGCCTCGGTGGGGGTTGTACCAACGGCTTTAAGATTAGCAGCTTTATTAGTTAGCTCATCACAATATTTATACATAGTTTCCATTTTAGCAAGCAAACTTTTATAAGCATCTTGTGAGCTAACTAACTTTTTCTTTAATTTTTAATTTTTCTTTACAAGTTGCTCATCATTGATTGTGCAATTATTTGTGTTTGCACTAGTCTCAAGTTGCTCAATTTTAGTAGATAGCTCCAAATTAAGATTGGCAAAAGCTTCATATTGTTCAAGCAAAGTAGCATAAGCTTGTTGTGAGCTATCTAGTTTTTCTTTTAATTTTTCAAGCTTCTTTTGTTGACTAGTGCAAATTATAATAAAGTTAAGATTTTCTTGCACAATTTCATCATAAGAAGGTAGCTCATCATCATTATCACTATTATTGTCACTATCACTAGGGATAGGCTCTTTGTTACCTAGTGCCATAAGGCACATACGTGAAGTGCTTGATGATGAGTGCTTGTGCCCGCGCGCTCTTGTGGTGGTCTTCTTCTTTACTTGTAGAATCATCCCATGAACTTATTGATGTGAGGGCTTTGTCCTTGCACGCCTTTTTCTTTGTCTTGGGTGTGGGCTTATTTGGATAAACTTCCACAAAGTGTCCTAACTCACCACATCTATAGCATCCTTTTTTCCTTTGCTTATTTTTTTAATTGGTGAAAATAAAATCTTGAATTTGGATGGGCACACCCTTGACATTGAGCCTTTGGATCATCTTCTCCACCTTGTTGATAAGTTTGATTGATTCTTCATCAAGGTCGGAGGTGGAGAAGGAAGATTGATCATCATCACTTGAATCTTCATCATCCTCATTCTCATCTTCTTCTTCATCTTCACTTGAGGAGCTTGAGCTTGTCGCAACTTGCTTATCCTTCATCTTCTTTTTCTCACTACATGTGAGAGCTTTGCCTTTACTTGATGAAGAGGCTTCTTCTTGACCCATCTTGCGTGATATTTCAAATGCCACTATCTTGCTAGTGACTATGGCCGGGGTCATGGTGCTCAAGTCCTCCATGTTGTGAAGGATGATGATGATGCTTGTATATTTCTTTAGTGGTAGCATGGAGATGATCTTTCTCACGATGTTCGCATCATCTAACTTTGTTGATTCTATTGAATAAAGCTCATTGATAATTAGATTCAAACGAGAATACATATCACGAACAAGTTCATCATCAATCATTTTAAATGAATCATAATTTTGTTTAACTAGACAATGTTTTTGCTCACAGACATTAGCTGTGTCGTCATGGAGCTCTTGGAGTTTTAACCAAATTTCATGTGCCGTATTTAAAGTGAACACTTGGTTAAACACATCCATGCTAAATGATTCAAACAAGCAATTTTTAGCTCTAACATTGAAATGAATTTCTTTTTCTTCACTCTTTGTGGGTTTATCGGAATTCTTAATGGGTTTCATGCCGTCACGAGTGACTCTTCAAACACCCAAGTCTACCGTCTCAAGGTGACAAGCCATTCTAGCTTTGTAGTAAGGGTAGTTAGTGCCGTCAAAGTGCGGAGGCCTAGAGTTATCCATCCCAACCACTCTAAATAGCGTCGGCTCAACGACGGTGAAGCCAAAGGTCCAAACTGAGCCAACCTGGGCTCGATACCACTTGTAGGGGACCGTGACGCCTAATAGGGGGGGTGAATTAGGCAACTTAAAATTCTAACTCTAAACTATGGCCTCTTTTTTTAACCTTAGCAAAACCTATACAAAAGATAAACTATCTAAATGTGCAACTATGGTTTTGCTAGTGTGTTGCTATCTCTACGCAAAAAGGAGTAATATAAATAATGTAAATGCGAAAGCTAAAGAGCAAGGTAGAGATATGCAAACTCCCGTCGGCGACTCCGGTATTTTTATCGAGGTATCGAGAAGCGCGCAAGCTTCCCCTAGTCCTCGTTGGAGCCCCTCGCAAGGAATTCCTTGTAAGGGCCAAGCTCCCGGTCGAGTAAATCCGTGGATAGTTCCGGGCCTTCCCCACGAACAAGTGGGTCTCCAGTGTGCCTTTTGGCAAGCCTCTCCTAGATCGCTCCCCGCCGTCTTCACTATCAAGCTTCCGGCCAAAACGCCGCAGACCTTATTTCCTCCGGTACACGATGGTGGCCACACCACAACGCGGTTGGTGTGATCTCGCAAGACTATAAGCCCCTCCGATGTACAACAATGGTGCACGCAAGCACCGAGTGGTAAGAGGTATGCAAATCTCACTAAACACTAGGCCTAAACCTAGAGCAAGCGCATAAGCGGTGGTCTAATCAACCTAAACACTTCGCAAAAGCACATACGCTAATCACCTAATGAATCACTAAGCACTATGCAAGTGGAGATCACTAAAATGGTGTATCAACACGCTTGGTATGTTTCCTTAGCTCTACTTATTTCAAATGGTCGGTTGCGGGGTCTATTTATAAGCCCCACTGATAAAGTAGCCATTAGGGACGAAATCCCGCTTTTCTACTACTGACCGGACACTGTTTTCGTCTTGACCGGACTCGTCCGGTCGTCCCGACCATTAGGACGCGCGATCAACTGAGCGGACACTGATGGCGTCCGGTCACAATTTCGCCGCTCTGGAACCTCTCTGTACTCGATCGGACGCTGGAGTTTCTGCGTCCGGTCGATTTGCCGCCAGCGTCCGGTCAGTACTGAGTGTGTTGCCGTGATGATGAACAGTACCATCGGCGCGTCCGGTCACTTCCAGTACTCAGCGTCCGGTCGCTGCTGCTGTTGCCGAGCCACTGATCGAAGCGTCCGGTCGCTATGCCGCCAGCGTCCGGTGCTACGTCCGGTCACCTCTATGAGCTCGTTTCTTCGCGATCTTGCGTCCGGCTTGGTTCTTATCTTCGTGCTTGGACTTTGCTTGATATCTTGGTCTTCTATTGTGCTTCTAGAGTCTTGCTTATGGTATTGATTGTGGGATCACCATGTCGCCTTCGTCCAAGTCACGTCTTGCATCTTATTAAACTACAAAACAATCACTTGCAAATTCATTAGTCTAATTTGGTTGTGTTGGTCATCAAACACCAAAATCCAAAGTAAATGGGCCTAGAGTCCATTTTCCTTACACGTTGCAAAGCACAGGTCAAAGGACTGGCCCACTCATAGGGCAACGATGCCGATGTATATGAACGGTTTATGTGAGAGGTCTTCTGCCTTAAGCAGAATGCTCGGGGGTTATCTTCCCCTGCAGACCAAGTTTTTTTCGGTTGTCTATACAGTACTTGAGCGTTTTTTGCTCTCCCAACACCTGATTTTTTTCTTCACGTCTTCTTCCTCCTCCCGACGCTCCGCTGCTGCCCAGCTCCCCGCCGCGGTGCGGTAGGGTCTCGGCGGAGCTCCGCCACCACGACCGCGGCTTTGGAGCTCTGGCAAGACCTACCGCGCCCGCAGCGGCCTCCTTCTCCCTCCCCCCTCCCCCCACCCTCATCATGGCCATGGGTGCCCCCTCCCCGACCTGCCCCGGCCGCCTTCTACGCTACCGGAATCCTAACAGTCGCCCTGCCGCCGTCTCCACCGCCTGGTCGGCCTCCCCCAAGCCTCTTCTTTTTTTCAAGAACACAACTTTACATGTATTTTATTAAGAAGCCCCCGAGCCCCTTCTAAGCCCGCCGGATTTGGGGAAGATGAGAGGAAGACAAGAGAAGAAGAAAAAATCGAGTGTTCCAACACTGTGTTGGATAGCATTCCTCTTTTTTATATGTACTTTTTTTTTTGCAATGAGTCCAGGTTTCGCAATTAGAGTATAGTACCTTGTCGTTATCCGATGTATTTAACTTTTTCTCCCATGTTTTTAATTCCTTAATATGAGGGAAAAGGTACACATGTAGAGCACGAGTATACTGAGAGGAGAAGTAGAATCATTTTCGACGTAGTACTTATGATTCGTGTTAGCACAGCAGTGTGTCATCATGGCGTTCTATTTATGTCACTGCATATGTAATACATGCATGGCAGTCGGTCGATGATTGGCCGGCGGCCTCTCTACCTCGGTCAGATGAGCTGCTCCGGCCTTGGCCATGCTCCGGCCTTGGCCGTTCGAATTGGATGGATGCAGATTCATCTGCTTGTCATGTCATGAGTGGACCACCACTAGAATGAATGGCTCGTGAGCGCCGAAGAAAGCAGGATTTCAAGAAAGGATTGTTGAGTTTTGTGCCACACTAATTTATTTTGTTTGCAACATAAAAGATTCAACTGTCAAACGAGCTTCCAATCCCATCACCCTGTGTTTCAGCCATCATAGTAATTCGCTATTTGATAATTTTGGTGATGAAAACATTTCATGCCAAACAGACCCAGCTATCTTGTCTACATGATGCCGGCTGAGTAGAGGTGGCAAATATGAACTTCCCTTCGCTGCCCGCATTAGCTGGTTTCCATTGAACACCACCCCATAGGTTAACTGAACTGAGCCACCAGAAACTGGGGGTTCATTTCAGCTAAAAATATTATTGATATAAAAGAGTCTCGCTCATGTTAGTCATCAGTTGAGCTTGGTAAATTGTGAGCCAAAATTTCAGAACTGAAACAACTCTTACGAAACTTGCCGAGATTACTCAATTTGTGTCAACCATATTGCAACTATTCAACTAAGGTGAAGTTTATTACTAGCAAATGCTGAAGCAAATGCTGAAGTTTATTAAACCGATTGCAACTATGCAACTAAGGTGACGAAAAGGTAACGATCACACAAAGTCATCTACCAAACCAGGATTCAGAGATGAGAATCCTTATAATCAAAGTTCGCTCGCAGGAATTAGTTATTCTGTCAATCAGATGAGCTTTGAGCCTTGGTGTACTCCTCCATCTCCTTCTTGTATGCAGCCATGGCAGGCGCGGCCTTTGCATTCCAGGCCTGCCTTTCCTCACCGCTCAGCTCCTTCCACTTCACCGAGATGAGCGCGTTCAGGGTTGAGTTATTGATGCCCGGGCGTTCCTCGAGCAGCTGTTTCCTCGCTTCCTTGCTGAAAATTACAGAAATTAAGGTGATTCAGTCCACAACGATATCATGTTACAGCAATCGGTACCACAAATGGAATTTGTGCTAAACCTGAAAAGAAGGAAGGAAGAGGCTGGCCTCTTGGGCCGGTTGGGATCAGCGTTCTCCTGCTTCTTCTTCTGGCGCTTTTCTTTGGTTTTCTGTTCAAAAATCAGTGGTTAAAATCAGCATGGCTTGTATGCAATTGTTTTTTCTTCGAAAAATTGTTCTGTAGACAGGCAAGTGGATCTTCAAGATACCTTGATGATATTATCTGCCTTTTCCTTCTTCTTGAGGAGCTGGAGAGCCTCTTGCTTCATGATTTTCTTATGCTCCTCCTCTTCCTTCTCAAGGTTCGCAGCTTCCTGATACAAATCACAAGCTCCACATTAGACAATTATCTTTCAGTACCCCAAAAAAGATAAATAGTAGAAACACATTCTGTACAGTTTTCACACCTCAATCTTCTTCTGCTTGTACACCTCCATCTGCTTGTGGTACGCTTCCTTCTGCTTCCTCGCAACCTTCTCATAGGGAGCCTTCTGAGCTTCTGTCATGTTCTTCCACTCTTCCCCGGTGATCTTGCCAATCTACAGGAACATACATAATGTCACATCAGCACAAATGAGCATGCATCGACACAATAGAGATGTTATAACTGAGCAAACCCATCACCTCAGGTACGTTCTTCTTCTCCGCGACCAGCGCGGCGCGCCTCTCCTGCGAGTACACAAAGTAGGCCGACATGGGCTGCTTGGGCTTAGAGGGGTCCTTGTCCTTCTTGTTGTTCTTCCTCTTCCCCTTGTTGCAGTCACCCTCCTCGGCCTCCTGCCTGAACTTGAGGTACTGATCCAGCAGCTCCTTGGCGGTCCACTGCATCTGCTGCTCCTCGAGAAGCTTCATCGCCTCGGCCTCGCGCTTCTCCTGGCCGACCACCTGCAGGTAGGCCTCCTTCTCCTGCCGGTACCGCTCCTCGTAGGGCTGCTTCTCCTCGGCGCTTAGCGCCTTCCACTTGGCGCCCAGCGTGCTGGACACCTCCTTGAAGTCGGCCTCGGGGTTCTCCTCCTTGATCTGGAAACGGCATGGGCAACACAATTCGTCAAACACCTGGTGGGAAAATCACAAGGAAGATTTGGGGCTGTAATTAATCTCACCTCGGTCCACTGGTCCTTGAGCCAGAGCACGTACGCCGGGCACGGCTTCTTCCTCTCGGGGCCGGTCTTGCCCTTCCCCTTCTTCTTCTTGCCCTTGTCGTCTGCGTCCTGGTCTTTCTCCAGCAACGACTTGACGAGGGGGAAGCTCTGCACAAGAAACCATATCAGACCATCAATCGATCAGACGAATTCGAACGCAGAGAACCTCGATGAGGTCCTGAACCGAAGCGAAGAGATCTGAATCTGAACGTACCACGGTGGGCTTGAACTCCTTGGCGCGCTGCACCTTCCTGAGCTCGGCCTGGAGGCGCCCCTGCTCCTTGTCCCTGGTCTCGATCTCCTCCTCCTTCTTCCGGATGACCTCGTCCCGCTCCCTCACCATCTCCTCCGCCTTCTCCTTCTCCAGCCGCAGCCGCTCCAGCATCCCCTGCAGCTCGGCGACGTCGTCCACGACCGCCGGCGCCGCGGCGGCGGCCTTGGCTTTGCCGCTCCTTGCCGGCGCCCGCTTCGCCTTCTTCTGCGCGGAGGAGGCCGAGACGTCGGCGGCCTGGGCGGCCTTCCCGGCGGAGATGTTGGCCTCGTTGTCGAGCACGGCCACGAGCGCCTTGCGGCCCCGGGCGCCGCCCCTCTTGCTCCCGGCGGCAGCGGTGGCCATGGATGGGGGTTTGGAGCCGGAGAGGGACTGAGGGAGACGGAGGTGGTGTGTGGTCGGTGACCTGGTCTCCGATTTGTTTGACTTGTTTATATAGGAGCAGAAGGGGAGCGGGAGCATCTAACGGTCGGAATTTTTGAAATTTGAACGACAGGTGACGTCGGCGCGTGGGGGCGCGTGCAACGGCTAGCCGACGGGGTCGCTGGCATGTAGGGCCAGAAGGCGGAGGGAAGCTGCCAGGAAGGTGCATGGCATGCCTACTAGTGATTGCATTCTGTATTTGGATCCTGTATATTTCCGAATTCCCTAACGTTGCCGTGCGCGATGTGAATGGGCAGAGCCCATCGTCTGGTTCACTGAACATCTGAAATGGATGGGGATGATTGGATCTTGCCGGCTATTGGTGCACGGGGTTGCCGAGACTTTAGGGGAGGATGCCCCAGCAAGGGATCCCATTTCCATCTGGCGAATCTCATCGGTGTGTGCGTCACGAAGGTTGGCACATAGTTTTCTTCCTCCACTGTCCGCACCCATCTATATCCTCCCTCCGCCACCTCAGGCACCGCCTAGGTCCGCTGGCGACCTCATCGGTCACCGCCCCGCCACCAACCCCGCCCAACCTTCCTCGCCCTTCACGGATCCTAATCGGACACCTTGTCGCGACTCTCGCCCCTGCCGCCAACTACACCCAACGGGATGTCCTCCGCCGCCCGTTCGGCCGCACCTCACCCGATCACTGCTTCACCATGTTTTTCAACACTATTTCAACACTGCTTTTCAGCAAAGGAACAATGTTTTTCTCTCACAACAAATCAGCATCAGTAGCAGCCAAATTTCAGCGAAACAAACAGGGCCCTTGCAACCGCCACCAGTGTCGGGCTGCTCGCCACCCCAACCATCCCTCTAGAGTCAGAGGATGTTGGAGATTTCCCCAATCTCAAACCCTAGGCCGTCTGCCCCCACCTCTCCCGCCGCCCACGGCGAGGATGCCGCTGCGCCGCTCTGTCCGACTCCCACCCACCCCGCCCCACACGCCCACCGCCCTCCCTAAACAAGGGGCTTCACGAGGAAGACGTTGTGTCGGTAACAGTACCGACGCACAAGCATCAAATAAGAATTTGGCCCACCTGAGGGTTGTTATCCAACTCCATCATTCCATGGAAACATGTACAATTCCAGCCCTACTGTAATAACCCAACTGAATTTACCAATTCGTCCAACCGCGTGGACCAACGGCACCCTAAATAAAACAGGCCGTGGAAGTAAGTGCCTGGGGCTGGCCTGCACGCAATGGCCTTGCAGCCTTGCAGCTGCGGCCTGCTGTACAACCAACTGGGCTTGGGCCCAAGAAAAAGGACGTATCCATGCTTGGGCCATTAACGTAGAACTAAAAGCACATTTAGCAGCTCGCACTAGAATTGGCCCAAGCCCAAGTTCACAGACACTAACAGGAGCAGTAAAGTTCATAGACTACATTTTTTTTAGAAGATAAGGGAGTTCATAGACTACATACACAATAGAAAACTTGCATTGAGAAGCTTCAACAATCCACAGACAAAATTACATGGTCACACCATGACACGCTCGATCAAAACCACCTCTACGACAGATGCAACGATTCCAGGCAGAGGGTTACATTAGCAATCTACACCACAAAGGCATGGCGGCACACAAATTTCAGAGTCTCTGCTTCTCGGTGTGAACCAATTTCACTGAATGATCCTTGGGACTCGCATCCCGAACCCGCGCTTCATCTTCTCCACCCTGTTTTCCAATAGCAATTATAAAATATGAGTTTGATCAAATATACTCAGACCTAGACTGAGCATCATGTTTATGAATTTTTATAGCTCAAATAGGTCAAGAACCCCTGTACTTGCTTATTTTGTTACTCCAACTAGATGATCTATGAAACAAGTGTCGATTAAGTCAAAAGAGTAATCGACTGGGTATGAGCAAATAGCACATGCAGTGATGCAGCTTTGCGAGATAATTGAACAGTGCTCGCTTACACAAGAAGGGACCTCCAAAGCAAACAAAAATTGAAGAATCTGAAGCTTCTTTAAGGTACTTACGTTGGTGCAAGTTTGCCAAGGCAATAAAGCTCTTCACCAGATACTTCGTCGGATACTTTACCAGAAATCTCAACTCTGTATGATCTATCAGGAGAATCGGGAAGCCCTCGACCCACAAGTAAATCCAAGTCCTTCTGGTGAAGTTCTCGGCCGTTGATGAACACACCAGTATTTCCGCCAGCACAGTTCTTAGGCATAGGATAGTTAAATTCTGCAATATATGGCTGCAACAAGGACACCAGGTTAAAAGCTTTGATCAAGATATGACTAGGGTGCGATAACACAAAAGTTCAAGTATAAGCTCTCTTACGGGTATCATGCCAAGGCAGGGCTGTCCCACAACACCCCAGAATCCAGCACGGTAGTCATACCTAGAGGATACAAGAATAAAATGTCAAGTAACATTCCAGCTAAAGATCACTGCAGAACCCTAGAGCAGAACTACAATGTGACCAGGAAACTCAAAAATCAAATGCATACAGAAGGCGCAAATCATACCAGTATTCACCCGGATAGATTGGTCCAGCAATCTTCTCCGCCTTCCTGACAGCACGGTCAGAAATGGGATAGCCATTGATGAAAGCCTTTGCTCTGCCATTGCCCATTCCACCGTTAATTTTAAAACTCTTCTTTATCAGGCTGGAGAAAAAGGAATCGCCCGATTTTGTGGCCCTCGGGTGGTCAACATATTGTGCCCCATCACCTGGATCGTGACTGTACTCAGGATCATCATACTCGTCATCCGACGGGTGTAGCACGCTTGCTACAGCATCTTTCACTTTGTTTGGCTTAAAACTTTCAGTTAACACACCCTTTTCATGTTCAGACCGGGTACTTCTGCTTCCTTTGCCTGACCCATCAACCACCCTCTCTGATGGAGAATATCCAAAATGATCACGAAGAGGTAAACTTGGAACACGGATAACCACTTCAGCATCAGGAGGAAGGTCTCTAGAACCAGAGGAGTTCTTCTGTGAGTTAGATCTAGTTGGGCTATTTTCATCCTCGGAAATGCTCACAGAAGATGATATGCATTGCATTTTGTCTGCTTCACTTGAATTCGATGGTAAATCTTTTTCTTGAGAGCAATGACTGCCTACAGAAAAACTATAAGATGGAAGAAGTCTCTCATCAACATTTTGTCCATTGCTTCCTTGGCCATTGTTGGAACAATTTTTACTTCCAGGTGATAAGTGTGAAACTGGTGTAGGTGCTGAAACATCAAGCCTGCTTCCATCAAGTCTGACCACGATTGCATGTGAGCATGACCCACAACGTAGCTTATACTCATCTTTTCCCAACAAGAGAGAATTCTTGGGAAGCTGCAGTACTTCATAGCAATTGTAGCATATGGTAAAAGGGGCGCCATTGACAATTGGTTCACAAGTCTGTGCAGGTTTTTTACTCAGGGTGGCCCTCATGTGATTGCGTCGCATCATACCATTCATACCTCGCGAATTGTAGTTCTGTGCACCAAACACAACTGGGCCTTCTACAGGGTACAAGCTAGGATTGTTCATAAGATACGGTGCCCTGCGATGGTTGAAACCCAGTGGGGCCCCATGCACAGGTAAGAATTCACGATGGTAACAATGTAAACAAGAGCAAGCAGGCTGATGGTAGAAGCCGTCATGGTGATAAGAGATCAGAGGGTCAGGATCATACTGTCCATGGAAATAATTATCAAAGTTTCTCCATGGATATGGAGCGGCTGGGTAGCTAGGAGCTCCCATGTGTGCAACCGATTCCCCGTATCCATGGAGATCTTGCTGTACAGGTACTGAAGGATAAGCAGGAGGAACAACAGGCACTTGCCCATTCAAAGAAGGTGAGCGCTGAGAACCATTCCGTTGCAACTGAGGTGAACCATACCGCAATCGACTCAGACGCTCATGAGGATTGTAGGAGCTTGCAGAATCCACCATTCTATTTGCCGAAGCATTCACACTTGACTTGTCAGCAATCTCACAGGATCTCTGTACCTGGTCCCGCAACTCATCAAGCATCCGCAGAAGCTCAGTTCGGTCTTTCTCAAGGCCACTGACTCTGGTGCTAGGACCATCTGAATTCCTGTCACTCAGATGGCCCTTCTCACCGTTAGCAAATATGAATCCCGGTTTCATATGACACTCAAATGGCCCTTCTACAGGGTAAGCATTAGAAGGGATGCTGTTAACCACAGGCCTTGGTGATCTGTCTCTTACCCTCGCTGACTGCTTTGCTTCTCCTTTCTCCTCATGACGAATGCGGCGGTATTTTGCCTCCCGAACTTCCCTGCTGTCATCTCTGAGTGCAGGTTCAAGCTTCATGCTGCAGCTGGGTGTGCAAGTAGTTTGTTTATCATCGAAACTGAATCCAGATTGGCTATGTGCAGCCGCCACCATTCTGTTGGGTACAAATCTCTCTTCTGACCTAGCTTCGATTGTATTGGTGTCTGCTTCTCGAACAGCACAACTAGCTTCAGATGCTGCTCCTTTCTTATCTGGTAAACTCTCAAGTACTTCAAGGTACTTCACATGCTCAGTATCTGAAGAAGCATCAGATCCCGAGTTCTTCTTTGCTGTAAATGGTTAATGGGAAAAAAAAGTGACCATGAGAATGGACATTACAGAAACATTCAGCTAATCATTGGAAATAACGGAACATTTACAAAGAACACGTCATTTTTTTTTTGAAACTAAAGAACACGTCTTGAAAGCAAAGAACGAGTAATCGAGGATCCAAGAATTTGCACAAACTTACAACCACCTCCATAACAAACTTTGTCCATCAACACTGAATCCTAAGGTCACATTTGTGCAACAACAATGACAGGAAAGCATCACCAAACAGTGGCGAATGTTAACAAAAAAAAAATGAAGAGGGAATACAGAATTGCAAGTGAACACGTTTAAATAGTTGGTTCCAATCATTTTTCATATTTTAAAATGACTGGAGATTCTTTGAAACAAGAAGTTAGACCATCCCTGTTGCCAGCCACAGCCATTTTCTGTGTCCGAAGGAATATGTAGAAATGACAATCACAGTGAAGGTCAAGAAAATTCAGTGGGTTTAAGCTTTTTCAGTTTGGGAACCACAAAAGCCGAGATACTCCCCAGAAATGGTCCATGCTCTGAGTAATAAAAGTGATACGATCCACCGAATTCTAAACAAGGTGCCCTTCTTGTTCAAGACATTAAAAAATAATCAACAGAAACTTGTACCAAGCGGAATGTCCCACAAGATAACTTTTGTAATTTTGATAAAAAACAATAGGGAGGCGGGGATGGGGATGGATGGAGGAGAAATTCCTACGAACTCCAGTTATTTGGGTACTGAAATTTTGACGGCAGGCTGTTAAGAAACAAAAAAAGAGTTGGGTTCACCAAAGACAGCAGCAGTTTTTTACTGTGTAGTAAATGCCAATACGCCATAGTACCAAGTGTGGCAGGATGGACGCCAAATCCGGAGGAAGTTGCGAATACAACAAGATGATGGCTAAAAGAAGGAAACGAACATTCGACAAGAATGGGGAGCAAAAGAAAAGAGACACTAACAAGATTGCGTAAGGAAACATGCGAGAGAAAAATGGAATCTTTCGGAACTCAGAAGAGGACGAAACAAGCTGGTCATATCCGCGTCCCAGGAAACCGCCCAACCCAGCAGCAACGCAGCAGCAGTCCCCAGTCCCCACGAGCTCATTTCAAAAATTAATCATGTGTTTGTCAACAAGAATCTCACATTGTGGCAGATGAATTGATGATTAGCGCGAAATCAGCTTGCTGATCTAATGCAACAAAAATGCAGGTGGAATGGGTAGAGCTCAGAAGAAAAAGGTACTACTACAAAGACAAGGATGCCCCAATAAGAACAGGAGAGAAGTAGTAGGGAAGGGAGTGATTGCAGACGAAAAAGGTGAGCACCAACCTTGGAGCGTGGCGCCGCAACCGCCGCAGACGTAGACGGAGTAATTGGGCAGCTCCGGCAGGAGCTTGTCGCACTTGGGGCAGCGCACCACCCGTATCTGCTGCGGCAGCGGCGGCGCCGGGCGCTGCGCCGCGGAGCCGGAGCTGTCCTCCTCACCCGCCATGCACAATGCCGGTGGCTCCTGAGGCCTGACGGAATCCCTCGCCCCGCCGATAACCAGTCACAGTCACAGCACCAACCGCCGCCGCCGCGCCGGACGCATACAAGGCGGTGGGTGGAAAGTGGAATCAAGGGGACGCGAAGCGGCCGCGCTGAGGAGCGGCCCGGCGGGGAACGAACAGAGGAGCAATGCGCAAGAAGGGCGAGCGCGGCAGGGAAGAGGCCGGAGAGCAAGATGCCAAGAGCGGCCGGGAAGAAAAAGGGAGCCGAGACCGAGAGGACGGCTGGAGAGGAAACCGAGAACGACCAGGTGCGCACAACCGCAACGCGACGCAGAGACAGGAAGGGGAGGGAGAAGAAGAGGCCGAGCAGGCGGGCGACCGTGATGAGGCGGCGCTCTCTCTCCCTCTCTCTCTCTCTCTCTTTCTCTTTCTCTTTCGCTCCCGCGCGGGGTGGAGGTGGGACGCCCAAATGCCCGGCTCAGGCGGTCAGGCGGTGAGCCACTCGGCCCAGCAAAGCTCCCTCCTTTCCTTTGCTTTGCGACTGCCTGGCCGCCTGGGTGCCGTCTGCCTTGGGTCTCCTCCAACTTTGGCTGCTGTCTTTCCTCTCGCTCTCTGTCCCTCCTGGCTGGCCCCTGCTGGGCGCCGAGGTGGTGAGGTGAGGGTGTGACCGCGTGAGGCGAAGGCGATGGAGGTCACAGCACAGGCCAGGAGGGCAGAGGAGGAGGAGGGGCGTTGGGGGAGCGGGGTACGGTAAAAATGTTTGTTTAAGGAAAGCTGCAGCGCGGCTCTGCCCAACCACACGGTAGAGTACATCAGGTCAGGCTCAGGCGCTCAGCTCTGCTCAGACGCCGCGCAAGCAAGCAGAAGCGGCCCCCTCTCCGGCTGCCACTGCCAGCTTGCGTTCCTGCTGGTGGAAACGGGAAACACCACTCTCCTGGCATCATCCAACCCGGCACTGCAAAGTTGGATTTTGGACCCCGGTGGTTTTTCTTTGGGGAATTTTTCTAGTACTATGCTATTGGCTAAAACTTGAATTTAAATCAGGTTAATGTCATATTTTAATCTTTTCTACGTTATTATTGATCATATTTTGATAGTCTTGAGCTCGGTTGTTATGTGACGATCAAATCGATACAAGTTCCCTATGACCCTTTGCCATTAATTTTATGGGTCGGATCAAGTAGTAAATGGTCGACTCAATCTATTTCCATTCCTATAGGTTATTGTATTAGAACGCAACCTTAGAACTTCGAATGATTTATTCACTTGAGACCTAGGTACACCTGAGGAGTATCGGGCAAGCTTAACCTTCCACAACTCGTAGTCGAGCAGTAGCAGGAGCACAGCCAGCCCGCACACCACGCGGCCCACATCTCCCACACACTAAGCAACCCACATAGCTGATAGCCTAGCAGCCCACACCACCCCGTTCCTCGATCAGAGATCCATCTCTACCACTTGCTTCCTTACCGATAGCTTGTTCAGGAGGCCGTATCGTATCGTGGATTATTTACTGCTGGCTGGTTTGGTGTGAGAGAAAAACACTGTTCCCAGCTGGAAATTTACGATTGTTTACGAGCAAACGAACAGGCTGCGAGTCGTCTATTTACTCATTGTTGACCACCTCTGTATTTTGGAGATGACTAGTAGGGGCAATACTGAAATATGTATGTTCATACGCCTACTCAGGTAATTGCATTGGTATGAAAAAGATTACAGTTTAACACCAATCGAGTTATGCTTAGCTCGACTGTTTGGATTACTTATACTAACAATTACTAGCCACTAAAAAAATACCATCCAAACATGCAAACTAATAGGGTGGAGATATTTTTAATTTGGATCCTAACTAACAACTAGTCTATCAAGTAGGCAAATCCAACCAATGAGACTAAAAGGTAGCATAAAACTATTAGTTAGGGATTCTAACATACCATAGCTAATATTTAGCTAATGAAAATTTATCTTACTACTACCTCCATTCTCTTTTATAAGACGTAATTAGATATTATGCCGTCTTCTAAATTATATTTTGATCATGTATTTATTTATTTTATATTTTTATACATATAAACTCATGATAATCGGGTAGTACATTTAATTACAAACCTAACCATATCAAGTTATATTATAATAATTAAAACCCGTTAGCTAAATTATTAGTCAAAGTTTTTAAAATTTGAATCTTGATATGCATGTGTGCCTTAGGCCAATTTTAGTTGGGGTTCATGTCCCTATTTTCAAGATTCCTAGTTGTTGGAAATAGTGTAAAAAAGTTTCATTCCCATGACCTTCCACGAAAATTTTATCATCTCTCTTTATTTATACTTAGCATGTTCGCTTGTTGGTTTCAGCCAGAGCTTATCAGCCAGCCAATAGTGTTTTCCTCTCACAATAAATCAGCACCAGCCCGGCTTATCAGCCCAGAAACCAACCAGCGAACAGGCCGACTATACCATGCCAACTTATTTAATGCCTATAAAACTTTCATTAAGATTGCCCTCTTATAAAAGAAGAACGAAGGAAGCAGTATTCTAACTAATAAGGCCCCCTTTGGAATACAAACAGGAAAAACATAGGAATAGGAATTTCACATGAATTGAATTGACATATTTATCTAATCCTGTAGGAATAGAAAACACAGGAAACAAGATGAGATGGCCTTTGGTAGCACTACAAGGAAAAATAGAGGATTGATGCTCCCAGCTTTTGAATTTGAACAACTTGCTTGCATGATGACCACCTTCCCGCCAAACACAAGTGACTGGAGAGCCAATGACACGCGTGCGGTGAGGCAGCTTTTCCACCAGGAATTTTCCCAAGAGATCAGACCTCTTGCTTACTTTCCTGTGAAATCAATCCAAAGGAATACAATCCTATGGAATGTTTCCTATTCTTTCCTATGAACCAAAGGGCTGTGTAGGAAAAATTCCTGAGGAATCTAAATCCTCAAAAAATCCTTTGTCAATCCTCCATCCTCAAGAGGATATGAATAGCCAAAGCTCATCCAACAGATACTAGGGCCAATATTGGATCGGCCCCAGTAGAAAACATGATGCAAAGTTTTGGCTCCGTTGTCTACCCCGTTCTGTCCATGACTCCATGTGTAAAGGTTGGTGCACGGTGGTTCGGCAGAAATTAAGACCTTCACGAGGGGTTGCACTTGCAGAGGTACTACACAAGAAGTCTTGCGTCGCACAGCAGCCAGCCAGCGGCAGCGCACGGATGGCAGTGGTCGGCACTCCAAACCAGCCTGAAGAACTAGCTATATTCTACGAATGTTTGGACAGCCGCAGCGGCAGCGCACGGATGGCAGCGCACGGCCTGGCCTGTTTGGTTCTTTAGCCATCTTCTAAATTTCCTGTCACATCGAATATTTGATATATACATAAAGTATTAAATATAAACTAATTATGAAAGTAATTGTATAACTTATGATTAATTTGCGAGACGAATCTTTTAAATCTAATTAGTCCATGATTTGACAACGTGGTGCTACAATAAACATGTGCTAATAACAGATTAATTAGACTTAAAAATTGGTCTCAGAAATTAGCCTCCATTTATGTAATTAGTTTTGTAATTAATCTATATTTAATGCTCCTTATTAGTATCTAAACATTCGATGTGACATGAATTTTAAGAGTGACTAAAAAACCAAACACCCGCAGGCTAATGTATGTCTAGCGTTGACTTTGCTAAAACACTAACCAAGCTAAAGTACAGTCCTAACCCAAACATTATGACATACTTATCAAATCATATAGACACTACGAAAAAAAATTTGGGAAAATTGTGTTCTTGTCCTTGTCTATTACTTCAATTGTGATTTTACCCCTGTTTTTTCAACTTTGTGATTTTGCCCTTGTTATTTTGAACTGAACTATCCGTCTACACCTACTTTGGATGTCCGTCTGATGCCCAGTGAATAGATGAATTAAAAAAATTCCAAACATAAAAAGAAAAGACCAAATGCCTACGCTGCCCCTCATCCCTTCTAGGCTGTTCCTCGACTCCTCCAAAACACATCGGAGAGGAGGCAGGCGGATTACTGCTGTCGGCCTTGGCCAGTGTGGGTGTCGTGTGTGTGAGGCGACAGCTGTGCTGCGCTACTACTACTCCGGTGCTTGGGGGGGCGGGGGCATACGTGATCGGGGGCGGGCTGTCTCGGCGGCGTCGGGTCTCAGGCAGCGGCAGAGGCTGCGCAGGTGGGGTGGCAGTGGCGGCGCAGCGCTGCTGGCCGGGTGCAGGTGGCGAGGTGGCGGCCGTGTCTGATCGGGTAGGCTGCCTCCTCGCCGGCCGGCGATGCGGGCACGAGGGCCACCGTGGGTGCCAGCGCCGCCGCAGACGCGAGCTCGGTGGCGGGCACGAGTTCCAGCGGGCGCGCGTGGTTCATCGAGGTCACGGCGTACTGCTCCGACGACCGACGAAGGAGGAAGAAGCGGATCCAGGAGTCTCCGCGACGACGAGGTGCACGAACCGACGCGGATACGGATCAGCACCGGTTGACCCCGTGGCCCCACCTCCCTCCCTTCCTTTTCCTTTCTTCTCCTCCCCTCCCCTCCCCATGCGCAGGCGCGGGGCGCCCTGCCTCCTATTTATCGCCGCCCACGCCCATCTTCTGGTTCCTCTCCTCTTCGTCAGACCAACAGACACGCACAAGTGCACAATCACGGTGAGAAGAAGAAGCACATCCACCAGCAGAACGGACAAACGATCCGGAGAGGAGTCCAGTCCAGTCTCGGTCTCGGTCCATGGATGCGGGAAAAGGAGGAGGCGGCGGCGGCGGCGAGGCAGCCGCAGCGGTGCCCGAGGCCGCGCAGCCCGTTGTGCTGAAGATGGACCTGCATTGCTCCGGCTGCGCGCACAAAGTCAAGAAGGCTATTAAGCGCGTTCCTGGTACATGCTCTCGCCGCGGCAACCTTCGTTTCACGCGTGGTTCTGCAATTATGTTTGTTCTTGGTTTGATTCACCGGTTCTTGTCGCTGACTACTTGTTCAGGTACTTGCAAGCTCGGTGGTCTCGTTACAGGAAGCCTCACGATTTTCTGGATTTATTTATCAGATGGTACTTTTCAAGAGTTTATGATCTTTGCCATTCCCAATTGTAGCAACCCATTTTACGACCTAGTAATTTTCAACTGTAATTTGACTCGGTGGATTAGGACCCCAACAGTTTAACAGATTTCCAACTGTGATTTTGAATATTTTTTCCAATACTAAATTTGATTTGAAATATTGCAAATTGTGCCAAATAAATTTGATCAAAACGAACGATTTTTATCAAAAATACAATATAAATGTCTTATTCTAAATTAGGAGTGAAATCACAAATAGCCAAAAAAAACAGAGACAAAATCACGTGGGCATATTTGTCATTTTTATAAAAGTTAACACCGTTAGAGAAGGATGACGGAATAGGGGCAAATTGGTGCTTCGTTTTGAAAACACAGGGATAAATTCACAAAGTTAAAAAAGTTGGGGCAAAACCACAATTTCAATATAAAACATGGGCAAGAATGCAAGAGCCCCAAAAATTTATAATCCTATTGGATGGTCTTTTAAAATAGATTTTTGCCAAATCACATGGTTCTCTCTCCTATTATCTACCCCATCTTGTTTTTTCCTACCTTAGTTCTCAAGTAGACATAGTTTCTTTTATAGGAAACAATTTTCTTCTCTATCCCTTAAGTATAATAGCATATCACTATTTTTTAGTTAACACTAAGTCATGGTCATATGGAGAGGGATGGAGGCTTATGGAAAACCAAGCTAAGACATGTTAGAGCATCTCCAGCAGACTACCAAAACACACTACTTATCCTTTATTTGGGTAGCGGAGGCCAAAAAAACGCACTCTAGTAGACTACCTACTAGACTACCCAATTTATTGGCCCAACAAATTCCACCTCTCACTGCTTACTTCTATCGGGCCAACATATGACTATCTATTTTTTCCCACCCACACGCCTCTCTCTCTCCTTCGCTCGAGCATCGTACACCCCGCACGTGTTGTCATCGACCGCTTTCTCGCCCCTCCGCTGTCTCCTTCGCCCCCCGGTGCGAGCTCCCCGCCATGGCTGCCCGTCCCTAGCGCGAGCTGCCTGGCCCTCTCCCACCAGCGCTGCCCCTCCTCCACCGCTGCCCGCGCCCTCCTCCGCCGAATCATCGCCGGCCCGGCCCCCGGCCTTCTTCGCCGGCGCGGCCGCCTGCCCCCGGAGCGGGCATGATGCTTCGCCAACGGTGGATCCCGGCGCGGCAGGCCTCACGCGGGCGCGGGCGTGGGCACCTCTGCTCCGGCAAGAAGAACGCGAGAGAGGATGGCATGGGGGACCCACATGTCGTTCTCTACTAGGATTAGTTTGGGTAACCTGTTTTAGGTAGTATTGCTGGAGTCAGGAGCAAAATATGAATAGTATGAAAATGGATGGCTACACGAACAGACAAATATGTAGTATGTTTTAGGTAGTATCGCTAGAGATGCTTTTACTCTTTCACCACTTACTTTAAATGCTACTACAATTCTTATCATATTTTGGCCCTGTTCGTTTGGAGGGATTTGAAGGAATCTAGAGAAATTTATGAGAGAGTGAACAGTAAAACCAACCGTGCACAGTGAAATCCGGCTGGTTTTCACACCAACCGAACTGCCCCTTTGCTTCTAAAAACACTACTTACCTACGTTTAGTCTAACCCTGCATCCACTAGATCTGTGGTACAATGGATAAGTTAGTATCCTCGTACTTGTGTTTTATCGATAAGTTGTTTTGCAGGTTGAGTGGGACCCGTTCTAGAGGTTTGTATGGGACAACGGTCTCATGAAATAGTTTCTTTCTGGATAGAAGTACATATCCTTGTATATATATATATATATATATATATATATATATATATATATATATATATATATATATAATTGAAATGGAAGATGTGGTTACTCTACAATGTCCTGTGCGTATGGTGTCCGTGATGAGTCTTGTGAAATGGCGCTTGAATTTATCAACATGACTTATCAACCATGATATAGTGTTTTTCTCTCATAATAAATTTATGCGAACGGTTCTTTTCAGCGAAAGCGAACAGGGCCAAATGTGCTACGGAGGCGTACGTGTTGCCGAAATGTGCTGATGAGGTGTACGTGTTGCATCTCAGGGATTCTCGAGGTTGTTTAGCTTGAGTAGTCGAGAGAGGACAATACTTGGTTTAGGTTAAACCTAGGCATGTCCAGGTGACCAGGTAATACATTTCAAGCTCAGTGAAATAGCATGCATCCTCTTGTTCTGTTTCAAGGTCGTTGTGGTTCCACCATTAGCAATATGTGGCTATATATTGTGCTATGTTATTTCCATCATCCCATCAGAGCATCTGCATCGCATGGAATGGAAGGGTCAGATAATAGGTTACTTTTAAATGTATACAGTGGGCAGCTATAGTTTATTATCATGTTATCTTCTTTCTTGGGGTACTTGGGTTCATTTTTAAAAATAACGATAAGGGAAACATGATGACTTTTCTCAAGTTCAAAAAGATTAAGAGGATGATTTTTTTCTAGATCAAGCATATAGCCCGTATTTCGTTAAGAGGAAGTAGAATTAGTTAAATAGGTACAACAAAAGGCATCCCGGTAATCCCAAGATTACCAAGACCCTCAACCACCCGATACAAGGAAACAAGAAAGCAAGCAAGAAAGACGAAAGGGAGAGGACCTTCCACCACAGCCCTAACCGACTGGACGTGCAGAAAAAATCAATTCAACACAAAGGTTGCCCACTCAGAAGACTAAGCCGCGGTGACTAAGCATCCACCGATAAGAAGAGATGGCGGCAAAGCATCTGCTAAGAGAGCAACAGCGACCAGGTAGCAGCTATGAACAAGCGAGCGACTGCATCAGCAACATCAACAGTGACCAGGTAGCCGCTGTGAACCGATCGACTGCAGCGGCAGCATCAACAGCGACCAGGTAGCCACTGTGAACCACGCGACTGCGGCAGCAACATCCACATCGACCAGGTAGCCGTTGTGAACAGGCGAGCGACTGCAACAGCAACATCAACTGAGGTAGGGCAGGCCGATGCGAAGAAAGGCATGAAGCACATCCAAGTACAACACAGTAAGGAGCAACCCCAGGCAGAGAAGCGGAAGGAGCCAAGGCACGGCCGCAGGAGCACTCCAACGAAGCCTTCAAGAAGGGAACTGACATCCACAGACGCCATCTTCGTTGACAAAAGCACACAGGACTTTCATCCCAGAACCCACCCTGGCGACATGCACAGTGAAGACAAGCTTCGACGACGCCTTCAAGATGGAACATGACGCAGGCCGCGCCACTGCCGCCGGCCCGAGCAAGAAGACGAGCAAGGTAGACACCCAAGCACTTCAACACCGTGGGTCTGGGAGGGCCGCAGCTGTGCCAAAGAGTTGTTGCAAAGAGTTTTTTTTATCTTTCTAAAAAGCAAGGATTAGGAAAAGATTTAGGGAACTCCCGAACACGCTCTAAGCGTAGTAACTTTTTATTGTTTCTCAAGTTAGTGTGGTAGTTGATTTGTCGGCCGTAAGCTGAGTGAATGTTGCCAGATAGAACAAGGTTGATGACGAGAGGTAGCGTTAATTTGGTGCGAAAGTTTCGAGACCACCCGGTGGTTCAACTTGTTCCCCTCACGTGCTCTGATTGCATCTTTCGGCCGCTCTGATATTTCTCTCTCACAAAACCAGCCGCTACAGTGTTTTGTCTTCTTTTTCCAGACAAGCGAACGGGGCCGTAATCAGAATCTAGCATACCATGCTTTTGATGAGACTTGTGTTTTGTATCTAGCTAACGTTTGGGTTATAATATTTATGTACGGTATGCATAGATATTATAGATATATTGCTTTTGATGAGACTTGTGTTTTCTATTAGGCCTTGTTTAGATTCTAAGTTTTTTCACTTTCTCTCTATTACATCAAATCTTTGGACACATGCATAGAGTATTAAATGTAGATAAAAAAATAACTAATTACACAGTTTGATTGTAAATTACGAGACGAATCTTTTGAGCCTAGTTAGGCCATGATTGAACAATAATTATTAGATACAAACGAAAGTGCTACAGTGTCAAATACTGATTCCTAACATCTATCTAAACAAGGCCCTAGCTAATGTTTGGGTTGTTATCACTGCCAGTAATCCATGCATTCCGTGCTGGAAAAAAAACAAGGTTTATGACGTAAACAGAATCTAGCTAGCAAATGGTCCTACGGTTGCAAACGCCGCGGCGGCGGGTAGCCCGTCCCGCGTCAGCGCGCGCCGCTTCTTGTAAGCGGGCATGGGCGTCGGCCCGTTTTCTGCCACGTTATTTTCGAGGCTTGTGCGGCGACCCGCAGTCCCGCGTACGTTGTCAGGAAAGCGAGCGAGAGTTCGAGCGGTGCGTAAGGGCCAAAGTCTCGCCAAGGTCCCGGTGCCCCGCCGCTGGGTTAGAAGATCCATCACCAATGGTGATCCGATCGCATCTATCGATCGGGTCACAGACCGCTTAGCAAAATTTCAGCTCCTCATGGACTCGATCGGTCTACTGCGAGCAACGAAGTCCCAGCGCCCCAAGATCTCGGAGCCACTACGACCGAGCGATCTGCTCGGCCACGACGTCCGGGGTGGCAAAATTCGATCTGGTGATCACTGCTACTCCAGAAGGGCGTACGGTGCGACGCCGACCACTCTCAGCTACCGGCCTGCGCTTGGCCAACTACGAAGCCCCGATGGAGGACATGCCGAGGCCCTATCCCTTCGAGCTGGTGGGCGCGGGATCTGTGTATCAAGATGCCGTCCACCACCTCTTCATCGACCACGCCGACCGCGACCACATCGACGACCTCTACAGGATTGATCTGCCTAAGGCCGATCAGTCCGCACCCATGGTGAACATGGTGGCTATCCGCCAGATTCCGGATGACTTCATCAATGACATCTTGGAAGAGAGCCCCGACGCATATTACGAGGGCTCCACTGAGACCGTCTCTAGCTACCCTACTTTTGCCACCAGGATTCGGGGGCGGGATTTTTTATATCAGCCACGACAGTGTCACCAGAGACGGCGAAACCTTCGACCAGCGCGATGCTCGCCTAGCGAAGAACGCTGATCGTCAACATCACCGAGATGAAGAAGCCGCTCGCAGGGCTGACGGGGATCCTGATGCCCCACACCGCGCGCGTTGCAATCTGGAGGATGAATTCTACATGGTGGGAAACCAGCCGGTGCAGAAGACACCGAACGCCAATCTCGTTGTCATTTTCAATGAGTTGGAGAAGCTCCCACAGACTGTAGAAGTCGAGAAAATCCAGGCGCATATCAAAGCGGCTCAAGTTCAAGTCAATGAGATCCGGCGCCCTGCTCCGTCCTACTCGACCGTGTCGGCTCTCAGCTGTCGCTTCCGTAGCTCCCGCCACGACAAAGAAAGTCAACATCAGGGCTTCGAGCGCCCTCGACCCCAAGCTGGCGGCCCCTACCTCTATGGAGGATCCAGAGGCAACTACGAAGGATATCCGGACCAGGGCGGACGCCCTCCTCTTCCACAGGGCGTCCGAGGCGGCAACCGCCGCGCCAACCAGGAGGTGAATCAACCCCTGCCGTTTGACGTTCGTGAGCACATCAACGCCAAGATCGACATCCGTGATCGCGTCGAGAATAGTAAGGTTGTGCGCCACGACGCGGAGATGGAACACCGGCCCCAGTACGATGCCAAGCATGGAGCACCCGAGAACCACCCGTCCCCGGCGCCCCTGGACTCCGTCCCTTCACGACAAGACTCTGAGCTGTCCGGTGGCTCGTGGGCTTCAAGATTTTTAGAGTGGACACCTACGACGGCAAGGCCAACCCCGCGCAGTGGTTAACGCTCTAGGAGATCGCCATGAGAGCCACAGGCAGAAGTGAAGATGTGATGGCAAATTATATACCCATCATGCTCAACCAATCTGCGAACAACTGGCTCCTTATCCTGCGGGAGGACTCCATCCGATCTTGGGATGACCTCATGAAGGTCTTCACCGAGAACTACATGGCCACCTGTGAGCAGCCAAGCACCAAGTATGACTTGGAAAAGCTTCATTAGACCTCCGGGGAACCTCTGCGTAGCTTCATCAGGCGCTTCTCAAAGATGAGGAACTCCATCCCCAACATCAGCGACAACGAGGCCATTGCCACATTCACCAAGGGGCGCCTCTACCACGAGCAGTTCCATGGAAAATTAGACCACAAGAGGCCTACAACCATCGGCGAGCTGATATAGATAGCAAATGGCTACGCCGATGCCGAGGAAGCTGAACGGGATACCCACTCCGATCGCCCCCAATGCCATCATGATGACCGCCATGAAGAAAGGCGCTACGACGATCACGACCGCCACCACGATGAGCGTGACCGTCGCCCCAATGATCACGAACATCGGCGCGATGATCGCCCGAAGAGCTCCAGAGGCAGACAGAACCGCCGTCGTAGGCCTGATAACTTAGTCAACGCCATCAACACTCCTCGCGCTAAGCGCACCTATGATGCCGACTATGCCAAGCTCCTAGATGGCCCATGCCCTATTCATAAAGGCACCAAGCACACAGGGCTTTCCACCGCATGGAAGATGCGAAGAGGCCACGGTGCAATGACGACGAAACAGATGACGACAAAGACAGAGGACGGGGGAAGGATGCGGGCCTTGCTTACCAGGACACCACCAACACTGTCGCCTCCATCTTCGGTGGGAGAGCCACCTCCAAGAATAGGTGGGAACAGAAGCTCACCGCTTGGCAGATCATGTCGGTCACCACCTACGACGACAAAGTCACAGATCCAAAGTACCTAAACTGGTCAGAGCACCCGATCACCTTCTCTAGGGCCGACCAGTGGGTAGATATCCCATACCCTGGGCGTTTCCCCCTCATCCTAGATCCTATCATCAAGGGCGTGCTTTTCTAGAAGGTCCTTATCGACGGAGGGAGCGCCCTCAACATCCTATTCGCTGGATCCCTAGCTGAGCTAGGGCTCAAGAAGGAAGACCTCACCCCCATGGACTCTTCGTTCTGGGGGATCATTCCCGGGAAGGCGTCCCAACCTCTAGGGCAGATTACTCTGCCAGTACAGTTTGACACCGCCAAGCACTTCCGCACCGACTATGCCAACTTCCTAGTTGCCGACTTCAACATAGCGTACCACTCCATACTCGACCGACTAGCCCTCGCCAAGTTCATGGCTATGCCGCACTACACGTACCTGGTGTTGAAGATGCCAACGGAGCAGGGGATCCTCTCCCTGCGTGCCAACCTTGACATCACCTACGCCTGTGAGAAGGAAAGCTTCGCGCTCGCCAAGGCTATCGACATCTCCATCCGCATGCAGGACTACCTCGCTTCCTTGCAGCAGATACCACCAGGAGAGCTTGAGATCCCCACAATGGAGGCCGCCCGAGCATCGACCAAGTCCAAGGAGGTGAAGGAGGTGGTCCTCGTCCCCGGTGACCGGAGCAAGACTGATTGGATCGGGGCCGACCTCGATCCTAAATAGGAAGAAGCGCTTATTAGCTTCCTAAGGGAGCACAATGACGTGTTCGCATGGAAACCTGCAGACATGCCCGGCATACCTCGGGAGCTGATCGATAACGCCTTAAACGTCTCAACGACCACCAAGCTGATCAAGCAGAAGCTTTGATGATTCGCACATGACAAAAAGGAGGCTATTAGGGTAGAAATAACACAGCTCTTAGCTATCAGTTTTATTAAAGAGGTGTATCATTCGAAGTGGTTAGCCAACCCGGTTCTTGTAAGAAAGAAGAATAAAGAATGGAGAATGTGCGTTGATTACACCGATCTCAACAAACATTGCCCTAAAGACCCCTTTGGCTTACCTCACATTAACAAGGTCGTAGATTCCATAGCCAGTTGCGAGCTCCTGTGCTTTTTAGATTACTATTCTGGTTATCACCAGATCGCCCTGAAGGAAGAAGACTAGATCAAGACGTTGTTCATCACGCCCTTTGACGCCTACTACTACATGACCATGTCCTTCGGGCTCAAGAATGCGGGTGCTACTTACCAAAGAGCCATCCAACGTTGCCTTAAGGACCAGATCGGGAAGAACATTGAGGCCTATGTGGTGGTTAAGTCTAAGATTAATGATACCCTTATCGCCGACCTCACCGAAACCTTCAAAGCCCTAAAGGCGTATCGATGGAAGCTTAATCGCACTAAGTGTATTTTCGGCGTCCCATCTGGTATCCTACTAGGCAACATCGTTAGCCGCCGTGGCATTGAAGCCAATCCAAAGAAGACAGAGGCGGTAACCAAGATGAAACCACCGACCTACGTTAAGGACGTCCAGAAGCTAACGGGGTGCATGGCGGCTTTGAGTCATTTAATATCCCATCTGGGCGAAAAGGGACTCCCCTTCTTCAAGCTACTCAAGGCTCAAGCAAAGTTCATCTGGTCGAAGGACGTTGATAATGCATTCACTGAGCTCAAGCGATTTCTCACCTCACCTCAGATCATGACTGCGCCCCAAGCCGATGAAACCCTACTAGTCTATATCACGGCGACCAACCGGGTGGTCAGCACGGCATTGTTGTCGAGCGCGAAGAGGCCGAACACGCATACAAAGTCCAATGCATAGTGTACTTCATCAGCGAGGTCCTGAACGAGTCTAAGACTCGCTATGCTCAGGTCCAGAAGCTAATGTATGCTATCCTGATCACATCCCGGAAGCTTCGCCATTACTTTGAGGCTTACCCCATAGTAGTGGTTACTGAGTATCCACTTAGCGACATCCTCCGCAACAAGGAAGCCAGCGGCTGCATCATTAAATGAGCAGTCGAGCTCGGCACCTACACCATCGAGTTTAGGCCGCGCCAAACGATCGAGTTGTAGGCGCTCGTCGATTTCATCACTGAGTGGACGGATATGCAAGACCCCTATCCTGGTCGATCACACCGAGCACTGGACCATGAACTTTGACGGATCCCTCAATCTCGATGGCGCTGGGGCAAGCGTATACTTCATCTCCCCATCAGGGGACAAACTCCGCTACGTCCTACGCATCCACTTCCGGGCATCCAACAACGCTGCGGAATACGAGGTGGCACTACATGGTCTCCGTATATCTATAGAGCTCGGCGTCAAACGCCTCATGGTATATAGCGATTCCACACTCGTAATCAACAAACTCAACAAAGACCGGAGCTGCACCAGCGAGAAGATGGGCGCTTACTACGTGGCGATAAGGAAACTTGAAGACAAGTCTAGGAATCAAATACCATCTTGTGGTTCGGGCTGATAATCAAGCAGCCGATGAGCTATCGTAGTTAGGATCAACTCGAGCAGAAGTTTTAGCTAGAGTGTTTGTCTAGGACCTTGTGACCCCTTCCATCAAGCAGGGGCAAGAAGGCATTGAAGAAAAGCCACTTGTCGAACAGATAGTCGCAGTGGTTCCTGGGCCGAGCAGTGATTGGAGGGTTACTTTTATCACATACCTAACACTGCAGATGTCCTAGCTGACAACATGGAGAGAGAGCGCCTCCCCCGCTGCAGCAAGCATTACATCCTAGTCGATGGAAAGCTGATGCGCAAGAATTCCAAGGAGGAGCTACTCCAGAAGTGTGTCTCCAAGGAAGGAGAGAAGATACTCAAAGAGATCTACGTCGACACTTGTGGCAACCATGTAGCCTCAAGAACACTTGTTGGCAAAGCCTTCTAAGATGGTTTCTATTGGCCTTTGGCCGTCGCTGACGCTGAAGCACTCGTTCGCCGATGTGAGAATTGTTAATTTTTTGCTAAGAAAATCCACATCCTAGCCTAGGACCTATAGATGATTTCTGCTTCTTGGCCCTTTGTGTGCTAGGGGCTGGATATGATCGGGCTATTCAAGCCCATGCGAGGAGGATTCCACTAGGTCTATGTCTGCATCGACAAGTTCTCCAAGTGGATTGAATACAAACCCCTTGTGTAGGCCACAGCGAAGAAGGCAGCTGAGCTGCTCGATGACATCATACACAGGTTCGGCTTGCCAAACAGTATCATCACCGACCTGGGGTCCATGTTCACCGGTAGCGACTTCTAGGACTTCTACGATGAAAGGTGCATCTTAGTCAAGTACATTTTGGTGGCACACCCCAGTGCAAACGGTCAGGTCGAGCGCCAACGGCATGATTCTAGATGCATTGAAGAAGAGGCTGTACGAGAAGGAGCAGAAGCATCCGGGCAAATGGCTCAAGGAATTGCTAGCCATGTTCTAGGGACTAAGGACCCAACCTAGTCGCAACACTGGTGTCTCCCCATACTTCATGGTTTTTGGCTCCGAGACTGTTCTACCTACCGACGTCTCCTTCTGAGCACCTAGGGTGGAGCATTACGACGAAGAGAACTCCGATCGAGCTCGGGCCAATGATATCAATCGCCTAGAAGAAGAGCGCCTGGTTACGTGTTTTTGGATGGCAAAGTACCTCGATGGCCTACTGAAAGCTTTAGTTTGATTTTGGTTAATTGATGAAACCCTAAGTGCTAACCTAGTTTATCAATGTGATTATGAGATAGGTAGCACTACTCCAAGTGATGAAGCAATGGCGAAGATCATGATGATGGCGATGGCATGGTGATGATCAATTGCTTGAACTTAGAAAAGAAGAAAGAGAAAATAAAATGCTCAAGGCAAAGGTATAAATAGTAGGAGCCATTTTGTTTTAGTGATCGAGACACTTAGTGAGTGTGACCACATTTAGGATCGATAGCCGTACTATTAAGAGGGGTGAAACTCGTATCATAATGCGGTTATCAAAGTGTCACTAGATGCTCTAACTCATTGCATATGCATTTAGGATCTAGTGGAATGCTAACACCCTTGAAAATGATTTGTGAAAATATGCTAACACATGTGCACAAGGTGATACACTTGGTGGTTGGCACATTTGATCAAGGGTGGTGAAGTTTGGGTGCAAGGGTAAGAAACTCCACCGGCGGAGTGTCCGCCCGTAGAGTGCGGACAATTTGACGGTGCCACCGGCGCCCTAGACAGAAAAGATGGAGGTCACTGGAAGTGACCGGACGCTGGCCTCGGTTGCACCGGCGCGTCCGGTCAGGTGTAACAGCAAAGACGCTGGTGTCGGTCAAACGACCGGACGCTAGGTCACTCTGCGATCGGACGCTGGCAGGGTGCGTCCGGTCAGTGCTGACGTATGCTGACGTGAGGCGCACATAGGAGATGTCGAGTGACTGGACGCTGGGTGTGTCCGGTCGAGCATGACCGGACACATCCGGTCGTGAAAATTCGTGTTTGGAACCTTACTGGAAATGACCGGACGCTGAGGTCCAGCGTCCGGTCACTTTCTAACTGACGCGTCCGGTCATCTCTTGACCGTTGAGATCGAGCGATCGACGTTTGAAGCCGATGACACATGGCGAAGATCTGAGGACCGGACGCTGGGGTCCTGCGTCCGGTCAATATGACCGGAGCGTCCGGTCACCCCGTGTTGTGCCCAGCGAAGGGGTACAACGGCTCTATTTCGTGGGGGCTTCTATTTAAGCCCCATGGCCGGCTCAAGCTCACTCTCTTGGCCATTTTCATTGACATAACAACCTTGTGAGCTTAGCAAAAGCCCTCCCACTCATCTCCATCATTGATTCATCATCTTTGTGAGATTGGGAGAGAATCCAAGTGCATTACTTGAGTGATTGCATCTAGAGGCACTTGGTATTCGTGTTTTGCTACGGATTTCGCTTGTTGCTCTTGGTGGTTGCCACCACCTAGACGGCTTGGTGCAGTGGTGGAGGATCGGCACGAGTTGGTGATTGTTCGTGGCCGTCTCCGGTGATTGTGAGGGGAGTTGTACCTTCCCGGCGAAGTGCCGAAAGGTAACTTTAGTAAATTGCTCGTGTCATTGAGTTACCTCACTTGTAGGTAGGTTCTTGCGGTGTCCAATCGTGTGGATGAGATTTGTGAAACACCTCTTAGCCGCCGAACCACCAAGTGTTGGTCGACACAACGGGGACTAGCGTGTTGGCAAGCACGTGAACCTCGGGAGAAAATCGGTTGTCTCTTGCCATTTGTATTCTCCCGGTGATTGGTTTAATCTTCATCTTGTGATTGGTTCATTCCTCTACACGACGGTATAATCACCCTACTCACTTATTTACATTCTTGCAAACTAGTTGTAGCAAGCTCTTTAGTGTAATTAGAATTGAGAGCTTGCTTAGTTGTTTCATGTTCATCTAGTGGAGCTCTTTAGTGTAGCAAGTGTGAGAGCTCTTAGTGAGTAGTAACATAGCAAATTGTGTGGTTAGTGATCATAGCAACTAGAATTGCTGGATAGGTGGCTTGCAACCCTTGTAGAGCTAGAGCAAGTTTGCATTTCGCTATTTGTCATACTAATTAAATTGCTCTAGTTGATTTGTAGAATTTTAAATAGGCTATTCACCCCCCTCTAGCCATATTAGGACCTTTCACCTACGTAGATAGTACAACCGCAATGTCAATGATAGATTCTTCGTGGTCAGAGACTTAGCACTCCGCAGGAAACAGAAGACAGAAGGCATGTAAAGCTCTCGTCACACTAGGAGGGACCCTACATCGTTCAGGCGGTTACCCGACCAGGGTCTTATAGACTATGTGACATGGACGAAGTAGACGTCCTAGACTCCTGGCACATTGATCTCCTTAGGCATTTCTATCCTTGAAACGTTCCATACAAAGATATGTACCTTTTCATATTCAAGTATTCAATAAAGTTTTTGCTCTGCTGTTTCTTCATGTTGTTTTCTCCACGATTACTCGCTAAGCGATTTTTCTTCATCTTAAAGATGACATACAACAAAGCCTAAGGCAAATCCCGAATAGTCATGTTGATGCTCGGATGTCCCTAGAGACGACCCTATCCTTGGCTCCTTGCTACACGTGCACGAGCGTCTGCCCTTTGCGTTATGGGTGGTCGGCAACGGCTCCTTAGCGGCACCTTGTTCTTCCTACACGCACACGGGCTCCGTGTTCCGCGTCATGGTTAACGGGCTAGCTAGGGCTGGAGACTCAGCTACAAACTAACTGTCCAGATGGTTTATATTAAATATAAACACAAACTTCATAATAACACTAAGTGTTCGCCAAAAGCTACTAAGCACCTTTACACAGCATTGCAACAAAAGTTTTTTCCTAATCTATTGGACATTGTCTTGTCCCTCACCAAATAGGTCGACGTCTTCGGCAAGTTTCACCACTGCTTCTTTTGCTTCATCTTCCAGCTTCCTCATCTTTGCCTGATTCGTCCCTCGGGCGTAGCCAGTCATTATCACTTCGGGTTTCACCGAAGGATAATGCAACCGTAGCACCGTGAGCGCGTGGATGACGGCTCCATGTGCAGCGCTTCGTGTGAACTACTTGAAGTCCGTACACACCATCTAGCATCGATATATGATTGTCCGGGGTGGCAGGTCGCTAGGCAGCCGTGTTGCCCCTTCGGGTGGGACAAAACCGATGCAGTCAAGCACGGGTTTGATCCCTACGGTCAATGCCTCCAACTTCTCATCCCGCTCTTTCACTTGGTCTCCAAAGACCTTGAACTACGCATGTGCTTAGTAACGGTACTCTGCAAGACAGAAGCAGCATGTCAAGCATTATTTCTAACCATGCAAAATGGATCCAATGAAAGGCGCACTTACGCCCAAGATCTGTGGTGGCTTTCTTGCATTTTCCTCCGCCTCTTCCTTCCCCTTAAGGAGTTGGCCGATGGCCTCGTGGGAAAGGCTGAGCTCCATCTGACGTCCGGTAGGATCATCTGACGTCCCCGTCGTGGCCCACGCTTCTTCACTCGGCATATCCGTCGGATCACCTTTGTCGTGTGCCCCACCGCCAGGCTAGGTTGGCCCTATAGCCGGTGGCTCCTCCATGGTTGGGCTAGCGGGGTCCACAACAGATGTCTGCTCCGTGGCGGGGGTGACAGGGTCCGCTCCCGCTTGACCCTGCTCGACGATAGGAGCCTCTGGTTCCACTACACACTGCCCGTCGTCAGCGGCTGACGCCTACAATTCCTCAGTTGACTCCGCGCTACGACAAGGAGACAGCTCGTCAAACAAAGACTTCGTACTAAGGAAATATTACAAAAAAGGGGGGAAATATTACAAAAAAGGGGGGAAACTTACAATTCAGACTCTTGCCTCATGGTTCTGAACCGACACACCTGTCTGGAGCCACCCTGTCCAGCAGCAGAACCGGTCGGCTTCTCTGCGCCCCTCTGGCTAGTGGCCTCGGCTACCACCACCGATGTCACCAGCGCAGTCTCAGGGACTGCGGTGTCCGCCCTAGCTATCGCTGCTAGGGTCGTTCGAGCACTCTTTGGGACTGTCGCTGCGGCTTCATGCGTTTGACGCCTCCCCCACGTCTCTGCACCAGCCGACACAGCCAGTGAAGGCGTCTCGGTGCTTGGAGGTGGTGGAACCTTCGGTCCGTCATCATCAGACGAAACCGACAGAACCATTGCCACCTCTAGGGCTAGGCGGGACCACCAATACTAACTGGCCCCTTGTAGGGTCGAGATGGCCGACTAGAGGGGGGGTGAATAGTCATTTCTAAAAATTAATCGCAAGAGCTAGCTAATTTAAATGTGTAAGTGAAACTACGGTCTAGCCTCGACTACACCGCTCTACCTAAATTAGCTAGCACCCTTAAAAAGGAAGGAGCTAGCGAGCAACTAAGGTACCAAGCTAGTGAGAGTTCTCCTAAACAATTCTAGTTGGCAAGATCAAACAATCTAAGCTACTAGTACAACCTACACAAGCTAGTGATAAAAGCGGTAAGCAAGAAACACAAGCTCAACACCACAAGCACAAAATATATAGCATTGAAGTAAACTTGTGTTGAGATAAGCAAACCACAATGTAGAGGATGACACACGATGTTTTTATGTGGTTCGGTGAATTGTTGGTCACTTAATCCACGTTGAGGTAAGTTCTAGGATTGCCGCTCCTCTTGTTAGCTCCAAGCCCGCAAGCTTCGGACTACCTCACTACGTAGGCTCCATGTGAGCACTAAACCTTGAGCCAGCCAAATCAACTAGATACTCTCACAAGCCTCAATTTTACTAGAGATGTTCTTTGCCTTCGTCCGGCGGGATGAGCTCAATAGCCCCTCACAAAGCCAACTCTGGAGCACCGCACAATCCTTCTTGCGTGCTTCACGGAGACACAATCACCAAGCCATCTAGGAACCGGCATGCTCCAAGAGTAACAAGCAACCATGCCCACACGACGACCACCTAGTGCCACAAGCAATCTCTCACGCAAAGATTCGCACTAGTGGAGCACACTCACTCTCCAAATGTTGCCCTCAAGCAAGGAGTATGAGAGGAGGTGCTAGAAAGGTTCTCTCCTAAAGAGTATGTTGTTAGAATGGCCAAGAGAGACCTCACCAACTGGGCACCCCACTATATATAGAGGAGCACCCAAAAACTAGCCATTACTATGTTGATTCGACATTCCCGGATAGTCCGCAATACAACTCCCTAGACTGTCCGCCGTTCACTTAACTAGCCATTGGATTCAAAATCTAGGGTCACGGACTATCCGACGTTGTCTCTTGGCTTCCTGATCAGCAAGGTCACTAACTCTGCTTGCCGGCATTTTTGACCGGGGACTGTCCGTAGCAGGGCACGAACTATCTGCCATTTATCCGCAGCACTCAAGGCAGAATTTACAGCAACTCTGTACACCGCTGAACTTGACTGGTAGACTGTCCGCACCCTAATCGTGGACTGTCCGCCGTCCACCCTCAACGGCCTGGACAGAATGTCTAGCAGCTCTACTCACCAACGAAAATAGCCAGAGGACTATCCGCCACCAGGGTGACCAAAGAATCTGTTGGGTGACCAGCCTCTTGCCTGCGGACAGCCCGCGGTCCCATGGCAGATAGTCTGAGGTTGGCAATTTGGTACAGACATCTTGCTGCTTCTTTGTAAGTTCATATCCAACTATTTTCAAGTAAACTTGCCCTTTTTTCACAGACTTCCCAATATCATTCCCAATACTGATTTGACTTGAAGTCCAATTCAAACACCTTGATTTTATCATTTTCATACTTATGATAGCATTGCTTATGGACAAATCTCAACATTGCCAATTTGATCAATCAAACAACCAACAAATAGGCAATATATTGACATAAATATAAAACGAGTACGAGCAAGGATATGAACTTAAAATAAGCAAAATGCATCTATCAATATTCTAGTAAGGTATGCCATGTAAATGCACAAATAATTGTCATACCACTGGTTGGAGTGAAGAGATGATTCCAATATGTATACATCCCATGTGAAAGTAGATGAGTAAGATAAATCCATGATAAAATCCTTGGATCACCAATCTTCATGGCCTGGATACTTTCAATTTTGGCCAATTCATCAAGCAACAATATATAAGAGTTTTATCACATTTGCTCGGGCTAGAGCACTTTCATGAGCTTCCAATCACAAATGTCACCCAAGATGTTTCAAGTTTGGTTTGATCCTCTTTCAAGCTTCTTCACACACTCTTGAGCGGTTATCTTGTCGGAGTTGAACTTGTTGTATCGAGATGTGACCAATCACTAAAATAGCTTGCTCATGAAACATCATCATGTAGGATAGCATTGATTCAAGATATGAAATATGACAACTCAAACTTGGCTTCACGTTGATGAAAAATAGTGAATCAATAAACCAAGTTTCCAATGCCACCATGGTACCTACTAATCATTCAATTGCTTGATGGTACCCAATCGATGTTGGGTCCTCTCATGTTAGTCATTACATGCTTGGGCACCCAAATGGCCTTTGCATGCACAAGGGAATGATTAGCAATTATAGCCTTCATGGTACCATTACCATCCTTCCTAAACAAATATTTTTCATGAATTGAACTTGACTTAGGATTGTTACCTTTGGGACTACCTTTTGCAAAGTAACCCTTGTTATGATATTGATAGTGTTCATCGGAGGAGAAATCTTAGTTCAAATTTCTTCTTCTTCCTCCTCTTCTTACTTTCTTCTTTCCCAACTTGTTATCAACCTTATGGTTGATAATTGCTTGCATTTGGGAAATGTTTGACTCATCTTCACTTGAGTCTTGTGGCTTCTTTCTTTTCTTGTTAGGGCAACTCATGGCTAAGTGACCCGACTTGTGGCACTTGAAGCACAAGTAGTGAGAAAGCTTTTCATCTTCTAGTCTTCTCATCTCTTTCTCATACTTATTCTTGCCCCCATCTTTTGCCTTTGATATTTGTGTTGTTGTAGACTATGCCATTCATATTGCCAAATTTCTTGTGGCTCTTCAATAATTGATCATGAGTGGCATATGAAAATCCATGCCTATCCACCTTTTTACTTTGGTCTTTCTCTTCATCATTTGGCTCATTGTTTTCTTCTACATGGTTAGTCTCATGATACATAGAAGAAGAAGTATCCAAATATGAAGAACAAGGAATTTCTAATGAATATTCACAAGAGGTGGATACATTCTTTTTGCCTACAACACAAGGGTTAGCCACATATTGTAATTGACCATCCAACTCACACGATGAGCTTTCATCAATTTTGATTTCTTCTTTTGAAAAGCTCTTAGTGAGAAAAGCATGGTCCTTTTTAAGCTTCTTATGTTTTAGGCAAAGAACCTCATGAGTCAATTTTAACTCCTCATGCATACAAGCAATTGTGCCAAGTAAATGCTCGGGACGATCATATGATTTCTTTAGAATGATATTTTCATTTTTCAAGTTTTTCTTTTTAGTTTTTACCTTTTCCAAATATAGTGACATATCCTTAATAAGATCTACAAGCTCATCATATGTGTAAGTATGGTCAACTACATCACTATCATTGTTTACCTTTATGTTGTCATTGGACATGTGACAATGAGTTGATGTAGATGGGCTTGTAGAATCATCATTGTTGTCAAGTGAGATTGTAGTGGAGAGATTATCACAATCACTTGAACTCAGGATGGAGCAATCATCAACAATATCAATCTCATTTATAGGCTCAACATCACCAACTTCACCAGCAATGCAATCTTCCTTCTCACGAAGCTTGCCATCATCAACATCATTACTTGACCGTGAGGTGGAGCAATCTTCCACGATCACCAAGTTGTGATCATGCTCAACATCCTCATGTACACTCTCCTTGGGATCATCCTCCTTGACTTTGCCATCATCACATGTGGAGGGATCACCATAGAGTCGGTCGATTGCCTCCCATAAATCATGTGCGGTTCCTTTGCAATCCAACCTATAAAAAATCTCCAAACTCAAAGCATCCATTATAAAGCAATAAGCATGTGCATCGAGTTCATAGCAAACCCTTTGAGCTTTGGTTAGATTTCTATGATCTAGCACATGAGAAATACCATTCATAACCATCCACAAAAACTTGGGTCCCTTTGCATGAAAACGATCAATCATGAGTTGTTCCCACCGTGCAAAGTTTGTGCCATAAAAAATATGCGAGTGACAACCTTCTATCCCACTAATCGCCATCCTCTCAAGTCGGTGAAGACCACAAAAGAGAGATCTTGTTATGATACCACTTGTAGGGTCGAGATGGCCGACTAGAGGGGGAGTGAATAGTCATTTCTAAAAATTAATCGCAAGAGCTAGCCAATTTAAATGTGTAAGTGAAACTATGGTCTAGCTTCGACTACACCCCTCTATCTAAATTAGCTAGCACCTTAAAAAGGAAGGATCTAGAGAGCAACTAAGGTACCAAGCTAGTGAGAGTTCTCCTAAATAGTTCTAGTTGGCAAGATCAAACAATCTAAGCAACAAGTACAACCTACACAAGCTAGTGATAAAAGTGGTAAGCAAGAAGCACAAGCTCAACACCACAAGCACAAGATATATAGCAATGAAGTAAACTTGTGTTGAGATAAGCAAACCACAATGTAGAGGATGACACATGATGTTTTTACGTGGTTTGGTGAATTGCCGGTCAAAATCCAAGCCCGCAAGCTTCGGACTACCTCACTACATAGGCTCCACGTGAGCACTAAACCTTGAGCCGGCCAAATCAACTAGATACTCTCAGAAGCCTCAATTTTACTAGAGATGCTCTTTGCCTTCCTCCTGTGGGGATGAGCTCAATAGCCCCTCACAAAGCCAACTCTAGAGCACCGCACAATCCTTCTTGCGTGCTTCACGGAGACACAATCACCAACCCGTCTAGGAACCGGCAAGCTCCAAGAGTAACAAGCAACCGCGCCCGCACGACGACCACCTAGTGCCACAAGCAATCTCTCACACAAAGATTCGCACTAGTGGAGCACACTCACTCTCCAAATGTTGCCCACAAGCAAGAAGTATGAGAGGAGATGCTAGAAAGGTTCTCTCCCAAAGAGTATGCTGTTAGAATGGCCAAGAGAGACCTCACCAACCGGGCACCCCACTATATATAGAGGAGCACCCAAAAACTAGCCGTTATTGTGCTGATTCAACATTCCCGGACAGTCCACAATACAACTCCCAGACTATCCGCCAGTCACTTAACTAGCCATTGGATTCAAAATCTAGGGTTGCGGACTGTCCACCACAGGGGCGCGGACTGTCCGCCGTTGTCCCTTGGCTCCTTGATCAGCAAGGTCAGTAACTCTGGTCACCAGCGTTTTGGACCGGCGGACTGTCCGCAGCCAGGGCGCGGACTGTCTGCCATTTATCTACGACACTCAAGGCAAAGTTTACAGCAACTCTGTACACTGCCGAACTTGACCGGTGGATTGTCCGCACCCTAACCGCGGACTGTCCACTGTCGACCCTCAACGGCCTGGATAGAAAATAGCTGGAGGACTGTCCGCCACCAAGGCGCGGACTGTCCGCCGCTATCGAGACAGCCCAAGAACAGAAACACTTTTCAAACTGTTTTGTTTCTAGGAATGATCGGTGGACTGTCTACCGTTCAGAGGCCAGACTACCCGTAGTACTCCTGAAACCCTTCACCAAGAGCATCGCCTCCTATGCTTTGGTCTACCAATCCAAGCAATGGATGGTTCCAAAACATAACAACGTTAGTACCAAGCGCTCTCAAAACCTTTTTAAAGAAAGCCAACACCTAGAGACAATCTCCCACGAGAAGATCGTTTCAACTCGCCACTGGTTAGCTTTTAGCAAACTTTTCACAAAAGGTTTTAACTTGTTTGCCACTTACCACTAAACGTACCTCAACGTTAGAGCTCACAAGTGGCACTAGATAACCATAATGCGAAACACGTTTGCCCTTCTTAATAGTATGGCTATCTATCCTAAACCTGGCTATTTAAATCTTCTCTACACACCTCATAGCCGATAAAATAAAACAACCTATGTTTCATACCTTTGCCTTGCGCAAATCCAAATGCCACAAATTTGATGCCCGCAAGGAAAATGTTGTCCGATATATTCACCAAGCCACTTGAGATAAACAAAGAATCTTTCACTTGATCTCCATAGATAATGTGCATCACCCAAACCACCACATAGACTTCAAGTCCATCAACCTTAGTCTCACTTGCTCTTCATCGTTGCTTTGGTCCTTCGGCGCCAAGCCCACTAGCTTGCCCTTCACCATCGCCTCGGTCCATCAACACCAAGCCCACTAGCTTGCCCTTCACCATCGCGTTGCACATGGTCCATCGCATGTTCAACTGCTCGGACGTATGTTCAACTGCTCGACACCTTTTTCAACAGCTCGGCTCCCAGTTAAGCTGGTTGGAAGCCTGCTCCTAGTGATCAGCAACAAGTTGGACAGCTCGGACAAGCTCAAGACGGTGTTGCTTAGTGGATACAAGGCACCAAGGAAGGCCCAGTCCACGAGATCAAGCCGCGCGGGGCATGGCATAGGTCGGCGTGCGCCGTAAGACTACGTGAAACATCATTGACGACGAAGGAAGATCTGATCGGATATGCTACATATCGTATTTCTTGTAAACACATATCATGTAACCGATCAGGATAGATACAACCGATCTGTAACCCTACCCTCGAGTTATATAAGGCGGGTAGGGACCCCCTCGTTTTCATCTCATCTCATAATACAATCCACCAAAGATACATGACGTAGGATATTACGTCAAGCTGACGACCTGAACCTGTCTAATCACTGTCTCTTGCGTTCTGTGTCACCATCTAGTTTCCGTCACGCGCACCTCCACTAATTCATCTACTACCATGGACATACCCCTCGATAAACTGCCGGTCGTATTTCGTCGACACCGGCGCTCCAACGCCGCGACCCCCTTCGACGTACGAACAGGCAGGTCTCGCTTACTCTGGCCGCGTCGCGCCGTCGGGCGTCGGACGATAGAGCTTTGATGCGGTGGCGATGTACAAGGCGTAGCTTTGGTGCGGGCTCGAGCGGCGCCGCCGGCTTATGTCGGTTAGCCCACGATCAGCAGCGGAGGCGGAGGAGGACCGCGCGTTCGGCCATGATCGGTTGCTTTCTCCGTTTCTCCTCCTACCTTTGCCTTCGGCCTTCGCACCCTTGCGGGTCGCTGCGGCGCCGTTAGGATATGCGGACAAGCCGCATCGAACCGCACCTGGCTTGCGGACTTGCGGCTCGGTTGTATGTGAGTTCGCGCGCGGTAGTAGCCGCGGGTTAGCGGGCAGCCCGCGGCAGGGTAGCTAAATGGTCCTACTAACGCAGGACCGTTTGCGTTTGCTTCGTAAATGATCTAAATTTTCGATCGGGAATGGTTTTTCCTACAATAAATAAACACCAGGACAAGGGTACTAGTGTTGCAAGAGCACGTCCACTGTACACGCAAGCGACGAGCAGTTGTTGGCACAACCACCTAACGTAATTGTGGACGTACACGTACGTACGTGATCATGCCCCGACTTAAATGCTTCGGAAGCCTCCCACCGGGAATGTGCGCAAGAATGGCGCCTGAAATTTTGGTATCAAGGGCTCACGACGCATCTGTGATGTGTCTCGTAGAGAATAACAATAGTAATAACTAATCCATGACATAATGGACGAAAACTCCATTTTAACATAACGATCAATTATCTGTGTTTGGACAAGTTACATCCCATCAAACTCATTTTATGGTAGAAAACTTTTTATCTTTCTTTATAAGGGCCTGCATGGTTGACATCTAAAATTTACTATGCCAAAGATTTGGCAAGCTATAGAGTTAGGCAAAAACATTATCATAGATTTGGCAAGCTAAATATGAGATTTTGGCAAATTTTAATAGCAAACTAAATACTAGTTAAAATCATGACTTGCTAAATTATTAGCGTGGCAAATTTTAGAAGCAAACCAATCATGACCCAAAATACCATGTCACATTAGTTTATTTAATATATATGGCCATGAAACTAATGCGCTCTTCTCCATTGAGACTGGTCTACGTGTCTAACTGTTTATTATACAAGAGCCTCCAAATTTTAATGTAGTTCTAGGCTTAAAAAAAACTCGGAGTATTATTCCATCAAGGCCGAGAGTTCCGTACAAGCCTGCAATCAGCAGCATGTTGTTGAATGATGCCGGGCGGGCAGCCGGGACCGGGAGGACTGGCGGCAAGTGCGACGGGAGTACACCATGATGATCCATGATCCATCTGGGACATGCATCACGCTGCGTGTCTGGAGCCTGCCTCTCCGCTCCGATCCTTGGATTATTGCCTCCAAATCCTGCCTGCATATGTGTGGTGTACTGGTGTGGATATGGAACAGGACAGGGGGACACCCAGGCTGGGCTGGAAGGGGAAAAAATTTGACACACGCAAACTCGTGGCAGAAAAATACTCCAGCAATGCAAATTGTTCTCGGCCGATGTCTTGCACACATCTGACATCTATCATATACATTAATCCCTCCATAGAAAAGGATGTAATTATGGGATCCGTGTCGGTCAAATTGCACAAGTTTTTAATCAAATTTATAATAAATAGTATTAGTATTTATGTCTCTAAATAAATATATTATGAAAATATATTCTGTAACTAATTTAATGATACTTATTTTGTATTATGAATGTTGATACTTTTTCATAGAAATTTAGTCAAAGTTCAAAATATTTGGCTTCTCAACAAATGAGAATTGTATTCTTTTACCGAGGATAAGTACTTCGGTACCTGTCGCGTACTGTACGTGTAGCTTCAGTACCGTCCAGTCAGTCACGTCTCGTGCATCTCACGTGGTACATATCTGTCCCATACATGCATGCATGAACGATGAATAATCACGGTCACACGGAGTCACGGGCACGATGCATGGGTTGGTTGATGTACGAGTGACTAGCTACCTCGCTATGCCCGGCCGTATGCTGCATCCTCCCCAGCCAGCGGCCGCAGCCGCCACGACACCCCACGTTGCAACTTGCGCAAAAGCACTGTTGTTGGTGCTGCTTGCTGGAGAACATGAACATGCATAACCAACCTGCTCAGCAAATCGTGGCACTAATCTGCCATTAGCTGGGGATCGATGGATCGATGTTGCAATGGTGTTCGGTGTTCCTGTATATTTCTCGGAACTGCGTGCCAGCACAATCTACCTCCCTCTCAAAAAAAGAATATAATTTTAGATCTCATCAAAATCAAAATGTCTTAGGTTTAACTAAATTTATATAAATAATATTATTTAACATTCACAAATCCATATGTATACTATAAAAATATCTTTATAATGAATATACTAATATTTATTTAGTATGATATACATTAGTACCTCTTTATATAATATAAAGTTAGCCAAATCTTAAATCGCTTGACATAGCACAATTCAAGAATTATACCATTTAATTTTTTGGATGAGAGAGTACTATATTAGATGGTTGTTGATATATGTCGGGGACCAATACTAGGGTATCCGAAGAGGATGAGCTAATAGTCATCAACGTTGATTCATCCGAGCAGTCAAAAGCGCGACTACAGCTCCAACCAACCCAAGATGCGCGGGCTCCGCCTCGCCCGACCTCTGGGGCGGGCTCCGTCTCGCCCGACCCCGAGGCCGTGGACTCCGCCTCACCCGATCTCTGAGGGCTGGCTCCGCCTCACCCGACCCCAAGGCCGCGGGCTCCGCCTCGCCCGACAAGGACCCATACAGCCGCCGACCACTCTAGGTCCAAGCGTATGGGTCTGGGTCAAAATTCTGATACCAAGGAAGAGACTGGCATGCCCCGATGTAACCCGTGGCCATGACGGGCCATACCTGAGGATTCACATCAAGAACAGTGTCGGGCGTGCCGGTGCTGTTCTGCCTAACCCTCATACGAACGCTGACAGGCGCGTCAGTTCACCACGGCGTCCGCTAAGATGGAATAGAGCGCCATGACCGGCAGATAACGCCTGCGCATGGCGCTAGTGACGGACAGAGCCGCAACGTGGAGCCGTCCCTGTTGACATCTACAGGGGCGGCGGGACCCGTATGAAGGAGAAGGACCCGATGATCCTGGAAGTCTTCCTCTCTCTCGTTCTTCTTATTTTCCTCCGCTGTAACCCGCGTTTTTCCTTGGCCTATAAAAGGAAAAGCAGGACGCCCATGAAGGAGGTGGGCCAGATCCGCACAAGACCCAGACCATGAGATAGAAAATACAAGAACACGACACGAACACACGGCTGAGTAGCGCTCGAGCTCTCAGCACCCGTTCACTCCTTTCACCAGAGACTTGGGATCCTTTCCCTCTCTTGCCCGTTTGTAACCCATATTGCAAACCAAGTGTCGGTAACACGAGCAGTAGTAAACTGGACGTCGGGACGTTCTACTCGAACCAGTATAAACCCTTGTGTCCTCCGAGCACACCATTGAAGCCAGACGCGCAAATACAAATTTACTCATCGGTGGTTCGAAAACACCGACAAAATGCTATAATTATCATGCAACTTGAACAATCACTAATAAGCATGCAACTACAATTAATGAAGGATAGTATTGTCTTTTCTCCGTTACACTAATCTGTCCTAAACTTGCTAGTAATCTATTTATTTAGGGACATAGGTAATATGGCTATGCTGACTACATGACATTTTGGGCTTAAGGTTTTGATCCAAGGCTATAGGTAGGGATGTAAATCCCACCTGTCTTATATCATTGGATTGTTCGCTCAAATGAACTATAACAGTGTGCTACTTACATCCTTTGTCGTGTATGGTCTTGTATTTGGGGGGTTGTTCACTCTGGGTAGGCATAGCCCAACAATGGAGCGGGCAGGCAAAGATGGAGGGGTGTCACCCAGCACAACGGTAAATGACGCATGGGAAATCTTTCAAATAAGTTTAGAAACCTCTCTCTAGGATTAGGACTGCCCCGTGTCGTCCTCATGGGTGGCTCAGGCGTGCTTCAACCAACGCACCTCGCTCTCTCCTCTCCTCTATCGGCGCGGTGTCGCCACTGCGACAGCGTACCTCGAGAAATCTGTGCAGGCACAAGGATGAGCCAGGGTTCTTCTTTCTCACCCATTTCCCACTCCTCCCCTAGCTAGGTGGATGACTCTTCTTCGGCTCAGTGCGAGTATGACAGCGGTTCCTAACTCAAGCATCGTCGAATCTAACCTGAGGTCGTCGATGTCATGCGCACAACAAGGTCGTGTGAGGCAGTGGTGATGGTGAGTGTTGAATTAGGTAACTTAAGAACTAATGACCTTTAAAATCTACTTATCAAAACCTATGCAAGATATCTGTTTAGATGTGCGCTAAGATTTTGCTGAGTTTTGATAGGTGGTACTCCATAGAATCCCATTGAGCACAGGAGCTCTCGGTGGTGCACCGGAGAGCTGTTGGTATTTCTAATGTTCAGTAATAATTTGCCATGCGTATAGAATACATTTGTAACATTTTACTCTAGATTATTCAACATAGTGTATTTATTTTATCCATGGAAAAATATGGCTAAGAATATAAAGTCTTACAAAATGACAATCGTATTAGACCAGATGAAAAAATGATAATCCTATTAGACCAGAGAAAAAGTCTTACAAAATAAATTTTGATCATTAATTTCTCTTGTAGTATAAAGTCGGCGGCTAAAAAATCAATAACATCTTAAACGCACTTTTAATACAAATCTATCGATATAAGTTTTATATTCTAAACATTCATATAATTTAATTAACTATTGGTAAAAATTTATAAAGTTTGACTTTTCTCTGGTCTAATACTATTAATATTTTTGGATGGAGGGAGTATTAATGAACAAAGAAGTGGTCAGCTAACAACTAGTCCTACACCTTCGCATCCTTATTTTCCCTTATTATGTGATTTCTGCAACTGACGTCTGGCGTGCTGCTGGAAAGAAACAAGTGGTCCAAGAACGAAATTACTGGAAATGAAGAAAAGGGGGTCTGAGAGAGAAAAAGGAAAAGGAGAAACAAAAGAGAAAATGGAAAAGAATCAAAGCAAACCGGATGAGAGTGGTTTTTGCCTTTCGCGCGCCTTTGGGCTTTGGTGAGCAAAAGCGGAAACCAAATGTGTAAATGCAATGCTACTGGCCAAAGCTGAAACTGAAAAGAAGGGGATGAGGGATGACCGAGACAAGGACTAGTAGACGTACGCATAGACGAGGTAGCGAGCAGATCAGTAGAGCCGGCGTCCGATACGGCTACCGCATCACTCTCTCACTCTCTCTCTCTCTCTGCATTGGCAATTTGGCATTGGCATTGGCATTTTGCATCACGTCAAAGCACGAATCCTGTGCGGATCTCCAGCTCTCCATCGCAAGCACAAGTGAAGTGAAGAAGCAGAGAGGGGCGAGAGGCAGGTGCCAGGTCTCCTCACTCCCGTCAGCGAACGGTCTCGCTTTCTTTGCTTTGCTCTCGTTTGATTTGCTTTCCATCTCACTATTTATCGAGGATTGAAATTATCACTATTTATCATTTTTTGTCAGATATAAATATAAATCTGAATATGCCTAGACACTAACACAAAACATAACATTGGATATCCATTTAACTTTATTCTATATAAATATACATCTCATAATTTGAAACAAAAAAAGTCATGTACTAAATAAACTCTATATATACATATAAACAATATAAAAAATATGTTGTTAGTCATATTAACTATATACTACTCGTAGGCATAACTTTTAAACGGTTTTAACAGTTAAAGTTAGTGTTAACTATTCTTCGTCGTATTAATGTCATTTGTTTAAAAAAATTGTTAGAATTTCCCTTATATATCATTAATAATACTTAAATTAGAATTATTACTTATTACTTTTGAATAGTTTTCAGTAACACATGTTAGTAATATTATAATCAATAGAATTACTCATTAGTCACAAGTATAACTTGTAGACAATTTCACCTAGTATAGATTCTTCACCAATGTGGAAGGTATTGGATATCTAACTATTGGGAGTGTTTGCATCAGCGGCGAACACGCACATTTGAATACATTCATTCAGTATCTATATTAGAAATGAATATGGATATTTACATTCCAAATTTATGTAGATACGATCTAGATTATTTGGATATTCAAGCATCCATTTCTACACCTAATGTGGACACAACAGGAGACGTCAACACCGGCAGGGACAACTAGGGTTATGTTTGGTTCTAGAAAAAGAGAGATAAAGATGGATCCATTTCAATTGTTTGAGATACGATGGTTCCATCTCTGTGTTTAGTCTGGGGAGACGGAGTGTTTGGTTGGAGGGATAAGGCGAAGAGAATGTATCCTCATTTGCAATCTGTTGATGTACGTTAAATGAGATCCGCATGTCATCCCCTCTCTCTCTCTCTCTAACCTAGGCTGGGGCATGTCGGAACTTCCTCAGAGAGCCGCACCTTCGCCCTGAGCATGCGCATCTTCAGTGTGTTTAGTTTTTTGTGGGATGAGAGCGAGCCTGTTTGGAGGGGCTCCGGTGGCTCCGGCTCCGTCTACTATAGTTGCACTGTAGAGGAGCCGTCGGAGCCTCCAAATCGTAGCTCCTCCAGCTTCCTCTCCTTCGCAGTGCATTTCAGCAGGAGCCGAAGCCCTTTGATGAGCCGCTACAGTAGAAAACAGTGCGGTACAGTGTTGAGGGAAGAGGAGCCGAGCTCCCGGAGCTGCGCCAAACAGGCACTATCTCTGAATATAGTAACAAATTCATCTTTCCTTTTTTTTCTTTCTTTCGAAAACCAAACATTAGAATTAAGTGGAATATTATCTCACTTCTTCCGTGTTTCGTCCCAGATCCAAACAGATCCCAGGGCCCAGGCTACATGTACGTATGTGCTGCATCTCCCATCGTACTCCTACGGTGGAGTGGAGCAATGAGATGGTAGCAGCGGCAGCAGCAGCACTGGTAGGATACTGGTGCCATCTGCTCGCTTTTTGTGCCGGAGAATGCTGCTCTGTATTGCATGGCAGTCATCAGTCAGGAAAAAAAACTCATCTTTCCTTGTTTTTGCAAGTTTTTTTCTCTCTCCGAAACCAAACATTTGAATTAAGTATTAAATATATATAAAAAAATGGAATTACTAAATACGAGGCGACTAATCTTTTGAGTTTAGTTAGACCATGATTGAACAATTTCGAATATACTTGTCACCGGATTTGAATAATAAACATCTGAGCCCTCCTCGAGAGCAGGCGAAACCCAAGCTGATGTGCGCAGCGCAGTGCAGAGATGAAACCAAAGCAGGCAGTGACATGGGCCGGCGATTGTTGCGCATGTGTGAACGCTACCACCCTTTGGCGATTGTCGCCAGCTTTGGTTGGTTCAGGTTCACGGTTCACCCACAGGCCACAGCCAACAAGAAGAGCTCCCACGGGCGGCTATAGTAGGATGCTGCAGCTGCAGAGCAGAGAAGGCGAGGCGAGGACGAGAGAGCCAGAGCCAGGCATCAAGACAACACATATAATAACAGTGCAAGCCGTGCGATAGCTAGCCCTAGAGCCAGCCAGCAGCCTAATCCTAGCTCTCCCAGGGGCAGGGCTGTGTCCTGTGTGTAACGTGAGGGAGACGAGATGTCCCGATCAAGTAATGGCAGAGGTGGATGATGCACGTCACGCCTCTCGCCTCGCTTCGCTTCGCCCATTGATCAATCACACGATCGAGATCAGGAGCCAGGCCCACTCCCCACTGCAATGCAGGGATGGGGAGCCAGTCTGGCTGACTTTGACTTGTACGGCTCCAGGACCAGCCATGTGCAGGCGGCAGGGCAGGAGGAGAGACACAGGCCTACAGTAGTACGTTCAGCAGCGAAGCGATTGCCCGCGGACGATGCGCGCTCTCATCGTCCCCGTCGGAAACCGGACCATTCCTTGTGCTGCCTTGAGGCTCCGATGGAGAAAGGCGAGGCCCCCGACGGAGGGGGCGACATCCGTTGGCGACGGCAGTCCTCGACCCGTGGCGCGAGGTTCGGTCCCCGCGCGACGATGCGAGAGGGTAGATCAGTCGATTGAGCGAGAAGGGAATGACGCGTGAGTCCCATATGTCGTGGTCTGTTGGGACGGATTTGAGTGCTCTCAATCGAAGGCTCCTATTAAAGCAGATACAAAAAAATATTATCCTAAAAAATGAGGGGAGCCGGAGTTGCTCTAATAACAACATCACCAATAGTTAGAAAAAGCAATCGATAAATCAACGAAGTTTCCAGGCTGCTAAAAAAAGTTGGGAGCATATTTGTTACACGGAAACAATAGTACGTGGAAACGAAGCAAAATAGTAAGAATGATAAACAAAATGTCTTTACGAATTGGTGGTGTGATTAAGTGCGACTAGTGAGAATGGCTTCTTCTTTTGTTCGAAAATGGGACATAGTTCTTCTTCCGTGTTAAACAAAATGCCTTTGAGCTCGAAAATGGGACATCCCTTCAAGTTCCAAGTTCTTCACATCAATTTTTCCATTAAATGTTAAAAAAAACAAAATGCCAATTTAGTTGGAAATTACGATGCTGATGTAAGCGCGACAAACAAACATACATATATATAGGCCTAGGAGGATGAGAAAGCTGGCTGATTTATCGCTAGCGGGTTGAGCAGAAAACAAATTCCTAGAATTTACGATCGCGCAACCCCCTATCGCGCCCCCGTGTCGCCGTACCGCTGAGCCACGACCGACGTACAACGTCCAGCATGTGTGCATCATTCCAACACACGAAAAAGCAAAGAGACGACGATATTTCACCATCGTAGCCTAGCTAGAAAACCGAGGCACATACATGAGCTGACGAGATCCCATGATTGTAGAACAGAAGCAAAAGAGCTTCCAGCCCTGATGATTGAAAGAGAGAGCCGTGCCTGATTCTTTTGACACCATTATAGGCTTGGACCCCATCCTACATTATACTACATGTTATACATAGTACTCGTACTTACGCTAGGAGTATATTTTTTAGATAATGAAAAGGGTCCGGGTCCGGCCTCATCTCTTGAACTCAAGAGACTCGTACCAGTTTTTATAAAAATCGAGGAACATATAAAACCAAACCCACTCAAAAATCAATTCTAACATTATTTGATCATCAAAAGAAGCAAAGAACTGCATAACCGCCGTTTCTAGCGACCGACAAACCTGCGAGATGCGGTATCTTGATTTCATCATACATTTGCAACTATGACCAATGTCACAACACAACCAGTGTGTTCCTTTGAATAAAAACCTGCAAAAGAGATTTGGATTGGCATTTCTCAAAAACCATATCATTTCTTTCTGAGGGAAGGTCTAACAAATGGCTGCACCATCTGTCAATAACACTTTGCATTCTTTTTGGTAGCCATTACAGTGAGATGTGTCCTAGAATAAGGAAATTGGCCCCCGGGAGACAGGGCGTGGTGGGTGAAGAGATGATGAAGGTTCAGCCTTGAGGGTGGACAAGTCCAATGCAAAGCCGGGGGACCCTGGGGCCTGGGCCGGCAGTACAGTCCCGGCGTATATGCCGTTATATCTATCTGTCCAAGTCAGCTCACATCAACTACTAGGTTTTTTTTTTCTTTCTGGATTCTCTTGGTTTGCTGTGCATGAAAAGCACATGCCTAGGGAGCATCACGCATTTTTGCTCATGCAAAAAGCCCTTCGAATGGACTTGCATCACGCATTTCATGCCTGCATCCCTTCTTCCTTCTAGGAATGAGCATCAGCATCGGTATCGGCCGTTTCAGCGGTAGCCGCAACTAGCGATCTTGGGTCTGACTTTTTGATCTTGGTCATAAATCAGCATTTGGTTGGCTTTGATTTTATCGAAAAAAAATCAGCCGTAGCCTAAATTTATTAAAGCAACAAGCGAGCGATCTTGCCTGTGCTTGCTACGGCCTGCATGCTTGGTCTTTGATCCTACAGTCCTACAGTCCTGCATGCTTGTTGATAGTGCTACTGCTATATATAGATTAGAATATGATCAGTGAGACCTGTTTGGATTCAATCTTACCGAATTTTAGTTACTACTAACTATTAGTAGCATGAATCCAAACATGGTCTAGACTGAATGGCTGATCCAAGCACCTGCACAGCCAAAGCTGAAAGTTGATGCTGGTCGACATCCCAATCCGCCTGAAAAGGAGGGGAAGCCAAAGGCCAAAGGGATTGGGTGGAACACAGGTGGAGTGGTGGGGAGCGAAGCCGCCCCAGACATGCGCCTTTGATTGATGTTAGCCGTGCTGTTCACTTGACTAATAAGTCGTACTTTTTTCAACTAACGAGCAGTATTTTTCTCTCACAACAAATCAGCCAACAATACTTTCAGTCATAGCGAACAGGGCAACTTTCAGTCATGGCTTATCAACCAATCGAACAGGGCAACTGTACGTACACGTGTTGCCGTCTGTAGAGTAGCAGGATAATTGGCCACTCTGACACGACTGCGCATTCTCGTACACCAGGAAAAAGATCTCTAATGATTCAGCACTACTCCTAGTAGTATCTGCTTCATTGGACGCGTATGTACTGTATCTATGCATACTGAGTACGTGCATGCTTGAACTCGTATTCGTATACATGGGTGGTTCTTTAGATAGATGTAGTACATGAGGGTTTTTAAGGGTGTAATCAGAATAAGTGTAGCTGCTGTTGAGAGTGTTTGCGTCAGATTAAAGCCAAAGCCAAAGCCGCAATGTAATGTGAGGCGCTACTGGCTGTTCTACTCCAGCTGCATAGCAGCATAGTAAGCTACTGGCTGTTCTCTCTGCCTGATTTGATCTGATGTTTGTCAATATTTTTCTCGAGCCCGTATCCTTGCCATGATGATTCGGGCTTGGAGACGAATCTGAACCGATCAAAACTGTCGGCTAGGCAATCAAGAGCCCCCCTGTTTCAGCACGAGCATCACAGTTACAGCTCCACTGCACCGTTCCATCCAGTTCCAGGCGCAATCAAGAGCCTCGACAAGCCAAGTCCTCTCACATGAAACACTGCACTGCTACTAGACTGCAAGATACCCAATGTCCATGCAGCTAATTCAGTCACTGCTCCTAATAATGTACTGTAGCACCACACAACGCAAACATGTTTTGCTCCCGAACATGCGTTACCTATCAAAATGGACAAGAAGAGGGAGACAAAACCCACCCTGGTGCTGGTAATAATGCTGTGGTTGTGTTATGTGAACATGTGATGTGACAAAGGGGGCACATGATTGAAAATGGCCAACCCAAAGCAAATGCATTGTCCCTCCTTCGGCCTATTCGCTGTTTGGTTTCTGAACTGATAAGTTCAGTTAATGCTGGTTTGTTGTGAGAGAAAAACACTGTTAGCTGATTGATAAACCCTGACCGAAATCAACGAGCTAACAAACAGAGTGCTTGCCTGCGTATGCATCCAAAATGTGAAACCACCAGCAAAGGCACGCTCACGGTGACGCTACCATTCCTACTATGGTACTACTGGTACATGCATGCACAAGCACAACCATCTCCACGGTCTCACTTGGAAACTGAGCGCTACTAGTACTATTGTCCTGCTCCTCTTGCTAACAATAATATTATTTGCATGGTTTCTTGCAATGCCTTGCTCTCGTGCAGGCAGCAGCAGCACAGTAGTGTATGGCTGGCCATATAGTATCTCCTTGGCAGCTTTAGAATCCAAGACAGTCTAAACAAGGCCTTTTTTTCTTTTGAAACATAAACAAGGCCTTTAAAGCGGGCCAGATGGGAGGTAAAGCTAAAGTCCAAGCTAAGAAGGGCCTCGCATGCACCAAAAGCTATCAAAGCCGAAAGCTCAAGTTCACCCTAACATTCAAACTTTGGCACTATAAAAAAAAAAATTCCTGTTACATCAAATTTGCGATACATACATGAAGTATTAAATGTTGACGAAATCAAAAACTAATTGCATAGTTTGGTTGTACTTTACGAGACGAACGTTTTGAGCCTAATTAGTAAACGATGAGACAATTATTACTAAATACAAACGAAACGCTACGTTGCGCTACAGTGTAGCTACAGTATTTTCAGCGGCGTGAACTAAAGCCTTGTATAGGGCCGGTTTAGATTGAAAAATTTTGCCAAGACCAACGATCGAATCTTATTTATGTACAAATTTTAAATGTAAGCGAAAAACGCTAATTACACAGTTAGGTGAGAAATCGCGAGACGAAACTTTTGAACCTAATTAGTCCATAATTAGACACTAATTACCAAATACAAACGAAATGCTATAGTGAGCCAAAATCCAAAAAAATTTGGATCTACACGGAGCCTAAACATGGCAGGGCAGAGGAAAATCTCTTTCCCCCACTCTCTCTCTCTCTGCCAACAGTGCCATGCATCGGCCTCCGTGCATGGATGCATGATGATTGTTCAGTGCCCTGCCCATCAACCGTCACCATCTCGCTGGGCCTGGGCCTGTTTACTGTTGGTACTCCTATAACTATGTTTTTTTTTCCATTTGTGCAGAAACACTTTCTAATGAAGCTACTGTATACCAGAAACGACTAGTCTTCGTTCTGATGGCTGATGAGTGATGACTAATAAAGTTTTACAATATTCATTGCCTACGATTTTTTTATTTTAATACATTTTTTTGTTAAAAAATTATAAAATATAGCTTATGCTAGTGAAATGCTAAAAGCAATATATTTTTGTCCACAGGTGGAGCGACCTTCGGAAATCATTCTAACCGTAAAATGATTGAGGTAAAGTAGTAGTCAGGAATTTTCTAAACAAAAAATTAGATGAAAAAAATATGGCTTTTCTGAACCATGAGTTTACATGATTTTTTTTTCTAGATTTTTGAAGCCATTTTGAGGACAAACAGTTCACCAGAAAGTCAAATATAGCATTCTCAGAAGAATTTTGATTTCAAAACTATAAAATCAAGGATGGCAGATTCAAACAAAATGGACCATACTCTGTTTTTAGCATCTACTTGAAAAATTACAGGATGTTTGAAGATCCCTAAGTCATTTGTTCTAAATCAACAAAAGAAGATCCAGAAAGCAACAACGAACAGAGGGATTTCTATAGGCTTTGAAAGTAGTTTAGCCATATAACTATATAAGGATTTAAAGAAATCTTTTTTTTTATGTTTGCAAAAATGAAATCGTTTCATGTAAAATGAAATTAATTGAATTCCCTTCAATGGAGTAGGACTTTATCCAAAGTCGTTTTAAATTTTTTTTTCTCTCGAATACATAAAAGGTTTTGCGCATCATTGATATTAAGGTAGAAAGAGTTTTTGGGCATACAAACAACACGCTTGGAGCGGTCTAGGTGGCTAAAGTTTTCCATCCGAAGCCACACTTCCCTAGTTACTAGGTTCATCGTTTTAGATTCTCCTCAGAAGTTCTCTACACAAGGACGATAATACTCCGTATATTGTATTTTTGGAATTCCTTAGACACGAGGTATGAATTTATGAAAATAACTAATAATAAAATCTCATTCCTACGTGGCACCTCTACAGATCGGTGTTGCTGTTGTTATTTCGGAACAACTCCTATGCCTTTCCTTTTCGGAATGCATTTTGAGTGTTGCTAGCGCCTAGCGGTAATTTACATGGTGTGATGCGTTGCGTGGCAACACTGCAGGCGAACAGTGGTCGCCGTAATTTTGCTGGTGTATCAAACAGGAACAGGAAGGGGAAAACATCCAGATCAGATCAGATCCGAAGGGCTTGATCTTGATGCGTGTGTCTGCGCTGTGTTTGACACAAAGATGTGTCGGTCACTCACTTAACTAGGAAGTAGTAGGGTTGGTTACCTTGGGGTCTTTAAACTTTTTACACCGACACCCATGTTTTGCGAGCCTTTTTATTTGCCTCGCAAAGATGGTTTCCGTTGTGCCTTTTCCTTTCGCTGAATGAGTGGCACGGTAGAGCATCCCCTTTGATCCCCTTCTCTCCAGCTATAGGTGCCGCCGGTTGATTGATTGATTTTCGTTGCTAATATAAAAATAATAATCAGTGAGATGAGACAACTTCATGTTACTGTATCACCAGTAGCTTGCAGTGCTACTATCTTCTCTCTTTTTTGGTGGTGGTGGTGGTGGTGGGTGGGGGGTGTGCGCGCGCAGTACTACTCCTTAACCTGTTATCCACTTAAAAGAAATTGTGAAAAAAATAGACAAGAACTATGCACTTCTTTTATAGAATAAGAAGAAAATAGGCATCGAGAAAATTGTAATTATAGGGCGTGGAACAATACGCTTCATTATTATAAGACTCCAAACATCAACTTCGCTAAAACAATCCTTGAAACGTTGGCACTTTGTTATACATAACATTTGGTCTTTTTAATCACTTTTCTCAACTAAAATACATGTATTTTGCCATGATGTAACCGTATTGCCCTTAGGACTTCAATTGACGTGGGATGGGGCTTCGATGTTTGGAGTCCTATAATATCAAAGCGTATTGTTTCGCATCCTATAATTGCACTTTTCTCCATCCACTGTGGTTATTGCTTCCGTCATGTGCCTCCTTGTGACGTGGACGGGAATGTTGGTCTCCTCTATCCTGCTCCCTCCCAACTGTGCTCTGTTTCCCTAGACTTCGTGTTTCTTGGGCTTATTTGGTGTGAGAGAAAAATACTATTCGTTAGTTGAAAAAGTACGACTTATAAGCCAAACAAGTCCGAACGAACAGTGTGGAGAAGCCTGCTCCTCCACTACGAGTAACTGTATCTGGATACCGCATCATTTACCTACCAGCCCAAGAAAATGTTCGTTTCCGGGGGGTCGTTTGGGATCCAAATCCTCAGGGTTTAGCGCAGATCCGAACAAAATCCAAAAACTGTCCGATCGAGGGCGATGCAGTATCGCTCTTGTTCATCCTGAATTGCAGAGCAGGATCCTATGTTATGTAGGGTCACGAGTACAGAATACTGCTAGTAGCAGCGAAATTCTTCTTGAATGAACCTGCACGTCCAGGAGACAGAGTGTACCAGGAGGAAGAAAGGGCCAAGTGACTGGGGACCTGTACGTGCTCAAACAGAAAAAAGGAATCTGCTTATCACCCATGGCCATGCCGACAGATTTGAGCGGTCCATACCATATCCCTAGTTGAGCGGAGAATAACAAATGTTGAAACAATAGCACTACTACTTTTGAGTTTTGACTGTCAACGCATTGGTGTTTCTTCTCCCAGAAAATCCAGGGGATCAGTCAGTCAGATTGAAACAGCTGGGCCCTTGGTTTGCCTCCCATTCCATCCCATTCGATTCTACTGTGTCTTAGAGCGCAAGGCCTCAGCAAGAGCCCATTGAGCTTTGGGCCTCCAATACGAAACGCTGGCCTGCTCGCTGGGTCTGACGACGTCGTCACCAGTTGACGACGTCGTCAACTGGTTATTCCTTGAATTTATGATCTGCAGTGTTAAATGAGTTCAATGCCTGTTCCCTGAATTTATGATCAATGATCTGCAGTGTTACTGACTGTTCTTATGATCTTGGCATCACAAGTTTTAGTTTGTACCAAGTCCATCGGCCATGGTGTCAGTGTTCCTTTATGACTAGAAGTAATCTAACTGTCATGTGATCATTGCCACTGCTGATATTTTTACTGTAGATTTGCACTTCTTGGAAGGAGATGCAGTCGATGTAATCAGAAGGCCTATTTTCTGATGACCTGTCCTGTCACTCGAGTGTGTGGCAAGTACGGTTGTCTTCGCTAATCATTGCAATTATGAATCCTGAATGATAATAATAGTACTTGAAACTTGATAGCTTTGATTTTGCCTTGCTAACAAAGTCATAATCTGCACCCTGGCCTTATATGAATACATACATAGCTTGATGACACATCTAAGATTTTGACATAAAATATTTGGTTAGCATCAATAATATTGGTCAGCCTGTCTCAGCAAGCTATGCAGTAGGGCTGCTTTGATTGCATGACGCTTAATAAGATAAGCAGTGAGCCAGCCTGTAATTTGACTTTCTTGGTGCTGTGGTTGTGTGGTCAGTAATAATCTGCTTGCTACTAAGTCATGTGGATGCTACCTGTGTTGTCATGTTCATGTGAATGCTAGCTATCTCTTTTAGTTCATCCGTGTTTTACTATTGTGTTTCGTTACATTTCCCATGCACGAACAATGATGTTGCCCCTGTTTGTTTGATGAAGGCAAACCGGATTGCCCTAGGCCCTGCTTGTACTTTAGGGATCCCATATGTTATTCTGAACCTCTGTTATATTCCGGATGATGTCATATTGTTGTTGTGAGTTGCCATTTGCATTTGCAGAATTTGCTTGGATTCTACATACGGGTGCTTATGTGCTCAACTGATGGACTTTCTGAAACTCTCTGTGCAAAGTGCAATGCCTGCTAGCTGAATGTAAAGACCATTATGGTTTCACAGTGCTCGGTGGGAGTTCCTTTTATCTTCGGTGCTAGGAGCCTAGAAGGAACAGTGCACACATTAGCACATGGAAGATATTGGGGAGTAGGAGTAGACACTGGCATTTTGTAGGCTATCATGTCTTTGCAAATTAGCTTATAATGGGGCTTGGGATGGTGCTACATGCCGTGTAGTTGGATTATAATGACATTACTTTGGAAGGAATATACATGGATTTCTGCACTAATCTGAAATGTACTCCACATGTCATGCCCATTCATTCATGCACGCCTTAAAGGAACAGCCCTCCTGTTTTGTGAGGATATTTTCTCTAAGGAACTTAGTTTTTCTGGACTGGCTCATTTATTCATGCATCAAAGCTAGATTCTCTTCTTTTTATGTTACAAGTTGTCAGTTGTGTCTCCTGCATGCCAGCATGATAAGTCTGCTGATTTTGGTCCATTCAGATATTAGGATGGACGAAGTCACACAAGCTGTTGAAGATCTGAAGAAAGAATGGAGCCAAGCGGTTTCACAGCTTGAGGAGAGCATTGCTGCAATTGAATCATGTGGAAAAACAGGGAGAGGAACAGAGGAAGCAACTTCTCTTCCAAGGTTGAATGGTTCTGCACAGGATGCTCTGCAGTTGCTCAAGTCACTGCAGTTCCGGCTTGATCTTCTAGCTCAGCAGCTACCCACTTTTGATGAAGTGCAGTCTGGACAAGCAACCTTAGAGTCATGGGATGAACAATACAAGAAGTAAGATAGTCTTGGAATTTTTTCTTTCGTTATCCTTCTTTTAGCCTGCTTCTTTTTACAACAATTTTGATTGTGATTGCAGGCTGCGTGCTAGCCTGAGGAATGCTAACTTACAAGCGAAAGAGAACATTAGAAAAGTTGCTCAGGAGGAGGTGTGGTTTTTGCCTCGATTTCATGATATCAATCCAATTGATATGCTGTCTGACCAGAACATGCTTCTTTACAGCTCACCAATGCAAGTGATGTTTAAATGTGAAAGATTATGCCACATAATAAAGAAAAGGTCATGTTAAGAACCTGTTCTCTATATTATGCAACTATCTCTTATTGTAGTTGTTTATGTACTCACATATAAGTTCAGAAGCACCATTGAAACTATTCTTGCTTTAGTTTTTTAAACTTCTCTTGCAAAATTGGCAAGAAAACTACGTGTAGGCATCCTGCTACCTTTTGAGAGCATTCTAGGTGCCCTTATATAACTAAAAGCTATCAGTTTCTAATTGTCTTTTCTATAGAGGGAGCTTCTTCTAGGGGATGGAGAAGAGTCAACGATCCGTAGGCGTAATCTCCAGTAAGTTGATTTCCATGAGTTCATCTTTCTTTTAAGGCATTGTATGGGATATTAAAGGAGTTTTATAATTTAGTCAGTTACATGGGTATCCCTTCCATCTGGGCCACTTAAAATTTGAAGAACCAGATAAAGTCTATCACTTGTGAATTCTAGTTTTCTATATTTAAGCTAAGAATAGCGGAATACTTCTTCCATTCCAACATGTAATTCATTTTAGTTTTGTCCTAAGTCAAACTTCTCTAACTTTGACCATGTTTATAGAAAAATGCAGGAACATCTACAACGTAGTTTCACAAAATTCGCCATGAAATATGTATTGATAGTACATTTATTTATTTGGAATCATGATGCTTGGTCAAAGTTAGAGAAGTTTGATGTATGATAAACTAAATGACTTACATTTTTGGAAAGGAGGGAGTAACAATTAAGAGTTGCCGTGTTAATGCATTTCAGTACTGAACGGGTCATCCTTTTAGATTCATGCTCAGATCAGTTCTCTTGCATCGCAGTAATGAACGAATCACCCATCTACATTATGTAGTCCAAGAAACATCTAGTTTTGTTGTATAAAGTGATTTGTGATGGTGTAGGACAAAGGCTGGGATGACATCTGCTGCTGAAAGTATCACTGAGAGCCTCCGACGGTCTCGCCAGATGATGGTCCAGGTTAGCATGTCCCCTTGTTCAATTGTTAGCTTGTTAAACTTGATCTAATTGATATAAATTGTTACAGGAAGTGGAAAGAAGTGCAAGTACCTTGGCAACATTTGGTATGCATTCTTGATTAAACCAATATCTTAAGAGTGATTGAGTTTTCTTGGTTTCTTAAATTTCTCTTGTGCATTATGGTTTGATCTTAACTGTAACTATTCATGTGATGGGTCGGACTGGGGAAAATGAAATTGTTTGGTTGTAGACATGTGGTTGTTCTGCATGTTTATATGTTTGAGACTTTGCTACATTATTCTTTGTTATTTACTATATATAAGATGTTCTTCTGTTATGGAAAAACTATAGCATGTTTCATGTACTTCATAGTGCATTGAATTAAAACATTTTCTTATTTGCCTGCATTTTTAGGATCATCATAGTCAAATCGAATTATGCAAACTAATTTATTAAATTATGCAGATGAATCAACAAGTGTTCTCCGGAAGGCTGAAGGTGAATATCAAGGACACCGCTCTTTGCTGATGCGTACCCGTGGTTTGCTCTCTACGATGCAGCGGCAAGATGTTCTTGATAGGTAGGTACTCTCACTCTTTTATACAGTTCCAAACTGGGATACCTGCACTGTTGTTTTACAGTATAAATATTTAAATTAAAGAAATGTCTTTATATAGTGTGCACACCTACTAACAGCTCTTCATATTCCAATGAGCATCTACAAATTGAACTGTAACCGTGGTTCCTTTCGAGGAAATGGTGATAGATGCTATAATTGCCCGTACTCAACTATCATTTGAGGTAGTGTGTTTTTCATATTAAACTACAGTACACTTTCCCAGGTTATTACCGAAGGGAAGTAGAAAATACATGATTCATTACATCTCATCAGTCAAAAGAATAGAAAAAAAATGACATGCAGAAAACATGCTGGCATTTGATTTGCATATATAATCACAAATCTGAAACTAAGCATAAGACTTGTGTGAATTTGCAAGTTTTTCAAAAGCCTTTATAAACACGGAAGTATGTGTAGTGAAAAAGAACACCACAATCATTAGATCATTCAATTAACTGGTCTGGCATGATTCCTTGGTCAATGGTGTCATCTCATCTGTCAAAGGTCAAAAGGCGACCTTGTGAACTCCCTTCAACAGGGTCACAAATTGTTTCTTGTGAAGACAAATTATCATGAATGGAGCTAACAACTCTAATCATCAGTCCTATACTCCTATTACTTGTTCGTTGCATCTACAAGAGTGTGTGATGAAGGATGCATATTATCCATGTTTGAAGGAACATTAGTGCTGGCATGACTATTTTGTTCCCTCATTCCCAGCAGTTTAGATGTCATACCAAAATGCTTGGGAGGAAAAAAAATGTTTTGAAGTAAATGTGCTTGGTGCCTTGGTGCTCTGCAATTAGTGCTGTCTAAACAAATCAGAGTTTCTGGATGTCATGGCCAATTGCTAATCAGATCTGTTTCCCAGGATCATCCTGACCATCGGCTTTATCATTTTCTCCTTGGCGGTTCTTTATGTTGTCTCAAGACGTATTGGTTTATTGACGCTGCAAAGGAAACTGGCCGCTGCCATCAGATCCAGTTCATTATCAGCTGAGGACATCGTAACAAAAGCCCAACATGGACCTGCCCCAGCAAATGTTCCTGCTCCCATTTATGATGAACTGTGATTCATTTTGTCCTCTGTATTGTTAAGGTAATAGTTTTGCAAGTAGCTATTGGGATTTTGTCTACAGTATACAGTGGTCATGTACCGACCTGTTATTCATTTGAAATGTAATATGTTTTGGTTACAGAGATATGCTAGTGAATTTCGGAAGATACTCTCCACCAGTGAGACCAATTAGATGCCTCACTTGAGAAGTCGTCTCCTACTGAAGTTCTGCTCATTCTGTAGGACGTACTTAAGCTTTGTACCAATATGATTCAGGTAGTTCCATTAGTTTGTGACTTGTAGAGTATATAAGTAGGATCTTGTAGGACCATTTCGAGATTGCGAAGCATTTTCCATATGCCCAATTGTAAGTAGGATCTTGTAGGACCATTGTTGATGATCAAACATTTAGATCTACATGAAACACTGTTGATGATCAAACATAACAACAAAATTAATTGAAACCGTCAATATACGGACACGAATACATAAAGATAGAAGAAGAGCACGAGCTAGTGTTGAATGGAAAAGATTTTTTTTTCTGAGCATGTCGTTTGCATGATGACAAGATAAGCTAAAATCAAACATAGATATATAGAATAATCAAATCAGGCTAGTATTCTTGGCACCGTGGTCAACATTGCTCCTGCGCCCTGCCACATGCTGCTCACCTGCCAGCTGCTGTAGCAAATGAGATGCGATATCAAAGGCTACCGTCATCCGTCAAAGACTCGCGCCCTCACATATCAGTGGCAGGGGAGCCCAGCCAGGGCCTTGGCTCCGCCCAAACATTTCCTCCATTCCTTGTTTGTGGAAGCAAAACGCCAGTGACTGGCTATACACATTTCAGCTGGCTTCACGTCAGCTTATGGCAATCGAACTACTAAACCCTCAAAGGAAGCGCCGAAGCGACCACCAATCAACCTAGTCATCGCTATGTCCAATGATCAGCCAGCGACGGCCCAAAAAACAAACAAACAAACTATAGACTATGTGTTTCGCGCGCAGAACACGCCTCTCGTTGAATGGCTTAGCGCCGCTGATGATTGCATGGCATTTTCGTGTCTGCCAGGAATGATGGAAGCCGTCCACGCGACAGGCCTGAATCTGGGCAGGGGATTCCGCCGTCGTGTTGCGATCACGCACGCATGATTTCCTCTCACGCAACCTACACCCAGAAGCATACTACTGAACGTACACCACAAAACTCCTATGATCCAGAGCAATCATGCAGCCAGCCAGCCCTGCTTCAGCAGGACCCATATGCATGTACATGTATGTTCATCTGAGGCTGCACGTGTCCCCAGCAATATGATGCCGCATTAATTAACACAAATCATTCATATGTCTGAAACAGCAATAGGTCTATTATTGGAGTTCATTGTTATCGCCGGGCCTATTTACTTGTCGTCTACATTCAAATAACTCATTTTTTATAGGCTGAAGAATTAATTTTTATCAAATTTCATCATGAAGCAGATACTTTCACATAGCAGATATAGCTCTCTACATTCAAATAACTCATTTTTTAGATATAGTTTTTTTCCCCGAAAGGACGACAAGAGCTTTGCCGTTCGATATATTAGACAAAAAAAGGGAGAAAAAGTACAAGAATACAAGATCAGTCACCCTGTTTCAGCAACGGCAACTAAACCAGGAAAAAGGGCAGTATTAGTTATTAAAGTTCCGTATATAGATCGTGACAATATTAAAACTGAATAGATTGTGATAATATTAAAACTGAGTACAGAGTGTAATTTTGTCTGCAACAACGTCTATTTCAAACTATAAGTCATTGTAACTTTTTTAGATAAATACTCTCTACGTGCCAAATTATAAGTCTCGTTTTGATTTTTTTTTGTTCATCCATTTTACTAGACATATTATTATATCTAGATGCGTAGCAGTCAAAGTGACTTATAATTTGAAACGGAGGAAGTAATATTTTACTATGTATATAAAACATAGTGTGTACCTATATGTATGATAAAAATTATGTACTTTGAAAAGTCAAAAGAACCTGCAATTTGGAATTGACGAAGTGTTTTTTATTTGCAGGAAAAACTATTTATTATGCGCTAAATTTGAAAAAAGAAAGGCTTGCTACTTTTTTTACCTTATTATATGATTATTAATACGGTAATGTTCAGGAGCGGCCGTCCATCCGTCCGGACGGCGTTTTCCGAGCCTGCGCGCACCGGCCCAACATGCCTGCTTACTCTCTGCGTCTCCCCATCTCTCTCTCAAAAATATCTCCCCATCGCTCTTATCCATCGCGTGCTCGCTGTTGCCGTCCTCCCCGCCACGCACCCCATCTAGCGCTGCGCGGCTTGGCTCCCCCATCCAGTGTCGGGATCCATCTCACGCCATGCCCCCTCCATCGCCGCGCAGCACTCCATCCCCCACCGCGCCCGCTCCAGCTCACTGCACGCGCGCCCCCGCCGTGCCCCGTCCCCCGCGCACGCCGAGGTGTTGCTGGGGTGCCGCCGACGCTGCCCTTCCCCACCAGAAGGTCGTGCCCGCTGTCGACGCCATGGCCGCCGCGATGCGCGACCTTAGCAATGAGATGTTGCGATGAAGTGCATGCTGCAAGCGTTTCAGAGGTATGTTGCAATTGTTTCATATGGATGTTGCAAAAGTAGATCGGGGATGTTGCACATGTTGCATATGTTGCAAGTGTTTCAGAGGTTTGTTCAAAATGTTTCATCTGTTCCAGACGTATGTTTCAAGCATTTATGTTTCACACTTATGTTGCAACAATATGTTCCAAATGTTTTAGTTGTTTCAGTCTTATGTTGCAGACTTGCAGTAAGTGTTTTCATGTTACAAGTTGCAAGTGTTTTATCTAGATGTTGCATATGTTTCACACATTGTGTTGTAAGTGTATGTTCCAGATGTTATATCTGTTGCATTCAAGTGTTTCATGTTGCATATCTTTCATGTTGTTCGAAGAGTCCGAGGCGCGGGGAGTGGTGGTAGCACGACGCGGGCATCGGGGAATGGGCGCCGTGAGCTTAGGGCCGGCGGACGGGGCACGCTCGGGGCATGATGGGGGCGGGGTGTGTGTGCGGGGTGGGGGCAAACGGGAGGCGGATAGGACGGGCTGCGAGTGTGAGGCGAGTCCTCTAGACACGCGGGTGCTGCGACAGGGCAAGGTGCGCGTGCGGGGTGGGAAAAATAAGCGAACAAGGGCAGGCTGCGCGGGCGTCCCGATGCGCGTACCCATCGGGACCGCCGGGCACTAGCAACTCTGTTATTAATATTTTAAATCTGCCGAATGGCACAACCGAGAATATTAACACATCATTAAAGATCGGCACTCGGCAGCTATAATTTCGACGGGAAACGGGGTCCACCTCCTGAACCCTACTACCTCTATAAATACCCCCAGCACAGACGAACGGCTTGTTGCAACAAACCATCGGCCAATTCGGGAGAAGAAGCCGCAGGAATCGTAGCAGCCAAGCCAACCGTGCAGGGGCCAGCTGGTACAAACTGCAAACCATGGGCTCCCTGGGTCCTAGCGTGGTGACCCTGCAGCAGCCCAAGGCCGGCAAGCCGGCGGCGGCCGGTGGCGGCCACCACGAGCAGGAGCAGCAGAGCAGCAGCAACTGCGGCGGGTCGTCGTCGTTCCGAATGCCGCTGCACTACCCGCGGTACAAGAAGGCGGACTACGAGGCGATGCCGGAGTGGCGCGTCGACTGCCTCCTCCGCGAGTACGGCCTCCCCGTCGCCGGCGACCTCCGCGAGAAGCGGGAGTTCGCCATGGGCGCCTTCCTCTGGCCCGATCAGTACTGATCGAGGAACTGTACGCTTGTTGGAGGCCCAGCAGATTGAAGCAGCATATGCATATGGATCGAGTGGAGATTATTCTCCCCGCCAGATTCACATTCACCTATCTCGATCTAGACATGCATGAGCTCGTTCTCGATCGTTCCGTGAAACGTTCTACTGCTGTACTATCAGTGATTCTTCATCTCGTGTGCATGCATCGTCGTGGAATAAATCTATCAGTGATTCATCATCAGCATCTGTACATGTGCCATCTCATGTGTACCGCTACCATGCATGTGGGTAATGTATACTACTTACTACTTAGAGTATTGTTAGTGCAAGTTAATTAGCTATTGTATCAATGATGGAATAAATAAACATAAATATTATTCCAGTTTCCACTTCTGGGATGCATATGTGATATGTGTGTGTGATGTATTCGATGTGCACAGAGGAGCAGAAACTTGCTTATTTATGGTAAGCAGATATCCCCGAGAGATTCTAGAATTGGTGTGTGAAAGCTCAGCTCGTTGATGCGAAACTCATCAGCGTCACTACTATACGTCGGTAATCAATGTAAAATTTGACCGTCTGATTCAACTTCGTTCCGAATGTTAGATTTGGTGCTTTTCTCTGCCCTTTTTTTTTGGCCTCTATATATAATCTTCCTTATTGCATACGCTTATATATATACATACATGCATGCCTATATATGCATTCATTGGCGATTTGGAGATCATTTCGAGTACCAAAAAAAAAAAAAAACTTTGGGCCTTCTTTTTTGCTGTCGTTTCTCATCCGAATGTTTATGTGCTTCCTGGACAAGTGTCGTCGACGTTTCTGGCCCCAATAATCTCTGGTTGATAGGGTTACGCCTTAGCGAGGAAGACAACACTACAAATGCACCACACACTGCTGGTGTATACGTGGCGCGCCGGGTTTGCAGAAGCATGCTGCCACAAAATGCCATGTCAGTGCGGTCGCGTTCACGAATCAAATCAAGAAGCCGTGCTCGTGTTCCATGTTCCATTCGTTTCCCATATCAAGGATTAGTAGTAATATCCAGCAGCAGTGCATGCATGATTGCCATCCGATCACTGTTTCAGGGACATTCATTCCATTTCCTGCATTCATTCTTTTTTGAGCAGAATTTCCTGCAATCATTCTGAATCGATGGCCTAACAACATATCTAATCTTGGAATATAAATGGGCTTGGCCCAAATATGATTTTCCAATTATTGCAAAGGAAAAAGTCTAATTTACTTCCATCAACTATCATGGTCGTCTGATTTTTCTCCTTGACCTACAAAACCAAAAACCCCTCTCAACTTTTAGAACCGTTTGGTTTTGCACCTTAGGTGGTTTTGATGGTGGTTTTGCTGACGTGGCACCACATCAAAGGGGGATAAATAAATTGAATTAAGTTAAAAGTTCAGGAAGGTAAATCGGACAAAAATATCTAAAAATTCATAAAAATATATATTTTTTTAAATTATCAAATATTTTTACATGAAAAATAACTCAATTAAAAATCCTAATTTCTGGTTTAATCTTAGAATATTTATTTTACCTTGAAAAAATAAGAAACTAGTTTTAGATTTTTTTTCTAAAATCATGTTCTATCTTATGGTTTCTAGCTCAAAGTTGTTTGAATCTCGATGGACTCATTTTGGTGTTTATTTGTTAGTAGAAGTTCTCGCTATCTATTAAAATTAGTCAATGTTGATCGTTCGAACTATGTAGAAGCGGTAGTAGAGCATCATCAGGACTGCAGTGGGCGTCGGTCTCCTACTCTGGACAATTTTTCAAAGTAGCTATGTTAGACTGCATAGTTGCATGCACCCTGTTGCACATATACATGCTCTCGTTGTCTATTATAATTGGTATACGTTAACGACCCAGTGACTTTGATAACAACACAAGTGCCATGTGACAACATCATACTTGATGCTATTTAGTATGAACATAAGTCTGAGTCAATTATTTTCGTGCCACTTGATTCTATTTGTACAAACATTATGACCCATGTGCTACCATCTAGTTTTTTTTGTCATGCTACGCTCCATAATTCATTATGTTAGAACTTGATTAAATTTAATAGTTTATAAACATAAATAAATATATTAAATGATGGGTGCATGCATGAATATATTCATATGTGTGGTAGGGTGCATGCAACCATGTAGGCTAACACAACTACATTGAAAATTTATCCAGATGATCAACATCAGCTAATTATAATCGATAACGAGAGCTTCTACTAGCAAATAAGCACCAAAATAAGTCTAAGGATTCAAACAATTTTAAGCTAGGCACCATAAGATACAACATGATTTTAGAAAAAAATTCTGAAAGTAGTTTTTTTAAGATTGAACCACATTTTAGTATTTTTAATTGCATTGTTTTCATGTAAAAGTATTTGGATAATTTTAAAAAAATTATTTTTATGATTTTTGGATATTTTTTAAAAGTATTTATTGTTCGATTGACCTCCCTTAACTTTTAATTAGTCTGATTTAACATCCCATCCGACGTGGCGTCAAATCAGCAAAACCACTATCAAAAGTACCCAATGTGCAAAAAAGAATAATTTGAAAGTTGAGGGGGAGTTCAAAAAATTGGTTTTATAATTTAGGGAGCAAAATTAGACAACCACGTTAGTTGAGGGAGGTAAGTTAGATTTTTCTATTCCAAATAAACCTCAAATGCACATTCATGTGGTGCATATGGAGGAAGTGGTGGAACTTTGGTCCTGCCTTGCTTACTGAAGTAAAGGATGGCATGCTTAAACATGAAAGCCCTCTCCACTTCACCAAATCTATTGTGGGTTTGAGGGAAGGAAACTCTACAGGCACACGTGCTTGTTCACCTCGTTTAGCTTGGGTCGGGGCTAGGGCGAAGGGAGTAGGCACTTGAGTGAATGGTCCACCAAAGTTAGGCTCATGACCTTGTGAGAGTGCGGCCTCTTTTTGTTGTTTTATTTTTTTGTTGCTTAGCCTTTAATTCTATGAATCAGAAATCTAATCGATTTAGGTCGTGAAGGCAACAAGAGATTGTGCAAGTCTTTCCTATATATACAACCTATTGGCCACTGCCAGAAACATATCTATTTGAGCTAGGGTTCTACCTCTTTCCATTTGCGCCGTCATCGTAGTCTCTCCATCCCGAGCACCTGCATGCATTGGCGATTGGGAGAGTTCTTCAGAACCGCTTGCCCATGCAATCCTGCACTAGGAGAGGGCAAATAAGGTTTTTAGGAAGTTCCTTCGTCTTTCATCCAAGTTAGGCGATGTTGCATACTCTTGTCTCCTCTGCCAGCTTCTTCGACCCGTCTTCACCAATGTCTTCAACAACATTGCTGTTCCTCCACCTCTAGTCATGGCGTCTCCATCTTCAAATAAGAAATGTGTGCGTCATAATCAATCTGTTATTTTAATATATCTAGTGGCATTGTGTTTATCATGTTGTTGTTGTTCGGTTCAACTAGTATGATAGAGAATTACATGCTAGCTAGTATGTGTTTTTCATGATTTATGCTCCAAAACTAATCATGAAATTGCCTAATTATAAAAAAAAACTTATTGTAGGCAATTTCCTAGATTAACTATGGCTAGTTTTGCTTATGGGCCAAGGCCGAATAAATTTACCAGTGTGCACTTTAAGAGGTGGAAAGAGAAGGCCATGATCTTGCTTGAGGCTATGAAAGTATTCTAGGTTAGTAATGGCATGCCTGAAGGAAATATCTCCCTGAGAAAGATCAAAGAAAATTCGATAAAGCCAATACTATGTTTGTGGGATATATTCTTGGTCTTCCTATTGTCGTCACCTGGTAGATGTGTACATGCACATAGAAGTGGAGAAGAAGTTGTGGGGTGAACTAAATGAAAATTTGATGCATCAAATGTAGGCATACATCATGGAGAGCTTCCATGACTAATGGAGGGAAATATCTCCCTGATAAAGAGTCTTGAGATATTAACATGGCACTAAAAGTCATCATGCTCACTTATAAAGATTATGAGTTATTCAGACACTAATTTTGCAATAAGAAAGTACACAATCAGATTATATTTACTTTCATAGAAAAGGGAAAAATTTTAGCTCTAAAAATACAATACTAAGATGAGCTGAATTAGCATGCTTAAGAGAGAATAGGGCAGGCTCTGTGTCTTAAAAAGTTTATCTCAAATTTAGTGTTGATATATTGCTTTAAGTTGCAGACTTGCAGTATTATTTTGCGTAATAGCACATCAATTGGTGATGTCAAGCATATTGATTAAATGTTGTGTTATGAAAGCATGAACCTAGGATCAAATCATTAAGCTTGAGAAAGTAAGTAATAAATAAGTGATGCTAGCATAACCGCTTATTTGAGGCTCGCCACTTAACCCATTTAGAAGCGCACAAATAAATATGGATCTTTAGTGCAAAGTCTCTAATCTAACCTTGGATAGGGACGTATAATTAATTCTCAATAAGTAAATCTAAGCATCCAACAAGGTATTGTAGTAAACTATGAGTAATTGGTTCCTAGCAGTGATTAAATGCAGCTCACGATTCTACTCTTACTGTTGTACTGAGTGTGAACACAAGTTTAAAGCGAATATAAATGTTGTTAGTTATTTGGTCAAGTGGGAGGATGTTAGAATGTGATCTCAGCTAACATGTTAACTTGGCATACAAGTAATAACTCCAGCAAAAGCAGTGTCTAATATATTAAGTTCCTGTCGTGATTTGTGGCAACTCTAAGACCTTTTGGGAGTCGGCCTCGGACCCATAGAGCTATAAATAAGAGGGAGCTTGCCCCAAATGAGTTCACCACGTATATCAAACCCAAGACCGATCTATTAGGCACGGGAGGGTTTTGGAAGAACGATATCCACATCTAGGTGGTGGTGGTGGTGGTGTTCCACTTCAAGTTCTTCACCAACCAAGAGCATGAAGCCGTAACCTAGTGGAGACTAAGATCTTCTTCATCTACATCAAGTATATATACAGAGACGTAGCATCTACAAGCTCTGATCAATACCTTTTTTTTAGATAATGGTAGATTAAACAACCGGCTTCTTCCTTCAAGAAGGAATCAGGCCACGAGTTCAATACAGAAGAACATCCTCTGATCAGTACCTAAGATGTAATTTCTGCACTAAGTTGAGTTAGTGATCATGTGAATGTCAAGACTAAAAATCATATACATTTTAAGTTACATGTTTATACTAAGATTATTTTCAACACCCCTACCCCATGCTCCCATGGAACCCTCCTAAATTTGTAGCCATGAATGAAAAGGAAGGGAAAAAGGAGGAGAAAGAAGAATAGAAAGAGGAGAGAGGAAGGAAGAAGAAGGAGATAATGAGCCCCTGCTACAAGTCCCCAGCTCCGTCCCTGCCGATAATTCACACTCAGCTTGTATATAGTAATGGAACATTCCCCCTGTTTATACCATGATGAGTGTTCGTTTCACAAGTCACAGAAGACTAGTGCTGACGTGCTGTTACAGGGCATACACGACCACACCAATATGCAATGTTACAGAGCACACACGACCGCAAGGTCCAGAAGAGCAAATCAAAGCAGTCCTGAGCAATCAGCACACACTAAGGCCTTGTTTGATGCACATTCATCTCAATCCACATGTGTTGAAGTGGATTGGAGTAGAATTGAACTAAATTCCATTATATTCCACTCTAACATATGTGGATTGAGGTGGATACACTTACATTTAAACAAGGCCTAACGGTTGAAATAGTCACACCATACGTGATACATATATAGATTTATTTCACACCAATCACCAGAGGACATGATAGATGCATGGGGGAGGTACTTGTGTCTCAAGACCAAACGGACCGGCCGGGGAGCTAGCAATATATAGCATACCGTGCGAGCTAGATGGAGGTGCCGCCAATATAACCAACTCTGTCTGGCGTTATATATATTACAGCAACCTGCGCCGCCTTGCAGAGCTGCAACTGCAAGGCTTTTCCATGTTTTCCAGAAGAGGCGAGGTGCTGAGGTAGTAGCGTCATCAGAGTTGTTGGCAATGGCATTGGTGGGCTCCTTTCCAAGGGCCACACCACCGTCAAGGATAAAAGCCATCAATTTTCTTCCATGCATCCGGCGCTCAAAGGATGACGATGAGGGTGGCGCGCCATCCCGGCGAGGACCCTCCACCGCCACCGCCATCAAGTTACTTCCATGCATCCGGCCCTCAAAGGATGATGATGAGGCTGACGTGCCATCCCGGCGAGGACCCTCCACCGCCACCGGGACGACCGGGTGCATCAAGAAGTTTTTTTGGGGGGGGGGGCGGCTTGCAATTGGAGGACGATATCCATTTCCCTGACCTTGAGGAAGCTGGTGGGCACCGGAACTGGAACCACCACCCCCAAATGATGATACTCTGTCTTCGTTCACTACGCCTCTTGCCAGGCGACGACCGCAAGGAGCCGGCGCCGCTCCCCTCCGGCTCCGAGGTGGTGGGAGCAGGCTTTCTCTGTAGTAGACTCAGGCATGCTCTTCTGTTAATGTTGTCGACGACGACACTAGTGCGTTTGCGTGCTGCTGGTGCCGGTGCAGTGACGGCCTTATGCCCTGGACTCTGGTAGGGTTTTTTGTCTCCAACAATGACACGGCGGTGTGGTGGCGGTTATGATGCAGCGATAGCCTTGTTGTGCTTGTGCCATGGAGCCTTCCTCAACTCTTCCTCAAGCTCCCGTATCTTGCACCGGGTCTCTCTAAGCTCATCGAAGGCGTCGTCGCAAACCGCAACGAGGGCCTCGGTTAATCTGATCTGCTGGTTCAGCACACGGTCATGCTGATGATGATGCTTCTTCTTGTAACAATGGAGGATTTCCTTGTCGGTGTTGCAGATGCGGCGACGTGGGAAGTAGTGATAAGGCGTAGTAGACAAGTCGGCATACATGTCGCGGAGGCGGTACATGGCCTGGCATGCAACATCGCGGATCCCAGCATGAAAGGTGGACATTATACAAGATGCTTCGATGATCAAAGGCTTATTGGGCTTTTGGGTGTGGATGAACACTTGGACGCGCCACTCCTCACGGTCATTCACCACCTCCTTGAAGCCCTGGTACAAGGGGCGCTCCTATTGGTGCCCCAGATATTGTAGCATCTCGTAAAGAATTTTCGGAGACTCTCCTGCTTTTGTCTCCATTGGACTTGTGTGTGGTGATCGAAGCCATCTACAACTAGAAGTGAATATATATACATTTAATATGCAAAGTATGAACAGTTAATTAATCAAACGTTTTGTTTGAAATGGAGATGAAGAACGTTATTATGTTTTATCTTAAATCAAAACATCTTAAATTTGAGTAATTTTGTTACAAAGGGTGTCAGCATTTATGACTCCAATACTATGAAAGTATATTTCATGGTTGGTATCATAGATAGTGTACTTTTCAGTTATATATAAATTTGATCAAATTTAAGATAAAATAAAGTAACTTTGTTTTTATCTTCTCTTAATGAATTATGTGCTCAAGCACAATCGCTTAAAATAAAAGGAACTTGTTTTATGGGACAAAGGGGCAGCGGAAACATATATATATAAAGATTGCTAGCTCCTTTAAAATATCAGCATATCTCCTAGGCAATCTAGTACACATCGTCACGAACGTAGGCTCCAAAGCCTTCCTGTCTGAACAGTAATAAATTTAGCAACTCGTGACAAAAAAAAAATTTACTGAATGCATTGTTTTTTTCATAATAAGGTACTAAAAAATGCAATGTTAACTAAGGAGCCTTAATATGCATGGTTGATGTACTGTATAATGAATCATCAGCTTCTTGATCACCAAATACAATAAGTAAATGAAAATGACACATAAATGTAATAATAGTACAGAAGTACATCTAGCTCTATTGATAAGTGATGCGCTAGGAAATATGATAAATCTTGGAAAATATGCATCCATAAATTTAGTATACCGACTCTAATCATCATCGGTGATATTAACTATTGGATTTTTTCCATTGTGAAAAAAGTTACCCTAAAATAGCTCCCTAATAAACCTACATACATACATATAAATGACCAGTGTCTACCCCGCTCATGCACACACGCCTTTGTAACTATTTTGTGCGATGATGCAATCAGTACAAGCAAATAAGATAAAGACCTATATAAATCATTGTCCCTGTGTACTCATTATATATACTGGTCTAACTGGTATATTCAATGCTTGTGTAGTCGATAACTAGGTATCTCAGTGTCATTCCTCTTGCGAAAGTACATATGTTGGTTACAAGATTAGCGACAGAGAAAGGGTAAGCTCGCTACAAGAGATAGTAGTATAATAATAATAGGATAGGAGGAGGAGGAGTAGCTAATCAACAAGAGCAAAGAAGTCTTATAAAAAAACAAGAGCAAGAAGCACGGCATACCAATAAGGGCCTGTTTGGTTGATGACCAAAACTTGCCACGCCTAACCTTCGGTAAACTGTCGCTGCCATAGAAAGTGTGGCGAGCAAAATCAAAGCCAAACTTGTTGTAAGTTTTGGCACGAAAATAAATCTATGACATGTGGGGCAGGGTGCTAGGAAAATTTGGCGTGCCATAGCTGTGGAAGTGAACCAAACAGCTGCCGAAAAAACTATGGCATGACCAATCTTTTGACATGGCAAGCTTTGGTCTCCATCCAAACACACCTTTAACTTACTAGCCTTGGGCCTTGCCAGTTGCCACCACCTCAGACCACTGCGCTGCGTTGGAGCTGGAGCGGGAGGCCGGGAAAGAGTACAACATGCGGCTTCCCGCGGACTTGTAGATCGCAATTCGCAAGAGCTGAAGAAAGGACAAAAATGGCAGGAGAAGAAACGAAGAAAGTGGCATGCAGACTTTTTTTTCTTTTTTGAAGGTCACCGGGGGTGAGAGGATCCCCACCTGAATACCGTTATTGATTGATCAGTGCCCTTAGGCAAAATGTTATAGATTACATAGTTTCACACCTTTGGCAAGCACTGTGATAGATTAAATTACATGGCACTTGCAAAAACACCAATCCAGGAATCAGCAAGGTTGACGTCTCGCTTTGGTAGGCGCAGCTTCCACAATTTGACCTCTTCCATGCAACATCGAAGTAGTTGCCTGATACTTTGCCTTTCCGATCTGAAGATGACGCCATTTCGGCGTTTCCAAACTTGCCAGCAACAGAGTGCCACGAACGTATAAAAATGTTTTTGCGGGATGGTGGCTGGCCGTTGAATGTTGTGCAACTGGCTTATCAATCCAGCATTATCTGAAGGAAACTGAAATCCAATTGAGACCCAAAATTCTTTTGTAAACGGGCATTCCAGGATAACATGTTCTGCCGTCTCATCTGCCTGACCGCACACTTCACAGACTGCATTATCCAGCACCTTCTTACGCATCAGGTTGGTTCTACATTGGATCTTGCTTTGCATGAGTAGCCAGATGAAGAACTGAACTCTTTTCGGTGCACGGCTGTCCCAAACAAAATTTGCGGCCGGATGCGGACTTCCATCACGAGACTTGAGTAATCTGTAAAGTCCTCCTGAATCAAACTTGCCATTTGGAAGACAGAAGGCTCCAGTTCGATCATCCGGCGTTCCTTGAAGCTGGGTCTCGACTATTATCTTACGCACCTCTGTAAGCTCAGCTTGTGCTTGCAGCGATAAGCGATCGACAAAGATACCCGGGCTGTCAATTCCCAAGGTACAGACCTTTGCCACCGAAAGCTTCGTCTTGACACAGTGACTGTATAGTGCCGGAAAACGATCCATCAAGGCCGCCTTATTAACCCAAGCATCATGCCAGAACGAAATCTGAGCGCCATCGCCAATGGTGACCGTGGTGACTGCTTGGTAAAGGGGAAGCAACGTCCGCAGCACATCCCAGTGAGGTCCACATAGATCACCCTCTAAAGAGGCAAGACAGGCGTGTTCCCTAACCCAGGTCGCCCAAGCTGATCCATTTGCAACATGTAGTCGGTGAAGAAGTTTTATGAGCAGGCAGACATTCATCAGTCCCAAATCCTTGATCCCAAGACCGCCATGGTCGCGACTCCAGCAGACCCGCTCCCTGGCTACCGGGCTCTGTGATCCGGTCAAAGAGCGCTCTCCACTCCAAAGGAATGAAAGTCCGCGCTGATCCATTTGAGCAATGATTCCTGGCGGTAACGGGAGGGCACACATAGCATAGATCAACTGAGAGTCCAGCACGGAGTTAACCAGAACAGCTCTGCCCATGACAATGAGAAGTGCAGATTGCCAACCTGCCAAGTATCGGTCTGTTTTTGCAATGTATGGGGAGTATGCAGGCAGGGAGAGCTTATTTACTGACAAAGGTAATCCGAGGTAAACCTGCGGGAAGCTTTCACGTTTACATCCAAGGATGGAAGTGCATTGTTGTGCTGTATTCTCGACCAGATGAATTTACACTGCCGTAGTCTTGCTGTAGTTAATTTGAAGCCCAGTGGCAGCCGCGAAGTCATCAAGAATCCACTTTCAGACATTGGACATCCTCTGTATCCCCACGAATGACAATGAGTGTGTCATCCGCGTACCGGAGGACTGGGCACGGTTGTCCAAATGATAACGGGTGTCTGACGGAGTTCGCATTGGCCTTGATCATTTGCTGAAGCACATCTGCCACAATTAAGAACAGATATGGAGAAAGGGGGTCACCCTGACGCAGGCCCCTCTTGCAGGTGATCCAAGGGCCGGGACAACCACTGCCGACCGAGATGATTCCAGAAGGGCATGGTTGCCCAGTGGACGTCAGGTGGCATGCAGACTTCGCAGGGAAACAGAAACGAAACCGCCCTGTGAATTTGAATTCTAAAAACAAGGAGACGCGGCGCCGCGAGGAAAGGGACAAGGAAAGATATTCCGAGGCCGAGGACGTCCACGTCCCGCCGTCCCGGCATCGTCTTCCTCGCCTTGGCCCTTGGGATACTCATGCTGTATCATATATATATATAGAAGTGTACTCCGTACAATGAAGGATTTTTTCTTGCTAGTTTATTTATAAGATACTTCTTCTTAGATTTCTAGAGCTGTCTTAAGTCAAACTTTTTAAACCTTAACTGAATTTCTAGAAAAAAAAACATTAAGATCTATGGTATCAAATTAGTATCATTAGATTTACTATAGAATATATTTTTATCAAGTGCTCATTTTATGACATTGATGTTGTTTTTCATTTCTATAAAGTTGATCAAACTTAAAATAGGTTGACTAGCACGGATTCTAAAAATTGGTTTATTCCGGAGTACTAGTTTATTTATATATAAAATACGGTGCAAACAATCAGCAGGCCGGGATGGCACTGGCACCAATGGTTTAAGCCACGGTCTGTTTGATCTCGTTCTCTAAACTTTTAGAGTTAAAATCGGCTCTAAACTTCAGCTCATCTTACATTAGAGCCTTAGATCTCAAAACTGAGTTAAAGTGCTTTAAATTTTTAGAGCTCTAGAGTTTAGAGGGGATATTAGTAGTATTACACAAGCGACCGTACTACTATTACAAAGCACACACGACCACAATGGCAAATCAGCCCTGACTCCTGACCAATAATCAGCCAGCTGCGCTGTGCAGAGCTGCAAGGCTTTTCCATTGAACACCCGGCCCTCATGGGCTGAGTTTGGCCCATTGAGAGGCCTTTGTTTCGGTGCTTGGCCTTGCAGGACGACCTCCCTCGAAAACAGCACGAAAACAGCACTGCTGATGGTTGCCATGTTCGCTCCATGGCTAAAAGTACCCTCGACTGATTTGTTGTGAGAGAAAAATACTATTCATTGACTAAAAAGAAAAATACTATTCATTGACTAAAAAAGTATGACTTATAAGCCAAGTGAACGGGGCGGCGGATACTGAAAGCACCGAGCAATACTTCCCAGGGATTATACAACGGATTCGTATAACAAGCACCTATACATAAATGGAAAAAAAAGAATAGTAACAGTCCATGAAAGCAGTAACTATAATTCACACTTTGATAACATCGACTGATGCAACCTCTCTCTCTCTCTCTCCTTTTATTTATACATCATGACGAGGGGTTCCTTTCACAATTCATTCACACACGACTACTGTCACACACAACTACTGTTACTAGGTATGTTCGACCAGACTGATGTTACAAAGCACACACAACCACAACGTCCACACTAGCAAACAAGTCCTCACAAACCAGTACACACAAACAGTTATCATATCATATACCAAGCATAGTAGATTTCACACCAGACCAGGGGACACGGGAGATACTTGAACGGAGGAGGATACCGAGATGAAGGGGGGCAGCAGACCACGAACTCTTGCATTACAGCCAGCTGCGCTGCGCAGAGCCAAAGGGCTTCTCCAAATTTTTCCAGTAGCGAGGGGCAGAGGTACTGGCATCAACGTTGTTGGCCGGCTTCTTCCCGAGTCCCACACCACCATCCAGCATGATGGGCATAAAGTTCCCCCCATGCACCCGGCCTTCATGGGCTGAGGCCGCCACATGGCGAGGAGGAGCCTCCACCGTGTGCATGAAGAAGCTGCGCATGCTTGTTTCAGTGCCAGGAGAGCCATCTCCCTCAGAAAGGGGGCAGCACTGACGATGCTGAAACCACCAAACGACACCCCCCCGTGGACACTGTTGTCATCCACCAGCAGGCTGTGTTGATCGCATAGCCCTTTTTTGCCTCTTGCCAGACGGTCGCAAGGAGCACCGCCTGATCCGAGGTCTGAACCCGGATGTCCCCATGAGCAGCGCCTGCCTCCACCGTGTGACTTGCAGAAGTCAGTGCTTCCCTGCGCGCTCTTTCCACAGCCAGCGAAGTGGCATCGCTTGCCCCCACCATGGCCAACACAACGGTCCGTCCGGCCTCTTGCGCTCTTCCTGCATCCTTCAACCGCGCACCTCTTCCCACCTCCATGCGCGACGCAGAACTGGGTCCCACCATGCACGCTCTTTGTGCAGCCGTCGGCTGAACAACGCTTGCCGCCTCCATGTGCTTTGCAGAATGGCGTGCTTCCCTCTGCACCCTTGGAACAGTCAGGGTGTGTGCATCTCTTGCCGCCACCATGGGCTTTGCAGAAATTGGTGCTGCCCTGAGCTCCCTTCCCGCAGCCATCATACTGACAGCGGCGCCCACCGCCATGAGCAATGCACATGCCTGACCGCCCTTCGGCGCTCTTTGTGCAGTTTGGCTTTTGGCACCTCTTCCCACCACCATGCTTGATACAGAGGCCCGATTTGCCTCGTGCTGCCCTTTTGCACCCTTCATGACTGCAACGCCGCCCGCCGCCATGGGCTATGCAGAAATCAGTCCGGCCTTCGGCACTTTTGGTACATCCAAGGTGTTCACAGCGCTTCCCCCCTCCATGGGCTTTACAGAAGATGGTCTTGCCCTCAGCTCCTTTGTTGCAGCCTTCCTTTTGGCACCTTCTACCCCCACCGTGGGCAATGCACCGCCCGGATGAACCCCTGGCTCCTTTTGTACAACCTGGCTGTGAACAGATTTTCGTGCTACTGTTGCATTGCTGTGAACGGACAAACCCAGAAGAAGAGGCAGCTGAACTTTTTGGCAGTTGGAGCACTGTTGGCGCTGAAGGAGCTGGACCTTGAACCTGATTAGAGTTAACTGGGAACGCTTGGCTCAGAGAAATCCCTGCCCGGTTAAGAAAGGAACTCACCATGCCTCCAGATGAATGTCGAGCAGATGTAGATCCTTCATCAACTGTTGGCACTGAGGACATCAAGTACGGATGCACAAACATGTCCTGAGGTGCATTGCTTCTAATTAGATCTGCATCAGTTACATCGGACTGAGATGGAGCCAATGATAACTTAAGATCCAACCGAGGCTTCTCCATAGTCCTTTTAGAATCACAAGCCTGTTTATGCAGCTTGGAAGTACCTTCATTGCCAAGAGATAACTTAAAACTTATGTCGTAGTCCATACATGAGGCATCATCGCTTCCCTTGGCAGAAGAAACAGTGCATCCAGTACCCATGCTCTGCTTGCTGCAGTCTGAGCTTGATGAGTCACCCAGACCTAGAGCCAACTCAGTCCACTTTCTCTTGCAACCTCTAGGAGCTAGCACATCAAGTTGGCTAGAACCAGCTGCTGGATAACTGACGGCTGGAATGGCAGTGCGCTGATTTGCAAAGCCATTTGGATTTGAGAAACTTATAGTGAATGCTGAACGCCCGTGCCTGGGTTCCATTGCTCCTAGAGTAACCAAACTTTATGGGAAGTACCAGCTGGCCTCACTTCTGGGTTAAATAATTGTCAACAAAGCTACCAAGTTAGAAGATCTAGAGAAATTAGTAGGCTTCATTATTTTTTGCACCCTCCACTGACAAACCCTGAAGTATCCCTACGATCCATTATCCAGTGTTGTATGTGAAGTGATGCTATTTAATCACAAGCTGACAACAGTGCTACACTTGTAAGTCTCCAGCCAGAACTCTCATCCAACGAAATGACTGAATCTCTGCAGGAAGTGAACAGAACACAGATGAGATCAGTTCTCATTGGGCAAACCCAGTGCCGGAGGCTCCCACATGAGTGGAGTCTGGGGAAGGGAAAAACCGAGGCAAGCCTTCCCCCCGCAAATCTGCGGAGAGGCTGCTTTGAACCCACGACCTGGTGACTCAGTGAGACAGCTCTCACCACTGCACCAGGCCTGCCCTTCAGATCAGTTCTCATTGAGTTAAAATAATTATGAAGAAAAGAAATAATGTATAAAGACTGTAAGAAATATGCAACAAATAGAAACACGTGATACAGCTGAAAAGAAATTGGGTATCACAGTGCATTCAGTTCCATATCTGTAATCAATGTTGACTCTTCATATATGTCATTGGCAAGAATAGAAGGAAGAAAATCTTGTATGCGAAAATGCAATCTTATATTCTTACTGCTCAACCAGAGTTCAACAATAAAAGGTCAGGACGGAAGTCATACTACATAGCCAAAATAATTAACAAGATTGAGGAGTTCAATCATGCCCAGAAAATAGAGCAAGCGACAAAGTCCAGAGTGTGGTCTAAATAGTTGGGAGCTCTTAGTGAGTTCGAACCCAACGTGGCTTCCAAATGGTTTATACTAAAAATTGAAAATAAAAAACTCAGCATGCAATGTTATGATAAAGAAAGGCGCAAAGCTAAACAACTCAAAATTGTTCCATATGAGACCATACTGCTAAGAGTTGAATCACTGCTAATTTGCGTTGGAAAAATGATCTCGGGCTCATAGATAGGATCATAGGAATGGTCCAATATTCAGACTGTTGCTCCAGCCCAGTCAAGGGGAGCGCGTAGCTCCTGTATATGTCGCAATCAAGGGCACCCTGAACCAACCGATGGCTGGCCCCCCATCACACAGTACCAATAAGAGGGACAGCTCACACCCAAGGGAACCAATGTTCCTAGGGGATTAGCTAGCCTAACAAACCTCCTAGGATCCGATCTAAGTGGTGCTGCAAGTGACAGGAAGGGCACTGTGAACACCACCATTGGCCGCTGATCTCTACTTCCTTTTTTCTCCCGCAGGAGATCTCTACTTCCTCACCAGTGTTCAAGAGGATGCATTGGTGTCCAGAATGGGCCACCATCAAGATCAACTACCTATGGCAAGTTATGGTTAGATCTTTCGTCCACTCCACCTAAGATCAGATAATTTGAACTTCCAAAAATTTACAGGAAGTCAAGTGGCCAAGTGCTACCTGATAAGAACAAAACAAAACCCACAGGCACCATAAACCGTTGCACAGCATATACTAAGTAGATACTAAGTTTCTGCCATAAAAAGTGGCAGAATTTTGAAGTTTATGAGCCTTACCAGTAATAATCAAACAGCAGCAGACCACAATTACTTAAAAGCTGATTGCCCTAATTCCCAGCAAATGTGCCTGCAAAATGAACACAGAAGCTAAAATCTCATCATGCATGCCACAGTTTGCAACTTTGTATCAGGAACAAGAATATCAACATGTCTCGATCACTGCAAAAAGTAAGAACCAGAATATATCTGAAGTGGGTCTATCGGGCTGTGTTATTTTTTTAGAGACAGACCATATTAATATAGGACAGGAATATTCTAGGTTCATCTCAATCCGAACGAGCAAAATGGAACTTGGTTTCAATTCACCAGACAAATCCATCAAGACAATTTTAAATGATGCCTAATGATACCCTCGTATGCCTTTCATGAGCAAAAGCAACAACAAAGAAAGATATTGAACATATCTTAAACTATGAGAGAGGAGGTCAGAAGATTCACTGGAAAGGTACAGTCGAATGAGCAGAGCTTTTTACTCCGCTGAACTTGCAAAGGGAAACCAGCCTGCCTTGTTCGTTTGATCCAAAAGGGGGGGCTTTTAGGGAATTTAATCCCCCTCCAATCCCCTTGGTTTTGGGATCAAACGAACAAGAAGGGGGAGGGAGAGTGAGAGAACGAAAACAGGAAAGATCCATGTGTGAAATTTTAGTTACGATCCTGCAGCTTTCTTTACATTAACATTAGTGTATACCTACACTACAGGTGATCAACTAGGGAGCAAACCAACCATGCATTCTTCTTCCAAAGATACTATATTTTTCATAAATGTAACTTTGTGGTCGTTAAGATTAGATAAATGTAACTTTCTAGTCATCAAGATTCAGATTTTTTATCAAGCACAACTTAGTGAAGCTTTTCTACACCTTCTCCACACAAAGCAAATAAACAATGGATGGGAATTCACAGTTCAGAGGCAGACTCTAGCCCAAGGTAAGAGGGAATATGCATGATTTCACTAAGACAACGAATTGAAAATCTCCTCAGTGCATACATGAACCCCCAAAATGAGACAGAAGCTCCAGCTCGATTCAGGATCCTCTCCTCTCACCTAGGCCCAGACACCACCAAAGATCTGACTCAGAACGGTTCCCCGGATTAAAAAAAAACAGACACGCACGCAGCTCCACTAACAAGTGTCCAATTTCGTGTACACACCTCGCCTCATCAACCGCAAGGACACGGGTTGAGCTAACAGCTGAACGATCTCGCAAGTTCTCCAGGGGCAAACGAGCTAATCCAGCAAACGAAGGGTGGGCTCACTACAAAGACAATAAAACTAGAAGGCCATTCCAACCTTCCACCTTGCACGTCTCCGGAACACTGCGCCGGAGCTGGGAAGGATCGACTTGTTGCCAAGGAAGGTTTAAATAGAGGCCACCTGCGGTGCCACCCCCACCCAGCGACAAGAACAAGAACTAAAAATAATAATCGTAATTCGTGAAAGCAAGCACGGACGAAACCGCGGGGGCAACAAGAAGAGAAATTTCCGCGCAAACTTCGCTACGAGGACGAAAACGAAATCGTCGGTACTCGGTAAAATACGACGACGCCGGCCGAGAGGCGGCGCGCGCCACGAGGGAAGGGGAGGAGAGCGAAGGAGATACCTAGGCGGCGGCGGGGCGTTCGGGTCGTCGCCGTCGTCCACGCCTCGGCTGTCCGCGTCGCGGCGGAGCGCAGGAGGGAGGGAGAGAGTAGGGGAGAAAGCGAGAGGCGGTGATGCGATGCGCGATGGGATGCCGGAGGGACGAGGAGAAATGGAGCAGAGAGGTGCTGAGGTGAGTTTCGTCTCCTTGGGCAGCGCTTGTTGCCAAGTTTGTTTGGATTTTAGCAGGAATGACCCCTTAATAATTTTAATCGAACATCCATCCATTTTGAAGAAGCTTTTTTGACATCCAAGATCAGAGGGGGGAAAATGGATATAACTATTCATGGAAATTCATAGGAATAGAAATCTAAGGAAAAAACTAAAAATAGAAAGAGAAGTAGAGAATTAAGGTTTCAAACAAACAAGCCCAACCCGTAGTTGTGCGTGTTTTCCGTATTTTTCGATATAGCAAATTCGGTTCATGCTTGTCTTGTTGTATATAAAAAAGTCTCGATCGCCCCTCGCGGCTCCCTTAGTAGTTGTTGTCGTCTTTCTCCCTCCTCCTCCTCCTCTCTCTCTCTCCTTATCGACGACCTCATTGACGACTAGACGAGTGAGCCTCACACTTCCGTAGATTTAGTTTTTGTTGATCATTGTTTCATCTAGAGTTTGATCAGCCTCTCCTTACCTTGACGATGTATAATCTAGCACATGCAAAGGGTCCATGAGAGTTTGTTCTAATCATATATGTTGGTTCTCTTCAAATCTTGATAGTTCATATGTTTATCAAAGTATGCGATTGATTAGCTTTTGGTGTGGCCATTTTGACCCGGTTGGTTTATTCTATGGAAAATTTGTTTGCTCCACACTATGTTCTAGTGGTAAAGGACCTTAAGCCTGCATTTCTTAGGGATTCCTCCAGCCACTGTTCTTTCAGTCGGTACTACATCTCATACAGACAAATGCCTTAGTAGTCTTCAGAGTCTTGTACGGTGAGGGTGGTTTGCAGGTGTATCTTTCCCTTGCTGTGTTTTAAGGGTAATTTTTAAGCTCTAACAAGATCGATTCTTGAGGTTCTATTCTTTTTAGGTGTCACTCTGTATAAGTTGTATCTCTTTTTAGTAGCGGTTGTTTTTTTAATGAACATTAGATATGAGGTACCATTTCGAGTATATTTATTAAAGAAAATCAACCCGCATCATTCATGAGGGTGATAGTATTATTTTAGCTTGTAGACTATGGACTACAACTTGCAAATTGCTATAATCTAAGCTGGGGAAATAGTGTATTAGATTATAAGTAATATGGCATGTGGATTGATATAATCTAGAACATATTTATTCCACTTTCATTTTGTACGTCCTCTCACCACTTAATTAGAGATCAAACACAAGGTTTGATGTCTTGTATCTCACTAATTTGGGTATTTCTTTTAACAGTAGCTAACATGTCTACTAATTTCGAGTAAGGTGCTCATAATGGTAGAATGGTCATGCAAACATTAGTATGCACTCTATTTTGCAAGAGGAAAAAACCCACACGTCCTATAATGTGAAATTAAAGAAGATATCTTGATTATACCATTGCCGCACAAAGAGATTACCTCAAAAGCCAAAAGTTTAAAGAAAAATAACCTAGAGGACCCAAAAAATAATAATATGATGAATAAGAACGACTTTGCATTTTGGGAAGTACTCTTGCCGTTTAAATTACAGTCCACCTTATTCTATCCTAAATTAAATTTAAATGTGTTTTTTAAAATACATTGAATATAAAAGGACAAATATTTTTTTATCAAAATATGCCGCATTAAAAATCAAATAAAACAAAACTATATGTTCTAGATGTTGGTGAATTTTCTAAGAGTTTAATTAAAGTTAAAAAAGTTTGAATTGAGACGAACGTAATAGTGAAAAATGACTACATTTTAACCATAGGAGAATATTTGTAATTCATGGATGGAGCCTCTTACAAGAAAAGGCAAAGGACGACGTTTTGAAATATTGGTGAAACATGTAATATACCTGCATATGGAAATTTGTATTGAGGCAACGGAGGTTTTGAACAATGTTTTATGTCCAAAATGCAAGTAGACTCCGTAGCACAAGTGTATAGGTTACACTTGATGTTAAATTGATTTACGTAAATCTGTAACTGAAAGTAAGGGAGAATATTAAAAAAATATATGCGTGGATCGAAAAGAAAAGAGAATCTGTGGATGTCCTGGTCCGCAAATCTGACATCCGTCAGGGACCTTACAGCAAAAGTCTACTCGACCGAACGAAGCCGCTTGGAAGGAACCAAAAACGTGCGCATGCGCGGCATGGCCCCTGCTGCGATAGGCGGCGCACCTCACGCCACCGCCCACCCTCGCACCCACGCACTGGCGCGTGGGTCCAAGGACCCACGATGCCCCGCACGTCAGTGGCGTCTGTCCACTCAGACGGATCACGGAAGCAGGACGTGGAACGCGGCCCGTCACTGGTGAGTGGTGACGCGACCCGCTGTGGCCGGTGGCCGCTGCCTGGGACTGGGATTGTGTTGTGCGCGGGCCCCGCGGCGCCGAGGCGGGCGGGCGGCGGCGCCCTTGGTTTTTGCCACGAGAGGACAGAGGAGGGGGAGTGGGTCCCGGCTGACGTGTCGGCCTCCTTCCCCGCTGTGATCTCCGTGACCGTGACCTGACCTGTGAGGCTCACTCACCCAATAGGAGCGCTGGGATTCCGGTATTTTATTTTTATTTTCACCATGGCGGTCTGCATCAACAATCAATGCAATTTAAATTTAAACAAACAATCGAAGGAAGCAAACTTCTCCTTGTGGTCGCGAAAAACAAGTAGAGAAATCGTCCAATGTCCGGAGGGATGAAATTGAGAATAATTACCAACCAGGTGTCTTGTCTTTGCTTGCTGCGTTGCATTGCTGTGTAATTACTATTAATTACGGAGTACTACATAAACTAAACAAAACAACGTCGTCATGCATCGCATCCTAGTTGGATTCGATTCGACGAGTCTCGCCAAGCAGGGCAGCGTCTTTTTCTGCCCAAGTCTGGTTGAACCGTTCGGTGACGCACACGCACGGACCTCACGCTTTTCAGTGAGGTGAATGCATTAACGAAGGATGACAAGGGCCATGATGCGCAGGTTATGTTTGTAAATTAGCAGTGTGGACGACCCGCTTTGGCTCCAGATTAGGCTCCAACCGAGCCTAATAAAAAAATTAATTAACCGCGCGGATCTCCCCACCCCAAACCACAATGGTCCCGTTCGGCTTGCTAAAACTGGTTAAAAACACTGTTCTGGCTAAATTGTTGTGAGAGAAAAACACTGTTCTGGCTGAAAAAATAAACTGGATAGTGACGTTTTTAAGATAAGCCGAACGAGGCCAATGCGTTTAGGTCGAGATAGATATCCATGTCAGGTCCCGTCCCTTATATTAATTAGCTTGCACACCAAAGATTGTTTACAGATATATACAATACACAACAAAGAGGCTGATCAGTGCTGATTCATATATACATGATGTCCCGTGTCCGTAGCGGAATACTCAAATTCAGATATATGATGATATCGATATTTATTCTGTTATATTTTATTCAACACACGATTGACGGTATTCGAATCTCAATCCGAAAAATGCTGTAGCTATATGTATTTGCATCCATAGAGATTCGTCTGTATCCAATTTGTTTACATTCCTAATTGTCAGTATGAAAAATAATAATAGTTCAATTTTAAATGTGTTGGCATGCCTGAGAATAAGTGATAGGAAGGGAGAGAAAAGGTTGCTATAGTTGCGCATTACTTGTATGATTGTATCTACTCGGACCTGAGAGTATCCAAACAAATCAACCATATATAGAGAAGAACTAGCAGGTAACCCCGCGCTTCGCGCGGGCAACAGTGGACGCATTGAGGGAAAAAATGGTACTGTTTCTTATCGGGTCGGATACTGTTCATCGTGTTCATTACTGTTCATCTACAATGATCTGAGTCCGTGTGCGCGCCAAATGAACAGCGATTCAGATGTGATAGTCCTCAAATTTATAGTCTTTTACTAGCGTGCGCCCCCACGCTTCGCGTGGAAAGGAGAGGAAAAGGAAAAATGGGTAAAAAAATGTACTGTTCATTATCGGGTGGGAACTGTTCGTCGTGAATCCAAAAAAATACGGTAATGTTCATCTACAGTGATATGTGAGGCGCGTCGGATGAACAGTAACCGCGACGTGACCCTCTTAAATTTATAGTCTTTTATAGATAGATAGATAAGGACAGACAATGGATGATGACAATATAATCACGCCACTATGAACAGATTCAATTCAACCTATAAAATAAAACAAATAAAAAATGGTTGGGGGGCAACGGCGCAATTGCCCAGGAAGAAAAGCGGATCCCGTGCGTGGCCTGTGGTGGCCGCTGGCGTTTCCCCGCCCGACGTGGAATCTACCCACGCCGTAGCATCAGCGTCCCCACGCGAGCTATGCAGTCGCCAGTCGCCAGTCGCCAGTCGCCAGTCGCCACGAGTAAACTATAGAGTGGTTCAACGTGGGAGACTGAGATCACATGCGCAAAAGATTGGCCGACGCGGGCAACGTTTTTCCCCGGGCGGATGTGGATGACCTGATGAGGAAAAACCAGCGGAAATTGCCGACGCACTCACGCAGCAAGACCTGACGTCTAGAGTCCAGGGCAGAGCAGCCAGCACCTTGGACTCTTGCAAAGAGCTGGATCTCTGCCGAGATTACGCAGGATTTTCAGAGACGACCTATAACACCAGGAAACACTCCTGTACTTCCCTGCAGTTAGAGGCGTGTTCGGCTCGGCTCGTTTCAGTTTATTCTCTTTCCCAGAACATTATTGAATCAGTCAAAACCAACCAAAACAAACTAGTACACAGTAGACAACCGTACCAAATTTTAACAGGCCTAGAATATCCCAGGTGTATACTCCCTCTGTCCAACAAAACATGCACCTATAAGTTACTTACCGACAAAAGTAGTTTAGATTTGACTAAATTTCTAGTGAATACTATTCACATTTATGACTCTAAATTAATTTATTAAAAAAATACATTTCGTAATGAATCTAATGATATTTATTTGATATCGTAAATATTAATATTTTTTTATCTATAATTAATCAAACTTGAGATATTAAACCATGACACTATGTTGACACTATGTTAGAATTATACATGTTTTTCTGGAGGGAGGGAGGAGTACCATGGATATTCCAGAGACATAAAAAAAAGGCTGGTCCATGTTGCTGATGGATGCCCCACCAAGCCCTAGCTCTAGCTCTGTCCTAGCAAAAAATCTTCTGATGGCGTCTGGCTAATCACCTGTCCAAAAACTTCTAAATATTTTTTTTGAGAAAAGTCCAAAAACTTCTAATGTACTCCAGCTTGACTGCGTTGACAAACCAACTAGTACCATGTACCAGATCGGGTAGATTTAGTAAAAGCAACTTGCTGATGTCCTCCAAGAAATTAAATTGACTAGTAGCGTTTTGGTCTCCGGCAAATGCATTCTCAAGAACCAATTTGTCTGAAGTTGGACAATGGATTATTGTATAGAACACAGATTGTAGAAGCAACCACTGGATGTAGATACCTGCATAGTTTATTCATGGGCTGTAGACCATTGGGCAGTATTACTTCTTACGATAAACCATATTTTCCAAAATCTGTTTCGAGCACTGTTTGATCACTAAAAACGCTGATGAAATAGTCTGCAGTTCCCAAAGTTACAATGTCTGCACTGTTTGGAACTCAAATCTACAAGTCTGCAAAACTTTAGTTACTTAAAAGTGTTTCAATCTGCAAGAACTCTATCCACCGTTCTCATGAGGTTCTCTCATTTGACAATATATATGAGAGTATACAACCTTCCTCAGAATTAACATGGTGGATTGGTGCCATCAAATTCAATTGTGGACCCTTAAACGGAATTGCATTTTTGCCTAGTTAAATCCAAATAAAATCCAAAACAACAATGAGACTTCACGATAGTGTCAACTATAACTAAAGTATTAGAGATACCTTTGTTAAGGACAAGCTTGCTTCACAAACTGCGCCCATTGCTTTAAACTCGGGTTGTCACAATCACTCAGTACCACCAATACAAATTAACAATTTTATGCGGTACCATGCAAACTGCCCAAATCAAGGCTAAAATAATGTCCAACTTGTAGTAAAAAGAAATCTCTTCTTTAGGAGTGGTCGTGTAATACAGCGGGCTAGCATACACAATTTGAAAAACAAAAAGAACAAGAATAGGATAGCTGATGGAACCACTGGTTGACTGGCAGCATTTGGAACACAAAAACAAGGTACATTTTGCTGAAAAGTGTTCCTTCCAGACAAAAAATGAAGAACAAAACTTGCATGCTACTGTACTACCAGCCGTTTTGTAACTACATGACTTACAATTTAGCTTAAGCTGCAGCAGGGTCAAGTATTGGGTCAGCAGGGTACTCTTCGTATCCACTTATGCCTGTGATTCTTAACCTTGTGTTTGGCTACAAAATAAAAGAAAATTGTAAATGTAGAATCAGTCCATCTTGAAGTATATGACATGTAAATTCCAATTCAGTTGTTGTCATTATGCTTCCAACTTTCATTAGGAATTGAGGATGTCACTGGAAGCGTACCTGTCTGTGACCAAGTTTCCTCTGGTACTTCTTCTTCTTCTTGAACTTGAAGACTATAACTTTATCATCCCGTCCCTGTGGATCAAATAATGGGTTTAGAAACAAGTGAGAATTCTGTATCCATCGTTTATCCAACAACATGCAGAAGACATGCCTGCTCTTCAACCACTGCGTGAACAGCAGCATTGGTCACCACTGGCATGCCAATGTAAGCTTTTTCTCTAGTTGACACCAGTAGCACCTTGTTTAATATGATCTGTAAATCAAGAATTATTGAGAAGTGAAAATTTCTATAAAATACAAATCAGTGCTGAGGAGTGAAAGTTTCTACAAAATACAAATTAATGGTCGACTAAATGAGGCTAATACATACACCAGAACAGAAGCACTGAACAGGCTCCCCAGGACATATTAATTAGTTTATATCAACGATAGGTAATGTATTTGCTACAACATACAAGTGCATCACAAACAAATACAAAAGATTCAAAGAGAAAACTACAATTTTGCACAACAGCTGAAATTTAAAATGTTACTATAATTACAGATTAACGATTCTTTTGCTTCTAGTACTACATCAATATCACATCAAATGATTACACAATGTCCTATGACAAGGCCCTGTTCGTTTCGCTGAAAAGCCAGGCTGAAAAGTACTGTTCGCTGATTTGTCGTGAGAGAGAAAAACACTGTACTATGGCTGATAAGCGAAGCTGATATGTATCACTGTTTTGGCATTACATAATTTGTTCTAGCACACTGAGTTAAAAGCAACGCAGTTGTAGTAGATTACGATTAACTCCTTTTCTTCCTCAAACCTATTTCATTACCCTTTCTGCTGATCTTCCTTAACATAACATGCATTCTTTGCATATGGACTTGGTATCAAATAAATAATGATACAAAAGTTGCCAGTGATCTTAGAACCTAATACCGCTTTCCTAGATAACGTCAAATGAAGAAAACATAATATCCTCCTAAAATCTTATCCACTCCTTATATTTATTCCTTAGTCATAATATCAATGTTTGTAAATCACCTAGTTGACTATAGTAGCCATGGCACTGACTAGGTGATTAGTCACGATTAGTTGTTGACCAGACCGATTAGTTGAGCCTAGTCGGTCCATATAGTCTGTATATTCCAGGACCTATATACTATATATGCTAGACTATAAAAGCAAGCAACAAGAGAATAAAAGCACTAGAGGAACAGATACTAGTGAGTTTTGATGGCACTAGAACAAGATCAAGAGTAGAGCATAGCAGCACAACAAGCATAGGATAAGGGGGCAATTGGGCAAGGCAAGAAGCAGATGGAGGACGTGAGGGACACACTCAACATCAAAGGGCAAGATCATCTTGGTAGTCCCCTGGAGCAGGAGTGCTGGAGCTCAGCGGCTACAACAGGGCCAGCGGCAGCTTGGATCAGGGAGCCACCAAGCTGCAGTACTTGTAAAATGCCGTCATAAGAGGAGGGAAGGGGACCGGCAGCGGCCTGAGGAAGGGATTCGGCGCTGGTGGAGGCAGGGAAGGGGATCCAGCACCGCCAGCTACTGCAGCTTGAAGCGTCGGAGTGGAGGGCGTGTGGCGGCTTGATTTCTGGCGGCGGCTCTTGTCTGTGTACTGGGCTAAATTGGCAGCCCAGTAACTTACCTTGAAGCCCAATTGTTTAGGCCCACCCAATGACTGCAACCAGCCTGGTCACCCCTTATCTAATTGGACGACTAATCGTGATTTATTGACCACTAATCAGACAACTAGGAACCTAGTCAACCTAATCGCCTCGGTGCGCCCAATCGAGTTCAAGCAACCAACTAGGGCGAGTAATCACTATTAGTCAGATGACTAACACTGCACCATTGACTCAGGTAAGCAGACAAGCAACAAACATAAAACCATTGCCACAAAGTTCCCGGGTCAATAAGGTCGAAGAACGTGGTACGCTACTTGCGAGAGGTTTTTACACTGCAGAGTCAATGTACCTGGGTCGGGGTCGACGTTCCTGGGTCGAGGGTCGATGCCTCCGACCCCGTTTATGTGACTATGCATAAAACCTGAGCTGATAGTACCATCATGGTGGAAATGTCTATGCATTTGCACCAGATGCATCGTATCATTTGGATCTAGGACTGTGAGCAGACGAACACTACAGACTAGAGGACAATGGTGGCTTTTCTCTGTGCTCACAACATATCAAAATCTGCAATGAGAAATTACCCTATCCACCATAACAACAGACATCTAGAGAGAAGGATGTATAGGTAATAGTTTTTGCAAGCTCTTAACAGTGTAATTTTGGCGAGCAATTGCTGCTACAAGGACACAAATGCATCAAGATAAGCAGAAGATTCTCCAAATGACTTCCATATCAAAAGAATTCCAGGAGGGAAACAATACAACATCTCACAGCCTACACTATCAGCTTGGAGTATGCAGACAGGTGAATCACCAAACCTGATCATTGACATTGGCACCTTTCAGTCTCTGTGTGTATATGTACCTGCCCGGCATCACAATGTATTGTCTTGAACCAATCTGTAATAAAAGAAAGCAGTCAGAATATATAAGTCTTCAGTCTTTTTTTTTTGCAAACTGCTCATTCGGACAAGAACACACAAACAATTGCCTGCTACGAGATACATTCTTGCATATTTCAGCATTTTGAAAAAAAAGGTAAAAATCAGTCAATGCAAGGCTACTAGTAAATAATCTGAAGCCCTGCAATTGTCAGCATCACTACGCAAGCACTGTGTGATCGAGCATTACTGTTAGTACTCACACCACCATCCTAGCCATTTTCCATGCAATGGAAGACATGCCTAACATTACAGGTAATGCAGCATAAATGAGGACATATCATTTTCAAGTAATTCAGTCCAAAGTTGCATCGTTGGAGGTACCAGAGGGAGCCAACCCACCATGACAACAGCGAAGATGTCGGCGTCCTTCCCGGCCCCCGCGGCGGCGAGCTGCGCCTCGACGGGCTCAGGTACCGCGGGTTCCTCCTCAGCCTCCACGAACTCAACCTCCACGGCCTCAGGCGACTCCTCGGCGGCGGCTCGGAGGCGCCAGCGCCGAGGCTCCACGGCGGAGACGGAGAGGGAGCGGCGCGCGGAGGGGAGAGTGGTGAGGGTCAGCGTTTTGGAGGGGAGGAGGCGGAGGGGCAGCGTCGCGGTGGCCATGGCCGCGGCGGGGAGGGGAGGCATGGATAACGAAGTAGTAGTGGTTTTCGGAGGAAGAGGAGGGCAGGGATAATATTGTGGATAGCAGGGGACAGCGGGCGATCCGATTGAAAGCCAACGGTTCAGATCAGTCAGGTTTGCTGTGGAGAAATATCGTATAACTAATTTGAAAACTACAGCAAAGCAACGTTTTGAAAACCATTTACAAAAACTTAGCTTAAAAAAAACATTTACACAAACTTGCTGGTTTGCGCTCCTCCACGCATCAGCGAGTGTCAACTTAATGGCAAGTTAACAGATTTAACACACATGAGAAATGCGAGCGAGGGGAGCAGCACGGTGCCTCAGCGAGTGCCAACTTAATGGCAAGTTAAGATTTTAACACCAATGGTAAGGGAATGCAAATTTAAAATAGTGAAATTTCAATGGTATTGAAGGAATCCATAGAAATTTTGGTGACAATAAGGGAATTTATTTTCAGAAAGAATAGGTATCCCAAATAGAGCTGTGTGTACCGAACTAAGTAAAGCCATAATCTATATAGTTACTATATATATATATATATATATATATATATATATATATATATATATATATATATATATATATATATATCCGTGGGGACAACAAACTTTTGCCCCACATTTATATTGACACATGGTTTGCAGCTAAGATAAAATCTACAAATATAATTATATATAGAAAACACAAAGCCCGTATCTTTTGGATGCCATCAAAAATTTTAGGCATTCTTCTATGTCATTGAAAATTAAGAGCCTATTTGGTAGGGCTCATATTAGAGAGGTATATCACTGTCATGAGAGAGAGAGTTTCCTTTCGGGAAGGGAACTCTATCGGATAGATATTCTTCCTTATAATCTCTAGTCTACGTATAACACTATAGGAAGATATACTTTCCTCCGGGAGAGGGAAGTATATCGATATGGATAGGGGGAAGGAAAGTCTATCGGATCCCTAGATATGGCATATGGTATGACACGAAAACCGTCTCGTATGTTCACTATCGGCCAAAAATCGGGTTTTTTGCCTTCTGGTGCCATACCATTAGGGCATTAACAAACATGCACTACAACGCCTGTTTGTTAATAACATTATTGGCTTGATTTCTTCTTAGAAGAAATGCCTGTGTGTTCACGTACGCACGTGTACACATACGTATGCGCGTGCGATCTATAGACGCGCACACGCGTACGCGTGTGTACTATTTACGCGCGCGCATAGAGGTTACCTAATAGCTATGGCAAGGAAAGAAGCAAGCGTCACAAACGTATTAAAAAAAGTAAATGTTCGAATTCACATGTTAGTTCAAGCTAAGACAAAACAAAGCGCTAAGACAGCTCGTGCTTTGGTTCCTCCAAAAATAGCTCCGGCTCTAGCTCCTCTGAAGGAGCTGGAGCCGTTCTGAAAACATTTGGTAAAACATTTCTTGTTTTCTGGAATGGATGAAAGATGACAAATGTCTGTAATACCCTTGACTTATTATTTTACTATGGTGTACATCTAGTTCAACCCAACCTAGAAAAAATGGTTTTACAATTTTTCGATACTTCTGTGATTTATTATGTATTTTACAAGTACCAAGCGATTTGATCCATTCTAGAAAAGTTGATTTTGCATTGAGAATCCTATTCTATTTGTAAATTATTAGAGTCATCAATTGTTTTCTTTTTCTTTTGTATTTTTACATTGGGAACTCTATCTTTTCTTCTATTCTTGCTGGTAGATCCTCGTCTTTCTGTGCTGATTTTTTATCTCAGGATTGTGCAGCGCCTGGCTAGGTGGGGGAGGCAATCGGCGGCCAACAGAAACGCCTAGCGGCGCATCTATATTTTGGAAATAGGAGGGAAGAGTTTCATCCCCATAGAAATACTCTCTACTTCATAGCCTGGGAGCTCATCTCTCTTCATCAATACGGTGTGGGGCACCGATAAGGCCCATGAAACCGTTGAAACCGTAGCTTGGGGCTTAGATATACGTATGCATGTGTAGGCTGGGAGCAATGCATCGTATGCACGAGGGCACTGGGCGGATCCGTTGTTATGCTTGGGGTGTTCCGTATGCATGTGAAGCCTGGGCGGTTCCATATGCATGTGGGCACACGAAAATCCTGTGAACGAAACCCCCTCTCTCTTTTTCTTTTTAGGTGATAATAGATCTTCGTTACAGAGCCTTTTTGGCAGGGCTCCTGTAGGGTTTTAGCTCCGGCTCCTACAGGAGCTGTGCCAAACGTCTGTTTTGAAAATGGTTTCGCATAGGGAGTCGATCAAGAGCCGGAGCCATTTTTTGTCTGCGCAGGAGAAGCCTAAAAAACGAGCTTCGCGCGTGGGTTCACATCATCTAGTGCGAAGGAGCCGTTTTGCCAAACGTTTTTCAGAACGGCTTCAGTTCCTCCAGAGGAGCTGCTCCTTCAGAGCCAGAGCCGAAGCCATTTTCAAGGAAGCAGAGCCCTGCCAAACAAGCCCATACTCGTGTACATCTGTTACTTTACTATCTAAAAAGCACTTAGACCTTTCGTCAAAAAAAAAAAATTGGTGTACGTGCCTCCGAGTATATTGTCGTGCCGTACGTGCCTCCGTGCCTCCGTGCCTCTTCGTTGATTGGGTTTGTTAAATCGTTGAACGGTGTCGAACAACCCTGTCCTTGATTTTTAATGGGTTAGATGTAGGAGATAATCTCTAAAAACACATAAAGAGAGTCATTAGAATCAAAAGTGCGTAGGAGTGACCATCTGAAAAAGAACATGATTAAGGCCCGTTTGAATTGAATTTCTCCAAGCAAATTAGGGGAATGTCTACTAATTAATAAACAACTACCAAAACAGTACTGTCACCGCCTTACAACTGGAACATCTAAAGATCAGAAGTATTGGCGGGAGTACCTGAGTAGACAGTCGGCGTGGTCTGCTAGTCGCCGTTTCCTGCGCATGACGTGCCTGCTCAGTTTTCTGTCCCAGTTATCGGCAGCAATCCGGAGACGCTCACGCGGCACGCCTGACAGTTGCACGTATGCTTTTTGTTCCCCTTTTTTTACCGGCGAGTAGAGTTATGGGTTTCGTTTATATTTTTGATCTGTCTTTTTTAACTTATTTTTTAAATCGAAATATTGTTTTTTTCACAATAAATCAGCCGGAATAATATTTCTATTTGTTTTTTTTAGCAAAACGAACGGAGCTTTATATACTGGGCGTACACGCACGGCAAGCTCTTTTTTTGGTATGGAGACGAGGAAGGTTGAGCCTGCAGTTCGATACAGATACGGATATACTACTCGGAATTTGACGGCCAGCTCTTTTGGTAGGGAGCCGAGGAAGGTTGGGCCTGGTTGGTACTGCAGTTCGATACGGATAGGAATTTGACGTAGGTGTGCAATGCAATATACTCGGAGGCAAGTACAGCACGGCAATATACTCGGAGGCACGGAGGCACGTACGGCACAGCAATATACTCGGAGGCACGTACACCAATTTTTTTGGACGAAAGGTCTACGTGCTTTTTAGATAGTACTCCCTCCATCCCAAATTGTAAGTCATTCCAAGAATCTTGGACCCTCCATCCCAAATTGTAAGTCATTCTAAGAATCTTGGAGAGTCAAACTTTTTCAAGTTTGACTAAAATTATAGAGAGAAACACAAAGATTGATGACATCAAATAGGTATAATATGAAAATATAACTAATGAAGAATCTAATGATACTTACTTGGTATGATAAATATTATTATTTTGTTATATAAATTTGGTCAAACAAAATTTTGAGAAACTTACAATTTGGGATGAGCCCACTAGAAACTTAGGCCTCAAGTTTTTGGCTTTGGCTTTTGGTCCCAAAAGCCAAAAGCCCAAAAAAGACTTTGGAGAAGTGCCTTTTATCTTTCATTTTTGAAAGATAGGTTGACCTGGCTTTTTTCGCCCTTTTGAAATTGGTGGAATAAAAGCTCTTCCATAGTTGTTTCAAGAGAGATAAATATAAAAGGTATATTTTAACTTGTTCCGACTTTTCATGTTCATCACCAAGAATACAAAGAGCTTTTTCCAGTACTCATGACCCACAAAGCAGACTTTTTTTCCCACAGCCACAACTCAACCAAACAGGGCCTTATGAGCCCACTAGCAACTTCAGCCTCAAGTTTTTCCAAGAGACCCCATTGAGGTATGGTTTCCCATGAGGAGCAAAGGGAGTTTAACGTCCTCATGTTCATCACCAAGAATGCTCAAGCCTCAGTACTGCATAGAAGGTGAATGTTGTTTGAAAATTGGAACGCTACATGAAGTGGTTGCAATATTAAAAAAATCTGAAATCTACAAAAATAGGGAAGTGGAGGAAGCAAAGTATGGGTCTTAGTCCGTAGGCTTGCTTTACGGAGGAGCTTGGTGGTAGTATTTAGAGCCTCATAGCAGAATTCAGGTTTATAGTTGATGACCATTGTGATGGCCTTTGAACCCTACATGTTGAAACATTCTAGGCTATTTTTTTAAAAAAACTCTAGTGACATTTTAAATAAAATTGCAAATCTTAAAGCAAAGTGCAACGAGGGAAATATTGTTACTGAATAAAGTAGTTTTGATGAGGGGGGAGGGTCTCACCTCATGGAGATCTAAAAGGTAGACATATCATCCCGTTGGATTTCATGGGTATGAGGATGGCTCTTCATCTCCCATCCCTGTTCCCCGCCTACCCACCATGCATATACGTGATTGAGCCTTTTGCTAAATATGTATGTGCTACCTTTGCTAAGCATTGTTACCGCCTTGCTTGCTATTCATTTATTTGGAATTGTTTATACTCAATTACTTATTTGTTATACACTAATAGTTGTTATTAATTAAATTTAGAACCGTCATATGTGATGTATCAATGCAAGGATGGTGATCCCCACGTGGATTAATTCCCCGTGCAGGGAAGGGGATGAGAAGAAAAGCTTTTTCCCGCAAGCTTTGGTGGGGAATAGGGATGAGAAGTTTTCTCCCCATGGGAACGGGGATGGGGTGCCATTCCCCGATGTGGAATTCTCCATTACCATCTGTAGTTTTGAACATTGTAAAAGAAAAGTATCTATAGACTAAAAATCCTATATGACCCATATCTCCAATGCAGACACCATCATAACCTACAACAGAAGTTTTCACAGGTTTAGCATCGTGATCCAACTTGCCGCCTTTCTCATCCAAATATCTCCTCAAAGCTCACCTCCAAAGGTGTGTTCCTATAATATCAACCATTACTTCGAACTACCATCACGGTGATTAGTTTCATACTTTTGTGTTCAGAACCAACATACTTGATCACTTGGCACTGGCTGCGACATTTCCTCTCGTGTGGCCTAAAGATTTTAGTATAATATTTTAAAATAGTAGAATATTAATCTATAATTATTTTAGTATAGATTTTCCATATCAATTGGCAACAACTATCGTGTTAAGATATGAAGTTTTCATTTAGGATCTGAAGTTTTATCATATAACCTGTTAATTACCCAAATGAATTATCAATAAAGCTAAACATCTATGTACAATCAAATTTTGTGAGTTTGCTATAGTTCTGAGAACAATTGAAAATTTGGATGTACTAGTTTAGGGCAGCATGCTTGTTTCTTAACTTGTTGGTTAAAATACAATGCCATATTAATCCCATTACCCTCATATTCCCATGCATATAGACAAGGAAAGAAGTAAAGCACAAGGCATAGCAACCCTTGGAGTCATATAGCTAGGCTAAATTGGCCAAAACAGAAACCCAAAGTGTGGTGTTATAAAAAAATGGTATTACAACTAGCACTTGGTTGCAAAAAATTATTTAAGGTTTTTGTTCTATTGGTTCTCTAGTTATTTTATTATACGCTCATGGGTATTTAGTCTGAATACCAAAGTGTGGTGATGCCAAATTTTGGTAGATCTATTATGGGCTTGTGGCAGCTTTAGTCACCAATGAAATGCACCAAAAATTCAAGAGGCTTGTTGCCATAGTGCCTCTACTCTTTTTTTTGTTCTTTTGATGAAACAATAGACAACACAAAATATGGTGTGTTATTGTTATTGCCCAACGAGGAGGGCAAGGCTACTGCATGTCATGATATCCGAAGAGGTAAATCAAATGTAGTCACATGCATGAGGTGTTCAATGACTTGTTATCCCATTGTGTGGTTTCTCAAATTTAGAGAAATAGCCTTGGTGCCATAATGTTAACCATGCACAATAATTTTCTTCTTATGCAACATCAAAACATTAGGTCCATTATAATCAACCATATTTGATCTTATTAACATAAACACCACCATGTCCATAGTGACAATAGGGTTACAACCATTCCATCTAGTAAATATAGTTTCGATGCCAAGGAGTTTATTTTGATATATGGTGCCAAATACTTATGTGTCTAGGTTCAACAAAGATTATTCCCTTGCACTTTAGAACAATACATTGACCCCCTATTTCCATTTGTGACAAAGCGGACCCACTTATCCCCAATAGAATAAACTTTCACCATTTATAGTGAAGTGGGCCCTCTTATCTTCAGCATAACGTTGAACCCACACATCTTTCCCTTTTATGATAAAGTGGACCCTCTTATCTCCATCGAGGATACTAAATAGTGTATTGGATGAGGAGAATATGATATGGGCACAAAGCGGATCAAGCCTTAGTCTTGGTTCCTCTATAACAATTTCTTCAACTTCTCCGTAGTTGCTGCAATGTGGGGAAAATATAATGCTAAAAGTTAGACAAATGCTTAAGTAATATGCATGCATAAAACAATATTTATTCATCAAATTTATATCAGGTAAATTGAAACATGGTCAAGTAGAATTTTTTTTTTGATGAAGCAGATATACTTATTGATACAAAGTAAAAATAACTACTTCGTACTGATAACAGAATGAATCTAGGTGATATAAACTAAATAAAAAGTATGATTTGGTACTACACATATCACCATTTTGCCTATCCTACCCTTTTATGTTCATATGTGTTTCCCTTGGGAAGTCTCAAGTCATATTTAGTTACAAACCATTCCACTTTTTGTAGTATTCCTCCATTTATTTTTTATAAGGCATGCACATATTTCAAGGTTCAAACCTATAATCTTCAACCAACATTCAAAATAAGAATTTGTCGATTAAGACTTACAACTTTTAAGATTGTATCATTAATACTTAAAAGTATTTTATATCATGAGTTTCAACTTTAAGGTATTGAACGATGCAATATAAGAGATATCAATGGTCAAAAGTATAGTGTTTTAGTGCAAATAGTCAAACCACGCCTTTTGTTTTGAAATAAGGGAGTATTTAAAAAGGCACAATGTTTGTAATACTATCCAACACCCCCATGAGATGTGTTTTCATTCTCTATATATAAACTATTCACCTTTGAACTTTAAAACTTAAGGATATAACTTAACCCCAAGGAGCAAAACATTCCAAATTAGGTGCTACCACTAATGATCAATAAAGGAGGGGATGTGAATACAAGATACTATGAAATGGAAACAACAAATAAATGAATCAACATGAATCATCTTTGAAGGATGATAACGATGTCACATGTTGTGAACTTCATCTTCAATTGTAATGAACTCAATTACAAGGATAGTTTGGACAATATCTCCATTCATATTTTAATTTGATAGGTATCATATTTTCCAAAAGATGGTGTTTGAGGTGCTTCAAATACAATGCATGCTACTGCTTAAAAAGATAAAACAATCAATGAAATGTTGCAATGACAAGGCATGCTTGATTTAGTGGCTTATGTCAAATAAATGTTGGCATGGTGTTGTGGAGGATTTCTTGGACTTCACATAAGTTATTTCAAGGAAGGGCCAAAGTTATATGAAAAATATATGAATCACAATTGTCCATGTAAAGTATGCATATGACAAAAAAGTTTATTATGGAATTATTGTTCTCTCCATTGTTGGCAGGCCATCTGGCCAACAATCTTCAAACATGTAGATGTTGATCTAGTGCACAAGAATTGATATTGTTTCACTAGTGGAAGGAATATTCAATATTGTTTTGTCTAAGAAACAAAGTGCATTCATGAATGCTAAAGTTTGAAACACACAAACTATGCTAACTAAGTTTGATTTGAGATAAAATGTTGATTTGTTAAAGAATGGGGCAATATTTTACAATATGGTAAGACTTTGGTCAAAATAGCACCTATGGTTCAAAAAGGCTGAGTTTTAGAAATTTATTGAGTAACATAGTGGTGAGCCAAGTGCAATTGAATCTTAGTGTAGAAGGAATTTTAGACAAACACGTTGCTTATCACAATTATTGTTTGGTTGTGTTATATGTTGATGAATGTCTACATGTATAAAGCTATGGGGATTACTTCGATCTAACAACCTAAGGGCTCTTATCATATATATTCGCTTTTGTGTTATTTTAATGTGCATATGACCTCTCATTTGGATGAAAATGTCTTATTTCAATGTCATCAAGGAAAATAGGTCATATAAAAATATGTTTATGCAAAGACAGAATATATTTTTTGAACCAATTAATATTTTTTTTGTATGGTAACTCTAAGTCCACCAATGAATAGAGATCTAATTCTACATATTTTATCATTGACGTCCTAAGTGTCATAACCATGGGTCCTATTAGCCCATGCAAAACCCCTATTATACTATTTTTCTACAAAAATATGTTCTTGTTTTCCATAATATCAATTTCAAAATTTTTTTATGACCAAGAGAAATATTTTTATTTGCTCCAGACAATGTTGAATATATATATTAAAAAGTAACCACCACAAACAAAACATAAATACCTTATATATGACAGTTAGTCTTTGGATCTGCTTCTCATTTTTTGACATGCTATTTAATTTCAAAGTACATAATTCTATAAACTTTAATGTTTACTTATTGTTTTCTCTTGCTATAGTTAACTACATTGTTGATAGGAATACCAATAAAGCCAATGATATATGGTTCCATATTAAATATTTCACCAAAATAACCATGCTCATTTTTTAATGTAAAACTTTGAACATGTGTAGGCTTAATATGGTTGAGAAGACCATGTTACCGGCTAAAGAAGTCATATAGTTCATCTTCAGTCAATGGATATGCATCAGATAAAATCACAAGCAGAGTTCTCTCTTCTTTTGGAATATTATTTGGCTGACATATGAGTTCCTGAAGAATTTGAAAGAAATTACTTAATCCAACATAGCAGTGAGTTTGGTACAACCATTAATTATTAATTGATCCCTCATGGGCATGATATAAAAACTAATTTTCCATCCTTACATCCACATTCTCTAACATTTCTTCAAGAAAGTTAGTTGACCAAGATAAAATTGTTGCCTCCTCTATAGTTTCAGGCATCTGAGCACTTGTGGCTTGACCTTGAGTGTTTTGGGCTTGACTAGAAGATTCATCCAAGTTGGTTACAATACCCTGCACATGGACATGATAAATCATGAATCTATTTATAAAAAGGGATTCTCCTTAAATACAACAAGAAAGTCATTGGTTTTCGGTGACAAATTTGATACATATATACCAATTGCATGGCTAGGATGTTTCTTGCTCTTATCATTCTTCTTTCCTAAAGACCTTGCTTACCACTTCTAGCAAGGTCTCATCATGCTCCCCCACCCTACACACCTCCAACTTTGGTGCATACTCTATTGTTAGGTCTATCACCACTACTAGTCATTGCACCACCTATTTTTCTCCTTAGTCATTAGCACCACCCACCACCCTTACCCAAAGCTCTTATACCCCATTTGGATGTTGATATTGGAGCCCAAAATTGTGAATTGGAATCATGTTTCTCGAATGTTGATGTTAGGATGTTTGTCGAATTGAGATTTGGCAATGGAGACCCATTTCCATGGTCTTGGACTATAACTAGAAGGGGCCTATCCTAATATAGAGACTAACCCCTTTGTATTGAGTGGAATTGGAGGACCTTGCCACTTGTCGTCTCCATGGCCGCTCACCTCCACCTAGCCTCCCACTTCCACCACCGGCCACCTCTGTTGTCGGCCACCTACACCAAAGGCCCTACTATCGATGCTTGAGCTTCTTCCCTAAGTCCTCACCTGCTTCTTCCTCAATGGATGATGGACACATCCTTAGCTACTTCTTCCCCAAGTTTGGCCACCAGATCCGCTTCTTTCCCAAGTCTGGCCACATCCGGATCCTCTTCTTCCACAAGTTCGGCCACCAGATCTACTTCTTCCCTAAGTCCTCTGCTCCTTGGCGGCAGAACAGATGGAAGGCATGGAGACAATGGGCTCTTCACCCCTTGGAGGTAGCGATGATGTGCTCTTTGTCTCCCTGGCGGCGATGGAGGTGGATATGCTTCCCCGTGCTCGATCTTGTCCCTACCTTCAGAGCCACAGGGGCATAGCCACATAGGGCCATGGCCGGGGATGGAGAGGGTCACGAATCCATAGTTGAGCGTGAGGAGAATGCAAGGAAGCTAGCAAGGTGGCCTCCCACCATACGTCACCACGCATCCCGTGAAGTAGCCGTATTCCCAATTTGATGAGATCTACAGCCAAACATGATTTGGTATTTGCCATCTCACTAGATTCTAGATAACAATTTCATCTACATCCAAACATACGAGTTGGTATTATAGCTCATTTCCATTAATAGTCTGATTTGGCATTGGTACCCAATTCATTGCTAGTCCTCCAATATCTACATCAAACTGACCCTTAGAGAAAGTTCCTTTCCTCCTAGCACCACCACATCATTGTACAACATCAGATATACTCTGCACTCCCATTAAATCCAACTTTGATCGAGATCAGCAAATCCTAACCTCTAACCCATGAAACCCTAAACATCACCTAGGATTATTTGTTAAGATTGAGATTGAGTAGTAATCTTACCAGTCTAACACAAATTTCTTCCATCAGACGTTCATCATGATCTTGAGCATATTCATAGATTAATTCTTGGATCTCAAATTCTTCAAGTAGATCTCCTAGGGCCTCAGAGCAAATATTGTTGAGGTAGAAATCAATTCTTTCAATAACTTCTTTTGCACCGGGAGAGCTGCTATTTGTGTCACCCGATACAAGATGAACAAGGTCAACAACAAATTTTCTCATAGAATCAACCATAACCAAGATATGGTACTCATTAAATGCATTTATGCATTCAAAGCAATCAACATAGCCATCTTCTTCAGCAAACATCAAAAAGGCGATTGTCAATACTGCAAGAAATGGATCAAATCAATAGAAAACAACATGCGGAAGAACAATCGACGAACTTTCTTGAGGTAGGGATGAGAAGCCATGGATGCTAGGGAAAGAAAGAACTAGGGGAGAGAACTGGTGATGTACTACTAGGTCCTTCACCGATTAAATAAACATCAAGAAGTTGTGTCTAGGATGCTTTCAAGATATTTTATAATATATAACCGTTCAAGGTTGAGTGAAGAAAACAAGTTGCCAGCAAAAGATATTAATAACGGTAGGCCTTTACTCATTAAAGATGCCTTGTTTTTAGCATACCTGCCAAAGCACCTTAACAACTTTTGGCATACAATACCTTACTATAGTGTGTGGCTACTAGTTGTATACAATCATTAATTGTAAAAATGACTAATGTGAAAAATGGCACCCACCAAACACATAGAGCATCTCATGTGCACTCCTAGACCAAAAGTTTAGGAATCAGACTTTCTCATGTGGGCTAGAAACTCTAATTCAACACACAGATGTACGGTTGGGGTGTATGTTGTTGACGATCATTATTAATAATTATAAACCATCAAAATGCCTTGAATTCATCTTTAAAATCAATCACCAACATAGGACTAGTGGTTTAAACTAAATATTTCCATGAGTTTTGGTGATTTTGTGAATACAGGAGGATTTATTTAGAAAACAGGCTAAATTGGTCATACTATCACAAGAAATCAGATACATCCACATTGAAACCAACTCCATTGGGCTCTAATCTATAGTTCATTGGCCAAAGAAGGAAGTCCACATGGATGGGAACCCTAGTGGGGTTGGCCAACCCCACCTGTAGGTCGACCAACCCTCCCTAGCCCATCTTTCAGCTCTAGTCATCTCTAACTAACCTTGGGGATTAATCTACACTATTTATTTAATTTAGTTTGAATGGAGGGACGAGATTAAGTCGTGCCATGGATTCATGGGGCTCACCAGGAGCCTGGTGCCCTCTATAAATGGAACCTAGACCCCTTTAGAAAGGCATCCTAATTCATTCAAAGATCCGGTTCAGAAGAGAAGAGTAGATATCTAATTATCATTATTTCTAGTATAGTTTAGCTTAAGTAAGATTCAAGTAAATTCGGGCTATCGCTTGGGGTTTCGGATTCATCTCTAGAAGACTTGATATAGCCATTGTATCTTTTAGATATCTTATTGTGACTTTGATCTTAATTTATATTATGTTTCTCTTTATCATGTTCCTAGTTTACTTTGAGTACATGCATGATATAGTTATAGTTATCTTTAAGTTTATACATAAGATCATAGAGCGCTCAATTCAGTACTCGAGTGAGTTGAGTGGCGAACTCTATGTAAGCGTGGTGCTTATACATTGTTTTGCCTGTGGATGCACCCTCCATTCCGGGTGTGGTAGATCCACGTGGGTTACAACCTCATTGATCCTCTATATTCCACCCCGTCTGTATGACTAGCAGGACTTATGTCATGACGGAGAAGTCATATTTATTATGCTTCTCCTAAGAGATGTCCCTTATGCATAGATGAAGAGTTAATTATTGCTATAGAGTGTATATGCTTCTCGTATACTAAGACTTGTTGATTAGAAATAACTTAGGAATCTTTCTCTTGATTATTACTTAATCTAGCTATGCTACATTTTTAGTATCTATATCTATCTCTGAGTTGTCATACACTTATATTATAAATATCTTAAACTTATCCATGTTTAGAGTAAGTGTTTAGTTAGTGATTTCATCATAAATATATATTGATCAATATCTTCCTTGCCATTGTTCCTCGTAGTGGTAAAAAAATAAATAACGATACCTAGAATACTCTAGGTGAAATGCTACAGTGGTATATCTGTGGGCTTGTAAAATTCTTAATTTCTAACTCACACTAATAAATACCAACATATGTCAATGAAGATAATTATTGTACTTCTATAGCAACAAACCCCTAGTTTCTCAACAATATAGTAAAGGGTATCCACTACTACAGATTGACTTATCACTATCGCCACTTTCACTGCCTTAGCAATAGAAGCGACTGTGTTTTACTTCTACCACCGGTTGGACCGATAGCGAGGCCTCCTGAGGAAGGAAACTGACAGTTGAAACTTCTACCACCGATGGGTTAACAATAGATACGGCAGTGGTATTTTCTCAATCATATGAAAAGCCGAGCCGATTGGGATACGTGTTATGGCCGCCGGCCCTCCACGACTGTTTCGTCTTCCGGTGGTAAAGTCAGCGTGAGTTATTTCCCAACTACCAACAACACAGTTGCATCACCATTACTTGCACTTCTCCATCTTCAAGGTTGGCCTATTTAACTAGGATCTAGATGCACCTCTTGGGCTCAATCCACACACTCTTGAATCCACATACTCGTGAGCTATTATATCTTTCCTCATCGCGAAGAAGTGCTTTGTCCTCATCCTTGCACCTCTCATGGCCTCCTAGCCATGAGAGGTGCAAGATGGAGATAAAGCACCTCATAGGGATGCTAGTGTTTTGAGAAGGCCTTCAAGATTTGGTGCTTTAGATTCCATAATCTTGTTGCCTTTCAAGATCAAGATGCAGATTTGCATCCCTCGATCCTCAAAGGTAGCAAGATTATGGAATATAGAGCACCTCACTGAGATGCTGGTGCAAGTTTTGTGGGTGCTCCTTCTCCATCCTTTACGAGGTGCTACCGTTAAACAGGAGCTTGACCTTGATGATTGCAGATCTTGTTAAGAGAAGATCTTCAATCATCTAGTTCTCTCCTGTTCTAGGGCTCCATACTCGATTGGGGGTGCTTCAAGTTTGCAAGGTGCTCATTCTTCAACATTGGGTGCTTTATATTCCATCTTGTAGCTCTCATGGTTAAGAAGCATATCACATCCCTTGACTATGAAGGTTGCAAGATGGAAGGTAGAGAACCTCACTGAGGTTTAAGTTTTGCAATTTGCTGCGTCATTCTTTAGATTCCATAATCTTTATTCCTCGGAGAATATGTTGCTTTGTATGTGCAAACCGCCGTATGATATGGATCTATTATCGCATAGACCTCAATGGAAAATACATAAAGAAGTACTACCAAAGTATTTAATTTGGGTCGATGCTTGATAGTCGAGTCTCATTGGCTCAAAATAGTTGACACCTAGAGTATTGCCTTTAGAACAAAAAATAACAATAAAAGACATAGGATGAAAAGTGACATTCAAATAGGAGATTGTTTACTTATAACTTATAAGACCCTAGATATAATCTATGGTCCTAAGAAAATATTGTTTACACCATCTTGTGCATGGATGGTCACTGCGATAGCCTTGGCAGCATCAGTGAAGTCTCCAATCAGGTCCTCTTGATCTTCTAGCCGATTAGTGTCCGGAAAGCTAGGTTCTAGGTGACAGAGCTCGTGCCTTGAACGTAGTTCCACTGCAGCAAGAGCGGCACCAGCACCATAGCGGACACCATGAGTTGCCACTTCTCGGCACAAACCGGGATATCCTGTAGGCGATCTTCAAGAGAAACACCCTTAGCGTTGACTGCTGCAACTGCGCCAAATGTTGCATGTTGGAGGGTTTTGTGGTGATTCTCTAGGTTGATCTCCCAGCGATGAGCCTCCTTGATCTCATGACAAGAAGCAGCCAATTGTTCCTCAAGATCTAATGAAAATGAAGGGTTACTGGATAAAGTTGTGAATATAAAAGCAAAGACTATTCAAAGAAATTTTACCTGTTGCCCTAGCATGAGCTTCATCAGCCCTCATCTGAGCAACATTGGTCTCTTCTTTAGATGTAGAGAGGGTTGTTTTAATAGCATCAAGACATTGCTCGAGCCGACCTACCTCAAGCGTGGCTTCAGAATATAGGTTTTCGGCCTCCCTCCTTTCATGGATAAGATTCTGGATATCCTAACTCGACTCGAAGGTTGAAGATGAAGATGAAGATACCATGGACCCAGCAAGATGTACAATCCATTGTTTTCCAACCTCCACCAGAGTTGGTCGATGTACCATAGCATGAGAGGTAGCACTGCATATTCAAAGGATTAATGCAAGGCAACCATAGAAATATGAAATCATTCCCTCTCACCCTTGGCGACGAAGAGGGACACAAAGGCACGGAGGTGGATCCATGGCTTATGGAGTTTCCTCCCTTGGACGCTTGTCATGAGACATTATTCAGAAGAAGACTAGAAGGAGAAAACAAAGAAGAAAAAGATGTGTCATAGCACAACAAATGAACACAAGCAATATTCCTTCTACTCCGCCTTGCCTCCAAATTTTTATAGCCCTAAGGGACAATGGGTTCATAAAAAATTTGGGGGCATGTGTTCACATCAAAACTTATTCCAAAATTTGGAGGCATGTGTTCACACCAAAATCTGGGAAGATGCATAGTAAGCCCAAAACTTAGGGAAGCGTGCGTGAGTGTTGAATGTCGTCCAAACTTTCAACATCGTCCCCATCACTTATTACATTAGGAACCATCGTATACCTCGTCTTCCCTAATGCATGCTCCCTAGATCATGCATCTTAACTGCACTGAGTCTGGGTGCATCTTCAAGGTTGACATATTTAAGTGCGTGAGTGTTGAATATCCCAACTTTGATTCTAATACCGTCCCCACCACTTATTACGCTGGGAACCATCGTATACCTCATCTTCCCTGATGTGTGCTCCCTAGATCATGCATCTTAATTACACTGAGTCTGGGTGCATCTTTCAAGGCTGGCCTATTTAAGCTGGGTCTAGGTGCACTGAGTCTCCACCCCTACCCTCCCACCAAATCCCTTAGCATTAGACTGAGAGAGTGGCAACTCCTTTTGTCCACCATGATTCATGGTGTACTTCGGTGGCTCTGCCGTTGTTGGGAGAAAGCTTTCAAGATTGGGTTCTGTAGTGGCCTGCTGGTGGTGATTCGTCTTGGGTGTTAGAGGAAGTTACGCGAAGAGATGGGGAAGAATAATACCATGTTCGGTGGCCCGGGTCATCGATGACATGGCGGCTAGGCTCGTTGGTGGTCGGCATGCGGGACACTTTTAGGTTAGAATATCTATAGAAAATCCTAGAGGGCAGAGGAGGGTGCCTTGCTATTGCTAGGAAACCTTTTGAGCCCATAAGTCTGACCTGTGATCTCTTGATGTCGTGGCATGTGTTCCTCCCCGATGTTGATGAAGACGGCATGGGCAAGGCTCCTCATGGGGATCCTCATCCTCTCGGATGTTAGAGGGAGTTTCGCGAGGTGGTTCTTCCCTATGTTTCTTCTAGGCATCGTCCCTGCTCATGGTGAAGATTTAGAGGTATGGTGAAAGTTAGTTATGCCTTCCTTTGGCTTCTACGCTTCATGAGATGTCCATCGCTCAGTGTGAGGGATAAACCTACGGTCATCGCTAAAATTTGTCTTATGGCGATGCTTATGCTAATTTATTGTGAGAGAAAAACACTCTTCGTTCACTAAAAAGTACTGCTGAAGTAGTGTTGAAGAACAAGGCCAAGGTTTTTGTCATCATAACTATAGTTGCTGATAGATCCTTGTTATTGTACACCTAGTGAATGAAAAGTGTAATAGAGTTAATCGAAAAAGAATGTCTTTTGTTGATTTTGAACACTGTTACCTCACTGTGATGCTGGTGGGGTGTTACTTTGTATGTGCAAACCGCCATATGGTATGGCTTTGTAATCGTGTCCATTGTTATTGTAGAGATCAGTACCTTTATTATGCAACATCAGCTGTCGAACTTTGTCATCTTAGCGTCCATTGTTATTGTAAAAAGTACGCTATGTGTGTTCAGTAAACTACTAAGGCCCATTGAATTAGTATCAACATTGTACAATTATGTTACCATCGGATATAAGCATCGTTGAAAAGATTGTATCACCACCGCCGCTATTCACCATTGGGTGCTAACATCTTCTTGCTGTAACCTGCAAAAATAATGTTCATAATATTTTGTTCCTTTCCAATGTTCAATTTCCATATGACATGCCCGTCGTTAGGTGCTATGTACCATCTTCTTTATGAGCCAATCACCACCGTTGATAGCCTTCACCATAGATATCGTCAAAATTTGCAAGCCAGCGTGAGACTCTCGCGTGTTTTTAAAAATTTTGGCGCGTTTGTAGTTAACTTACAAAGATCGCTACCCACCCAGACTACCACCCTATCTGTCTCCTCCTCAAGTGCTGCTATTCCTCACCTATTTATCAGCGTAAAAGCTGCCACTCATCACCGGCATGCCCGCACATATCCACCAGTGACCAGGCTAGTACTCATCACCGTTGTGGCTGCTCGAGCTCACTGCCACAAGATCCAAAGGCAAGAGTAATGCTTTCTCACACTTCCCTTATCCATATTTCTTGGCTTTTTATTGCCCTCTTATCTCATCTAAGCATGAATCAAGCTTCCATCTGATCATTAAGGAGCTCACAAGCACATCCCCGCAGATGCTCCTACTCTAATTTAGGCGACAACGCTGCCACTTCCATCGTCGACCTCACTCCACCACATCCTAGTCAAGATGGAGGAGGAGGCCACCAACAAGAGGAACAAAGCAGACATCCTCATAGACGATGTCTTGGTCCTTATCCTCCATCGCCTCACCGCCCGTACCTTGTGCAGCTGCAAGTGTATGTGTAGCTCCTGATACCGCCTCATCTCCGAATCCAAGCACCGTAAGGAGTGTTGGTATCTATTAACGCAAATAGAATATGAAGGATTCCGCAAGCGCACAGAATACCATTATAGCATTTTACCGGGAGTATTCCAGGTATCGTTATTTATATTTTACCATAGGGAAACAATGGAGTAAAGACCTACTAAGTAATAGAGGAATGTCTACCAATTAACATACCATCATAGTTAGAGCAGGGGTGAATGTAATGATAGGAATAAAGCATAATGACACTCAGGGGATAGATCGCTAAGATAATGTAAACTAGTCAACTCAGGAGAGTAACGGGTGAGGTAGGTTCCTGTGACATTCTTATTACATGGTCAAAGTATATATACACCCAACTATAGCTAATACTAAATTTACTCTTATGCACTTTGGGATGTCGCTTAGACAGTAGAGCATCACGAAGGATAACTCTACTGACGCGACTACGGTCCTACAATTTAAGAACCTACTCAATTCGGTATGGACTACAAAGGATAGACGGGGCTATCACCTCTTGCTGCTACCACACAACTAGGGAACATGGTGTACTCATAGGCAGAGCATCGTATAAGCACCATGCTTATATGAAGCTCAGCTACTTAGCCTAACTGGTAAACTAGCAAGCTAAGCGCTCTATGAACCCGCACACAAAAGTATTGATAACCTTTAACTAAGCAAGATATATATTCAAAGTAAGCATAGCCATGTAGATGATAAATTGATAATAAGTCTCACAAGATGTAAAAGTGAAGATAAAAGGCTTTGCCAAGCCTCTAAGACTAGATCCAGAACTTGAGCATGAGCTCAACTCGACCCTCACCCCCGAGCTACTAATCTACTACATTGGATAGTTCTAGACCTAATCCTCCTGGTGTGTGTTGATCTAAATGAGAGATATAAATTAGGGTTTTAGGATGTCTCTACGGAGGGGGTACAAGGCTATATATATAGGGGGTAACATCAATTCTGGACCCTCCAATCAAACAGACTTGAATAAATAATGTAGATGTGATCTTTAAGGCGGTGGAGAAACGACAGTCGAAGAAGGGGCTGACAGGTGGGGTCCATAGGCCAGTCGGCCTATAGGTAGGGCCGGCCAGCCCCACCTGGCAGCCACCTGCCCTCCACTTTGGTGGTTTGCCTTCTAGAGTCTTCAGGAGTTGTTTTCGCCATGGATAATTACGATTTAATCTGACGATTGGGTCCACCTTGATGGTTTTCTAATTAAATCCTCCTACAAACAAAGATTCACCAAAACTCATGGAATTTATTAGGTTAAACCCCTAGACCTATGTTTGGTGATGGAATTAAGTACATATACAGGATATGTTGATGGTTTATAATTGATGTTAACGACCGCCAACAAACTGCCCCACACTTAACCTTTGCTAGTCACTGAGCAAAGTAAAACTTGAATAATGGATCAGGAGTTGCTACAATGCTTTCACGCCTCAAAAGTATATAGGTGTTCAATAAAAAATTCTCCTCCGGATTAGAATAAACTGATCTGACTTTCAAACTTACCATATTACCTTCAACCATGGGGCTTCTTAGCCTTCACTTGGATCTTGAGTAATTGAAAAACAGAACGATCAAGTCAAGCACTATGTCTCAAGTTCTTTGTTCAACCATTGTTCTAGAGTTTTTATAAGTTTTCAAAATAAAACTCAGAGATTCTATTGTATGACACTCTGAAAGTGCATTTGCCCCCTATGTGGGTTTTGGTGTATTGATGACATTCAAATTAGGGACTAATGTGATCTTAATGAGATATGTTGCAGCTATTAGTCCCATGAAAGATTCAAAGAGTTGATAAAGATGAAATGGTATCCCTCAATTCTTGAAGTTGTAAAGGCGGACGAATTCAAAACGATCTCCAAAGGTTTTAAATTTTGTCTTTGAGTTTAGGATCCGCCGCACTATAAAGAGGGATGCAAGTTTAGTTGGTCTGAGGAAGATAGAGTGCTCAAGCATTTAAATAAAATCAATCGTGTGTCACTCTAGCACTTCACGAGCATATAGAATATTTTTTCTGTGACTTTCGGTGTCGGAAGTCCCGACCTTTGCCAGGAGTCCCGGCACCTGTGCTTCTGACTACTCGCTGTCTGTTCACGTCGGAAGTCCCGACGTTCGCCGGGAGTTCCGTCCATCGGAAGTCCCGACGTTCGCCGGGAGTTCCGACACTGACCTGACCCAAGCCGGGAGTCCCGGCCTCAGCGATCTTTGGTTGTTTGATTAATCGTGCTCGTCGGAAGTCCCGGCGATCGTCGGAGTTCCGACCGTCGGAAGTCCGACGTTTGCCGGGAGTTCGATAACGACTTTCTCCGTGGGCTTCGACTCGTTGTGAGCAGTGTTTTCTGTTGTAGTCGGAACTTCGGGATCTGCGTCAGGACTTCCGACGTAGATCTGAAACAGTTGGTTTTCACTTGGAGTATAAATACTCCTCTCTTCTCTTCTAACCGTTCACGGACTCATTTTCACGAGTTGACTCACTTCGTCTTTGAACAGCTCCCCTAGCAACCAAAGCACCCTCTCCTTCCCCTTTGCTCCAATCTTCAATTCCCTTAGGGTTTGATTGAAAGGAGAGTGGATTAAGTGAGAGCATCACTTGGGAAAGCTTGAGCACTTGATTTCTTCGTCAAGCCGGTTGATTTTGCGTCTATTACTCTTGGGTTTTACCCCTAATGGCTAAGGCGTCGCAAAACTTCCATCTTGTGGAAGATCCTCGGGAAGTTTGTATTACCCTCGATTTCTTAGTGGAAAGCTCAAGTGACCTTTGTGGTCGCTTAGAGAGAGGCAAGGAGGTGGAAAAGACTCCGACCTTTGTGGTCACCTCAACAACGAGGACGTAGGAGCTCCTTAGTGGGGTTCGAACCTCGGGATAAATCTTTGTGTCCCGTGTGCTTGTTGTTGTGATTGCTAGATATTACTTGTATGTGTTTGTCTCTCTCTCTCCCAAATTTCCATTTTAGGGTTTGGACTCGATCTACGGTTTGGAGGCATTACGGCGTCAAGAGAGTGACCCAACATCTTCACCAAACCACTAGGAAGAAAGGTTGTAAGTTCATTTGTCCGTAAAGTTAAATTTGGCCTTTGCTTTTGTAGTTCACGTGAGGCGTCGGAACTGGCGGACGCTATGCTGGAACTTTCGACAACGTCGGGAGTTCTGACCCAAACGTCGGGACTTCCGACAGTGACTGACAGAATTGAACTTAGCCTTTGCAGTAAATTTTTAGATACGCCTATTCACCCCCCCCCTCTAGGCATTGTTAGATCCTTTCACACTCTCAAGTCTCTAAATATATGTGGTATTTATGGATCCTCACCAAGGCAATAGTGATGTTATGCATTTTCTCTTCCTATCACTAAGGCTTATGTGGAGTTCATCGGTTGGGAGAAAGCTATAGCATACTTGCAATGCATATATTGTAAAGTCAAACAATGGATCCAAAGAGAGTTGAGTCATATAATCAAATCAAGATATGCATGTGTGTGGATATATATGGTGGCTAACCTAATTCTACTTTGATCCTTGAAAACTTATCTCTCTTTGAAACTTGGAAATATTTTTGCGAGAGAACAGGGGCTATCTTAATTCTCATCATTTTTTTCTTTTCAGACGAGCATCTAAGTACCCATTGTTTTTAATATCTCGGACACTTTTGTGTCCATTTTTTCTCAACTCTTTTTTTCTTTTTCTTTTTTATGAATAACTTTTGCATAGCCCATACCTCTTCTTTGCAACAAAACTTTTGAGAGATAGCAACAAGTACTTTGGAGCATTTATTTGGTGGATGGAAAAACCTATCAAGCATATTTTTGGTGTTCACTCCCAGTGTAGGAGTAAAATATTTTTGGGTGGATCTAAATGGAAAGCATGTTTTTGTGTCTACTCCCAGTGTAGGAGTAGTGCATATATGGGTGGAGTGTACGTGATCTTGATTTTAAAAGCATGACAAATCTCTCATAAGGGTCAACAAAGCTTGATAAAACTCAATGCAAAACAAGGAACATATTTGTGGAAGTTTTCCTAGCCTAAAATGTATGGCTCTGGTGGGAATTCAAGCTTTGTCATACATAACTCATCATATAGTATTTAAGTTTTTCCAAAAGATAAATCTCTAGAATTTTAGTGTCACTTGGAACAAGATAAACAATAGCTTATACCTTCTCATATCATATCCGTCAATTACCTAGACTTAGATCAAGCAATGCTACCCACGAGTTTCAAGTTTAGAGTAAATCCTTATATCAAAATAATTTTGTCCAAAATTCGAAAGAATTCAAGGTTGAAAACTAGGTACTTGAAATGAATTACAATAGAGCAACTATTCATCATTTCCATTTTAAAAGATTATCTTCAGAGTCCTTTTTATTTTGTTTTCATTTTTTTGATCACACATTATAACTATATATATTTCTATAAAGATAACTTTTTTACTTTGTTTTTAGTTATTCATATTTTTTTCTAATATATATAAAGCAAACTAAGAATAATAAAAGGAAAAGAAATACTTATCTGGATACACGGGGGATGCCTTCTCCCCTAAGCTATTTGTTGTCGTGGTTGCTCAACGAGGTGGCCGGATGTGGAGGTGCCAGAACAGAGCCTCCCAATTTTGATTTTTGCTGTTGCTGTAGGCTGGCCATCTCGTGTCCCATGCTTACCTGCCATTGTGCATGATTATGTAACATACCTTGTATGGCAGCATTTGTCTCTTCAATGGTTGCGAGTCTGTTGTTGAAGTAGTGGTAGGCCCCCTGAGAGTCATGATACCCTTGGCCAGAGAAAGACATGCGTCCTCCTTGATGCCCACTTGAGGTTGCTTCATAATCTTGCCCTTGATAGTTATAGAAGTTCATTAATCGAGTACCTCGGTTCGCTCTTAAAGATGAGGATTCCTGAGGTGGTGCCTCCAGTAGCGGCACTTCCACTGGTGGTGCCACCATATTTTGCTAAACCCATCTTGGTTTTGAGTTTGATTTAGGTTTGATAGGTTTATCCTTTGTTGACTTGTTCCTCCTCCGGTTTAGAACTTTCACTTATAGAATTTGGGGGATCGACTACCCCACACTTGCTCGAAGTGTGTTCTGCTCATAAAAATAGGGTAGAGATCAAGTGCATAAGAGCTCTTGGAAGCACCGAATGGGATGACAACAAAGTTGCTAGAAAGATGTTGAGAACCTATAGAGCCAAGAATAACATGCTAGCATCCGTGATCATGGAAAGGCCCGGTTATGATGAGATGACACCTCAAGAAGTCCTTTCAAAGCTCAAGCATCATGAGTGTCTAGATGAAGATGCAATCAATGCTCACAATCAAAATCCTAATGCAATGGGATTCAACAAAAGTGCCGCCCTTAAAGCAACTCAACAACATGAAGTTCAATGTTCAAGTCAAGAAAAGAAGAAGAAAGTGAAGGATGATTCCTCAAGTGGAGAAGAAGATTCCGATGCGGAGGTTGCATTTGTGATTAGAAATCTTAGAAAGTTTATGAAGAAGAAAAGCAACCGCAAGACCTATGGTGATGGAAAGAGAAGGTTCAAAAAGAGATTTTGCTATGGATGTGGTCAAACCGGTCACTTCATAGCCGATTGTCCTAATGAGAAAAAGAAGCACAAGTATGACAAGGATGAAGACAAGAAGAACAAAGGCAAGAAGAGAGGTGAAGCTCATCTTGGGGAAGAATGGGAGTCAAGTGATAGTAACTCAAGTGATGATGAGAAGAAGAAGAAGGGAACCGCAAACATCGCCATCCACCACTCTTCTTCACCGACCATGATCTTCCCCGACTCAACTTCACCATCAAAACTCTTCCCCAACCTATCTTCACCACCGAGGCTCTTCTCCAACCTCATCGACAACGACTACTACACCCCAACTTGTCTCATGGCAAAAGGGGAAAAGGTACATACTACACCCGTTTCCTCTAGTGATGATGATGATAGTTGTGATGAGAACATAGAAGAAATTGAAGCAACTATGATAAAGAAATTTGGTAAAAAGGCCTTCACTAAAATAAAAATACTAATGAAGAAATTAGAGAAGAGGGATAGATGCTTAGAGATGCAAGGAGACATAATCACAAAAGAAAGAGAGAAAAATCTTGCTCTTGAAGCATCTATCGCCGAGGAAAAGATGAAGGTTGAAAAGTTAACCGTTGAATTATCTTTAGCCAATAACTCATTTGGGAAATTGACTAAAGAACATTCTTCGATTAATGATCAAGTAGCTAGCCTAAAAAATGAAAAGAGTATAGCTCAAGAAAGCCTCACAAGCTTGGAAGAAAAATATCGAAATCTTGAGCTAAACTATAGTACTCTTTGGGCTAGCACTTCAACTTCTCCTAAGGCAACCAAAGACTCTAATGTCTCCACTAGTGATGGTTGTAAAAGATGCTATAAAATTGATGTGAATGCATATACAACTAACCTTGTTGAGATAGAGAAGAAAGACAAGGAGATTCATAGGTTGAAGATAATATTGAAGAATGGGTGCAAGTGTCAAGAGCAATCCAACAAGACAATATACAAGTCATCAAGGCACCCATCAATTAAGGAAGGCATTGGCTACAATAGGTATGATGGAAAGGCCAATGGAAGGAACATGATAAATGGTGTGCCTTGTGTGAAGTTCAACAAGGGCGTTGCTCTTGATGAGCTAATAAGCAAGGCCAACAACAAGATCTACATCCCAAAGATACAACCTACAAGCAACAAGACAATTAAGACGAAGCAATCCGATGTCCCCAAGCCACAAGCACCACTTCCACGGTGCTATGCTAGTGACTACATGTGTTGTTGGGGCAAGGATGGCAAAATTGTGGTTAAATATGTTGGTGCCCAAAAGAGAAAGGAAATAATGAGGAGTGTTTGGGCCCAAGTTTTATGTGACTAACCCTCTAGGACCCAAATCACTTTGGGTACCTAAAACAAAAGCCTAATTTGTCTTTGTAGGAATATTCCTCGGTGGAACAAGTTGGGTGTTGGATAGCGGATGCACCAATCATATGACCGGAGAGAAGGACATGTTCACATCATTTCAACCAAGTCATGATCAAAGTGGAAACATTGTGTTTGGTGACAATGGAAAAGGAGAAGTCCTAGGTTTGGGTAAAATTGCTATATCAAATGATAATTCAATTTCCAATGTTTTACTTGTGAATTCGTTGAAATACAATTTGTTGTCCGTTTCACAACTTTGTGAGATGGGTTACAATTGTCTTTTACGGATAAAGTGTGGAAGTCTATAGAAGGAGGATTCCTCTATTGCATTTACGGGTCATTTAAAGGGAAACTCTATCTAGTTGATTTCACATCAAATAGGGTAAATCCGAGACTTGTTTAATGGCAAAATCTAGCATGGGTTGGTTATGGCATCGTCGACTTGCCCATGTTGGGATGAGAACTTGGCCAAACTTCAAAAGGCGAACACATCCTTGGACTAACAAATGTTTCTTTTGAGAAAGATAGGATTTGTAGCGCATGTCAAGCGGGAAAACAAGTTGGAGCTAAACATCCCGTCAAGAATGTTGTGACAACGGAAAGGCCATTAGAGTTGCTTCACATGGATATATTTGGACCCGTCGCTTATATAAGCATTGGTGGTAACAAATATGGTTTTGTAATTGTTGATGATTATTCTCGTTTCACTTGGGTATTCTTTTTGCGTGAAAAGAGTGAAGTCAAGGTATCTTCAAGAAATTTGCAAGAAGAGCCCAAAATGAGTTTGATGTCAAAATCAAGAGAGTTAGAAGTGACAATGGGACGGAGTTCAAGAACACCAACATTGAAGAGTTTCTTGATGAAGAAGGATCAAGCATGAGTTTTCGGTTCCATACACTCCACAACAAAATGGTGTTGTGGAGAGGAAGAACCGAACACTCATAAAGCCATAAAAGCAATGTTGGATGAATACAAGACTCCTACCAACTATTGGGCGGAAGCGGTCAACACGGCATGCCATGCTATCAACCGCTTATATCTTCACAAGAAAAGAGAAAAGACCGCCTCTGAACTTCTAACCGGTAAAAAGCCTAAGGTGCATTACTTTAGAGTCTTTGGATCCAAGTGTTTCATACTTAACAAGAAATCCAAAAGCTCTAAGTTTGCACCAAAGGTTGATGAAGGTTTCATGCTTGGTTATGGTACTAATGAACATGGATATCATGTTTTCAATAAAACCACCGGTTTGATTGAAATCATGATGAGACGTGACTTTTGATGAAACCGAGCGGCTCTCAAAAAGAGCAAGTCAATGTTGAGAATGTAGGTAATGAAGAAGCTCCACACGAAGCAATCAAGAAGCTTGCTATTGGTGAAGTAAAGCCCGTTGAAGGCGAAGATGAAGACCATGTTGTGCATGATGATCTTGATCCAACCATTCATCATGTTTCATCCAATGAACATGGTGAAGCTTCCATAACAAGAAATAATCAAGATGGAAGATCAAATGAAGCACAAGATCATTCTCGTGAAGATGGTGTCAACAATGAGCGAGCTCAACCACAACTCAACAATGAAGAAAGAAGTGAAGTCAACCCTTCACTAGCTCATGATTGTAATCTTCCAATCGATCATGACCGTGATGATGATGATGATGATGGCCCTATCCAAAGATCAACACAAGTGCCACATCCTAGAGTGCATCAATCCATTCAATGGGATCATCCGTTGATAACATATTGGGGAGCATTCGACGAGGGTAACTACACGTTCTCGTTTAGCAAGTTTTTGTGAATATTACTCGTTTGTTTCTCCTTTGGAACCTCGTAGGGTGGAAGAGGCACTTGATGATCCGGATTGGATGATAGCTATGCAAGAGGAGTTGAATAACTTCACTCGGAATGAAGTCGGTCCTTGGTGGAAAGGCCCAAGCAAAATGTGATTGGAACCAAGTGGGTCTTCCGCAACAAGCAAGATGAGCATGGCGTGGTAACAAGGAACAAGGCAAGGTTGGTGGCTCAAGGATTCACTCAAATTGAAGGCTTGGATTTTGGGGAGACCTATGCACCGGTGGCTAGGCTAGAATCAATTAAGTATTCTACTTGCCTATGCCGCTCATCATGACTTCAAGCTATATCAAATGGACGTGAAGAGTGCATTTCTCAACGGCCCCCTATCCGAAGTTGGTGTATGTAGAGCAACCACCGGGCTTTGAAGACCCCAAGTATCCAAACCACGTCTACAAGCTCGACAAGGCACTCTATGGGCTCAAACAAGCCCCTAGAGCTTGGTATGATTGTTTAAAGGATTTCCTACTCAAACAAGGTTTTGAGATAGGAAAGGCCGATGCTACTTTATTTACTCATAAAGTCAATAATGATATCTTTGTTTGCCAAATATATGTCGATGACATAATATTTGGTAGTACTAATGGCTTTTGTGAGGAATTTAGTAGGATTATGACAAATAGGTTTGAGATGTCCATGATGGGAGAGTTGAAGTTCTTTCTTGGATTTCAAATCAAGCAACTCAAAGATGGCACGTTCATAAGTCAAACCAAGTACACAAATGACATGTTGAACAAGTTTAACTTGGACAAGGCCAAGCCCATCAAGACACCCATGCCAACCAATGGACATCTTGATCTTGATCAAGGAGGAAAGGACGTCGATCAAAAGGTATATCGCTCCATGATTGGATCACTCCTTTACCTTTGTGCATCTAGGCCCGATATTATGCTTAAGCGTGTGCATGTGTGCAAGATTTCAAGCTAATCCGAAAGAATGTCATTTGATGGCCGTTAAGAGAATTTTTCGGTATTTAGTGCACACTCCTAATCTTGGCTTGTGGTATCCTAAGGGCTCCACTTTTGAGTTACTTGGCTATTCCGATTCGGATTATGCCGGTTGCAAAGTAACCCGAAAGAGTACTACCGGGACTTGCCAATTTATTGGTCGCTCCTTGGTATCATGGAGCTCTAAAAAGCAAAAATTCGTTGCTTTGTCCACTTGCATGAAAGCCGAGTATGTGGCGGCCGGCGCTTGCTGTGCCCAACTACTTTGGATGAAGCAAACACTAAAGGACTTTGGATGTGAGTTAACCAAGATTCCACTTTTGTGTGACAATGAGAGTGCCATTAAGTTGGCAAACAACCCTGTAAACCACTCTCGAACAAAGCACATAGACATCCGTCATCATTTTTGAGAGACCACGAAGCCAAAGGAGATATCGCCATTCATCATGTGAGCACCGAAAAACAATTAGCCGATATCTTCACCAAGCCTCTAGATGAGTCAAGATTTTGTGCTTTGAGGAGTGAACTAAATATCATTGATTTCTCGTAGCGTGGCTTGATTCCTTGCACACACATTTTGTTTCATCTAGTTAGGCGAAAAGACTTAGAAAACATTGTGTGTCATTTTCAAAATCTATTTTGTAATTTTCATAAGTGACTATTGCTTTGTGATGGTTGAATGAAATCTAGTCCTTATGAAAATGTGTGTGTCCATCGTTTTTATTGCCCCACATAGCGGTGTGAGTGCGGTGAGGTTTTTTCTGTTTCTCCTGCGTCGGAAGTCCCGACATTCGCCGGAAGTCCCGATCTCCGGAAGTCCCGACGAAGCGGGAGTTCCGACGCCGAGCAGATCTGCGTTTTGACCACACTTTGTTGGTTGCCCGTTTCCTTTTTTTACCCGCCCGGTCTCTTATCCTCTCATTCACCCCGTCAGCCTCTCTTTCACCGCCGCCATCACTCCTCGCACCTTTGCCCGCCATCGCACCATCGCCCTCGCTCCTCCTCGCTCGCCTCTGCCTGGTCCTCCCCTGCCGGTAGTCCCGCCTCTACCCTCTCCTCCGCCCCTATGCCCTTGTGTTTCCTCGGATCGGTTTGTGGACTTGAAGTTGGTGTCGAGAAGATTCCCTTGGTGGAGGTGTTTGCGCTTGTGGATTGGTTCCTCGCCTGTGATTTCGTTCTTTTGCGTCTCCTCCGTTCTCGATCAAAGGTACTACCGTGGCGTCGAACCCTAACTCCAATGTACCTCTTGTTTTGCCTCCATTCTTTCTTCCTCTCTACTCCTCTATCTCCCTTGTTGGATGTGTGTTGTGCTTTGAAGCCTCATGAATGGGATGGTCAATTTGGGCGTCGGAGGTCCCGGTGGCCGTCGGTGATTCGACCGTCGGTACTCCCGACGTCAGGCCGGGACTTCCGACTGTCGGAAGTCCCGACCTTAGCCGGAACTCCCGACCCTAGGATGACCTCTCCATTCATGTTTCTTCACTTCTCAATGCTCATTCGCGTCTCCGTGTATTGTTTCTTAGTTCCCCTTCGTATTCTTCGCAGCCATGGAGGGTGGTGGCAGTCCCTCGCGTCATCGGGAAAAGCGTTCCAAGAAGAATCAAGATCGTCTTCTTTGTTCTAAGCCGCCCTGGCCGCACTCAAAGCGCATTTAAGCTTGGTGGTGCTGGTGGTTCCATGTTGCCCGTGGGCCGTGGCGTCCGGGGTCCTCATTGCTTGTCCCTCCTCCTGCTCCTGCCCCTGTTGGGGCTGAGCCCGTGGTTGATGAAGAAGAGGAAGCGCTGGACCGTGCCGGCCGCACCCTTGCTATTCCACCGCATCGCACCCCGACTCGAGGTCCGCTAGGGACAATTCAGCTTGTTCCATTCACCGGTGTGTCGCCAATCATGAGGGAGCCCGCCATGGCTCCAAATCCGGCTGATGGATGGACTCCTCCCCTTCCTGTGGATTATCGTCACCGGGTCAAGGACATCCGGTACCACAGGGGAAGGAACTTGTATGCTGAGGATGAGAAGGATCTCCGCCTTGAGTATCGTTTCTGGCACCCCTTTCATTATGATTTCTATGATTCCATTCTGTATCGGAAGTTTTTGAAGAAAAAGGAGCCACCGGTCCTTCAGGTGAAATGCATTGATGCATATTCTCTTGGCAAGTACAAAGAACCCGAGCTGCAGCAGATGATTAGGGATATACAATCAATGGGGCTATCCTACGCTAGAGTTTGGAAGAATTGGAACAACGAGCTGATTTGTCGCTTTTATGCTTCTTATCATCATGAGCGAGACCGGACCGGTCTTTGTGGACATTATTCATTGGACCTTTGAAGGCAAGCACTATAAGGTAGACTTCGTCAATTTCTCTCGCCTTCTAGGTTTGGGTCACAATGACCGGACTGCCCATGAGTTGGTCGAGTATGAGGATCTTGCTTTAGAGGAATACCAACACATGTATCTTGGGGGCCCAGAGTGATGGACAGACCACCTTTACGAAGCCCTACTATTATGTTCGAACAACATCTTGAGGCAGATCTTGTATCCCAAGGTCGGTGACTCCACCTTCCTTGAGATGATTCACGAGAAGGTGCTTGCTTGGGTTTGGAGATGAGTTCAGAAATTTTCCATCAGCGAGATACATTTGGAACAAGATTCATGATGCTACCGAGGATCGGTAAAGCATCTTCCCTATGCTCCGTACATCATGCATATCATTGAGCATGTATCAGGCATCCGGTTTCCCTCTGACTCTGAGCATAAGCTACTCAAGATATCCAACAAGACCTCCATCGTTCTTTGCTAGAGAACTAAAAGAAAAAGTCTGAGGCGGTCAAAGGTAAAGGAAAGGTCCTTCGGGTTCTCGCTCTCGTAGTGGAGCTGCCACCACCGCTTTGCTCGCTCATCTAGTGACGAGCCCCTCTCTTCGTCCTCCTCCGGAAAGAAGCCCAACAAGTTCAAGTTTCGATGACTTACATGTTTGGACGGTGTTGTGCTAGTGCTCGTGAGAGCGACATGCAAGAGAGGCTATATCGGTTGGAGCAAAGAAGCGGGCATTGTGTCTTCCCTCCGCCGCCATTTGTGCCTCCTCGTGATCCGTTGGCTTTATATGATGAGGCTTTGTGCGGCATCTGACGATGATGCTTCTTCTCGCCCGCATGGCAAGGGGAAAGCAACTGAAGAGGATGAGGAATATCAAGAGGAAGAAGATGATGAAGACGACGACGATGGTGAGGAAGGTGACCAAGGAGAAGATGATGACTCCGACGATGAGTAGTTGATTTCTCATGCGGCCTACCCCTTTTGGCACTTGTTGACAAAGGAGGAGTGTTAGGCTTTGATTTATTGTAATAAGTTTGTTGGGCTTTATGTTTGGGAACTTTAAAACCTTTAGCGTGTATGAACTTTGTCGTGTGGTGGCAACCGTGTGATGGACAACTATCTATTTATATGTGTGTGATGGATGATTGTAGGATAAGTAATGTTTTAATCTGTCTTATTTGCTTGTGCTTATCTCTACTTGTCATGATGGATGTTTTTGTATGGCCATGTATTGCTTCAAGTTTCTACTTTGAAATCTTGGCCATCATATTTACTTGTTGTGTGAAATAACATGTCATATTGCATCTCTTTTCACCGATACTTATTTGTTCACACACACTTGTTGCAACCCACGGATTGCAAAATTTAGGGGGAGCTTTCGTCTCGGTGTATGCAAATCATGTATAGATGATTCTAATTGAAATTGAAATTCATGCATACATCAAGGGGGAGCTCTCCATAAATTTTGGGGTTCAAAAAGGCTTTAAATTCTTTCATTCCTATAAAAGCCTAAGTTGGTTGTCATCAATTACCAAAAAGGGGGAGATTGAAAGTGCATTTGCCCCCTATGTGGGTTTTGGTGTATTGATGACATTCAAATTAGGGACTAATGTGATCTTAATGAGATATGTTGCAGCTATTAGTCCCATGAAAGATTCAAAGAGTTGATAAAGATGAAATGGTATCCCTCAATTCTTGAAGTTGTAAAGGCGGAATGAATTCAAAGCGATCTCCAAAGGTTTTAAATTTTGTCTTTGAGTTTAGGATCCCGCACTATAAAGAGGGATGCAAGTTTAGTTGGTGCGAGGAAGATAGAGTGCTCAAGCATTTAAATAAAATCAATCGTGTGTCACTCTAGCACTTCACGAGCACATAGAATATTTTTCTGTGACTTTCGGTGTCGGAAGTCCCGACGTAAGTCGGAACTCCCGACAGTCGGAAGTCCCGACCTTTGCTAGGAGTCCCGGCACCTGTGCTTCTGACTGCTCGCTGTCTGTGCACGTCGAAAGTCCCGACGTTCGCCGGGAGTTCCGTCCATCGGAAGTCCCGACGTTCGCCGGAGTTCCATTCTTGACTTTGACCCGAGCCGGAGTCCCGCCTCAGCGATCTTGTTGTTTGATTAACTGTGCTCGTTGGAAGTCCCGACGATCGTCGGGAGTTCCGACCGTCGGAAGTCCCGACGTTTGCCGGGAGTTCCGACACTGACTTTCTCCCGTGGGCTTCTGACTCGTTGTGAATAGTGTTTTCTGTTGTAGTCGGAACTTCCGGGATCTGCGTCGGGACTTCCGACGTAGATCTGAACGGTTGATTTTTCACTTGGAGTATAAATACTCCTCTCTTCTCTTCTAACCGTTACGGACTCATTTTCACAGTTGACTCACTTCGTGCTGAACAGCTCCCTAGCAACCAAAGCACCCCTCTCCTTCCCCCTTTGCTCCAATCTTCAATTCCCTTAGGGTTTGATTGAAAGGAGAGTGGATTAAGTGAGAGCATCACTTGGGAAAGCTTGAGCACTTGATTTCTTCGTCAAGCCGGTTGATTTTGCGTCTATTACTCTTGGGGTTTTACCCCTAGCCGGCTAGGCGTCGCCCAAGAGCTTCCATCTTGTGGAAGATCCTCGGGAAGTTTGTATTACCCCTCGATTTCTTAGTGGAAAGCTCAAGTGACCTTTGTGGTCGCTTAGAGAGAGGCAAGGAGGTGGAAAAGACTCCGACCTTTGTGGTCACCTCAACAACGAGGATGTAGGAGCTCCTTAGTGGGGTTCCGAACCTCGGGATAAATCTTTGTGTCCCGTGTGCTTGTTGTTGTGATTGCTAGATATTACTTGTATGTGTTTGTCTCTCTCTCTCCCAAATTTCCATTTTAGGGTTTGGACTCGATCTACGGTTTGGAGGCATTACGGCGTCAAGAGAGTGACCCAACATCTTCACCAAACCACTAGGAAGAAAGGTTGTAAGTTCATTTGTCCGCAAAGTTAAATTTGGCACTGCTTTTGTAGTTCACGTAGGCGTCGGAACTGCTGACGTTTGCGCCGGAACTTCTGACAACGTCGGGAGTTCCGACCCAAACGTCGGGACTTCCGACAGTGACTGACAGAATTGAACTTAGCCTTTGCAGTAAATTTTTAGATACGTCTATTCACCCCCCCTCTAGGCATTGTTAGATCCTTTCACACTCTCAAGTCTCTAAATATATGTGGTATTTATGGATCCTCACCAAGGCAATAGTGATGTTATGCATTTTCTCTTCCTATCACTAAGGCTTATGTGGAGTTCATCGGTTGGGAGAAAGCTATAGCATACTTGCAATGCATATATTGTAAAGTCAAACAATGGATCCAAAGAGAGTTGAGTCATATAATCAAATCAAGATATGCATGTGTGTGGATATATATGGTGGCTAACCTAATTCTACTTTGATCCTTGAAAACTTATCTCTCTTTGAAACTTGGAAATATTTTTTGAGAGAGAAGCAGGGGCTATCTTAATTCTCATCATTTTTTCTTTTAGAGACGAGCATCTAAGTACCCATTGTTTTTAATATCTCGGACACTTTTGTGTCCATTTTTCTCAACTCTTTTTTTTTTTTTTTTTTATGAATAACTTTTGCATAGCCCATACCTCTTCTTTGCAACAAAACTTTTGAGAGATAGCAACAAGTACTTTGGAGCATTTATTTGGTGGATGGAAAAACCTATCAAGCATATTTTTGGTGTTCACTCCCAGTGTAGGAGTAAAATATTTTTGGGTGGATCTAAATGGAAAGCATGTTTTTGTGTCTACTCCCAGTGTAGGAGTAGTGCATATATGGGTGGAGTGTACGTGATCTTGATTTTAAAAGCATGACAAATCTCTCATAAGGGTCAACAAAGCTTGATAAAACTCAATGCAAAACAAGGAACATATTTGTGGAAGTTTTCCTAGCCTAAAATGTATGGCTCTGGTGGGAATTCAAGCTTTGTCATACATAACTCATCATATAGTATTTAAGTTTTTCCAAAAGATAAATCTCTAGAATTTTAGTGTCACTTGGAACAAGATAAACAATAGCTTATACCTTCTCATATCATATCCGTCAATTACCTAGACTTAGATCAAGCAATGCTACCCACGAGTTTCAAGTTTAGAGTAAATCCTTATATCAAAATAATTTTGTCCAAAATTCGAAAGAATTCAAGGTTGAAAACTAGGTACTTGAAATGAATTACAATAGAGCAACTATTCATCATTTCCATTTTAAAAGATTATCTTCAGAGTCCTTTTTATTTTGTTTTCATTTTTTTGATCACACATTATAACTATATATATTTCTATAAAGATAACTTTTTTACTTTGTTTTTAGTTATTCATATTTTTTTCTAATATATATAAAGCAAACTAAGAATAATAAAAGGAAAAGAAATACTTATCTGGATACACGGGGATGCCTTCTCCCTAAGCTATTTGTTGTCGTGGTTGCTCAACGAGGTGGCGGATGTGGAGGTGCGTAAGCAGAGCCTCCCAATTTTGATTTTTTTGTTCTTTGTGAAATTTGGCCATCTCGTGTCCCATGCTTACACCGCCATTGTGCATGATTATGTAACATACCTTGTATGGCGACATTTGTCTCTTCAATGGTTGCTTGAGTCTGTTGTTGAAGTAGTGGTAGGCCCCACGAGAGTCATGATACCCTTGGCCGAGAGAAGACATGCGTCCTCCTTGATGCCCACTTGAGGTTGCTTCATAATCTTGCCCTTGATAGTTATAGAAGTTCATTAATCGAGTACCTCGGTTCGCTCTTAAAGATGAGGATTCCTGAGGTGGTGCCTCCAGTAGTGGCACTTCCACTGGTGGTGCCACCATATTTTGCTAAACCCATCTTGGTTTTGAGTTTGATTTAGGTTTGATAGGTTTATCCTTTGTTGACTTGTTCCTCCTCCGGTTTAGAACTTTCACTTATAGAATTTGGGGGATCGACTACCCCACACTTGCTCGAAGTGTGTTCTGCTCATAAAAATAGGGTAGAGATCAAGTGCATATGCTCTATTGGTGGAAAAACACCAACAAAACCAAATCTTTATTTATTTTTTTTTCTCTAGCTTTAGGCACATTGAATCATGTTACGGCTGACGTTATGTGCATTAATTCTTACAATATGGGTGATAAGATTAGAAGGATGAGGATGAATGTGGCATTTGAATACATTTGTCAAAAAAGGTGGAGTTGCTTAACCTATGGAAGGACTATCTATCTTTACAAAATGTATCAAACTTTACATGATTATGACTATCATCTTTCAAAGATAAGATATGCAAAATTTTAGCTCATTTGGTTAAGACTATGAGATCAAGAAAGTGATGCTATGAACAAACTTATGGAACCAAACATGTTGAGTTAGTCAGGTTGGATGAAGCAAATTTATAACCCAAATATGTTTTGTTTCTTCATTTATGTGAATAGGATGATCAAGGGAAAGCTTTTTAAATAATGACCACTTACCTTAAGATGCTACCTTCAGCAGTGTGGTGTAATGACACCATGTGATGGAGGGTAGATGACTTATGGTGGTCTTCTCTTCCTGCTTGAAGCTTTCCTTGCTTGAGCTGTTCATGAGCATCTTGTCTTCTATGTCACACTTCTTTTCTCATCCTTTTGTCATGCCATCTTTTTATTCCTTTTCTTTTGTGGATCTTGGCATTGTGTTGGACCTTTTGCTCTACTCATTGTTTCTTCTCTGCAAAGGATTAGTGGACAACACGTACCCGAAGAAATATACAAATGATTCAAAGTAAGGATAGAGTTGTCATAGAGTTGAAGGTCGTTTCTATGCTATAACAGAGTTGGCTTTAGCATTTCAGTTAGCATAAAATCTTTATACCATATTTTAAATAATATGCCTTTTTGTTCACCACTACATCAAATTTTCAACAAGGTTAAGGCAAAGATGTGTGAGATTGTTCTAAAGAATACCTCTAACCTTGATTTGTTTCTATGAATGATCTCCAAATATTCCCAACAAAATTTGAATATTTTCCTGCAAGGGTTATCATGTCTGAATAATTTTTCGAAGCATACTTATAATAGAACAAGGAAGCTTGAAAGACTGAAGAGATTCATTAAAGTAGAAACAAGAATATATATGGTGACCCAAAAGAGCATGATTATTTAAATTTTTGCTTGTTAGAGATTTAACAAGTTAAGCTCATCATAAAGGTAGGGATGACCAAGACAAACTACCAACATGACATGAGATGTTTTGAAGAACTCCATCCCCCATACTTGAATTGTGCAGAATGCAGAATCAAGTTTGGATGATAGAATTCTCCTATGAATGTGATTTTATGTTGCATAATGCTTGGTTAGATATACCTTGTGTTTTCCTTCATTTTATTGAAATGATTAGTGACAAACATACCTGAAGGAGGCTTATCCAATTTACCTATGGCGAGAGCTCATAGTCTATTGAGCTGGACCTTTCCTTGTATTAAGCCTCGATCCTAGAGATGAGATATAGACAATTGCATGCTCTTCTTCCATCAACCTTTCTTGATTTTTGTTGATTCTTGGTTGATGAATTGGGGTTCATTGGAGATGCAACTCAAGTTCCTCCTTGATTGTCTAATGGCATGGCGGAGAGTTGTTCTTCTTTGCTTGTTAACGATACGCCCGCCGTCTTGATCGTCAAAGAAGGAACCTCATTGGTACTTGCATGAAAGCTTCATCTCCAATGACTTACGAACGTTATCTTGCAACCATGGTTGTTCATGGTCTCACGAGACATAGTCGGCAGTGAACCATTGATTGATGATGTCTGTTAGCATGAGAATGTACGCCATGATGTAGTGGCATCTTGATGTCTTGTCCTTGTTGATGACATGCGTGATGGTGTCTTTGAAGGTGATGAAAGCAGGCATCAGATTAGCTGATATGAGGTGAGTTGCACCCAGCTTCTCATCAGCCTCCTAGATTGAGTCCTAAAATTGCTAGGTTGCCTTCGATGTTACTTGTGGCCTGTTGATTTGTTCATCCACTTCCTATGTGTGAGTGCTTCTATGGTAGATCCTTTTTGTGGCGCTTGGCTAATTTCTCTTTGTTCCATAGCCGAAGTGGTGGCTTGGCAGGTTCATACCAAACCATGGACAGGCACAGCGTAGATTCATTCTTTCCTGCAAAATGTTAATGGACACATACCCGAGGGAATACAATAACTTTGAAATACGGGTTATTGTCCATAATTTGTGTGATTTTTATCTATGCCAATAAATAGGTGGTTTTTGAATTACTTTAGCATAGATTTTGTTTATAATGTTTCATAACAAATTTTATTTGTTTGCTGCATTTAAGTATGGCTCAAGGCAAAGGTAACTTGCAGCAAAAGACAAAGTGAGTGAATTTTGATACTCACAGTTCTTCCTTCGATGAAAAATGAGCTATGTCTTCTTTGGCGCAGAGTTGTTGGAGTTGATCGCATGCCTTGATTCATCTCCGGTGTGAGTTCTTCTCAGGACTTTCCCAAATTAAATTTGAGAATTTTCTGCATGGGTTAGTCCAACAAAAATAACCAGCGTCTACATAAGCAATTTTTAGTTCAATAACCAAACTAGACTCCATGTCTAATTTTGATTAAGAAAAGCATTTTAACCTAAGCACCACGCTTAATTTAAAAGCTAATGGAAGTATGTACAGTACTTCCAAACCAAAGCGTACTATGGAAGACAAAAGTAGCATGAAAGCATTTTAGAGATTTACTCAAATAGAGATGAAAGAGCATGATCGTGGTGAGTGATTTTTTTAAGATAAAGGATGCAAGTGGGTTGGATATATGCATGGAACTAAACATGTTGTGGATTTGATATGAGAGAATTCAAACTAAATGGAATGGATCCATGGATTATTCCAAGTAAACATGCAGTGGAATGCAAAATGTTAAAAAGATAACTACTCATTAAGTTTAAAGTCTATGAGCATGACTATCTCACCTTTCTTGATCATACTTACCATGACTCACATGATGGAACTTGTGAGTAGTGCAGCGTCTGTTTCCGTCACTTGAGATCTGATTTCAATTCTTGTCGACCTTTTTCTCCAATCTACACATGGTTAGAATTATATATATATATATATATACAAACCTGTGATATGGCAGAGTTCCAATGTTGATGGATCTTTCAATGTTCAGGCACCCTGGGGTTCTTCAATATTTCTTCTTTTCTTGAGGAAGCTTGTCGGAAGATCGAAATGGCGTCTGTTGTCCTGTCTTATTCCACAATTCAACAAAACAGGTGTAATCCTACTAAAGCTAGCGGTATGTTAATAATCTAAATCTTTACGCCAATTGTTTCCCCTGCAATGGCGCCAAAAATGCTTGTTGGTATTTATTAACGCAAATAGAATATGAATGATTCCGCAAGCGCACAGAATACCATTGTAGTATTTTACCAGGAGTATTCCAGGTATCATTATATATATTTTACCACATGGAAACTATGGAGTAAAGACTTACTGAGTAATAGAGAAATGTCTAATAATCAACATACCAACATAGCTAGAGCAGGATTGAATGTAATGATAGGAATAAAGCATAATAACACTCAGGGGATAGATCACTAAGATAATGTAAATTAGTCAACTCGAGAGAGTAACGGGTGAGGTAGGTTCCTGTGATATTCTTATTATATGGTCAAAGCATATATACACCCAACTATAGCTAAGACTAACTCTACTCTTGTGCACTTTAGGATGCCGCTTAGACAGTAGAGCATCACGAAGGATAACTCTACTGACGTGACTATGGTCCTACAATTTAACAACCTGCTCAATTCGGTATGGACTACAAAGGATAGATGGGTGTAGCACCTGGTTTTAAGAACAAAACCAGATACACACCATATATGAGCCTATGAAGTCAAATCTCACATATAACTACAAATGAGTGTAATATCGAAAGACAATGCTCAATATATAACGTACTTAGTATAAAGGATATAACCTTAGACAGTAAACAACGGAATAACAACTCTGATCTTCGGGTGAAGGCTCCAATTACACAGGGACAACTAACTGGTTGATCACAAGCCTAACTCCTCTAGACTAGCAATCTGGTACCCATCTAGGATTTTTATCCAAATAATTGAAAAAAATAAAGCAAGCGTAAGTACAGGTCATACTCAACAAATATAACATGGGATTCATGAGGCTCATAAGGTTGATACTGGTTTAACTGCGATTAGCTTTTAATGAGTCATCTTTTAGCAATTGGGTGGCAACAAGTTTATTCACAAGCCCATATAAACACATGATCAGGTAAACATGAATAATAAATAGCATAAACAGTAATCATTAGTGAGCATCTTTATCATCAGTATCATTAGTGTTCATCATATATTCCGTAAGGGTCTAAGGCCGATCGTGACCGTGAGCACGGCTGATATACCAGTTTTACACTCTGTAGAGGTTGTACACTTTCACTGTGAGTCTTTACCCACTTCCAAGGAAGGTTGGCAGGGTTCACTATGAAGCCTTTCAAAGATTCGTCTAACAAATTAGGGCCATTAGATTCACTCAGCAAACAGATATAGGAACCCCCCTGTCGAATGTCATAATTCCATCATGGCTATACACATAAGAGTAGAGGCTGTCCTATACCTGATTCGGCAAGCCATTCTTACACCATAAAGGTAACCTCTAACAAGCTAGAAAAGGTCCTCATACTGAGCTAAAGCTAGAGCCATATAGCCCTCACAGCTGTACTATAACTCCTGGATGATTGCTTACAGATAAGTCCTTAGGATGAGGAATCTAGAGCACCATAAAATAGCCCAATGCTCTAGCCCCCTTGTTGCATGTTGCTAAAAAGCATCTTTTAATATTTATTGCATATAACATTAGTCAAGTTACAAGATCATGGTCTTTAATTGAGCACTAGCATCATACTACCCAATGCATAAACCCATAGGTATCAAGGTACAAGGTACAAAGTACTAGGAAATCCTTAGTGATAGTCAAGGTAGACATATACAGTATGAATTAAATGATTAAAGGTGTGTAGGACAACAAGGAAGATTCCATGCTATACTTGCCTTAAACTCTGATCCTTCTTCTTGTCCAAAGCTTCAAAGGAACTCCTTGATCGACATGTAAAGCTCACCGACTGGACAGGATCATAAAGCACCACACAAGCATCCATGCAATCATACACGAAGCAAACAATAGAACTAAATCAGAATAGTACACCAAACATAATAAATAACAAGTAAAAAGGTTTCAAAGATGTTCTACATGTTACTATGAACACACATACGCGAAAACACTCTAATAGGAGCTATAACGGAAAAGTTATGAATTAAACAAGATTTCCTTTAATAAAATAATAGATAAAATCTAACCTCGAATTTCAAAAGTTGAAAATATATTTAACAGTAGCTTGAACATGTAGATTACTCAATTACAAATCTAACACAACTTGAATAGATCAAATCGGAGTTAAAACGAAGAAGTTATGGCCTAAAGAAAATAGTGGCAAAATTGTAAATAGATGAAAGCGTATTTTGAATCTACTAGAAAGAAACTATGCTTTTAGAATAGGAAAACGGATTCTAGAAACATGCCTTGGACTATGGGTTCGATTATGCAAAACTACAGGGGGCTAAGCGCAAAAGTGTGGTGGTGGGTTGGGGGCGACCAGGTCAGCAGCGACGTGGCAGAAACCGGTTAGGTGGAGGCTGTGAACCAGCTATGGACTGAGAGGAAATTGTGCTAGTGGACGTAGTCTACTAGTGTTGAGGTGGACCGGTTAAGGTGCGAATGGGTATGTTCTAATCCAGATTGTTCCACTCAGATCGGACGGCTATCGAGGGTTGGGAGGATTCCTTCGGCCGACACAGTGTCTCTGGCGTGGTGGCTTCCATGGCTGGCGACGAGGAGCTCGTTGGCGAGCGCAAAAACGGTCCTAGAGACCACAGGAAGACAAACCAAAAGCACAGGGAGGAAGAGGAGAGAACTATGAACTCAGCTAGGCATCTTACTGGGGCGCGGAGTGGACAGAGGCGGCGCGGTGCTCGACGGGGCAACGATGGACGGCGGCGCTAGGGTTGCGGCTCGGTGCGGCGACTCGGCGAGATAGGAGCTTGCTCAGAGGCTAGGGATGGAGGCGGTACTGTGCGGGCTACTATTTATAGCCGGGAAGCAACATAGGGCGCAAGGCAAGGCGCGGAGTCATGGCAGCATTGGGCTCTCACGGCGGACAGAGTCCATGGAGGGGATGACGGAGGTAGGAGATGGCGCGACTGATAGCTAGGTCCCACAAGTCAGCGACAGGGGAGGCACGGGAGAGAGAGGGCATGGCGACATGGCTTACTGGCTTCGGCCTGCTTAGCTGGGCTGCACGAGAGAAGAAGAGGGGAAAGAGGGAGCGGCTGGCTGGGCCTTCGGGAGAGGAAGAGCTAGGCTGCGCGGAAGCCAGGCCAAGCTAGGCCAGATCCAAGAGAAGGCAAGGAATAAATAAAATTCCTTTTTTCTATTTTCCTAAACACATTTTCAAATCCAATTTCAATTCAAATTCAAATTCTTTTAAAATTTGATCAAACCCAATCACCACAAAATAAATATGCAGCAGATGTATGCACAAACATGTTGCTACCTTATGATAAATTTTAAATTAATGAAAATTTTTATTTTCCTATGTTTTCATGAGCACAAAAATTCTAAATGAAATCATTTTAGCTCTATTTCCAAAAATTCAAATTTTAGGGTGTTACAATTCTACCCCCCTTAAAATAAATCTCATCCTCGAGATTCGTAGAGATGATGACAAAAGAGATGCAGACTCTCTGCCTTTGAATTCTTCTTTACCTTGCATACCTGTGGACCTTGCTCCAAGTAACTTGCCCAACTGATTCTAAGATTCTGACAGATTTTCCAGACCATGCCTAGGTAACTTCAATCACTAGGCCATTTTTTTCCTACTTAGTTCATACTTATTAGACCTCTTTCTTCATATGTTCACCTTCTAACGGAGCCTTTTCACTTTCTTGGTTAGAAAGAGAATCTACCACCAATCTTAAAAACATTAATGATTTCGGTTAAGTTGCTCGAACTTGGAATACAATTCTTAGTTCTTGGTATTACCCAAACCTTCTTAGCACAATTCTCCGTTGCTAAGGGCATCGGCCATGACTTTGCTCCTCGAAGTGATAGCACTTTTCTAAGTCATAATTAATTTCATTCCAACGAGGATATCACAAGCTCAAGACCATCTTAGTGAAGATGTCCTGTAGATTCTTGTGATCCTCCTAGATGTCACTTTTACACCCAAGTATATGTACCTCCATGCTCTACAATGGATAACTTCAGATCATACATCAGATGGTCCATCTCATGTTTTCTTGCTTAAACCTCTATTTTTTTCTTCTTACATAAGGACACATCCCACACCTTGAGAAGGTGCATCATAGTGGATATAAAGCTCTTGTCCGGCTTGATGTCACATTGATGTTTTCTGAGACTACGTAGAACCAATTATAGATGTCCAATATCTCCTTCCAAAGGTGTTTGTTCCTCTATACTGACATCTGAAAACTCACAATCCACTTTACTATCCTCACAGGACACACTTTCTAGTAGATCATTTTCATATTCCTCAGGTGCAGGTTGATTACCCTCATACTCAATTCTTTCTCCTGACGGTGTTGTTAGAAGCTCTGAACATTGAGCATACTTAATCACTCCTTTGCATGCAGACAACCATCCCATTCCAAGGATAACATCAATGTCCATTAACTCAAAAACAATAAGATTTGCCTCAAAGTTTACCCCCTTTATGTCAAGACTAACTTTTGGGCATATGCGATTTGCCTTCATTTCTCCTCCTAGAGAGTTTACTATCAGGGGTTTCCTCATCGGAAGCATAGTTATCTTATGGTCTTCTACATATTCCCTAGATATGAACGAATGTGACGCACTGGGGTCAAACAACACCATAGCAGTGGCTGAGCTTACTGCAATCAAGCCATAAATGACCTCCTTAGCTCCATGAGTGGTAATCATATCTACATTGTTCAACTTGCCTTGAATGTAGTTTCGCTTTAACTTATTCCCTTGCACCTGCTTCTTATGGACATTATGTTTTGGCTCCTGCTACTGTTGATTCTAGCTTTGATTACTCTCAACAAACTTCTCAAGAGAGTCATTCTCATAATGTTCAATCTCACCACAATCATAATCTTCCTCACTAGTAGAAGTATTTGTCTTCATCAAGGTGATAGTAGGAGGTGACAGACATGGCTCTTGAGAACTAAAATGCTGCACTTCATCATTGGGTTGCTGATCCTGATTTGTACTCCCAAGCAAATTCATAGGGCGCAATTGATATTCCAGTTGTGTAGCAAAGCAGAGACGAGTGTTTCTTAACTGTCTGTCACACCTTAAAATTTCTATTATGGGTTGTGAATAGAAAGCCCTACATAAAAGAAAGTCTTACACAAGCAATTCCCATAGCTTCATTTGAAAAAAAACAAAGCTCCATTCAACCACCCTTTCCACGCTAATGTGTAGGAATGGATGGTGGTTGTGGCCGAAGACTCATGGTTGCCATTGCTCGTCAATGCTTGCCTTTGTGCGTAGGTGTGCATCATGCAACACCATAGATGCCTGCCTCTCTGCGTAGGTGCGCAACACCGCAGACGTGCAACACTGAGCTATTAAGACAAAGTCTTGGGGACTGGCACCGATGACCCACTATAGATTGATAGCGACATCCAAAATAGCTCCACTGGTGCTGGGTGTTGACACTTCTTAGCGTAGCTACTAGGTTTGTATCCCCAACAACTATGCCAGAAGTGCTTGTTCGTATTTCTTGGCGTCATCACTAATAATTAGCAATGCCACTAAGTAATAGCCTTGATAGTTCCTTAACAATTTTAGATATTTATCCACAAGCGCACGGAGCTATCATTGTAGCATTTTACCTGGAAGTATTCAGGGTATCGTTATTTATATTTTTCCCAAAGGAAGACATTTGATTAAGAGTCTAGTATGGATTTGAATTTGAATAATAATGCTTGCAAGTACACCAATTGTTTATAGCAGGGGTAAAAACAGTGATTTCAAGATAGTGGACACACACTTGGCATTCCTCAAAGGATAAAATAGAAAAGAAAGAATAAAAGAATAATCCTAAGTTGAGCAAGCATTGGTCTAGTATAGTCATACAAATATTAGTTAATGATCATACAAGTTACATAATTAGTCTTAGGACTAAGTGTGAAGCAGGTCAGGAGGCCATCGAGTCTAGTCGACCAGCAACCTCATGTGACAATTTAAACTCCTACACCCTAGTCGAACGTAGGGGATTACAAGGGATGGACAGGGCTGTCACCATCTACCACCTACCCCTCAATCGTGGAAAGGGACAATGCATTCACATGTCTCTCAATACCCAAGCACCACACTTGCGTATACAGAAACTACCCAAATTCCCCTGGGTCCCTGACCCTACAGATCTATAGGTAAAGAGCTTGGGCATGCCTAACAGCATGATGAACCGCCACCTCAACTTTCCTCTAATTCCGATTATATAAGTTATATGAATTGTTAAGCATAAAGTCATGTATGCTACTCTCATAACATACAAACTATAGACTAGTTCATATATCAAGATTATAACATAACAACTATACTCTAGTTCAGAAGTGTGACTATAAATATCATATGAGAGCATAACTTTGGAAGGACTTATAATTCTATTCATAATCAAAGGTCTCTTCTTCCAAGGAGCCAAGCTCTCCAAGGTAGCTTTTCCTTGCTCTAAAGCTACTACTAAAAAGGAAAAGCTACAAGAGTGAGTGAGGTGTGTGAGGTGATGCTCAATGTGTTGTGTATTTAGAGAGGGGGTACCCCTCTATTTATACAGGAGTCTAGGCGGTGCTAGAGGCTATTCCTGGCGTGAGGACCAGCTCCCACAGCCATAGCATGGAGCCATGCCACCATTTGTCGAAGGGGTGGCTGAGCAGCGCTAGCAGGGCGTCGCTCGCCCCTAGGGGTCGGTCGCCCCCTGACTGAGCCGCCTCACCACTGCCTTGACGTGGCAGGCTTCGGGCTAGACCTGGATCAGAGTCCGGTGGTGCCTTGCCCAGTTTGCACTAAGATGATGGGCGTCTCCCTTGTTCCTTTACGCAAATCAGCGTCGGAAAAAGCCTTTCGGTGAATTATTCCATGTATTTATGTTTGTGACCTACAAAATAATATTCTCCAAATACATGTGGAACTTGGTTAATAGTAAATACATATATGTTTAAGATTGCATATTTCTTCTCTTTTTTGTGTCTTGGTTGGCGGTCGGATTTTATCGTTAATTACCGTCAACACTGGCCCGCTGGGAGCAAGCGTGCGTCGACGCCCGTGCTCTGCGGTGGCTAGGGTTAGTCGGACTGGGAGTCTCAACTGATGAGCTTTTGTTGGGTTGATTCTAGTGGATTGTTGCTTATTCAAGTATATCGGTTACCCGACCTAGATGACCGAACACTGAGTATATTGACCAGTTTTCAGCAAGTTGCGATCGAAGAGAGGACCAAGGACTGATTTTTTGGTCTATTCAGGTTGAGGCTTCTGTCTTGGTTTTTTGCCCAGCCGAAGAGAAGAAAAATTCGACGATGCCTTCTCATAGAAAAATAAAAATGTGGAAGCATGTAACCATAGACGATAATAACCAAAACAAGAATGGCACAATAATAATAAACAACATCCAAGAAAAAGTAACATAAAAAGGTTCACACACTCCCACATTAGTAAACCACAAAGGTCACAACATTAAAACATAAACCAATAAAGTTATTTAATTTAAGGTGTGATCAAAGTCGTGAAGATATGCAACTACCTCAACGCTTCAAACAAAACATCCACTCAAGCACCTAGAAAGATAAAAGGGGCAGGTGGATTGAGATAAAAATCTCAGCAAGCAAACTACTACTTCAACCTAATGCTTAAACTACAATTTATGTTTTGAGAATTTCACAAATGCAGGTATATCTTTGATGAAAATAGTTAAATTTATAAATCTTAAAAAATACTTCATGGTATGTATGCATGTACTTACTCACTCTTACACACTTCTTGGACAATGTATGACGTTGTACCACTAAGATCGTGTTCCATAGTATACACGATTTGACTTTCATACAAAATAAAATGTATGCATGAATGCAATAGTATGTTATGATCTTCATGTACACCACATAATTTTCTTCATGACAAAACAATAGTAAAAGAAGTTCATGTTGATCAAGTTCATATCCTAACAAGTAGTTTAAAGTTGATGTGGTTCTGTAATGTAAGGTTGGACATTTTAAGGATCAAGATGCCCAAGGGGGGTGAATTGGGCTAATTCTAAATTTTTTTGCAATAATTAAATCCTACGGTTAGCCCAATTAACCCCTTGTGCCTAGAAATAGTTTCTATTGATCTAACGCACAAAAGTTTAGCACCTTATATTCCAATCCTACTCTAGCATGGCAATTCTATGAATGTAAATGACAAGAATTGAATTGCTCAAAGTAAATGCTCAAGGTAAAGAGAGAAGGAGGAACGCGGCGATGTTTTGCCGAGGTATCGGAGAGTCGCCACTCCCCACTAGTCCTTGTTGGAGCACCCGCACAAGGGTGTAGCTCCACCTTGATCTGTGCAAAGATCAAGTGCTCTCTATGGGTTGATTCTTCGACACTCCGTCGCGGTGAATCACCCACAACCGCTCACAACTTGAGTTGGGTCATCCACAAGCTCCGCCGAATAATCACCAAGCTCACAATTACCACCAAGCCGTCTAGGTGATGGCGATCACCAAGAGTAACAAGCAAGGACTCTCACTTGACCACGACAAGCCTAATGAGAAGGGTGGATGCACACTTTGCTACTCTTGATCTCACTAATGAGGGCTCTCTTTGGGATTCTCAAATCTCAATCACCTCACTAGGACCTTGATCTTCTTAGCACTCTCAAAGGTGTTTCTCAACTGTTGGAATGAGCAAAAGTACCCCCTCACACGAATGGAGGAAGTATTTATAATATGGGTTGACCGAACGCACCAGTCAGTTCACCCTGACCTCCAGTGTGTAAGTGGTGACCGAACGCTGGACAACGTCCGGTCAGCACTGACTAGACGCGTCCGGTCATGATTTTCCCTCTCTGGAACCTTTCTGGAGTCGACCGGACGCTGGCCCTCAGCATCCGGTCACTCACCTCTTCAGCGTCCGGTCACACCGAACAAAAATGCCTTGGTCAAATGAACTGATCGGACTCTGCGCCAATGTTTGGTCACACCGAAGCCAACGTCCGGTCAGTATTTGACCCTCCATTCACTTCCAACTCTCGATCATACGTGAATGAAGTTTGCTCCATTGGATTTAAGGGCTATTTTGGAGCTACCTAGTGCTAGGTTTAGCAAGTGTGCACCACACCTAACCTACTAGACTCACCTAGGTCAAGCTACCCATCCATACCTCCCTTAATAGTATGGCCAAAGGAAAAACAAAGTCCTAAACTACTCTAAGTGTCTCTTCAACACCAAACGACACTTAGAACTAGTCCATCCTTAACCTTGTCGTCCATCCTTTGAAAACTGAAATGATTTCCATTGTAGGGGCATGACCACCGTGATTGCCCAATCGATTTCCATTATCATGACCTAACTTAATTGCCTCTGCAAAACACACGTTAGTCACAGTAATCATGTATTGTCATTAATCACCGAAACTCAATAGGGGCCTAGATGCTTTCAATCTCCACCTTTTTGGTGATTGATGATAATACCACATCGAGTATGTGAAAGAGATGAGGTTTTAACATGCTTGGATCATATAAGCTTTTGGCAATAAGAACAAAAGTGTTAGGCAAGCTTATATGACCCAAGCCAACATGATGTACTCAAAAGATATGAAATAAGCATGAGTACAAGTAATAAAGCTCATTTGCATCAGAGTAAAACGTGGAAGCAAAAGCAAATGAGCATAGCACAAGTGATATGACATATAAATAATTCAAAGTAGAGAGCACCTATGTCACATATCACATAACTATCACGATCACGTAGATATCACTATCACATAAATATAGTTCGATGCATGAAAGTAAACACATGACGAATGCATAATAGAGTATCACACATAAAACTCCAAATGTAATAGATAAGCTAATAGATAAACTCCCCCTAAATATGTCGCTCCCCCTCAAACTAACATACTCGATCCCTCTCCCCTTTGGCGTCAAACACCAAAACCTAAGGGTCGGTCGGTGGGGCTGCAGCAGATGAGTTGGGCGCTGAGGTTTGAGGAGCGAGCTGAAACTGTGTGCCATCATCATCTGATATTGAGCTCTGAGCTGTATGACCCTCTGACGCTGGAAGTGATGCTGAAGCGGTCTGGATCTGATCAGGAACTGGTGCAGCCTGTGACTCTGTATGTATGACTGTAGCAGGCGGCTCTAATGATGCAACTAAGGAAGGGAGCATCTCTGTCGTGCCTGTCACTAGAGCAATGGTGGTAGGTACAGGGGCAAGTAGATCTGGCGGAGTAGGGTGCCCTGTTAACTCACTGAATGAAGCACCAAGGCTCCTAAAAACTGAAGTCTCTGGCACTAGCAGCGAAGAAGTCTGAGCTGGTGTGAATCCCGTCTGAAGAGGTGTGAACTACGAGGCTAGCACTGGCGAGGCAAACCACTAGGACACCTGCTCTATAGGTGAAGCAAACTGTGCTGGTGGCTATCCCTAACTCTGAAGCCCACTAGGCTATACAGATGGAGTCATAGAAGTGGTGGCATGCTGACCAAGCTGGGGCGAAGGCTGGGGCGGTGGAGCCCCAATAGCTGTCACAACATGCTGCATAAACCCAAGTAGCTGCTGCTGCATGAGGAGCTGCTGCTGATGCATGACCTGCTGCTGCTGCTGTAGAGCCTGCGTTTGCTGCTGCATAGCTAGCTGCTGTCGCTGGAACTCATTCTGTCGAGTCTAGAAATGTGCAAAGGTAGCAGCGGTCTCCTGAGCCTGGCGAACCTGATCCTGCCTCATCTGCTCAAGTATGGCAAGTAGAGCAGGGTTGGTCTACGGTGCAGGTGGAGCTAAACTGGAGCAACTAGCCTCATGGTCATGTTGACGTGCAGGCATCTGAGGAATGACGCGGTAGTCCTCATCTAAGCTGTCGCTGGGGTCGCTCTCGACCATCCCCTCCTGCTGAGCATCTAACTGCTCCTCCTCAGTAGCTGCTATGCCCCTGATAGTATCATCCTACTAGGCTGCAGTCTCTGGCACCTCTAGACGACGATGTGGTTGGCTAGGTGCTCTTGGTGTACTATGGTGGATCATCTGAGTCAGGTTGTATGTAGGGAACTCTGTAGTAGCACCACTGTACTTAGCTAGCATCTCAGGCAGCCTCACTATAACTGCTCTATGAATAAGAAATGTGATCCAGTGAGCATAGGGCAACTGACGATGACCTCTAAACCCCTCAGCAATAGTATCCTCCATCTCTGATAGAAGGAGATCCCAAATGTCAAACACAGTCTGCTACATCAGGAAGTTTGGTAGCCATAACTGTAAGCGAGTCAAGCCCTCGTGATACCCCATCCTCAGAATCAGGGTCTTTCTCATAATAGCATCCAGCGCTCTAGCTGTAGGAGTGAGATCACTGGGAGTCCTGCTTGACCCCTCGCCAAAAGGATCCTTGAAGCAGTGGTGGACTACATCTGTAGGAGGTATCATACCACCATGAGGGCGTCTGGGAGGCGCTGTCTGTCCATAGAAAACCTCATGTAGCCTGATGGGTTGCTCCTGAATCTTCAGAATCTCCCTAACCCTATAGCTCAACAACCTGTAATCTCTACCTCTGAATGCAAAGTGTATAAATCTGTGGTGCGGGTCAATCCAGAGAGTAGCATAGAACTCATGGACCCCAGATGGAACATATAAGCCAGTCCATCCGAGTAGATCTGTCAGCCCTGGCAAGTAAGATAGGTACTGGCGAATATGCTCTCTAGCTGCTGCTATAATGGACTCAATGTTGCATACCATCTGAGATCTGAAAACTGCCCCACTGTTAAGATATGCATTATAAAAATCTTCCTGCAGTGATGTGTAGAAGCCCTCTGACGCTTTGGCATCCCTCCTCGGCAGGAACCACTACTCAAAGTCCACAAACCTGAGCTGCTGCACCTGCTTGGCCATGGTAGCCCTCAAATCCAAGTGAGTCACTGGAGGTGGACCCTGTGGTCTAGGTGGCGGACGAGAACCCCTCCACCGGGTCTCTGGCCTTGGTGTGACTAGAGCACGGGTATGACCAGACCGACGTAACTGTGGCTAAGGTGTCTGCTCTGTCTCCTCAGCCTGCTATCCCTCCTAAGTCTGCTCTGCTGGCTATGGCTGCTGCTATGACTCCCCCTGAGACTAACTCTCATCAATAGCGACACGCCGTCCTCTAATCATGAGAGTCCCTGCTAGACCACCATGACGGCGCTCAACCTGCTCAAGTGCAGTCCTTTGTGCTGGTAAAAGCTGATCTACGATCTAGACTCTACTCCTAGCACCGCCTGCCTCTACACGCTTTGCGGCTACTGCAACTGCGGCTGCTCTAGCTGTATCTGCATCTGGATATTTCCGCTTCTTTGTTGCCAGCTTCTTCATCACCTTGCCTTTTGGTTCTGTAGGCTAGCGAGGCGGGGGCCTTGGATCCTCATCACCGGGACCACCTCCGACGTTCTTGACACGAGCCATCTGATTAAGCTGAAAAGAACAACTGCCACTGATAAAGATCAACTTCTAACTGTCACTTCCAAGGCTTGGCCTCGATCCGTACTCGCGAGCTTAGCCCCGAGTTGTCTGACAACTGCAAATAGGACCTCAACGGCACCGACTCGCTGCATGATAGAATAGATAGGATATATAAATAAATATAATATATCTAAAGATACGAAACCCTAGGAAGCAAGCAATTAGGAACGAAATTGGAAATGAGGGCTTGCTACCTGATGAACCGATGATCCAAAAAGAAGAGGAACGATAATCGAGGAACCACCGGGAAGCACTAGGGTTTGCAGTGGCGTGGATCAGCGACAGAGGATGTAGGCCACTTCAATGTGGCTCGGGCACGTGAAGTAGAGGCACGGGCGTGGGCTAGGGCAAGAGCTCGACGGCGCTGGAACAGGGGCTCGGCAGCGCTGGTGCTCGGACAGGGCACGGCGGCGGTGGGGCACTGCGCGGACAAGCAGCGGCGCGGGCACAGCATGAGAGAGCGTGGCGGCTCGGGGTGTAGGGGTGCGGCGGCGCGCATGGATGCTGGGCACGAGTGCGGGCGTGGCAGAGCAAGACGGCGGTGCTGGAGGCGGCGGCTCGGCCAATGCAGCACGGGCAAGGGAGCACGGCGAAGTAGGCGGGTTAGGTTAAAAGCGCGCATGGTGATTTCCTTATAAGGTGGCCCCCCAGACGGAATAGAAAAGGAAAGTGAGAAGAATCCGTATCCCGCACGATTTGTACTGATCGGACGCTCCGGTGGCAGCGACCGGACGCTGCCACCCAGCGTTCGGTCGAGTCCAGAGAGGTCCAAAACCCCTAGAATCATAACCGGACGTGTCCGGTGAACCCCAACTGGACGTAGCCAGAGTCCGATGCAAGCTGTCTCCTTCGTCTTCGATCGACCGGACGCTAGATCGCCTTCTGACCGAACGCTAGGAGAACATTGTTTCAGCGTCCGGTCACTCCTCAGCAATAGTTCACCTCCTATGAACTGACCGGACACTGGATATCAGAGTCCGGTGCTGCGTTCGATCACTCTTTTTCCAGCAAATCTTCAAAGTCCTTTGTGCTGCCTGTTCCCAATCAAGTCCCAACTCCAATAAGATCCAAATAAACACCAATTAGGACTGATATGAGTGACCTCTCCCAAACCCTCAAAATTTTCAAAATATTTTGCCTTAGGCTATAATTCTTTTTAAGAAAATAGGCAATAAGAGGGCAATTGAAGATAAATGACAAAGCAACATTCATGCATATGCAATGCAATACTTGAAAGTAAATCTAGTTGCTTGTCAAGTTTGATCCAAGGTTAAGCTTCTTCACACGCTCTTCGACGGTTATCTTAACCATGTTAGACAAGCCCTATTTGCATTACCAAGAATTAAACATGTTGTATATTACAATGCAATGCAAGAGACAACACAAGCTCATTTTAGTGAAGTTGCTAAAATCAAGAGCATTGAGCTCATTCCACAATCGACAAAAAGTCGCCTTATCTAGCGGTTTAGTAAAGATATCCGCCAATTGATCCTCGGTCCTTATACCTTCTAAGCAAATATCATTCTTTGCAACATGATCTCTAAGAAAGTGATGGCGGATAACTATGTGCTTGGTGCAAGAGTGTTGAACCAGATTATTTGCAAGTTTTACCGCACTTTCATTGTCGCACAAAAGAGGTACCTTTTCTAGAACTACACCATAATCTAGCAAAGTTTGTTTCATATAAAGTATTTGTGCACAACAAGCACCCACGGCAATGTATTCTGCTTCGGCGGTGGACAAAGCCACACTATTTTGTTTCTTGGAGGACCAAGACACAAGTGATCTACCAAGCAAATGGCACCCTCCGGATGTGCTTTTTCTATCAACTTTGCAACTAGCGTAATCCGAATTGGAATAACCCACTAATTCAAATATAGCTCCTTTGGGATACCAAAGGCCAATGCTTGGTGTGCGCTTAAGATACCTAAGGATTCTTTTAATGGCAATCAAATGAGTTTCCTTAGGATTAGCTTGAAATCTAGCACACATACACACACTAAACATGATGTCGGGCCTAGATGCGGTTGAATATAGCAAGCTACCAATCATAGAGCGGTAGAGAGTTTGATCAACCGTGTTACCTCCCTCATCTAGGTCGAGATGTCCATTAGTTGGCATTGGTGTCTTGATTGGCTTACATTCATCCATCTTGAATCTCTTGAGAAGATCATTTATATATTTCTCTTGAGAGATAAAAATTCTTTCTCTCATTTGCTTGATTTGAAAACTAAGAAAGAATGTAAGCTCTCTAATCATTGACATCTCGAACTTTTTCGATATCAATTCACCAAACTCTTTGCAAGATTCTTCATTTGATGATCCAAAGATGATATCATCAACATACACTTGACAAATAAAGATATGCCCATCAAGCTTCTTGGTGAATAGTATAGTGTCGACCTTCCCAATGGTGAAACCCTTCTCAATGAGGAAGTCTCGAAGGCGCTCATACCAATCTCTTGGGGCTTACTTAAGCCCATATAACACCTTGGACAACCTATAAACATGATTAGGATATCTAGGGTCTTCAAACCCGGGAGGTTGATAAATATAGACTAGTTCATTAATAAAACCATTTAAAATGCACTTTTCACATCCATTTGATATAGTTTCATTTTATGATGTGATGCATATGCAAGGAGGATACAAATAGCTTCTAGTCTTGCAACCGGTGCAAAGGTCTCTCCAAAATTCAAACCTTCAACTTGAGAGAACCCCTTTGCAACTAGTCTTGCCTTGTTCCTCACAACTATGCCTTGATCATCTTACTTGTTTCGGAACACCCATTTTGTTCCAATGACTCTTACACCTTTTGGCCGCTCTTCAAGAGTCCAAACTTCATTACGGGTGAAGTTATTCAACTCTTCATGCATGGCATTTATCCAATCCAGATCTTGAAGAGCTTCTTCTACCTTAGTAGGCTCAAAGCAAGAGATAAAAGAGTGATGAGCAATAAATGAAGCAAGTTTTTGTGAGCGAGTCATTACACCCTTTGATGGACTCCCTATGATGAGATCTTCTGGATGATCTTATAGTAGATGTGTATTTCTTCTATTGACCACTTGAGGCGGAGGTTGTGGAGCATCAACATCTTATGCTTGTACCACCATTTGATCATAGGAGACATGAGTGTCTTTATTTTCTACTCTCCCATCTTTTTCACAATCTTGTGGCACATTTGATGAAGAAGGTGGATTGATCACTTGTACATCATCTTCATCATCTTGAGGCTTGATGTCTCCAATCGGAATGTTCTTCATAGCCTCCCTCAATGGTTCATCACCTACATCATCAAGATTCTCATGTGCTCCTTGGGAGCCGTTAGACTCATCAAATTCCACATCATATGTTTATTCAACCAAGCCGGTGGCATGATTAAATAGTCTATATGTTTTGGACTTTGATGAGTAACCAACAAGAAAACCAATATCACAACGTCTTTGAAACTTCCCTAGGTGTTGCCGCTTCTTGTAGATGTAGCATTTGCAACCAAACACGCTAAAGAAGGAGACATCCGGCTTCTTCCCATTGAGCAACTCATAAGGTGTCTTGCAAAGGAACTTTTGAAGGAATAGGCGGTTGGATGTATAGCATGCGGTGTTGATAGCTTTCGCCCATAGAGCTTCGGGGGTGTTGTACTCATCTAGCATTGTTCTTGCAAGAGTGATCAATGTCCGGTTCTTTCTCTCAACTACACCATTTTGTTGAGGAGTATATGTTGCGGAGACCTCATGCTTGATCCCAACTTCATCACAATAGGCTTCTATATTTGTGTTGTCAAATTCCTTCCCATTGTCACTTCTAATCTTTTTGAGCTTCACTTCAAACTCATTTTGAACTCTCTTAGCAAACTTCTTGAAGCATGATGCAACTTCGGATTTGTCATGAAGAAAGAATACCCATGTGTATCATGAATAGTCATCAACAATCACAAGACAATAAAGATTTCCTCCCAAACTCTTGTATGTTGTTGGTCCAAATAAATCTATGTGAAGGAGTTCTAGCACTCTTGTGGTTGACATGAAAGCTTTGGTTGGATGAGTATTTGCAACTTGCTTGCCGGCTTGACATGCACTACAAAGCTTGTCCTTCTCAAACTTCACATCCTTCAACCCTCTCACCAAATCATTCTTCATTAGCTTCTTGAGTGAGCTCATTCCAACATGAGCAAGTCTTCTATGCCATAGCCACCCAAGTGTTGTTTTGGTGAATAGACAAGTCTTTAAATTTGCATCTTCGGAGGTGAAGTCTACTAGATATAGGTTGTTGTATCTAAATTCCTTGAATATCACTTGTTCATCATCCTTCTTAGATACAACAACTTCATTCTCGGTAAACAAGCATTGGAAGTCAAGATCACACAATTGTCCAACGGATAGCAAGTTGAAGCTCAATGAAGCAACATATAGCATATTTGAGATAGAATTATCATTTGATATTGCCACTTTGCCTAATCCTTTGACTTTGCCCTTTGAGTTATCTCCAAATGTGATTCTTTCTTGTCCATCTACTTCTTCATCTAGTGAGGTGAACATATGAGGATCACCGGTCATATGTTGTGTGCAACCACTATCAATAACCCAATGACTTCCACCGGTCTTGTAGTTTACCTACACACAAGAGATCAAGCTTTAGGAATCCAAACTTGTTGAGGGCCCTTCACCTTCTCAATAAATGACTTTGCTACCTAAATTTTCTTAGGCCTATTCTTGTTGGGAGGTCCTAAGAATATTACTTTTATCTTTCCACTAGAATCCTTTCTAAGCATATAATGAGCATTGAAGGCAAAGGGTCTAGCATGCTTGGGCAAGGGTTGTGGTGGTAGAGTTTGACACTCATGAGCAAAGTGGCCTTCTTGTCCACACTCAAAACATCTCTTTGGCTTTGGCTTTGGCTTTGATTGTTGTTGTTGAGCTTGAGCCTTCTTCTTCTCTTGATTGGCCACATACCCAATGCCGCTTCTATCCATCTTCATGATGGTGTTCATTAGTAGCTCACTTTGAAGATGCTTGCCTCTTGTGCACTTGCTCAATCTAATCTTAAGATGTTCTTTTTCCAACTTGAGCTTCTTATTCTCTTTCTTGAGTGCATCATTACTTTTATCTTCCTTGAGTGCAACATTGTTTCTATCTTCCTTGAGTTTTTTGTTTTCTTCTTTTAGCTTCTCATTCTCAAGAATCAAGTCACCATCATGATCAAGAGTTTCTAGCACAATGGTGTTGTGGATTTTGAACTCTTCAAACTCTTTCTTGAGCTTTTCATTATCATGCTTGAGCTTGACATACTCATCATAGTCATTGCACTCAACCACTAGCTTGCCTTTGCCACTAGATCCTTGCTCAATGCTCTCATCAATCAAATCATCACATGATGTGGCTATATCAATCTTAACAACATTATTAGTAGCATCATGTGGTTCATTGTGTAAATAGTTTTGAGCAATGACAAGATTATCATGATTAATCTTAAGAGTAATATATTCATCTTTTAGCATGTTGTGGCTAGTGATGAGCTCATTGTGTATCCTCTCAAGTTTGTCATGTTTATCTTTAAGCTCTTTCTTAGAAGATTTGAGCTCCTTAAGTTTGGATGATATAGCATCATTTGCTTCTCTAAGCTCAACACTAGCCTTTTCCGCTACATCACATTTTTGCTAAAAGTGAATCATTCTTAGCTTCTAGCTTTTCATTCTTAGCTCTAGACTTTCTAATGATCTTAGTGTATTTATTTAGCAATTTAATAAGATCATCATAAGAAGGTGATTCATATTCATCATCATCACTATCGTTATCATCATTGCTAGCATGTTCATCACCACTACTATCATCATTTGATACCTTGCGAGCACCCTTAGCCATAAGGCATAGGTGTGTAGAGGATAATGGCGGTTGTGGCGGTGAAGATGATGAAGAGTCAATAACAATGGCGGTCACCTTCTCGTTGTCACTATCATCATCGGATGAGCCAGTAGATAAATCAATGTCCGTGAGCCAATCATCGATAATGTATGCCTTTCCATTTTTCTTCTTCTTGTGGAAGTCCTTCTTCTTGCCATCTCTCTTCTTGTATGGCTTGTTTTTCTTCTTCTCATCTCCTTCTTCATTGCTTGAGTCATCTTTCTTGCCCTTGTATTTGTTCTTGAACTTGTCTTTCTTGGGCTTGGTGCATTGGTGTGCTAGATAACCAAGTTCTCCACAATTATAGCAATCCATATCAGAGATTGGCTTTCTTCTAGAGCTAGTGAAGAACTTCTTTTTTCTTGTCATCAAACTTGATGCCACTCTTATTAAGCTTCTTTAGCATCTTGGCGGTCCTTCTCACCATGAGAGCAAGACTTGCATCATCAATTTCATCATCACTTGAGCTCTCATACTCAATCCTTGCTTTGCCCTTCTCTTGGCTAGCTTTGAATGCTAAGTCTTTTTCTTTCTTCTTTGTAGAGGATGAGCCATCTTAAGGTGTGATGTGCATATACATCTTATGAGCATTGATCTTTCTTAAGATTTGTGTTGGTGTAGCGGTGGAAAGGTCACCTTGATGAAGCACCGTCACGATATGCCCATAGTTGTCAATGTGGAGGACACTCAAGATTTTTCTTACAACATCGGATGGTTGCATTTGAGTGAGTTCAAGCCCATTGACTTTCTCTACAAGAACATTCAAACGAGAGTACATCTCATTAGCACATTCTTTAGGAAGCATCTCAAAAGAATTTAGTTTTTTCATGACGAGATGATAGCGTTCCTCACGCTCACTCTTTGTTCCCTCATGGAGCACACAAACGTCCGACCATAGTGCATGGGCGTCTTTGTGGTTCCTCACCCGGTTGAACACATCTTTGCAAAGGCCCCTAAAGATGGTGTTTCGAGCCTTTGCATTCCATTTCTCGTAATTCAACTCATCGCCTTGTGGGTGTGCGGCATCCCGAGGTTTTGGAAAACCTTGTGAGGCGGCTCTAAGTATGCCAACATCTAGAGCTTCTAAATACGCCTCCATACGGATTTTCCAATATAAAAAATCATCCCCCTCAAAGATAGGATGAGGACCATCCCCGTGAGACATCTTTCTCTAGACGGTTAAGCCTAAATACATGAGCACGAGACTCTGATACCAATTGTAAGGATCAAGATGCCCAAGAGGGATGGTGAATTGGACTAATTCTAAATTTCTTTGCAATAATTAAATCATACGATTAGCCCAATTAACCCCTTGTGCCTAGAAAGTGTTTCTATTGATCTAACGCACAAAAGTTTAGCACCCTATGTTCCAATCCTACTCTAGCATGATAATTCTATGAATGTAAATGATAAGAATTGAATTGCTCAAAGTAAATGCTCAAAGTAAAGAGAGAAGGAGGAACGCGGCGATGTTTTGCCGAGGTATCGGAGAGTCGCCACTCCCCACTAGTCCTCGTTGGAGCACCCACGCAAGGGTGTAGCTCCCCCTTGATCTACGCAAGGATCAAGTGCTCTCTATGGGTTGATTCTTCGACACTCCATCGCGGTGAATCACCCACAACCGCTCACAACTTGAGTTGGGTCATCCACAAGCTCCGTCGGATGATTACCAAGCTCACAATCACCATCAAGCCGTCTAGGTGATGGCGATCACTAAGACTAACAAGCACAGACTCTCACTTGACCACGATAAGCCTAATTAGAAGGGTGGATGCACACTTTGCTACTCTTGATCTCACTAATGAGGGCTCTCTTTGGGATTCTCAAATCTCAATCACCTCACTAGGACCTTGCTCTTCTTGGCACTCTCAAAGGTGTTTCTCAACTGTTGGAATGAGGAAAAGTACCCCCTCACACGAATGGAGGAAGTATTTATAACATGGGTTAAAAAACGAACTGTTATGTGCATCTGCGGGGTGACCGGACGCTCCAGTCATGTTGACCGGACGCACTGGTCAGTTCACCCCGACCTCTAGTGTGTAAGTGGTGACCAGACGCTGGACAGCGTCCGGTCAGCATTGACTGGACGCGTCCGGTTGTGATTTTCCCTCTCTGGATCGTTACTGGAGTCGACCGGACGCTGGCCCTCAGCGTCCGGTCACACCGAATGAAAACGCCTTAGTCAAATAAACTGACCGGACTCTACGCCAATGTCCGGTCACACCGAAGCCAGCGTCCGGTCAGTATTTGACCCTCCATTCACTTCCAACTCTCGATCATACGTGAATGAAGTTTGCTCCATTGAATCTAAGGGCTATTTTGGAGCTACCTAGTGCTAGGTTTAGCAAGTGTGCACCACACCTAACCCACTAGACTCACCTAGGTCAAGCTACCCGTCCATACCCCCCTTAATAGTACGGCCAAAGGAAAAATAAAGTCCTAAACTACTTTAAGTGCCTCTTTAACACCAAACGACACTTAGAACTAGTCCATCCTTAACCTTGTCGTCCATCCTTTGAAAATCGAAACGATTTCCATCGTAGGGGCATGACCACCGTGATTGCCCAATCGATCTCCATTACCGTGACCTAACTTAATTGTCTCTGCAAAACACACGTTAGTCACAGTAATCATGTATTGTCATTAATCACCGAAACCCAACTAGAGGCCTAGATGCTTTCAGACATAATTTAGAATAACATGCCAAAGCATGTAACAAAACCATTGAGACATCTATTTGACTCGAATGTTGAAGCAACAAAAGAAAATCACTAAGCACAATCCGTGGTACCACCACCTGATTATTAACCACAAACTCACTATGCACATATAAAACAAGTATATAAACAAACCAAAGCAATCGTACCGCCCATCCCTCCAAGAAACTCAAAATAATGAACACCGTGCTATGCTAATTGCAGCAAGGCTTTTTTATCATAACTTTTAATTTTCAAGAAGTATGACAGAGGAAAATACATATTAGAAATCTACAAAAAAAAGACCTACAACTTTTGTTTGGATACTTTACATAAATTTGGATACTTTACATAAATTTTAGATGGTACAAGGTGCAAATTATAGCAAAAAACAAATTGTACAATCTTTTTGAAATTTTCAAGGAGCCAAGGACAAAAAAATCCATATCTCCTAGAGCACTTGTCCAAAAATTTTAAAACTTCGTCAGAACATCTATAGTTAGGTAAACAAGAACTTTGTACTTGTATTTCTTCGGAGATTTCATTATTAAGATTAAAATAGGGCAATATCTTCCATTAATAATTTTGAATATTAAAAAACAGCAGCTAATTCAACATTACATATGTGAATGTATACTTTGCTAAAGAGTCTGAATTTTTAGCAAAGAAAGATACCAAAATTACCTATAACATTCTTATTATCCATCTTTGGAGGAAAAAATCAAAATCATAAACATACATGACGGTTAGGCTAGCAAACAACATAACCAACATTAACACTTTAACTGTGATTCTACCTGTCGGTGTTTCATAAATTGCAGACTAGTAAATTTATATGATTGTCGCGCTGCTCTAGAAAGACAATGGTAGCATCCAAAAGACATGAGGATTTATACTGGTTCAGGCCAGAGCCCTACGTCCAGTCTCAGAGATGATCGAGTGCGTGTTCCTCTCTTGAATGCTCTAAAGTTCTTACAATGGGGGTGCAAGAATGGTGGAAGAGGAAGAAGAGCTAGAGCTAGGAGATGGACTGCCTGAAGAGAAGCTCCAAGAGCCATGCTATGATGGAGAATGAGTGAAAATGGTAGAGGATGTGAATCATGTCCCTAGAGAGGGTGCCCTGGCTGCCCTTATATAGATTTTGAGGCTAGGGCATATACAAAGCAGTAGGTTCTCCCGACTGAAGGGTCATGAGCCTGAGGGAGGGCCTAGCTAACTTGGTTTGCAAGCTACGCTGTCTTGAGGTACACGTCTGAACATGGTTGTCGTCATGGTTTTGTGGCCACATCGTAGTATGGTGTGGCGTGGTGCTACAGTGCCAGCCGTGACAGCGCTGTAGGCATGGTGGTGGTTCACCGGCTATCCTGTGCGACATGGTCTCCACCATGGTCTTCATCATCGTCTCCTGATTTCCTAGGGCATCGTACGAGAGTAGGTAACCGCCACCAGGTCATCGTTCGCCTTGTTGGCTTGAGGAGCTAGGAGCCATGATCCCAATCGTCGGGGTCATGGTTCCCACCAGTATGGATGGCCTCTAAGTCAAGGCTCTTGTCATGGATCCCATCCCGCAGTGGGTGGGATCGTACCTACGTCTTGTCGGCCCGTGTTTGGATGGTGGGCTCTGTACTGGTCGTCACCACCGGATGGTGTTGTCTTATCTGTGCAGCGTAGTACAGGAATGGCGTATGACCGGACCGAGGTGACTGCTGTCCCCTCAGTCCTTGACTGCTGTCCCTCGGTCCTTGGGGGATCAGAGTGGCATGCCTACCCTTGTCAGAACGGGTGTGTCTAGCGAAGCTCGACCTCTCCCCGTTCCTCTCAGGGGTCGAGACGGTGGGGAGGCCATGCGTCTTCTTATGCTCTGTGCTCCTAAGTCTGATGAAGGGGTCGTGGCCGACCCCCGCCTTAGCGCTCGGCCTGGTCTTCTTTGATTAGTTGGGCTTTGATCGTTTGGGCCCTTGTCGGCTAGTGTATCGTGGGCTGCTCGGCCTGTTAATTAATCGATGCCCTAAGATACCCCAGGGTTATAACCCCAACACTACCTCCTCTAAATGGCAAACCCCAAGATCAAGAACCATCTAGCACGTCAATTACCAAGATTAAAAGATGACTAATCTCACCTAGAGTTTCTCCAAACTTAGGGCATCAACAAAAAGATGGAAAAAATCAATCACCCAATGTACACCACAACTCGATTCTATTTTTCTATTTTTTCATTGTAATTCTATTGTGTAGGAGGTGCTAGAGAAGAATAGGACATTGTGGGGGGGGGAGAAGGCATTAGAGCTCGAACAGAGAGAGAGAGGGCACTGCTTGCTGTGTTGTAGCCCTGTTCTTAGGGATTAAATGGTGGGGAAAATTTGGATTAGGGATGGCCTACCAGGCTACCACACTATGGTAGTGTTTGGATCCATAGGGATTTTAAGAATCTGGATAGAAAACTCTCAAAATCGTAGAATCCCATCAAAACACTAAAGAATTTGTAAGAATTCGAACACGCAACACAGAATCCAAGAAATACCATAGATTATTTTTTTATTTAGAAACCGGATTTTTAGAATCTCATCAACCATGCCTTATCTTAGCCTTAGGTTGGTTGGTAACCAAAACCTGCCACGCCAAAGGTTTGTCGTGCTACAGTTTCTTCGGCAGCTGTTTAGTTCACTGCCACACCTATGGCACGCCAAACTTTCTTAGCACCATACCCCACATGTCATAGACTCATTTTTGTGTCAAACCTTGCCACAAGTGTGGCTTCGATTTTGGTCGCCGCACTTTCTTTGGCAGCCACAGTTTGCCGAAGGTTGGGCGTGGCAAGTTTTGGTCACCAACCAAACAGGTAAGTCTAGGCAAAATACCCGATACCTATTACCGGTACCCGAACCAGGACCCGAATTACCCGAACCCGAGATACCCAATCCTAAATTCGGATAGCAGTTCTGATTGCCCGAAAAAAGTTTGGGTCATTCGGGTAATATCTCACGGTACCTAAACTACCCAAACTACCCGAATATGTGTATGTGTCTTTGTGTTTGTAATGTGTTGTCAGTTGAGCACTTGAACTTATCAATTTATTAGTATATGATTCTCTTTGTTTGAACAAGTGACTATAATATATTATTCTCTGCAAATTGCTGTTGAAATTTATACAAATCGCTGCTGAAACTATATATAAAATTGCTATAAAAGTTTTGTGCAGTTTGCTCTTTTATGTGAATTCGGGTATATCGGGTATATCAAACCCGAACCGAATTATCGGGTACCCGAAATTTCGGGTAATGTTTTTTCGGGGTGAATATCATGCTACCAATTTTCATTATCCGAATTTTGAATTACTCGAATTACCCGACAAAAAAAAATCGGGTAACCCGAACAGGCCCTAAACCACTCCAATGGTACTTTCTTTAGGCACAACAGCGTGCAAGCATAGGTCATAGCTAAAATTTCACTGGTCAAGTCTTGTACGCTCCTTTCCGGCCAATCGTGGAAGATCAAACTGGACCTGTTCGGCTAGCTGTTTTAGAAGTGTTGTAGCTGTAAATTTACACGGTAGCTACAGCATTTGATGTCTTACGCAATCAGCCGCGGCAGGCGCTGCTGCTGCCAAACAAAACAGGCGAAATTTGGCTGGCCTAAAATTTGATACGCCAGATTCAGTCAGCAACTAAACGTGCTCCTAGCTCAACTATTATAGCGGATTTTTAGCTGGCTAGTTTAAAGACGTTCCATCAAACCAAATACTTTTTTCCATTTTAAATTATATAAATTATTTTGTTTTTTCTATATCTAATAATAAAGACGTAAAATTTCTTTCCATTTTTTGTATGGCCTCTCCTGACTAATCCGGTGAATGTGAAGACTGTCTCAGTTCGTATCCAATGTTGTGCTTGTTTTGGAAATTGATGGCCAAACGACGCCGTATCGTATACGAACGTGACTTCTTCTTCCTGCAAAATACTAATAGGGAGAGCAGGCCGGGCGGTTGGTGCTTTTCCTTTTTTTATATTTATTATTTATTATATATATATGCGGGTAGAGGACATGATTCTTTCCGCTTTCTACAAAACACTACACGGAAGCTCATAAAAGCCCCGGCCTCCCTAACATCACTTGGACATCGGATTGGGGATTGAGAGCGTGGCGCTGATGAAGTCAGCAAGCACAGGAGCTCCAGCGGCGGGCTGAGGCACAGCGCTTTGGCCGTGCGCGCACGGGAAGGTTACAGGCGAGCGTCTTGGGATTGCGCTGGTGCATCCAGAGTGTGGCGGCGTAGAAGCCCTGCTGTCGGACTTGCCCGCGGCACACTGCGGAGGATCGCAATAAGCTTGTGCGCGGTGAGCGGGTCGTGTGCACACGCAACGGTGACGAGCTGGCACACGCGCTGCGCCGGGGTGTCAGGGTCGTCGGAACTTGGAACTCGCGTAAGTGGCTGAGTTGTTTTCCGTCCGCGCCATGCGGGGCCTCTTGGCGCCGTTGGAGGCGTGAGAACCGGCTGGAGGGGTCCTCGTTGTTGCAGCAGGCATCGAGAGGTCGAGGAATAGGTCGCAAGCGGAGATTGCACCAATACATCGTTGAGATAAAAGAGAATCTCAAAATTAAAAGAATATATGTTTAGTGCATCTTCAATCCTGAAAATTTTTATTAAAAGGAGTCAACATGAGCTGCAAAAGACGCCTCCTTGTTCTAAGGCGGATTGTGAAGTAAACTTGCTCTGAGAAAAGTTACAAAACAGTAGACACGACTACATGACACGGTTCTCATTTAGGATAAGTTCATCCATTGTAAACCCCATAACGTAAGGACATATGAAGAAAAAGGTAACTAAAGAAACTATCTAAATATCATTCACTTACATATTATTCTTCGTCTAAAATAAGGTCTTCTCAGAAAAAGAAAAGATCTGTGAGAAATAGGAGGATTGATTGTGCCCATACACACGACTCTATCGTGTAATAACCCTCATGCTACTGGTAACATAATGGCCCTATTCGCTGGTGTGAAACTTAACTGTTTTCGGCTGGTTTGTTGTGAGAGAAAAATACTGTTCAGCTGGTTTGGTGAATAGTAACTTGAGAGGAGTTTCAGAAAACACTGTTTTCGGCTGGTTTGTTGTGAGAGAAAAATACTGTTCAGCTAGTTTGGTAAACAGTAACTTGAGAGGGGTTTCAGTCGGCTGGCTGGTCTCGGTCAGACCAGCGAACGGCCCCAATATATTGTACGAAATATTTGTTAGTAGAGAGAACGAGAGCGATAAGTAGGTGAGGTGTAGAAGTGGATTCTAGTCCATGGATTACAATGAGATAGACACGTGTAGCGCGGGAACAGTGGAAGAGGGAGGGAGGGAGACTCTCGTGGAAGTGGTGGAACCGTCGCGAAGGAATGCGACCGCGCGGCGGAGCGAACCGAGTCAGCCACCCCGGACCTCGGCCACGTCGCGAACTCTCTCGAACGAAGCCCCAACGGCCTCTTCTTCCACCTCTCCTCGGAGGCCCCCGCCCCCGTTCTCCGCATAAATACCGCGCGTCTGGCCCCCTGCCGCGGCATTCAGAAAGGAAGAACACGCAAGGAAACAGAAGCGCTCACGAGAAGGAAAGGGAAGAGAGAGAGAGAGAGAGAGAGAAAGAGGACGACGACGGCCTTGGGACCTGCGGACCGCATCGCTCGCCGGTAGCTGACGTCACTCGGCCCTGTGGATTTTTCAAGTGGTGGCTCGTCTGTCTGATCCGCGCTCTGCTGCTTTTTCTCCGCCCCCCGCATTGTAAGTGTGCCCCCTCCTCGCCTCGCCTCCCATTTCCCCCCCTATCTGGAAATTTCTGGATTAGGGTGGTTTTGGTGCGTCCGATTCAGTAATGGGTTGCTCCGGGTGCTGCTCCCGGCGTTTCTTGGAAACTATCAGAATGTGGTGTCCGCGGTTCATGCTTACGTGCAGTCTCGAAAAGTTCTGCTACTTAAGCCCGTGCTTTACTCACAAACCTTCCCTTTTTAATCAAGAAGAAGAATAGAATTACGGATTGTTTATAGCTAAAAATGATTTACGGGAAATTTTCAGTAGACTTCGATGGTCAATGCTTTGAGGTGTATTGGAATTTGGAAGTGATCGATTCATGTACTAAGTTGAAATGTGCTGATTTGTTCTTTTTCACTCACTGCCTAATTAAACTGTCCTATTTTTTGGTTGTGTGTATTTGGCCCTTCATTACTAAGTAGGAGGAACAGCATGCTTCTTTGGCGTCGTGCCTTCTAAAATCAAGATACTTTTTCAGAGGAATAACCCAGATGCTTTGTGAACAATTGTGGATTTTGGGTGCACCTGTGACCAATTGATTAGGAATCATGTCAGTCATGTCTAGGGAAAAACAATAATATGCTTATGCATAGAAAAATTGGGAAACAGAGCGATCTACAGAGATTCGTATTATTCACAAGGTGCCTTCCCCTTTTGTGCCTCCTTCCATAAACTGTTGCTATGGGTATACAATAAGGAACTCAATTTCTTGGTACTTGCTTGTAATAATACCACTTCAGAGTGTGAATGTATTGGTTTATTGATCTAGAAATGTTCCATGTTCTTCCACGGGTTTAACATCATTGGTGGATGTTGACTATCTACATATGCTGGCAAAAAATTAGTTATTTCAGTTCCTTTTGATTTCCGAGTTAGCGTGATGTTTCACTGTTGATCAGTTGCTTGGTTGTATTCATAGCTCCACAAACTATATGCAAGCTGTTCACAGGTCTCTTCTCCACTGTTGCAGGTATCACAGCCATTATACCTGTTCACAGGTCTAGGCATTTATCCTACCAGTACATATAGACCAGTAATAACTAATATGTATCCAGCAAACCACTACATGGATCCATACCACTCGCACTACAGAAATCATGCTCCTTACCCATACTATCCTCCTCCTAGATGGGAAATCCCATCCGGTCACCCACGGGCAATGGATTCATCTTATTATTATCGGCCACCAAGCTGTGGAACTTGGCTGTACAATCATGATATGCATCATTCGCATCCTTCTGAGTTCCATGCTGCTGCAACCGAACATATCCTCCTGATTACTACAGTTTCAGACCCCCATTCCCTCAAGAACTTCCACCGCCTCATTTATACTATCATGGGCCATTTCCACAGCATCCGAATGCATGTCCTTCTTACTTTGTCCCATCACATCCCTACCCTGTTGATCATACACCATATGGTTGTGACAAGTTCAAGAGCCATTGTTGTGGATGTCCAAATCATGTGTGCTCTGGGGCTGAGAAGAGCAATGTGAAAATTGAGGAAGAAAGGCCTGATGTCAAGCTTGAGAGTGAGCACAAGAATGCTGATAGCAGCAGTATAATTCAACACCCAAACAGCAAGTATCCGTTCATATGGCTGCCATCAGGCAATATTAAAGGCAAGGAGAATGGAGAGCATTATGAATTGTCACCTCAGATTTTAAATGAATGGGCTCCTGAGAATAGCAAGAGGTTAGGGGATGTGAAGCAACAAGAGCAAGATAATCAGAAGGGGAAACAGTTCCAGTGGCCAGTAGTTTGGATGCCAGCAGGATATGATGCGCCGAAGCAAAAGGCTAAAGAGATGAATGACACGGAAGAGACCTCAAAATCCCCAAAGATTTCTGAAGAGGCTCCTCAATCACCCAAGATCAAGATCATTCCCCTGTCTTGGTTTGAGAATGGTCATCATCATGATCAGAAACCGGCTGCCAGAAATGGCTCTGGAGACCACAACAACAGATCAGCAGTGAAGAACCAACCTGTGGTTACTGATCATCAAGACAGCATGACACTGGAAGGAAACCCGAAAACCACTCCAGCTGTGCCCAAGAGTGCAAACGATGAGAAGAAACCTCTAAGGGAAAACTGCAAAACCACTCCAGTTGTGCCAGAGAAAGAGATTAATGAAAAGAAGGCCAGGACTTACAGGACCATTCCAGTCATGAAAGAAAGTGATGAAAAGAAGATTGGCATGAGGGAAAAGAAAGAGGCAAAGGAGGCAAACAGTGCTGAAAAGGTAGAAGAAAACAGGAAAACAAAACACAGTGACCCATCAATAGTTAAGCATTCAAAATTGCCCCCAGTATGCTTACGTGTGGATCCCTTGCCAAGAAAGAAATCTGGAAATGGTTCTTCTAGGTCTCCTAGCCCACCAACAAGGAAGGATGCTGGCAACGTGAAGGACATGAAGGACGCCTGGAGCCAGAACCTGGAGCCTAAACAGTCTGGTACAAGTAATCATATCACTGTGTCCGAGGTGAAAGAAAAGTCGCCTTATGAAATGAAGAAGGAAATTGGGTTTAGCAATGAAACAGTGCAAGCTGCTGCTGTTGAACATTCACAGAAGGAAGAAGTTCCCATGAGTAAAGATGACCAGAAGGTACAAGCTGGTAGCACTATAGTTGGCGCTCAAGAAAATACAGGGGCGAAGAGCTTACAGGGAGGTGATGTGCAAGAAAATGCTGGTGCAGGGAGCTTGAATGGATGTGACAAAAGCAAAAATGAAGATGGGACGGTGATTGAAAGTGAAGCTGCAAAAGATGATGCCAGCACATATAGAGTTAATTTGTCAGAACCAGATGCTGCAGTCCGTATTCAGTCTGCATACAGAGGGTATGATGTTCGAAGATGGCAACATTTGGATAAGCTCCGGAAGATCAGGCATGTGCATGAACAGATGCAAGGTGTGAAGAAGCAGCTTCAATGCCTTGAAGATTCTTGCAATAAGCCAACACAAAAAGAGCAAGTGGCCATTGGTGAAACTATTATGAATTTACTCCTGAAGCTTGACACAATCCAGGTATGTTTTTCATTCCAGCCTGTTTTTTCTATGAACAGCATATACTCATTTCTTTTTTTGGTAAACTCTTTTGGTACTAGTTGGGTTGGTTCTAAGACCTTGGTAGTATTGACACAGGGCTTGCATCCAAGTGTAAGGGAAGCTAGGAAGTCTGTTGCTCGAGAACTGATTTGCTTGCAGGAGAGGCTTGATACTCTATGCAGAGCACCATCTGGGGAGTTGGATCACACAAATAGTAATGATGATGAATCTGAGAGGACCGAGGGCATTATCCAAACTGCAGCTCCTACTGTAACAACTGAAGCTTCTGATAGAGTAAGTGTTGCTTGTATTAATAATGTTCTTTAGCCTTATTTTGCAATTGTTCAGTAAGCCTTATTTACGCATGATGATGCCACAAATTGCTTGATGTACTAATTCTACCTAAAAGAATCTCAGCAGGAGAGAGCTGTTGAAATGGGTAAGGTAGAAGAATCATCTTCAGTGACCATGGAGCCATGCAACGCAGTTCCATCTGGAGTTTCCTGGGAGGTGAGGCCAGATGCAGACTCCAGTGAGGAGAAGAATGAAAAACAAGAGTCATGTAGCACCACAGTGGACCAAGCACATGAAGAAGTAAGTCAATTTTGATTTCTATTGTTGGCACTCTACTGTTGCAACCTTGGTAAGGTTTTGGGTTGTTTTGTTAAGGATGGGATTTGCATTTTACCATTATAAGCAATTTGCATTAGGCGTTCAGCGGGCTTTAATGCTTGCTAGAGAAGAGGCACGGCTGTGGGGATTGGCTGGTGCCAGGGGGATTCAGCTGCTTGCTGTATGATGTAGGGCCAGCTTGTGGTAGGGTGGTTCTAATCTATAACTAGTGCTAACATAACTTTTTTTCCTTGGGTTTGTGTGCGTGTATGTTGCATCCTTATATTATTTTGTCCTATTGTAATGGTATGCAGACTGCGTGTTGGATAAAAGAAAATTGCATTAGTTATGAAGTGTGATAGGCATAATCCACTATGCTTAAAGAAGTAATGCTACCTTCAGAGTAGTACTAACCCAGAAGAAAAAGGAAAGTAATCATCATTGTCTTAGTTGTTTGCATCTGATTTATTCATGAAAATTGACTTTAATTTACAAGTAGGATTTAACTATTCATATTCAACAGGGGAAAGCTGAGGGACATATTGAATTTCTGGTAGCATCATCGATGGATATGATAAGTGATGAAGCTTTTACAGAACATCCCACTGACAACCAGGAGCACGGAATTGGAGAATCAAATGTTAATTCAGTGGAACAAGTGACTGAAGAAGTAAGTCGTTTGCTTTCATACTACTGATCATAGTTTAAGAAGATACCTTACCTTGCAAATGGGTACTGATAGAATTGCTGTTGTGTCAACAGGAGAAACCAGCAGCTGAGAATGAAGTAAAAGAGTCGTCATTAGTGAATTCCACGGCGCCATTGTATGATACAGCTTCGTCAGGGGATTCTAGTGGACTGAAACAATACACAGCTTCAACCGATCAGAATCTCTATGCTGAATCAAATACAGGGTTTTCTCCTGCATCCACTGAGGACATTGACATAAGTGCTCTGACTGCATCTGTGGAAAGTGAACTGGCAACTGAGAAAGTAAGTTATCTTATTTATTTGATGATAAGCTCTATAGTGATCATATTTTTTGAACAACAAATTAATGCTGTATATATGAAAACAGGATGGCCCCGTTGACGGCCAGGTGCATGAAACTGCAGCTCTAGAAAATGTGGAGCTGAAAGATGATGTTTCTTCTGCTGAAAATGAGCATAACAAATCTAGCAGCCCTGTTGTTCATTTGGAGGATCCACTGGTACCTTTGAAGGACGTAGAGCAGCATGGTCTAACTCCTGCAAAGAACTTTGTTGTATCTGAAACAGAAGGTCAACAAGAAGCCAGGGATATCAGCTTGCAGGTACAAGCTGTGGATTCCATTGAAGATTCAGGCAAAGTACCAGATGGAACCACAGAGGCTTCGACCAATGATGATTTAGAACTGGATACTTCTGCAGATGTAGAAAAGCATGATCAACCTACCATGCTGGAACCAAGATTGGATTCTGTCTCTGCCCCAGTACTAACTGTCTTGGATGAGTCTGACGATAAAATGCAATGTGGTGTTTCCGACAAGGATGAGGTACCACATGTGGATGAGAAAACTGAAACTAATGTTGACAGGGTAACCAGAGGTTCTGCAAATTGCGAGGATCCTCTTTTTGAGGCATCAATGAAGGATCCTGACATTCAGGAGAGTCACCCTAGCCATGGAGAAGAGGCAGACGATACAATAGGTGAAACAATCTTCCCTGATTCAGACAGTTGTGAATTATCATGTCCACACGATGGTGGAATCACAGTATGCGAGGGACCTGAGATGAAGGTTTCATCAGAGAACCAAACTGATGCTCAGAAAGATAACATCTATTCAGATGTCTCCGAGACAGATGAATGCACTAAGACTCAGAAAGCCGCTCCAGTAGGCACGGAGGGAGAAAATTCTGCTGAAGATTCTGATGTGGGGGTATCTGAGATGGACAAATGCAATGAGATGCCGAAGGTTGCTCCAGCTTTTACAACAGGTGCAAATCCTGCTGAAGACGAAGCTTCCCTGAAAGAAGACATCACTGTGCAGACAGAGAACAAGGCTTCTGCCTCCCCATCTCCTGATGATCCAAAGGTCAGTGACGAGAAGAAGCTGGCAGAAGAAAACCAGAAGCTGAAAGAACTTCTGCAAAAGCTTCTTGCATCCGGCAATGATCAGGCGGGAGTCATCACAGACCTACGTGAGAAGGTCAAGGCGCTCGAGCGGAAGCTGCCACGCAAGAAGAGGCCAAAGGTGAGGGTGCACCGGCCGTCCAGGCATGCGACTGCTAAAGTCCACTGAAAAGATAATCTCTAAGGTTTGAGGTTATGTGTTATGGATCCCATGTTGCTTCTTGTATCCATGTTGTATGTGCAATGTACAGCCACGTTGTGGCACTACGCTTTGTCTTGGACAACACAAAGTGTGGCGTGTTCTGTATTTTGTGTCTGTGTATAATGCATCCGACTTGATCTAGTGTTTTGTGGGCAACTGATTGGGACAAATGTAATCTACATATCAGGTTTTAATTTGCATAATCTGAAACTGGTGAAGATACTGTGCTAGTGTTGCACTACAGTATACAGATGCAGGCAGTGTTGAGCAAAGCTTTCCTAGAAGATTTTTGACACTGGTGCAGATTTGAAGAAAGCTCCTTCACGGACGCAGTGCCTGTTCCACTACATACAGGGTTATGTAGCTTTACGCCACAATCTGTGGTGAAGATAGGCATATAGGGCATATAGCTTTTGTGTGTTATTTTCATTTTGCCTGCTCACTGCATTTCGCTTTCTGCAGAAAAGTTGGCTTGGAAGTGGCAGCTGGGCTTGTTGGATTCTACTGTGCTTGTTTTGCGTTCTGTTAGGTAAATAATTGATCTATGTGCCTCCTTTTCTGCCATATCCTTAATTAGCCAATTGACCTGTTGCAGTGATTGATTCTATGCTATGAAAAAGTGCTGTCTGATTTTTGAAAATTCCACCTGGAAATTTACGATCGTTTACGACAAGCCACAGCCAAACGAACAGGCTAATACTGGCTCTCTGTCTTTGAAATTCCACCTACATAGTACGTGTAAGATAGCAGATGCAGGTCAAAGCAAAAAGGTACTACAACCTCTGGCTCTGTGCTTGTTGTGTGGGAACTGTGGAGTGAGAGGAATGCAAGAGTATTTAGGCACAGGGAAGCTTCCACCATTTCACTTCTAAACAAGATGCAGGGAGAGGCAGAAGCTTGGTTCAGGCGGGTGCTAGGTGCATTGCACCTCTTCTTGGCGGAAAGTAGTTTTCCACCGTTTTTGGACTTGATTGATTTTTAGTCTTTCCATATTAGCAAACCTGTAACTCCTCTTTCTTTTATAAATAGAAATTGGCACTGTCTCATGAGTTTCGTTCCCAAAAAAAAGGTACTACAACAGAATGTAAGCCTGAATAGTTCTGCATTCAAGTTACCTACCACTATATATGGCCATGCAGCCCAAGCCCATTGCCCAGCCCGAAGCCTGAATAGTTCTGCATTCTGGAGGAGGAGGCCGTGCTCGGCCTCCCCCAGCAGAGCAGCCCGCCCTCCGGAAAGCTGCCTATGCCCCACCCCCGAACCCTAACACCCTTCCCATGATGATGGGCTCTGCCACTCATTCTCCCTCCTCCCCCGTTTATTGGTTCAGGCAGGCAAGCCATGCCTCCACCTCCACTCCACTTCCTCCCCATCCCCATGCCGCCTCCAGAGCTCCACCTATATAAGAAAACAGAGAGAAACTTGAGACGGCGCCAACCCCGCTCTTCCTCGGCTCCTCCCGTCCCTCGACCACGCTGAAGTCCAAGAGAGAGCATGAGCAGCCAACGCCGCCTCCACATCATAAGATATCCTGTCGTTGAGCGGAGCGGCCACGTCGCCCTTCACGCCTCGATCAGCACATTGTCAGCTCGCCTTCACGGATCCCTGATCGTGATCTGGGAGCTCGCCGTGCCGCCGCCACCTCCACTCCTCGCCTCCCCTCCTCCCAATTTGGTGGGCCTCGGCCGCCCGATCTGCTAAAAAGGCCGGGCCCATCGGACGGCCCGACCGCTAAAAAGGTCGGGCTCATCCCCAAAAGTGTGGGAGGCCTCGGGCCGTCGGCCGAGCAAGATGGATCAGGTGCGGTATGGCCGGTGGCCCGATGGGAGCGTGCCCTATCGGGCTGTGCCTAGCTGCAGTTGCCCATGCCGGTTATCGTTGGCCATCTATTATCTCCCGGAGAGAAAAGCTGCTATGCCAGCGAAACCAACCAAATGATGATGGGCTCTGCACTCATCTTGTTTATTGGTTCAGGCAAGCATGTGGATCCCTTGTATATATAGAAGAAAACAGAGAGAAACTTGAGAAAAGAAGGTGAGAGCATGGCCAACATCATAAGATATCCTGTCGTTGGAACACACTCATCAGCACATTGTCAGCAATTCATGCCATCCCTGCGTGCTCTCGCAACAAATGTAAAATACCCAAACTGACCGAACCCTGTGGACCATCATCCAGGTTTCCCAAAAGTGTGGAGGCCCTCCAGTCCAGTAGCATGCTGAGCACCTGCTGGTACCGCTGCAGTTGTCAAGGTTATCTGTTTATCTGGACAAGTGTATGTCTTTGAAAATTAATCCATCTTCCATGTGCTGATAATAATATTTGCTGGGAGAGGACACTGGAGAGCGTCTCCGCTCATGTGTTACTACTGTTATGTTGATTTTCTCAACCATTTGCTCTGCCTGCCAGATTTTGATCAGCCAGATTTTGGCTTGAACCAAACGAAGGCCAAAATGTTGGCCAGCCAAAACAAAGCCGAGTTTTGCCTCCTCCGGCCAAGACCCAAACAAACCCTTTATGCCGTTACTATTCTTTGCAGATGTTGGTCCCCTCGAGTAGGGAAAGTCTGGAGACTGAGACATTCAACTCAACTAATCCGATTATTGCTTTCGAGCTGAAAATCTAGGTGTTCCCCACTTCCCATAAGAAAGTAAAAAGTGGTGAGGCGTGACTGTTGATACAACAGTGAGGTTTTTGGATTTCAGTTTCGTCCGTAGGATGGACATGTAAAGCCGGCTGACGCTGAACACAAGTTCAATTTCTTGTAAATGACCCATAATTTGTTCTCTTTTTTCTACAAAAGTAAATGTAAAGTGCTATGAAATTTGAATTTTTTTTTGTGTGCCTGTGCATAACGGACAGCTGCCCTCTAACAAATCCACGCTCATTATTATTAGGCCCCTTTGGAACAAAGGACAGGAATCAATTCTTTATTCTCACATGAAAAATGCAAGGGAACACAAAAAAAATCGTCTTCCAAAGAGGTTTTTATACTTCCATGTAAAATATAATATATATTTTTTCTCTCTGATCATTTGTTAGGTTTCAAGAACGAAAATGTATGGAAAAAGAGATGGACTGAAGGAATCTTTTTTTCCCGGGATGTTCTGTTTGGAGTCACATGTGATCTTCTCAGGCGATCATTTGTTAGGTTTCAAGAACGAAAACGTGTTAGAAGATTTGGGCAGGCCCAAATAATAATTTCAAATAAATACCAAAGGCTCATTCACACATACATGATATGGTAGGAAACTTTAATCCGACATTGCTACTCTAAGAGGAGTGAGACCAACTTAAATAATAGAGTTGTCTCCATCTAGTTGAAGCTATTGAGGAGAGGAAAAGGAAGAAACACACGTGATCGCCTCGCCTCGTCGGGCGGGGCGATGGGCATGGGCGCACAACATGCGCGTGAATGGCAAGCAATTATTCTCGCATTAATGGTGATGGTGATTGTACTAGTTGCTCTAGTTGACTAACGGCAGGTCAATCACCTTGATGTTGTGATTGCGCGGCTAATTACTTTTCCTAGCTATGACGCGTGTATATATTGGGACGAGACTTGCCGCCGACGTGTCATCGATGCGGGAGAGCAGGTCTCCGATGAAGTCTACGTCCCCTCGTGTCCCTGCACGGAGTAGGGGCCATATCAGTTTTTTTGGGGAAGTGCCGTCGCGAACTGCTCGTTGGACGTCTTCTTCACCAATCTCCATCGACGGTTTGCTTTGTCTTCTTTTGCGCTTTTGCTAGCGCCGACAACTCCACCGTAAGAATGTCTACTCTTTCTCTGTTGTTCGTTCTTGTGTTCCTTCTGTTACTAGCACTAAAGAGTTTGAGTTTGCCTCAGATCCTAGTGCTAGTGTTAATTCGCACACCTATGCCTTATGTTGTTGTTCTTTTCCTCAATTTCGAAATCATTTTATGCATCACTAAATTGCTATTATTTCCAACAAAATGTATGGAAAAAGAGGTGGGCTAAGGTATCTTTTTTTTCCGGTGATGTTTGGTTTGGAGTCACTTGTGATCTTCTCAGGCGCTCCTTTGCTATGCTTCTACTCCTTGCTCCTTCGTGTTAGAGTGCGTAGTGGATCCGACCCAGCTCGCTATACCCATGAGCCGGCGCCCCTCAGGCCCAAGACAACCCACACATATCAAGGCCTTGGGGCTAACTCAACACAAAAGACTAGTGTGATAGGTGAAGGCTGTCCCCATCTTATATGTTGTGTTCCCCCACGATCAATTTTCGATGTGAGACTAAACCTAACAATCTCCTCCATCACACGAGCCCAACTATTCACATCACACAACCTCTTACGATCTCCGAAAGACGTTTTTTAGGCCTCAAGTCTAACGCTACATCACACACAACCTGTGTGACCTCCGAGACTTTAACGGGCTCTCCTTTCATCATGTGACCCTTGAGATTTTCTAGGTTTTCCGACTATAGACTTCGATACAACTTATTAGGGATGGCGATAATCCAAAGTAATAGTGCTGGAATCATCACATCCCATCTCGTCCTGAATCTTTAGAGAATATATTCTTTGTCCTTTTTTTCTTCAAGTGCATGTAAGCTATAGGTACATTTTGAAAAAAAAAATTGTTCTCGTGCACGGACAACTGAGCCAAAGAAAAAATAAATATCCCCTCTAATTAATCCATGTTTCTTCATTGTTATTTTCATGTGAAATACAGAACATTTGTTTTTATATCTTAATCATGCGATTGTATCCAAGGACGAAAAGAGATGGGTTAGAGCGATCATTTTTTGTGTGTTATTTAGTTTGGAGTCATTCGTTCCCTTAGGGAATATTTTCTAAAGATTCGGGACTTACCCATCCGCTCGTTCCCTTCATAGACGTCAGTGACCGTATCCTTCTTGCACACGCCTCTGTCGCCTCTCAGCAGGCCTCCATTCCTCTTGTTGCTCCTCCTTGGCCTCAGCCCCCACCCCCAGCCCCTTTCAGCAGAGCCCCAGCTGCCCTCAGGTCCCTGAGAGCGGTTCAGGTTTTTTGGTGACACCATTATCATTTGGCCTCGAACACAATTTGCATACATGCATGCGGAGTTACATGCCACGGGATGTGACGCTGACACTTCTTTTGCTTGAGAATGCGCTATGGCCCGGTGTCAAGGGGTGAAAAGCAGCTAAGTTCAGCATCTCCTTCAACGTTGAATCAATCCTGATCTTTGAGAGTCTCTCTTGTTCCACAGTTTCACCAGTTTAAACAGCTTGCCACGTTTTCCTAGTTCTCTTGACTGCTTGCAGGCCAAAGCTTCATGGAACATGCATCAGAGCCTTTATCATACCACTTTGTGCTGCGTAAAAAGGTTGACACACGAAGTTGCTTGTTTGCTTTCCATAGAAAGATCACAACGGCTTCTTCCATCTCTTGACTGCTCTCTCCACAACTTCATCTTTGTGGTTCAGCTGCCAAAGATCAAAGGCCGTATCCCTGGCCCAAATCACCGCCTGATGGATAGGCATAGAGAGTTCGCCATGGCGCCGTTTATTACGCATCATCCACAGCGCCCACATACCGCACAGATGATCGCTCGGTCTTGCTTTGTGCATAGATCCGACAACAGATCCAACGCCCAGGTTGTCGGATTCAGGTTAGGCACCTTCACTTGCGATTGTTATGAACGACATATAGGAATATGAAGTAAAGAATCAAGCCACAGAGGAGACACACGATTTAACGTGGAAAACCCCTCCGATGTGAAGGGAAAAACCACGGGCACCAGCCAGCAACAATCTCACTATCTCAAGAGTTTTGGGTTACACGCCTATGGCGACTTACAAGAGAATCAAGTCTCCACGAAACCCTAGCAAGGGTGTATATACCGTACCGTACCAAGCCTCCGTGGAGACTTGATTCTCTTATAAGCCCGGCCTATATACCGCTCCGCTCCGTCAAAAGCCCGACCTATATCCTGGAGTGAATTTGGAACAACTCCAACAGCGATGACATCTTGGTCTGTTCCCAAAAGAGCTTTGCCACCATACAGTCTAGAAGAACATGTTTGATAGACTCCTCCGGATCACCACATACTTCACAGGTGGAAATCGGCTCCACATGTCTTCTACATAGCTCTTGGAGCGATGGTAGAAAATCATTCAAAACCCGCCACCAAAAAACACGCACTTTAGGAGGTACGTCCAGCTTCCATACCTTCCTCCACAATCCATCGTCAGATGTGCTGGGCATCTGAGAGAAGAGATCTTCAGACTTCCTCTTATACAAGAGTTTGTATGCTGAACGCACCGTGTACATTCCAGACCTCTCCAAATCCCAGGCCCAGTAATCTGAGTCACCTCTGCCGATTGGTTGTTTCTTGATCGCTGCTGCATCAATGGGCAGAAAATGGTCCCGCAATAGACCTTCATTCCAAGAGCCATCCTGCAGTAATTCAGAGACAAGAACTGGATGCTCCTCGCCTCTTGATGTGATCGGCCTAGCTCCAAAATGATCCAGGATCCACCGATCCCTCCATATCTCTGTGCTCTCTCCATTGACTACCCTTCTTATCAAGCCATGTTGCAACGCCTCACGGCCAGCAAGGATAGCCCTCCAAGTATTGCTGGCATGTTTTTTCCTAGTAGCTCGCATAAATTCCGTGTCATGATAGTATCTACCTTTGAGTATTCTTGCACATAACGAGTCCGGCCTGATGATCAGCCGCCATCCTTGCTTCCCTAGCATTGCAAGGTTAAAGCACCTGATATCCCGGAATCCCATTCCTCCTTTGCACTTGGGTTGGTTCAGCCGCTCCCAACTCATCCAATGCATTTTCCGATTATCCACCGAGCTGCCCCACCAATAATTTGCTATCGCAGATTTCATCTTCTCGCAAATATTGACCGGTAACAAGAAACAGCTCATAGAATACGTTGGGACTGCTTGGGCGATCGACTTTGTCAATATTTCTCGTCCCGCACAGCTAGCCTCACGTCCACACCAGCTTTCTATCCTTCCTTTCACCTGGGCCGGCAGGTATTCAAACACCTCAGCCGTGTTCCTACCCACCTCAGTAGGTAGCCCAAGATACCGTTCAGCTAAGGCCTCCTTGTGGATATTGAGACCGTGGCTGACCACTTGCTTCATGTCTTGGGTACAATTCTTACTGAAAAACATGACCGACTTGTCCCGGTTCACCAACTGCCCCGAGCCACGGTGATACACTTCCAGAATCTCCCTAAGTCTGCTAGCCCCTTCCTGCGATGCTTCAGAAAAAACTATACAATCATCCGCAAAAAGAAGTTGCGATATCCAGGGGGAGTGAATACCAACTCAAATACCCCTGGATAAGTGCATTGGACGGACCAACAGCTTTTAGGAGACAAGAGAGCCCGGCCTTCAGAACACAAGAGAAAAAGATAGGGTGATATGGGGTCACCCTGCCTGATGCCCCTCGATGGTCTGAAGGTGTCAGTCATAGACCCATTGATCTTGATAGAAAAGGAGACTGAAGTTACACACCTCATGATCTGATGCACAAAGTCCACGTGAAAACCCAATCTCAGCATGATCTTCCTCAAATATTCCCACCGCACAAGCCCCAGATTTTCCTTTCTTTCTTTTAAAATAGTGGATACACTCGTAAGCTATCAATACATTATCTGTTATCAAGCGTCCAGGCACAAAGGCACTTTGCTCCTCAGCAATTATCTCATCTAAGAATTCCCGCGGCCTCAGAGCTAACACCTTGAAGCAAATTTTGTACAAAACATTACACAAGGAGATAGGACGGTACTCTTTCATTTCCTGCAGATTCCTTGTTTTTGGAATTAAGACAATGGTTGTACTATTGAGATCATCTGGAAGAGTACCTCCATTGAGAAAATCCAACACTGCCGCTGTAATATCATTACCCATCAGCTCCCAATGCAATTGGTAGAAGCCCGCCGTTAAGCCGTCGGGGCCAGGGGCCTTGTTCGGCTTCATGAGGCTTAGAGCCTTCTCCACTTCAGTGGCTGAATATGGCCGTGTGAGTCTGCTGTTCATCTCGTCAGTAACCTTCAAGGGAACATGCTCGAGAATTAGGTCCGGCTCCAGATTTTCCTGAGCGGAGAACAGCTGCTCATAGTAATCCATAGCCACCCTTTCCAGATCTTCTTGTTTCGTAGCTATCGATCCATCAGCTCGCTTGAGAACCTTGATCTTGTTTCGTTTGGCTCTCGCTCGCGATTTGGCCTGAAACAAGGCTATGTTGCGGTCACCATCCCACAACCAGTCCAGTCTTGCTCTCTTCCGTTCCATTACCTCCTCTCTTGTCTCGACGGACCAGAACCCAGTGAATGACCCCGAACTTGCTCTAGCTCGCGCCGCAGAGAAGCAAGAGATTTCCTCACTGATCCAAACACGTTACAGTCCCAGTTACTTAGCGTGGACTGTATGTCTCGTAACCTCCTGTTCATGACCTCCAGCCCACCTGCTCTCGGCCGAGTGGTCCATTCATCGCGGATGAGAGCCATGTAGCTAGGATCCCGCTGCCACATATTCTCATAACGAAAATTCCTCTTCCTTCTCCTCCGGTTCAGAGAGTGTTCCAAACATTCCACCACCAAAGCACAGTGGTCCGATGTCGTGGTTTGAACGTGCCATACCTTCACGTCTCTGAAAAGACTTAAGAAAGAGTCAGTCGCCAGTCCTCTGTCAAGTCTCACCTTGATGTTGTGTTCAGCATCTTGACGGTTATCCCATGTGTACGGCAGTCCAATGAAACCCAAATCATTGAAGCCACATACAGACACCGCTTCACGAAAACCTTCCATTTGCCGCTCCCAAGCATAACAGTGCTAGACCGCCCCCCCTAACAGTGCTAGACCGCCCCCAAGCATAACAGTGTTACTGCATCAAGCACCGCCACATCAATGTGAAGTTTGTCATAGCTCTGAAGCTGGACACAAACCTCATCACTCCATAACAGTGCTAGACCGCCCCCCCTACCTTGGGTTCCAACACCCACTCCATGCGCAAACCCCAGTGCATGCCATAAGCCATCCACCTTGTCAGAGAAGTAACGAGTCTCTGACAGAAAAACCACCATGAGACGATGTAGCTCGCAAAGGCTACAAAGATCACGAATTGCCTCGGGTCGTCCCAAACCCCGGCAGTTCAAGCTCAAGATTTTCATTGTTCCCGGCGGGGGCTGTCGCTCGCAGCCACGCCGATCGTGCATTGTGTAAAGAGGTTCCTCTCTTCTGTTTCCTCAACAACTCCAACATGCTGTCCCCGCTATAGTCCTGGCCCCCATCTAGTTGGTTAACTCTCGAGTTCACAAGATCAACCGGGACAATGGCATTGGAGGCCTCTGCCGGCGTGTTGAGGTCTAGCGTTTGCAGGTTTGGACTAAAGGGGGATGAATAGTCCTTTCTAAAATTAATCACGTCGGCTAACCGAAACAAATGCAGAATTAAAACTATCGGTCTAGCCAAGACTACATCCCTCTATCTAAGTTCACAAATACCTTATAAAGATCTTAAATAGGCAACAAAGATGCCGGGCTAGCTCGAGCTCACCTAACAATTCTACCTTGCAAGGTCACACAAACCTATGTAACTAGTACTTTAAACAATCGAGGGAGCTCCTACACAACTAGTGATGCAAAGCGCATAAAAGCTCCTAAGCTCACTAGCAATGCTCAATAACAAGGCTACACAAACCAAATTAGAGAGCGCAAATTACTGAGTTACACAAACTAAGCAATGTGACTAACAAGGTTACTCAAACCAAATTAGTCACGCAAGGAAGCTACTTCTATCCTACACAAGCAAGAAGATAACTAACAAGCTACACAAGCTAACTAATTACAAGAACAACTACACAAGCACAATGTATATGAAAGTAATTACAAGCTTGTGTAATGGGGATGCAAACTAACGGGAAGATAAGGATGACACGATGATTTTTATCCCAAGGTTCACGTGCTTGCCAACACGCTAGTCCCTGTTGTGTCGACCGTTCACTTGGTGGTTCGACCTCTAATTGGTACCGCACCAAGCCCACACGTTGGGCATCGCAAGAACCTACCCGAAGTGACGATAGCTCAATGACACGCTCTACTAGAGTTGCTTTTCGTGGCTCCCACAGGGCGAGCACAACACCTCTCACAATCACTTCTCCGAAGCATCGCACAATCTTCTTTGCATGCTTTGACGGAGACCACCACCAAGCCATCTAGGAGATGGCAACCTTCAAGAGTAACAAGCATCACTGGCTTGCAATTCAAATACCTAGTGCCACTCGATGCAATCTCTTAATGCAATCGCACTAGAATCACTCACTCACAATCGGATCGCACTCTTGCAAGCATAAGTGAGTTAGAGGCTTCTCAAACCAAGCACACACAAGGGCAACACATCTCAAGGTGCTCAACCTCAGCCATGGCCAAACACCCCATCTATTTATAGCCACAAGTGGCTAAAGAGCCGTTGCTCAAAAGCTATCTGCGAGGGCGTCGGACCGGACTGCTACAGTATCGTCAGATTGCTCCTCCTCTCTGTTTGCATGTTAGGGTAAGCCGTCAGACCCAGCCAGCGCATGGTCCAACGCTTCCTGAGCTAGGGTCCAACGCCCTAGTCTTCACTCTTTTCAAGCGCACTCAAGAGTCCCGTTAGACCCTACACCCACTACGACGGTCTGACTCTCACAGAGTTCCTCAACCAGAATTTCTTGCTGAGCCAAGAGAATTGCTGGTTGAGCAAGTTCTCTCTCACTGACATCTCACTAACACGCATGCAAGCTTGTCTCCCGGCACCATTCCTCAACAAGAATTTATTGGTGAGAAATGGAAATTGCTTGTTGAGAGTTAGCACCACTATTTTCACCATTTTAAGTGCTATTTCTTCTCTATTTTCACCATCTTGGCAAATGTGTCAACACCACCAAGTGTACACCACCATGTGCAAGTGTGTTAGCATTTTCACAATCTTTTTCCAAAGGATTAGTGAAAGTGCATTTGCCCCCTATGTGGGTTTTGGTGTATTGATGACATCCAAATTACGAACTAATGAGATCTTAATGAGATATATTGCAGCTTTAGCCCCTTGAAAGATTTAAAAAGTTGATCTAAGATGAAATGGTATCCCTTAATTCTTGAAGTTAAAAAAGCGGATGATCTCAACTCGCTCTCCAAAGTTCTTATCTTTTGTTTTGAGTTTAGGATCCGTCGTACTATAAAGAGGGATGCAAGTTTAGGTGGTGCGAGGAAGATAGAGTGCTCAAGTATAAAAATAAATTCAAAAGAGAGACACTCTAGCACTTCACGAGCACGTAGAATGTCTTTCGGTGACTTAAATCGTCAGAAGTCACGGCTTAAGCCAAAAGTCCCGGTGCCCAGTGACTTAGCCTGCTCGGTGACGCAGACATCGGAAGTCCCGACGTGAGTCGGAACTCCCAACGATCGGAAGTCCTGGCTCTGGCCGGCAATCCCAATGCTTGACATCTTGGCCTACCCGTAGTACTTGTCGTTGGAACTCCCAACGTGCGTCAGAAGTCCTGGCCGTCGAAAGTCCCGACTATCATCGGAAATCCCGACATTGACGTGTTCGCAGTGACCTAGACCTTGCTTTCTATAGTGTTTTCTATAGAGGTAGGAAGTCCCGAGATCTGCGTCAGAACTTCCGACGTAGAACTGAACGATTAGATTTTTCCTATGTGTATAAATAGCTCTCTCCTCTCTTCTAACCGTTACTCATTCATTGCAACCTACTCAGGACCAAAATAGCTCCCAGGCATTCAAGGCTCTCCTCTCTTCTCCCCTTTGCTCCCAACTTTGATTCCTCCAAGGATTTGAGTAAAGAGAGAGTGGATTGAGTGAGAATCATCTAGCAAGCTTGAGCACTTGATTTTTTTGTCAAGCCGGTTGGATTTGCGTCTATTACTCTTGGAGCTTTGCTCCTAGCCGGCTAGGCGTCGCCCAAGAGCTTCCATCTTGTGTAAGAGCCTTGGGATGTTTATATTACCCTCGATCTTTTAGTGGAAAGCTCAAGTGACCTTTGTGGTCTCCTTGAGAGAGGCAAGGAGGTGGAAGAGACTCCGACCTTTGTGGTCACCTCAACAATGAGGACGTAGGAGCTCCTTTGTGGGGTTGCCGAACCTCGTGATAAATCCTTATGTCCCACGTGCTTGTTGTTGTGATTTGCTCAAAATTACTTGTATTTGTTTCTCTCTTTCTCTCCCAAGCTTCTTCTTAGGGTTTGGACTCGATTTACAAATTGGAGGCATTTTGGCATCAAGGGAGTGACCCAACATCTTCATACAACCACTAGGAAGTGGGGTTATAAAATTATTTATTCGCAAAGTTAAATTTGGTACTGCTTTTGTAGTTCACATAGGTGTCGGAGCTTCTGACAGTTTGTGCCGGAACTTCTGACGACATCGGAAGTTCGTCAAAAACTGTCGGGACTTCCGACAGTGGCTGACTTATTTGAACTTAGTATTTGAAGTAAATTTTTAGATACGCCTATTCACCCCCCTCTAGGCATTGTTAGATCCTTTCAATTGGTCACTCAATTCACCATGCCACTCGATCCTAGCAACGATGCAAAGTTAGATCACTCAAGTGGCACTCGATGACCGATATGCAAATAAGTTTGCCCCTCTTGATAGTACGATCATTTATCCTAAACCTAGTCATAAACTCCTCTACACACCTATGACCGGTAAAATAAAATACCCTACAAATATACCTTTGACTTGCGCATTCCATTCCATCTCCTACATTGTTGATGCAACACATGCACCAACCATATCACAAATGATATGATCACTTCATATCATCACATGACCTTGTTGGTTCATCGATCTTGACCTCACTTGCTCTTCACCGTTGCCTCGGTCCATCGGCACCAAGTCCTCAACTTGCCCTTCACTCTTGCAACCGGTCCATCAAGCCAAGTCTTGTCTTGATCTTCTCCACCTTAGTCACATAACTCAATGTCATGTCTCATATGCAATTAGCTCCTTCATCACATGTGTGAGCCTTACAACAAGTTCAAGCCATCTTCACCGTCATGGCATGAGTTGCTCACACAAGTGTACCTGTGGACTAATCACCTATGTATCTCATATTTAAACACATTAGTCCACCTAGATTGTCATTTAATTACCAAAACCAAACTAGGGACCTTTCACAGTGTCCAGAGGAAGAGCCACTACCAAAGGATTCCACAGTAGCCCCAGCAAAGGATTGTACTTTCCTCCTCCTCTCTCTGGAGCCCTTAGTGGGACATCATAAGGAAGCTTGCCCATTTTATCACATTGAGCCAGCTGTGGGCAATCAATTTCCGAATGCCCAAGCAACCCACAAGAGAAACAATAGAAAGGCAGCCTCTCATATTGTACCATGAACCACTATGGCTCTTCCATCTTGCTCATACGCAATAGCTCACCCCGACGTAGTGGCTTGTCCAGCTCTATGGCGACCCTAACTTGAAGGAAGGCCCCACTTGCTTTCCCATCGCCATCCACGTCCATTTTCACGACATGGCCGATCAAGCACATAGCCCAGCGGCAGATCAAGGATACGCACCCAGAGTTCCATGCGATCAAAAACAATTTAGAAACGCTAAGCTTTCCATCATACAGCTTAAGACTAATTGTGTGTCGCCCCACCATCCACGGAGTCCCCGAGAGGACCCTCTCCAGATCAGCCTTTGATCCGAACTCCGCAACGAACATGTTATCCGCCTTCTCCCCGATAGCACAGGTCTTCATGGTCACCCGGACTGTATTAACATGCACAACCATGGGGGATAGAACCTTCCCCACCACTGCCCAATCCGTCGGAGGGAGGTCCTCTCAGATCTTCATCGTCTCTGAATTCCACGATAGCCCCCTCTTCCTCCATGAGGTTAAGGCGCTACAGCAAATCAGAAACATTCGGACTAGGGTTTTTATCCCTGCCGAAAGGAGCCTTCCCGGTCCCCTTGCTTCCACTCCTGTCTGATGCCATCTAGGCAACCTGGATCAGAGAAGGAAAAAACCACGGCAAAACTACGGCGATCACACGGACGCAGTCGCAAAACCCACCGAAAACCTAAGCGGCACTTTCTACGAAAGGACTATGTGGCCGGTGGCGCCAGGACGACTAACCGACGATCTGCGTGGTCCGGCAACGACAAGCAGTCGATGGCGGGGCGTGGACACCAGTGACCAGAAGGATCACCGGTGGAGCAGTCCTAGACCGTCGGTGAGATGATTTGAACGGGGGTGCGAACGAGATCGCACTCAGAATCACCGGATGGGAGGACCGGAAATTTCGGATCATGACTGACCCTCCAGAGCGGTTTAGGTTGGCATCGACAAGGATGAGCATGGTGTGATACGTGGTTTAGGCTCACCTAGGATATATAGGAACATTCTTTAGGAGAATAATATCATCTAAAGATTAGTCAAAATCGAAGGGACATGATCGTCCTCGCCACACAGTGTTTTTTTAGTGGAACAGGAGGGGTTGCCCCCTACTGGAATTTTATTAAAATTACTGTACTAAGTCTTTACAAAGAAAACTCATGAAACAAAGAAAGAGACAAAAAAAAGTGGCTTGTACATAAAACCTCTACTACGTTAAAAAATGCACACTAAATGTGTTTCAAAGTGAAATTTGACATAAGTGGTCCAAGTCTAATAAAACATGAAATATCAACAAAATTTATAAATATAGTATAGACAAGTAAAAGCAAGCAAAAAAATATTTTTTTCTTTTTATCAAGTGGAGTTGTCACAACTTGAAAAGTTGCGGGCCCTTCCAAGCACTCTTGTGCTGGGCTTTGATGCTATTTTTGGTGGACGACTCAAAATGCTTTGTCGACGAACTTTGTAGTTATCATGGTCTTATATGATGGTGAATTGCAGTAACCCTATAGGTTTGGTCTGCATCCGACTCATGCCAGCTCAAAGTTGGAAAGCAAGATCGTCTTAGCTTTCATTCTCATGCAACATGAAAAGGCACTGAGGCAGGCACATGGCACATAGATACATATACATAGTAGTGGACACTAATATATCTAGTGGCCATTCTCATTAGTGCACTAGGTAGCATGCCTTTCAATATTTTTCTGGAACATAGTTGAGATTCTACTGCTTTGCCACCACTAGAACAATGTTGCTGTCAGGTGGCTTCATTTCATAAAGATGAAAAGTGGTGGAAAAACCATGTCCATGTTCCTTTGAAAAATGCAAGTTGAAATTTCGGTGAAGTTGGCATGGTACAATAAAAAACTGATCCTTGGAGCGAGTGTCGTGTTGTGGTGTGATTCTTGAAAAGTAGCATGCTTTGGTTCAAACAGTCAAGCCCTTGTTCCAAAAAGCAGGAAAGACCACATAGGACAGGCTAAGCAATCTCAAATGGGAATGGGCAGCAACCTCACACACCGCCCTATAAGGGCTAACATGTCCTCTTTGGTCATTTTGGAGCAGTGACATGAGAGGAGAAATGGCAGCTGCAAAAGGTTGCATTTATATGTATCATGGAAGATCACTAGATTCTAGTGCAGTGGACACAGCAGAAAATAAGGCTAGGAAGTTGTGGGGGCAAGCATGTGATTTGCTTGCACATGGGACAGATTGTGTGCATCAGGTCAGGCTGGGGTTTTGGAGAGTCCAAATGCAAGGGCAGCCTCACGCCATGCCATATGCTGTGCGTGATGGATGCAACTGGAATGAATGCTTTGCTGTGCAACATGCCAAGGCGTGCACCTTGTTTGTCCCTTTGTTTGTATCCACTGCATCTGGTGTGAACAACAAAGCTTGGCAAGCTTCTTTTGGCTGCTGTGCTCTTGACTCACTAATTGATCTCGTCCCTACCAATGCAGATTGAGGTGGAAGAAGCAAAACAAATACGCATTGCTATTTCTAGGCATCTGTAACACCCTCGGTGTTACACCGTAAATCATTTACTAAAACATGTCATGAGCATCATGTTTATGTGTTAATGCATGTAATAAAGTGTGTAGATCAATTTCTGTAACTCGAAACGATCAACTAAAATGTGAAACAAAAGTTGGTTCGATAGTCACGTTATATCACTTAGGGTTTAAAACCAATTTTTATTAAGCAAAAATGCTATAGAACATGTATGTGATACTTAAATAAAGTTTGAAGTACAAACTTTGTAGATGACAATAAAATACTTGCGGTCGAAAAATGATATTACTAGCTAATATTTCCACTAGCTTAGAAATCACAAATGGAAATCAAATTCAGCTCAAAAACATAGAAATTTTGAAGTCTAACAACAGTTAGACACTGCTATGTTTAGCAATTTATTGTGAGAGATTGAGTTAAGGAGTGGTGTAGTGTTATAGCTCGATTTGGTAGTCTCATGTGCCATCTTGAGCATGGTGAAGATGGTTTAGGTCATAAAGCAATCGTTTGGTTGTGTTGAACACTTTAAAAGTCATGCGTGTCACTGTCTCGGGTTGGTTGGCGCCGGGTGCGCGGTCACCGCGCGGCCTTCTCACGCCACGCACATGGCCGCGTCCCGCACCCTGCTGCTCTATCCGAAGCTGGCCGCAGCACGCTGCTGGCCCCGCGCCCTGCTGCTCTGCCTCGCGCTGCCATCTTGGGTGCCGCCGTGGCCATGCTGCGCTACCGTCGCGTCCGCACTGCTGACCCTCCTCACGTCGCTACGCTACCGCTGCCGTCGCATTGTCGTCGCGTCAGCGCCAGTCCGCTGTACCTCTACGCTATTGCCGCCCCTGTGCGCGTCGCCTCTGCCACGCGCACGTGGGTGAGCCGCCGTCGCCATGCCATTTATGGCACTGCGGCGCGCGGGCCACGCCGGCCGGACGCGCGCACACGTTGTCCGTAGCGCTGCCACGTGGGCCTCTCGAGTTCGCCGCTCACGTCCCACCAAGGCAAGGACGAGCCGAGCCCATTGCCATGCTCCATTTCTCTCTTTCTCTCTTCTCTCTCTGCTTTCTGCCGCCGTTGAGTTGTGTCACGACGAGTCAGAGAGCGAGCACCTCTCATCAATTCCTCATACTTGCATCTCGACCTTCACACCCCCTCTCTAGCCGACCCCACCCTGCTTTGACTCGCGTCACGCCGAGCCCCAATTTTGGAGCTTTGCCCGCCGCCATGTCGTTAAGGCCCGTCATCGCCCGCGCCGTGGCTAGCCTCCACCACTTCACCCGCGCTAATTCCTCTGCACCACTAGCTCGCCTAGGCTCCCTCTTCGTCATGCGCACGCTAGTCATAGCTCTAGTGTCGCCTCCTCGCTGCTGCCGTGGTCGTGCCTTTGCGGTCCGCTGTTCACCTCACAGCGCGCACGTGGCCAGCCTCTCTCGCGTTGTCTCCGGTCGAGCCGGCTTTTCGGTAAGGTCACTGGTAAGTTGTTGTTGCTCACCCACTACCCCTACCGCCTTATTGTTGATGCGGCTCACCAGAACGCCATCACCATTGCCGCAGGGTGCCCGCCGTCGTGGAGAGGTCCTTCTATGGCGTCCTGGCTCATTCAACCGCCGCCCATCGTCTCGCGTAGAACCTTAGGTGAGCGTCGGCCTTGTAGATAGGTCAGCATGGATTCCGTGTGACCGACGCAAGCGCCAGTGCCACCGCTCGCCGCGTCGAAGCATGCGGGGAAGGCGGGGGGCCTTGGCGTTGTAAAGAGGAGAAATATCCGAGGATTTCGTTGCAAAGTCGTTGTCTATAGAAATAATAACATGGACTACGGGTTGTTTTGCTCGTAGTCTAGGGGTGTTTTTGCTAATGTGCCAGCGCGCGCGGGATTCCACCGCCGCGGGCCGCCTCGCGTGGGCCATGCCTGTGGGCCGCCGCACTCTCGCGTGCGTGCGCTGCCTCCGCGTGGGCCACGTTGGGCCGAAAGCGGTTTACCTTTTTCGTGGAAAAATAGAAATAGCTTTTCATTTCAATTTTGAGCTAAAGTTTGATAATTAATATAAAATAATATAGATGTCCAAAAATTGTAAAATAAATTTTGTTAAGTTTCTAAAATTATGCTCTATCTGTTAGTGTATTTAGTTCATATATATAATTGTTAATACAAGGAGCTATTAAATCATTTTAGAGTGCTTAATATTATTAGGTTAAATATTGTAGAAATTTTTGTGACAAAATGGTGATAGCTTTAGCTTTAAAAATTTTATAGTAGCTTCATGGTATTATTATGTGCTCACTGTAATTTTTATAGCTTTAAAATAGATTTAACATAAGGGTAGTTAAATGCTCTTTGTTTCAAATATACATTAAATCATTAGTAGAAATAGAGATATATCCTTCATTTGTAAAGCTAGGTGTTTGTTAGTTGAACCTAATACTTTACTTGATGAAGATGATAGTTAGCTTAGTGCCTTAGTCACTAGAGCTAGCTTATTAGCTTACCATGTGTATTCTTATTTTAAGAGTTGATGTTGCCAAAATGCTAAATGTTGCATTATCATCGCATGCATGTAAAGAACGAGTTGGTGAAGATCGTGATCATTGGAGATCACGAGTTTGAGGAGGTGATCAAGGAGTATGAGGAGGAGATCCTCGTGCAGGAGGAGGTCCCGGAGCCGCCACTGACTAACTGAGCTGACACCGCGCCTGCCCAAGGCAAACCCCGGTGCATAACCCTTATTTTAAATGATCACTACTTATATATATGTGTGTGTGATGTGTATTTACGTTACAGGATTTATATTAGAACTACATGCATAGATAACTACCTATGAGTCCTATTAGCATAGGTCGAGTAGCTGCTATGCTTAGGCTATCGGTAGCATGAGTAACCTGCTGTTATTCACAATAAATAATTATTATTATCACTCTCATAATAAAATGGTGAAAAGAAATAGAGACCGGGCAGGGATATGGTACGGGTACTGGTGGGTGTAAGAGGTTGTGTCCCGCGGCCAATGGGGCATAGCTTGGCTACACTGTTTTCTCTATCCGTGTCGGTTAAGGATCAGTCGTTGCATTGGATTCTAGTTAGGTCACATATTTATTATCCTAAGCACATACTTGTTTATAGGAGTGGGAAGGCTCGTTGCTCTCTTGTCGTGGGTTTCGACTCTTTCCGGACCGACTGATTAGGGGCGGGGATGGTGGAGGTCTAAGCACCACACTGAGTCCGGGACTCAGGTGTGGGGACTTGGAGTCAAGTTTGGACGGGGACCTGGACCCCTTAACAGGAGAGTGGTGGGTTGGTATTGCTTGTGCCTGGGGTACAAGCGGGGCATGTGTTTTGGGGTACCCAGCTGGGCTACATTGATTCATAAATCGCCGTGTAATATGGTACAACTTGTCTATGATCTAACACCGTACTAAGAACTGGAAGATGAAAGATGGTGAAATGGATCTGATTGCTCAACTCTTGTTTGAAAGTAGAATATGTGCTTACATAGAATGGATAGCTAATGAACTAATCATGACTGCTAATAAAACACATACATAAGGATTCACTACTAGTAATGTTTTTCACCAAAACGGAAACCCAGTAAATCATAAAGCTTATCATATCATTTGGAGTCGAGAAATTATTTTCACTAGTCGGGTAAGTCTTACGAGTACATTGTGTACTCAAGGTTTATTTACCCCTGTTGCAGATGCAGCTTGAGGAATGGCTGTTGTGTGGAGGATTCTTCTGGTGGGCACAGACGGATCCTTGTATCTTATCGTTAGATGTTTATTTCAATTCCGCTGTTAAATTACGCACTCTGAACTTGGTATTGTAATAATGTATTTTCGAGAACTCTTGTTGTATGAAATAGACTAAGTGATGTAAACTCGATCTCATTATTAGATCCTGGAGGAAAAACGTGGATTGTTCGAGTTCTCCCTTAGGGTGTGCTCGACGGAACCGTCCGATGTAGCCAACTTTCGGGGTGCTTAGTGTCTGGTGGAAGACGAGTGCCTCCGAAGCATGCTATTTCAAGCGGTTCTGCCACAGCATCGAGCGAGTCACGAAGGCGAGGCAGTCGTCGCTCCTGGAGCTGCCCGGAGATGATTCAGCCACCGATAGACGTCCACCGCCCACGCTCCCCAAGAGGAGTAGGTGGATAGCGACGCAGAGCCTGTCCGACATCCCGGTGGCCAAGCGAGGCGAGCACCTTGTCTTGAAGCGCCTAGGACTAACCAGCGGGATGTCGACTCCGTCCACGTTGACCATGAAGGCATACGAAGAAATCTACGGAGGTGACCCCAGTCACATGGAGGCGTTCGTGAGTTGTTCCCGTCGAACGACGACGTGGGTGCGCGCAAGCGGTGCCGCCGCTCGGCTACGCGGGCATAGGTGTCCTAGCTAGCGTCTCTTTTCGGGTTGATCCATTCCCAATGTAACACCATATATTTCAGTACACTAGGGTGGGTCCGAGCATTCATGTACAATTATTTTGACCCCTTAGGACGCCGCTAAGGCGTGTTGTATTAAACTTTTTTCTATCTTAATACAAAGACGCGCAAACCTTTTGCGTGATCGAGAAAAAAATATAAGAAAATCAACATATTTAACTTGCCATTTTAATTGGTTGAGTAGCACTTTTTGGCCAAAACAATTATAATATGTTCACTCGAAACGGATTTTTCTTCCACCAACATATTAAGATGAATGTACGGATATTTTTTCTTCAAAATTACCAATATATAGCTGTCCTTATGTTTCTTTTCTTGTTAGTGCGACTAGAAGAATTGTTGGTTTGATATAACCTTTTTCTTTTAGATGCCTTCTTGCTGTCTTAATTAGCTCCTAAGCCAATTTATTGACAAAGGCCGTAAGTGCGCGTAATGGGCAAAATAAAAGAACGGACACAATGTCAAGATTGAGACAAGAGTGGATATCTATATGAAGTGTTGTCCCTATCGGTCACAATGCTCTTGGTAGGTTTGTCATGCCTATTGGATGGAAAGCTAGTGTGACAGACTCACAGTACAACATTCTTATACTGGCTAGAACAAAAGTTTAAGATTATTTAGGTAACTTGTCGTTAAGGGACCGTTTGGCACTGCTCTCATACACTCCGGCTCTGTCGCTGTTAATTATTACTATAGCGGCACTATAGCACGGAGCCGGTGGAGCTAGAAATCGTGACTCCGCCTGCACCTCTTCTTCCCGGTTTATTTTTCACCTTGAAAACTAAAACGGCTCCACGTTATAGTTATAAACAGTACTGCTACGATATTTTTCAGGAGGAGCCAAAGGAGGAGCTACCAAAAGTTCTAAATTCACACTTAGGAATAGGAACTTGTTGGTCCTTTTAGGGGACTGTGTTTTTTCATTACTTTATAATTAAAAATGTCTTGTTTAATCAGTAGAAAAAAATAGCAAAGTTTAATATAAAATTCGTCTGTTTTACAACATATTATTGTATATATGTTTGTTTGTGCAACTCTCAGAATAAGTATATTTATTTATTTAGTTTTTTTTAGCAACAAGTATTTATTTATTTAGTGCACGCACACGGCATGACAAAGCAAAGCAACAAAGTTGAGAGGCCCACAAACAGAGGTCTCACACTTTTGGTGACCTTACAAAGAGCCCAGAAGCAAGCGTGCAAGCGCATGGTAGGAAGGATAGATAGAGACGGAGGAGGCGGAGGCCGTGTATTTGTATATAATATGCAACAATACGCATGCCGCAACAAAAACAAATGCGACGAGGGGGATGGATGGGTCGTGAGAAAAACAATTTTGTTGCGACTCGTGTGTGAGTGATGCGGATGGAGCAGGGTTAATTAGGAAAGCCGGCCGTAAAGGTAGCCCATGGTGCCTCACCCACCAATCATAAAATAGGTCTCATCCAACTTTCTCTTGTGGCTGCTGTGGCCTTTCTTCTAGGGTGGGAGTGTGGGACATCGAATCCATGCATAGGAAAGCCCTGTTATTTTATAAAACAATCTCTGCACCATAGTCGACACATACATCAATGGCGGTTAATGATGGTGGCATGGTGCTAAGAAAATATTCTTGTCAATCACAATACAATATTTCTTCTAAAATCCACAAGAGACACATATAACGGTTTTGCTCAATATATATTTTGAGATATATAAGAGTTGTCTACAAATCTTTCCTGAGACTTGTTATTATATATATATCAAGAAGTAATAGACTAAATCGACAATACTCCCTCTGTACATAAAAAAAATACAATTTTGATATATGTGGTCAAGCTAGTTAAAGTTTGACTAAATTTATAATAAATAATATTAACATCTATATCTACAGCAAAATTTATTATAAAAATAAAAATATATTAAATAATTAATAATTAATCTAATTATACTTATTTTGAATCATGAACACTTGTACTGTTTAATATAACTTTAGTCAAAGTTTAGATTCCTTAACGTGAATTGCACTCTTTTATGAACGGATGGAGCGTTTAACAAGCTCTTCTCTTGGCCTGAGGCATACAACACACTTGTGCATAACTGGATCAAGTAAAAATTTCAAAACTTTATTATAGTATGTACTCGCTCCTCTTTAAAATTATACTAAGTCATCTCTATACTTCTAAACCGGAGCCAAGTTCGGGCCGTGGATATGGCCACGTAACCCGCTAATCCACTGACCATAGGATCCGGAGAATATGGAATATCGACCGTTCGATTGCGGTCGTCGCGGGTCTCACACCTGTTAACCTTCCAACCCGAGCCGTCACGAATGCTCGCGAACCCTACGCCCACGAGCACCGAGCGATCGGAGACCGCAGCCTGTTCGGATGGCTGATTGTATCATTGCTGATTCGTTTATATGAAAAAAAAGTATCGTTGGCTGGTTCATGTAAATAATATCCGTGTGAGGGGGCAGCCCCAGCCGATCGGGGCCGCCTCCACAACTGCCTCCTCCCCCTGCAGCGCCTCCACGGCTACAGCAGCCATGGAGCCCGCTACTGTCCCTCCTCACAGCCGCGGCGATTGCCCACTCGTTCGTCGCAGCCGCGTATGCTAAGGCGAGCGCGGGCCCCACGAAGATGGGCGTTGGTCATGCGGATGCGGTGGCCGCCGGCCCGTCGCGGTGGGAAAGAGACACCAGTCGGGCCACGCTTCCTTCCGGTCAGCGTAGCAGGCGCCGCGGCCCACTGATCTCTTTCTTCTTCCTCCGTCTGTATCGGTTGCAGGTCCGCTCGGCTGGTGCCGCCGCGACCATCCCCGCAGCGACCTCACCTAGGACCGACGCGCGCTGGCCCTTCCACCGAGTCCGGCTCCTCCACGGCCGCACCGTGCTCCGTCGTGACCTTCTTATTATTAGTATTTCTAGAAATCCAATATTGAATACTAATTTCAATTGGTTATAACTTGTATACATGGATGTGCAACCAACAAATTTTGGATCTGGGTCGAAGCGGAGAGGTGGTCAGGCTCCGCTGCCTGCTCGTCGATATCAGGGGCAGAGTCAAAGAGGAGATTGGCGCGTTCCGTATCAGAGGCCAATCAAGAACATCAACCTGCTTGCCGGTGTCCAGTGACCATGGCGGCGTGTTCCGGCACGGCGGGCCGGCGACAACGTGGAAGCTGCAACTGGCTCAGCGATAGCAGCTTCAGGTTGCTTTTCTTGCTTGCCACACCGCTCAAATGTGAAATGTGTGTGTGTTTTGCTTGCTTGTCTGCCTGACGGTATGACTGAATTGAACTGAATTTCAGGAACATCTACTCATCTAGGACAATTATTCATTCTTAAACGGTTCTTTGCCATGACAAGTTTCTTCGAAATGTGCAAAATCATGCCCCTCTGTTATATGAAAACAAATAGAAATTGATACATGCTGTTCACTTTGACTGTCTCATTGACTGGTCCCATTAGGTGACACACACACAGGTCCTTGCTTTCTTCCTTTTGTCTGTCTCTACATGGAAATGTAATGGGTCCAACCATTCTCTGCAGTCTGCACTAGAGCATCCTAATCTAAATGGAGTATTTCATTTTGTATATTATATATATAATAAGGACTTGTTGTTTGTTAATGTAAATACATACTAGTTGTTCGATGAAATAGCTAAATGTATCCAACTCACATTTTTTAAACCCATTTTGATTGAAATCCAATTTCCCATCATAGATTCTTCGGTTTTGTTTCTGAATACTAAAGAAGCAAATAATTACATATTATCTGTGATTAAAATAAATTTTAGTCTAAATTGTTTTTAATGTTTTCTACCGTGTATGAATTCAGTTAAGGCAATCACACAACATTGATGCACAACTATTATCTGGGTCAGCATTCTGTACTGTCATAGTCTGAAGTTTTTGCCAATGTTTTCTGATCCAGTTCATCTCACAAACATTTGTAAACAAAAATACAAAACGGCAAAAACTTCCTGAAAGACATAATAATAGATACAAGTGTCTCAAATGGTTCTCAAAAAGGGACGATGTCCTAACTACCTATTACTTCCGTGTCTCGCTGAATAACCTTTTTTCGTTAAGAAAAGCTTCTAGCTATCCAAACTTCTCATTGGCGTGGTTAATACAAAGCGCACATGCTCACCTCTCAACTAATCTTACATCACTCTAACATTCCATATTTATTTTGTTACTCTTGTTTTGACCATTGAGTAATACCTTTTTGAGCAGCGAAGCTCTCAGTGAAATAATTCTTTTACAGATAGTGCTCCGTCAGCTATGTCGTATGGATCAACAACGTCAACATCTAAAAAGGATAACACAAAATAATAATTCTTTACCGGCATGGTGATTCCATGATGCTCAAATACCACTAGTATTGTTGTCTCTAAGTACTAAGCCCAAGCTCAACATCAGTGGAGCAATGCCAAGCTAAAACTCGTCGCCCACACTTTGTGTTCCAGTTGAGAAGAGAGCCAACTTTGCGTTCTCGTTTCTTCCACCAACCAAATAGTGTCAGGCTATCAACCACACATATGAATCCTAATAGTGATATCAGAATTGTGCTAGCCTAAACAATTTAGATCCATACAGCTTCTTCTATTGCCAGCCAAATGCATATTATATCTGGAATAGTGGTGCACCGATCACCTCTTTTGTGTAGTATTACCACATTACGAAATCTTTGGCATACTAAATATATTGGTTTTGACACCTTTGCAAAAAGAATATATATTAAGGTACCTTGTCGAACCTTTCTTAATGGAATGAAAAACAAAAATTCAAAGAAAAATGTACTTTCATTTGTTACTAGATGTTGTTTTGATTCAACTTCACCTTCAGACCAATATACTTATGTGTTTTCAAAGAAAGAAATACCCTTCCATGTATTACTAGCCCAACACTAAAACCGTGTAACAACTCACAAAGGCTGTAAAGTTTTATTCCCCTACGTTTAAATTGGAGCCTGTTGCATAGCTCTTAATTTTACCCTACTGCTTGCCCATACCTAACCCAGAATATGCATATCCTAGGATTGTATTTGATAAAAGGGTTAAAATCTTGTGGTTCAGTTGCTTGGATTATTCAGTTGTGCTTTTGTATCGTACCATTGTTGCTGCACTTCTCAAATTGTTGTATAACTTCTTTGGCTACAACCACACACAAAAAAATCGTAATGACAGTTCATGTCAGAAGTTAGATACATATTTTGGACCTAGAACTGTGGATAATGTCAAGGGCTACTTGAGGGCATCGGAGGAGAGGTCCACTTTCCCTGAGCTTTGACATGAGTATGGCTGTGGTAGTTTACTCAGACACAACATAATCCACTATTGTTCCCTCTCAATGTTTGCAGTTGCCTGAAGTTTCTTTTATAATGCACTCCCCACAAATATGCTACTTGAAGCAATCTTCACTAGCTTTGATCCTAATCCTAACTGGAAGACGTGGTTGTATGTTTCGACATTGCGATTCTATCCAGAATCCAACAGGCAGTTGGAGGCGAGCGCCCATGTGTTCTTTAAATTTTTGTAAATCTAGAATTTCAATCTGCCTTGTTTTTTTGAACCCAGAATAGTATACTTTGCCTAGCAGGTTGCCTGGGGAAAGCCAGTTTTAGGTGGTGTCCATCTTACTCCCTCTGTCCCTGAATAAATAGACTCCTGGAGTTGTCTTAAGACAAACTTTGAAACTTCAACCGATTTTGTAGAAAAAAAACTTCAAGATTTATGATATCAAACTAGTGTCATTAGATGTACCATAGAATGTTTTTTTTAATATGCACATTTTATATCATAGATGTAGTTAATCTTTTCTATAAAGTTAGTCAAACTTAAAAGCACGGGTTCTAGAATTGATTTATTTGAAGACAAAAAGAGTATATAATTGAAATATTCAATGCTCATACTCAAACCAAAGAAGCTCGATTGGTCTTCGTATAGAATCACTCATGGCAGGATGGCACAATATAGGAAATCTTTTTTTTACAAAGCTAAAATAATTTATATAATTTAGAAAAGATGGAGTACATACTATAGTAATAAAGTCTAATATTAAAGTCCACAGGAGAATACGAATGTGTCGGTAGATACTACCTCCGTCCCTAAAAAATACAATTATAGTACAATGTCACGTTTTAGTACCTTAAGTTTAATCAATTATAGATAAAAAGGATCCATATTTATAATACTAAATAAATACAATCAGATTAATTACGAAATATATTTTTATAATACATTAATTTAAAAATATAACTGTGAATATTATTTATTAAAAACTTGATCATTCACTTTTCGTGACACCTAAACCATCGTCAGATCCTTTTAGGAAGGAGGTAGTACTACCTAGTTAGATAGTACGATGACAGTGAGATTAGCTATGTCACTTCTCAGGTGGATATGTCCGGTAGAGTTAAAAGTACCTTCCAAAGAATTTTCGTTTCCTCTTGTACCCCTCTCCCTCTCCCTCTCTCTGTCTCTCTCCCTCCCTATCCACTAGTAGCATTCATCAGTACCCTGTACTGTACCTCTGAAGCTGAACCGATCGACCCTCTCCCTCTCTATATATAACATTTTTTTGCTTGAAGCAAGCACCTTCCCCTTTCTCTACCTCGCCTCCATATATAGTAGAGCTCTATATAGTACGCCTTTGTGGCACTCCGCTAGACGCGACGCCCATGGGGGGCGTGACCTAATGTAGGGGCAGGAGAAAGCCCACTGTTCCATCTCTTTCTCGGAGTAGGAGGGCACCAAGGCCCAGCCCCCCTCGCCCCCACCAGTTTGGGGGAATTCGCGCCTCATCCGATCGTCACCGGCCGCCGAAGCCGCGCAAGAAACAGCGACCGGTATACCCCCCCCTCTCTCTCTCTCTCTACCCGGAATTTCTTGGTTACTGATTTGTGGCAAAGATTTGATTTTTGGTGTATTGTTTCGTCGCCGCTGAATCTATGTTCAATCTGTTTTTGAAAGCGTCAGGACTCTGGTGGACACGGCGGCTCGGTGGATTCGGGAAGGGAGGATCTTTTCTTGGATTTCTGTTCTTGAGGAGAGGTATAATCGCATCGTCTTCCCCCCATTTATGTTTATTTTCATTTACTCACAGGGACCGGATTATTTGGGGATTTTTTTTTGTCTGTGCTTCATGCATTGATTTGCGGATTAGTTCTTGATTTTGTGCGGCATCAAGGATTAGTAGTAGCCATTAGGCGTGCGTTTCGTGGTGCGGTTTTTGGTAAAATTTGGTTGGTAGATAGTGCTGTTCTTGGCTAACATGCCTGTGCTGCTTGCTTTATTTGTCTGTGCCCGCCTTTAATGATCGTGATGTGGCCCTTTCTGCGGCAAATTGAATGTGGTGGCCAAAAATCAATGTTTTCTCTCTGGAAAATAATAGAGAGGTTCCATTTGTGATGGAGACGTTACTGTCCATATTCCTGCTATTTGTTCCCCCCGAGATCCGTTTCTTTAGTAGCTGTTTCTGACATTTAGTGTCTGTTTAATCCTCATGACACTAGACAAATATACGGATCGACAAAAGTTTTTTTTAATATAACAAGTAAATAAAAAAGAGAGAAGACTGGGCAGACCTCTGCCATTTGTTAATCTTACTGCCTTCCCTGTCGTTGAAAGGTTAGATTGGTCAGGTTGGATTGTTGTCCTTTTCATCTAGGCGAGTTTAGTCTGTCAAAGAAATGGCATACTTTTGGTGTTTGGTTCTGGTCAGTTGTGATGAACTGTGAATGTCCCTTGAGATGTAGACAGCCACCAAGATGTTTTCATCGTATTTGCGTATATGGTGGTACAGATTAGAGTCTAGATAACTTGAGTAGTACCTAACCTCAACATTGCTGTTCTATTTACATGTACTATCTACTCAGAAAATTTGGTTGGGCTGAAAATACTTAGTTAGCACTACATTAGACGTTTCCATATTGCTACAGCTTCATCCCTTATTTTATTGCAATATTATCTCTTGCAGGGTGTTGTATTAGCTACTGTGTTATTCACTGGATGTTGGCAATGGGGTTAGAAGAGTGGGAGCTCTATCCTTCTTCCTACATTGGTTCACAGGTCATAGAATACAGACCGGTCTCTGAAGACAGCGATAACGACGATCAGAATGGGGGCATGGCAGTGTCACTGGACGCCGTTCTCCCTGATGATCTCTTGGAGAAGGTTCTTTCCTTCTTGCCTGTTGCAAGTATTATAAGATCTGGGTCTGTTTGCAAAAGGTGGCATGAGATTGTGCATGCCCAGAGGCACGCATGGAGCAAAATGGTGCCTCAGAAGCCATGGTACTTCATGTTCACCTGTAGAGAGGATGGAGTTTCAGGTTTTGCCTATGACCCGAGCCTCCGCAAATGGTATGGATTTGATTTCCCTTGCATTGAAAAGAGCAACTGGTCTACATCCTCGTCGGCTGGGTTGGTGTGCCTAATGGACAGTGAGAACAGGCGCCGCATTTTGGTGTGCAACCCCATCACTAAGGACTGGAAGAGACTTCTTGATGCTCCTGGGGGCAAAACAGCTGATTACAGTGCTCTTGCCTTTTCTGTGGATAGAAGTTCTCATCATTACACTGTGGCTGTTGCAAGAAGCAACCAGGTTCCATCGGAGTATTATCAGTGGGAGTTTACCATCCATTTGTATGAGTCGGTCTCTGGTAGTTGGGTGACTCCCTTTACTGGAGTACTGCTTGGATGGAGAGGTGGCGATGAGTGTGTCATCTGTGATGGAGTCCTCTACTATTTGGTGTACTCCACAGGATTTCTGGTGAACAATAATGAGCATCGCCATTGTCTCGTAATGTATGATCTCACTGCAAGACCTAACCACACTTCTCTGATGAGCATGGCTATTCCAGTGCCTTGTGCTCTTACGTGTGGCCGACTGATGAACCTGAGTGAGAAGCTTGTGCTGGTTGGTGGCATTGGCAAGCAAGATAGGCCTGGGATCATCAAGGGGATTGGCATTTGGGAGCTCCATAACAAAGAGTGGCGTGAGGTTGCTCGCATGCCTCACAAGTTTTTTCAAGGATTTGGCGAGCTTGATGATGTTTTTGCAAGCTGTGGGTCAGATGATCTTATCTATATCCAGAGCTATGGGTCGCCGGCTCTTCTCACCTTTGAAATAAACCACAAGTCATGGAAGTGGTCCGTGAAGAGCCCTGTTTCGAAGAGGTTCCCGCTGCAGCTGTTCACTGGATTCTCTTTCGAGCCAAGGCTGGACATTGCTCTCTAGTTTCTTATCTCTTCCACCTCCGTCAGAATTTTTGCATTACATTTTGCCTGGTTCAGGAGTGGCCAAAGTCAGGAGGTGATGCCATTGAAGCCATTTGAACACAGAAAATGTTCATTTTTATAGCTCTATTCTTTTCTTTGTTGGGTCTATTGGGTATATTGATTGAAATGATCAATTAACTTTGCCGATCTTTTTTGTTGACTTGGACATTGGAGGGAGAGATGATGCCAGCAACTTGCCTAAGAACTATTTTTGTTCCCTGCAAACTTTGCGCTTCCTTGTCACAGAAAATTGTCCCTTTAATGTCCTTTATGTTTTTATTCTATTGTATAACAGCAATTAGCTGTGAAGTAGTCCATCGTTGTTGGACCAGAGTTGCTGCTATGCTTTCTTGGAGCCATTTATGAAGAGCAGTCTGTTACTTTGCTACTGAGCTCTCTTCTTTTCTGCAAATAAAACCAATCTGCCTAACACTGAACAGCCAACGTGCTTTAGCTTCTTGTATGCAAAGACGGTGCATAAGTGCATAACTGGCTGCTACTAGTTTGTTAAATTGCCACAGTTGCAGTGTTTTATGTATAACTTTATTACTGTGCTAAGCCAGATTCAGTTTCTTCCGAATCATTCGCTTCCAATGCTGCAATGCAGTGCCTAAATGCTCTCTTCTAACCTTCCTGCTGAAACACAGGAGTATATATGAGTTAATTAGGCAGTGCATGCTGCCGTGTGGTGCTGCCGTGTGGTGCTAGAACCTTTGGGCGTGTTCGCTGGGTTTACCAGCCGGCTGAACACCCTTACGGAACACTATTTATCAACCAGCCGCTATAATAGTATTTCTTTCTCGTAAAACTAGTCAAAGTTTCGGAGCGAATGGTGCTTTGCCTCCCTGCTTCTGACGTGTATCTCTGTGATGCATTTCCATTGCATGTGCTTGTGCCTGTGGTTTGGATGGATGGACCGATGGAACGATCGCATTATTTCTTCAGTCCTGCTACCCCGTCAGAGCTGTCTGACAATCTGTACTGAAAGCAGCGTCTGCGTACTGTATCTCCATCCTGCTGTCACTGCTCCCCAATGAACACCTGTTTCGCTTACATCAGTTTCATTGGCTTATAAGGGGCTGTTTTGTTGTGTGAGAAAAATACTGTATCATGACTGATGATGATCGATCAAACGAACGAGAGTGGAAATGCTTGCTCTGCGGTTATGATTTGGATATTTTTTTTTATGTTTAAACACTGCATATGTGCCTAGAAGAATGTAATTCTAGGTTTTGATGGAGTTAAACTTAGTAGAAAGTAATATCGGTATTTATGGCTTCTACGGTATAAAATTATATTCCATAATAAATCTAAAATAACTAATTACTACCATAAATGTTAGTACTCTTTTGTATAGATTTAGTTAAATTTTAAATGGGTTGACAGAAAAGAAAGCTAAAATTATATTGACAGTACTGTAGGTTATGTTTCATTCAGCTCTGGAAAGTGTTTTTCTGCAGAAAAGTCTGAGAGCCAATTAAATGGATAGAACCAGAAGCTGCTTTTCTAAGTATAATTTTGTGTAACACCTTAGACCCTACTTTCGGGTTTTAGCTTTCTATTTTTCTAAATAGATAGAAATTGTCGGGGACCAATACTAGAGTACCCGAAGAGGAGGAGCTAATGGTCATTAACATTGATTCATCCGAGCTGTCAAGAGCGTGACTACAGCTCTAACCGATCCTCAGGTGCGCGGACTTCGCCTAGCCCAACCTCTGGAGGCGGGCTCCGCCTCGCCGACCTCTGGGTCGGGGGCCCATCTCGCCCGACCCCGAGGCCGCAGGCTCCGCCTCGCCCGACCCTTGGGTTTGTGCTCCGTCTCGCCTGACCCCTTGGGTGCGGGCTCCATCTCGCCCGACGAGCACTCATACCGCCGCCAACCACTCCAGGTCCAAGCATATGGGCCTGGGTCAAAACTCTGACACCAAGAAAGAGACCGGCACGCCCCGATGTAACCCGTGGCCATGACGGGCCATACCCGAGGATTCACATCAAGAACAGCGTCAGGCGTGCCGGTGCTGTTCTGCCTAACCCTCATACGAACGTTGACAGGCGCGTCAGTTCACCACGACGCCCGACGGGACATAATGGGACGCCATGACCGGCAGATGACGCTTGCGCATGGCGCCGGTGACGAATAGGGCCACGACGTGGAGCCGACCCTATTGACATCTATAGGATCGGCGGGACCCGCATGAATGAGAAGGACCGGCGATCCTGGAAGCCTTCCTCTCTCTGGTTCTTCTTCTTTTCCTCCGTTGTAACCCGCACTTTCTCTGGGCGTATAAAAGGGAAAGCAGGGCGTCCCATGAGAAGGGACGATCGAACACAAGATCTAGAGCCTCACGAAACTAAACCACGAGATAAAACACAAGAGCACGACACGAACACAGGGCTGAGCAGCGATCGAGCTCTCAGCACCTGTTCATTTCTTCCACCAGAGACTTGGAATCCTTTCCGTCTCTTGCCTGCTTGTAACCCCTACTATAAACAAAGTGCTAGTAACATGAGCAGCAGCGACGAACTGGACGTAGAGACTTTCTGCCCGAACTAGTATAAATCTCGTGTCCTCTAAGCACACCATCCGAGCCAGACGTGCAAATACAAATTTACTCATTGGTAACTCGAAACACCGACAGTTGGCGTGCCAGGTAGGGGTCTTTTGCCCGTCTCAACGTCCACACCAGGCCTCGGATGGCTAGTCACGACGTCAGCTGGGTCCCGGGCGCGCACGTGTGCTTCGGGAACCTGGACTTTATCGTCACAACAGAGGGGAAGTTGGCACAGGCTCCCGCCGCCGTCTAACCTCTCCACTCCATCGGCCTCGATGCGATCGCCGAGGTGCTTGAGGAGCTATAGCTGCACGCACCGGAGGCCCGCGCCCCTAGGAGCAACCAGCTCCTCGGCTTTGATTACGGGAGGCTAAAGCGCCAGCTCTGCACCTTCCTGGGACCCCGACCATCCCGGAGGACCTGCGCCACCTCACCTTCTCGTTCGTCAACGTCATAACGCAGCTTATCGGAGGAGAGCCGCTCTCCCTGAAATACCTCATTCGAGCGCCCCGACAACATTCCCGTCCGGTCTGCGCAACGCCGCAGAGACCGTTGGCCACCTTGTGGCGCAACGCACTCCTCCATCCCCTATGAACGATGAGTTCGTGGGGATGACCGAATATATCGTGGAATCTTTTCACGACCTCCTCGCAGTAGAATCAGAGTCGCCCTTCATCTCTAACTCCAGCAGGGGAGCCATCACCCCTCTCATGAATGTTTCATGGCAGGTACCCTCAAGGGACACGTCAAGATCATCCACGAGGGAGAGGCTACCCCCAACGAACGACTTCGACGACGAGGTCGAGAGGGATGCAGGGGGCCCACCTCGCATGTGGGTAGAGCAGCTGAAGGCCCAACACCAAGAGCTCGAGGAAGCATGACTCCAGCTCGAGTAGGAACGCGCGGAGCTCGAGCGAGAGATAGAGCGCCACGGAGATGGTGGGCGTGCACGCGCCATGGCTCATGATGTGAACTAGAGGATCATCGAGGACGATGAAGCCCTCCCACACTTTACCCGGGCAAGCCAGAACATCGCCGCCGCAGCGGCCTTACTCCGGGGGCTTTCGGGGCCCGCGATGCTCGAGGATCATCGAGGTCATCACAAGATTTGTATGCTACTCGAGCGTGCGGCGGCACAACAAGCCAAGAGCTTGTTGTCCCAGCAACGCGAGCTCAACGCCAGCCAGCGCGTGCCCTTAGAGTGACCCAACATGGACATGTCAGTCCACTAGGCGCAGCAAGGTGGTAGGCCACGCACCGTGACGCACACGACACCATCGACGTCCGTAGACATACCCGAAGATGCGAGAGAGGGGCAAGCCGTCGCTACCACCCTCGTCGTCGTAGATGCTACGACAGCGACGAGGACCGAAGCCCGAGCCTTGACTTATTGGGACCTCAAGCCTTTGGTCGACACATCCTCAACGTCGTCTTTCCACCGCGGTACCAACCGCCAACCAATATCCCGGGGAAATGAACCCTAGACTGTGGCTCGAGGATTATCGACTTGCTTGCCAAGCCGGTGGAGCAAATAATGACGATTTCATTATCCGCAACCTTCCATTGTTCCTGGCCGATTCGGCGCAAACGTGGTTGGAACACCTTCCACCCAATAGAATCCAAAGTTGGGCGGACCTGAAAGAGATCTTCGTGGGAAACTTCCAGGGCACATACGCGCGTCTTGGGAACCCATGGGATCTAAAAAACTATCGACAGAAGGCCGGGGAAACTCTTTGTGCGTACATCCGGCGCTTCTCTCGGTAGTGCAATGAGCTGCCCAACGTCGCCGACGCCGACGTCATAGGAGTCTTCCTGTCTAGGACCACATGTGAGTCCCTGGTTCATAAGCTAGGACACAAGGGCCCGTGAACCACCAAGGAGCTCCTCGACATCGCCACCAGCCATGCCTCGGGCGAGGAGGCGGTCGGGGTGATTTTCGATCGTCTCAAAGGCAAGGCAAAGCGGGACAAGGACACCGACGAAGGCACCTCCAACCGTCCCAGCAAGAAGAAGAACAAGCGGCGACACGAGGGCTTGCTCATGGCCACCGCCGACCGCAAGGGGGATCAGAAGCCCATCGAGGGCACCCTAGACCACTTCGAGAAGCTACTCGAAGGACCATGTCCGAACCATGCTTTTCCCGTCAAGCACCTATATAAGAATTGTGTCCTTATGAAGCGGTTCTTGTCTAGAGGCTCCAACAAGGGGGAGAATAGGGGGACCCCAAGTCGGCCACAGATGACGCCAAGGGAAGGATGGCGGCTTTTCGATGCTAGATGACTGCCTCATGATCTTCGAAGGGTCAGCGGCCTACGACTCCAAGCACCGCCAGAAGCTTACGCGCCGTGAGGTCTATACGGCCAAACCGGTCGCGCCTACCTTCCTTCGATGGTTGGAAGCCGCCATAACCTTTGATCGGACCAACCACCTAGAAAGCGTCCCACAGCTGGGAAGATATTCGCTTGTGGTTGACCCAATCATCGGCACAAAGCGGCTCACCAAGGTGCTGATGGATGGAGGTAGCGGCTTCAACATCATGTACGATGAAATGCTCGACACTATGGGCATCATCCGAGCGCGCATTCGGCCGACCGAGGCGCCTTTCCATGGCGTCGTGCCAGGAAAGCAGGCCATGACACTTGGGCAGATCAATCTGCCCATCACCTTTGAGGATCTGACCAATTACAGGACAAAGACCCTTACCTTCAAGGTAGTTGGGTTCCACAGAACCTACCATGCCATCCTAGGACGTCCATGCTACGCGAAGTTCATGGCCATCCCCAACTACACCTATTTGAAGTTGAAGATGTCGGGTCCACGTGGGGTCATCACCATCGGCACCTCCTTCCTAGCGCGCCTACGAGTGCGAGGTCGGGTGCTGCGAACACGCCACGATAATTGTCGCCTCCAAAGAGCTTGCGGCCATTCAGGAAGGAGGTCGTCGAAGAAGCACCCAACCCCAAGTGATCGACCTAGTCTTTTGAGCCTATAGAGGGAGCTAAGGAGGTCATCATAGACCCCAGTTGCTCTAAGGGCAAAGTGGTGTGCATTGGCACCACGCTTTCCTCCGAATAGGAAAGCACGCTCATCGACTTCCTCACGCCAACAGAGACATCTTTGCGTGCAGACCCTCGGATATGCTAGGCATTCTGAGAGAAGTCACCGAGCATGCCTTGAAGATCAGGCCGCTTATGTTGCTTCGACGAGGAGAAGCGTAGGGCCATCAACGAGGAGATTGCGAAGCTTTTGACGGCTGGGTTCATCAAGGAAGTATACCACCCCGAGTGGTTAGCTAATCCTATTCTGGTATGAAAAAAGAGTGAGAAATGGAGAATGTGTGTTGACTACATGGGTCTCAACAAAAGCATGTCCAAAGGATCCATTTCCTTTGCCACACATAGACCAAGTAGTCGACTCGACCTTAGGGTGTGAAACCCTTTACTTCCTTGATGCGTACTCGGGGTACCATCAAATCACGATGAAAGAGTCCGACCAGCTCGTGACATCTTTCATCACCCCATTCGGATCATTCTGCTATGTCACATTGTCGTTCGGTCTAAAAACATGGGGGCTATGTACCAGCGTTGTATGCTCAAGTGTTTTAGGGACCTCATCAGACGAACCGTTGAGGCCTACATGGATGACATCGTGGTCAGGTCCAAATGGGTTGAACAGGTCGTAGCCGACATAGAGCGGACCTTCGCAAAACTCTGAGCAAACAACATTAAGCTCAACCCCGAGAAGTGCATTTTTGGGGTCCCAGGGGGTTTGCTGCTAGGTATTATCGTCTCCGAGCGGGGCATCGAAGTCAACCCGGAGAAGATCTCGGTCATCACGAGGATGGGCCTAATTTAGAACATAAAGGGGGTACAGCGAGTTATAGGGTGCCTCGCCACGCTCAGCCGCTTTATCTCGTGCCTTGGTGAATGAGGTCTCTCCCTCTATCGACTTCTGAAGAAGGCCAACCATTTCGAATGGACGCCCGAGGCCTAGGAGGCACTTGACACAGTCAAGCGGCTTCTGATGAAGGCCCCGATCTTGGTCCCTCCGACCGATGGGGAATCGCTTCTGCTCTACATCACGACCACCACACAAGTGGTTAGCGTCGCCCTAGTTGTAGAAGCGAGAAGAAGAGGGACACGCCCTCAAAGTACAATGTCCCGTGTACTTCATTAGCGTGGTCTTGTCCAATTCTAAGACTCGCTACCCCTAAATCTAGAAACTCATATACGTTGTCCTTATCGCCAAGTGGAAGTTGTGTCACTACTTCGAGTCGCATTCAGTGGTGATCGTGACGTCCTTCCCTTTCGGCGAGGTCGTCCAAAACCGGGATGCCATAGGAAGAATCATGAAGTGAGCACTCGAGCTGATGGGACAAGGCATTTCATATGTCCCTCGGATGGCCATCAAGTCCCAGGTGTTAGCTAATTTTGTCGCAGAGTGGACCGAGGTCCAAATACCACCAGCAGTCATCGACCAAGAGTACTGGACGATGTACTTTGATGGATCACTGATGAAGAGAAGCGCTGGTGCGGGGATGGTCTTCGTTTCACCCCCTAGGGTACGTATGAGGTACATGGTTCGCATCCATTTCCCCTCCTCCAACAATGTGACCGAGTATGAGGCACTCATCAACGGTCTATGCATCGCCATCAAGTTGGGTATCCGATGGCTTGATGTTCAGGGTGACTCCCAGCTGGTCATCGATAGCTACCACAATGCTAAGATAGCTGCGTATTTCGAGAAGTCCACTAGCTGGAGGACAAGTTCTATGGTCTCGACCTCAATCACATTCGAAGCATCTCAACGAGGCGGCCGACGCACTGGTGAAAACGGCATCCGGCCGAGAACCGGTGTCGACAGGCGTCTTTGCTAGTGATCAGTACAAGCCCTCGGTCCACTATGAGGAGCTAGAACAAGCCGGTGAAGGGCCACCTGCCCTAGGTTCAAAGACTAACCGGTCGTTGGCTCCATCCGACCCCAAAGTCATGGAGCTTAATGAGGATCCAGCGACATAGCCCGACCCTCTGGGCAACTGGAGGACGCCTTACCTTGACTACCTCCTCCGTGAGGTGCTACCGATGGACAAAATAGAGGCTCGGTGGCTCGTGCGTTGCACCAAGTTTTTTGTCCTTATTGAGGGCGAGCTCTATAGGCAAAGCCACACCGGGATCCTACAACGCTGCATCCCCATCGAACGAGGAAAGCAGTTGCCGAGTGATATCCATGGTGTGGTCTGCGGGCACCATGCCGCACCTAGGACACTGGTCGGAAACGCGTTCTGACAAGGCTTCTACTGGCCATCCATAGTAGCCGATGCTGAACAGATCATGCGCACCTATGAAGGGTGTCAATACTATGCTTGGTAGACCCACCTACCGGCCCAAGCACTCTAGACGATCCCCATCATGTGCCATTCGTGGTCTGAGGCTCGATCTGGTCGAACCTCTCAAGAGGACGCCCGGGAGCTATACACTCTTGCTTGTCGCCGTAGACAAGTTTACAAAGTGGATAGAGGCTTGATCGATCTCCGCGATCAAGTCCGAGCAAGCCGTGTTGTTCTTCTTTGACATCATCCATCGCTTTGGGGTCCCAAACTCCATCATCATGGGCAACGGCATGCAGTTCACCAAAAAGAAGTTCCTCCAATTCTACGATGAATACCACATCCGCGTTAATTAGGCTGCCGTAGCGCACCCCCGCACAAATAGGCAGGTTGAGCGCGCAAACGGCATGGTCCTACAAGGCTTCAAGCCTAGGATCTTCAACTGGTTGAACAAGTTTGGTGGACGATGAGTCGTAGAGCTTCCCATGGTGCTCTGGAGCCTAAGGATGACCCCAGCCGGGCCACCGGCTACACACCATTCTTCATGGTCTATGGTTCCGAGGCTATCCTCCTGACCGACCTCGATTATGGAGCACCGAGGGTCAGGGCGTACGATGAACAGGGAGCCGAGGCGTCCCTCGAGGATGCCATGGACCAGCTAAACGAAGCACGCGACGTCGCCCTCCTCCGGTCGGCCAAGAACCAGCAAGCGTTGCGTCGGTACCACAGCCGTCGAGTGTGGTGTTGGGCCTTCAACGTCGAAGACCTAGTGCTTTGCCTCATCTAGAGCAACAAGAACCGCCACAAGCTCTCTCCACTGTGGGAGGGACCGTACGTTGTCGCAGAGGTGCTCCGACCAGGCACTTACAAGCTCAAGACCATCGACGATGAAGTCTTCGTCAATGCCTAGAACATCAAACAGCTATGTCGCTTTTACCCTTAATTTACACATGCTTTCTCTTATCAGTCTCGCTATCAACTCCTCGGTCTTTAGTGACACCCGACCCCAGCAATGGCAGGGGATCGGGCCTCACTCGGGGGCTGATAAGAGCATATCTATCCGGTAGACATTCTCTATGTCCGACTCTTTCTCACATTAAGACCCAGAAGCAAAGGTCATGGAAACAAATGCTGAGTAAAACTAGTCGAACTGTAAGAAACCTATGCCCCAGCGGCTACGGCATTTTTGCTCACCAACGTGATCAGAGTTTTTTTCGCACCCCAAGCTTCTTAAGCCTTAACTAGGGAAAGAGTCGGAACGCATTTAAGAGTATATCCACTGGCAAACATTCTCTGTGCCCAACCCTCTCTCACATTAAGATCTAGAAGCAAGGGTTGCGGAAATAAATGCTGAGTAAAACTGGTCGGACTGCAAGAATACTATGCCCCAACGGCTATGGCGTTTTTGCTCACTAGCATGATCAGAGTTTGTTCACCCGCACCCTAAGCTTTACGACCTTAACGACAGAAAGGGTTAGAATGCACTAATGTTTTTATATAAAAAAGGGGAGAAGGGCTAAAAATCTGTTTGGCCATAACAAAATCTAAGAGCTTGTTCACTCGTTATGAGTTTGCCGCCTGGCTTATCTGCCTAACTAATTTCTTGGGGGATATGATCTCATCCTCTATCTTCGCAGGAAAGTCCTATGCCAATGAGTCACCCAAGTCGATCAGACCGCTCGGGCCACTGCCGAGAGACGGGTAAGGAGCAGTAGGATGCCCCATATGAGTTATACCGACTCTGTCATGAATGATGGACCCGGATTCCACTCGAACATATCTGGTAAGACCTCCATGAACTCGTCACTTGAGCCATCAAGATAAGTCCTATGCCAGCGGGTCACCCAAGTCAATCGGATGGCTCAGGCCGCTGCCGAGAGACATGTCACCCTTAATTTACGCATGTTTTCTCTTATTAGTTTCGCTATCGACCCCTCGATCTTTAAGTGACACCTGACCCCAGCAATGGTAAGGGGTCAGACCTCACTCGGGGGCTGGTAAGAGTATGTCAATTTGGTAGACATTCTCTATGCCCGACCCTTTATCACGTTAAAAAACATAAAGGCAAGGTTTGTGGAAACAAATGACGAGTAAAACTGGTCGGACCGCAAAAAACCTACGCTCCAGTGGCTATGGCATTTTTGCTCACTAGCATGATCAGAGTTTGTTGCCCGCACCCTGAACTTTAGCCTCTGCCTTCCCAAGAAGGGTTTGGAGGGGCCCACTGGCGAAATCTCCATCAAGGAGAGGCCAGCAGGTCACCCAAGTCGATCGGATGGCTCGGGCTACTGCCGAGAGAAAGGTAAGGAGTAGCAGGATGCCCCATGCGGGTTATGCCGACTCCATCATGAACGACGGACCCGGATTCCACTCAAACATATCCGTTAGCGAGCTCGTCGAGCGCGACACTCGAGCCATCAAGGCAAGTGTCGTTAGCTCAACCCCTCTGGTTGCGGAAACCGCAGACGGGGTGATGCATAAAACTCGGCCGACCCCTATCGAGCCTAACGGGGCTCGAGGGCTATATCCGCCCGACCTCGACTCAGGAATCTGACCGATCGAGGTTCGAAGGCCGACTCACGAAGGGCTTGAGGTCGCCTCACGTCGAACAGAGCTAGAGGAGAAAACATAGATGAGCCCCAGCGGCCTTTGCCCAACCCGCTCAGAAGTGAACAAGGTCATCTTGACATTCTCGTTCGATCCTAACCTCAAGCCAAGCCCACAGAATCTCCATCGAGGGGAGGCCAGCGAAGCACCTGAGTCGGTCTCCGGAACAACTCAGGCATCTGCCGAGAGGTGGGTTAAGGAGCATTGGAATGCCACATGAGTGTTATGCCGACCCCGTCACGAACAATGGACCTGGATTCCACTTGGACATGCCCATTAGCGAGCTCACCAAGCATGACACTCGGGCCATCAAGGCAAGTGATGTTAGCTCAACCCCTCCGGTTGTGGAAACCGCGGACGAGGTGACGATCACAAAGACAAGCCGACCCTCGACTGGACCCCCGCTACGTGAGGGGGCTCAAGGAAAGTTGGACTCACAAGGAGACCGAATGCGTGGTCATAGAACAATGGATTGGATCCTAGGGAGGGGATACGTACAAAAACTAAGAATAACGTTTCTAAAACAAGAGACGCTTTCTCCTACTAGTTTCGTTATCGTGTCCTCGATCTTTAGTGAAACCTGACCCCAGCAACGGCAAGGGGTCGGGTCTCACTCGTGGGGCTCATAAGGGCATATATATACCCTTTCTGAAATAGTCACCATGCCGACCCCTTTCTCACATTAAGACCTAGAGGCAAGGGTTGTGGAAACGAACGCTAAGTAAAACTGGTCAGACTGCAAGAAACATACGCCCCAGCAGGTATGGCACTCTTGCTTACCAGCGTGACCAGAGTTTCTCGCCCACACCTTGAGCTCTATGGTCTTAACAACAGGAAGGGGCGGAACACATTTACCCTTTTTCACATAAAAAGGAAGAAAGAACAGACTTGTTCAAATGAAACAAAAGAACAGACTTGTTTAAACGAAACACAAGGGTTGGAATTTGTCCGCTTATTACAAAAATGACCGCCTGACCTATTCAACTAACTAGCCCCTCTGGGGGAGAACTATGCCTTCTATCCTGTCCGCCAGGTCCTGCAAAAGGGAAGGCACCGTCGTTTCCATCTCCTCCAGCTCGTGGACTTCATAACCAGGCACGTAGCCATGGCTCATCGCCTCTAGATCGTTGTTGTCCCCAAAATGAGAACAAGCAATCGTGAAGGACTGATTGACCCCGGTGCGAAGGGCATTCCTCTTGAGCTGGCGCACCCGAGCCATGATCTCGATGGCACGAGCCACGATCGAGCTAGTCCCCTCCATCCACACCACCTCAAGGTCATCGCAGACCACTCCGAGAGCAGCGCTCAGGATACTGAGCTCGTCACTCTCCGCCTAAAGATTTCCCCTTTCCTTGATGAGATCCACAGCTAGCCCGGTAGAAACACTCTCGGCCTCCAGCTTTTGGGGCGTCTCCCTTTCGAGCTCAGCCTAGAGGGAGCCGACCTTCTGTTGCGCGTCGTCGCGCTCTTGGTGGGCCTGGTCACGCTCTCGAATAGCCTAGTAGTGCTCCTCAAGAGCCGCACCATGTTCTGAGCAGAGCCTCTCCATATTTTGGATCAGCTCATCCCGCTCCTTGTGCAGCCGAGCGACCTCCATGGCATCCAGGCTCACCCTTTTTCTAGGATCATGAGCTTCTCCTCTGCCCCCAGCTTCAGATCCCTTTCTTTCTCAACCTCACCCAGAAGGTCAAGGATCCACTAGCGGTTTTGGCGTCCTTCTGGAGCAACTTATCCTGCTCCTTCCTGACCCTAGTGGCTTCTTTGTCATCCTTCCACGACCTCACCGATAGGGCCTTGAACGCCTTCTCGGCCTCGTCAGCATCTCGACGGGCCTCGGCCACCCATGACCAAAGATTGGCCGTCTCCTTGGCGAGGGGAGTCAGCTTGACCACCCTTTACTGGGCGGCAATGAGCTGAGCTGTCACCTCCTCGCGTAGCCGCGCCTCCTCGACGAGGCGGTCCCAGGCTTCCTTCTATTGACGAAGGAATCGAGACTTCCCCCGGCTGCGAGCTATAAGGGACTGCAGGGAGATGATGGTCAGGATACAAAAAGTATATAGAGGAAGAAAAGGGCAAGAAGCAGGACCAAGCAATACCCGGTCGGAGGGAACAACAACATCACGCAATACGCCCGTGGCGTGGTCTAGGGCCTCAAGCATAGATGTGATCCCTACGTCAAGGCTCTCCTGCTCCTTGCTCTCTGCAGATCTGTCCACTAGAATAGGGGCTCGCCCCCATGGGCGAGCCGCTGCCCACCGATGTTAGGGTCAGGGATGACTCCCCACCGGCCCTAAGCACCGCCGACCCCTCTCGTCGTGATGTTCCCACCGGGACGCCCCCTCCGGCGATGGAAGGGTTAGTGTTGCAGATGCGATCCTATCTCCTAGTGTCACGACTCCTAGGGACCCCTCGGCCACGTCCCCCTCCGTCTGGCCTATGCCAAGCGCCGTCTCTTGGGCCGCCGATGGCACGGGTCATGCCAATGCCTCAGGTGATGCAGCGGTTGTGCATGGCTATGACCCATCTGTCATGGCCACCGTCACCTCCACCTTCGTCAGTGGGTCACAACCGGCTGCGTCGCGCCCGCCACGGTCAGCGCCACAAGCATGGTCGATAGCCCCATCCGCCCCACCATCGGCAGCGGTATCACGGCCGTCACCGGCTGCTCAGTGACCTCTGAAGGCGCCCCTTGAACGCCAGCGTCCACCTGTCCCACTGAGGGCATAGGCACCACCATGGGTGGCACCTGACTGGTCGGCGATGCGGTCACACTAGCGCTGCTCCCGCCCAAAACAGGCGCGACACCAGTAGAGGGATGGTGGCGTCATTCTTGAGGTAGAACCACTACAAGTGCCAACCCTTGTTGGACATCGAGAGCCACATGGGCGGGTACTCGCCGACCCGATTGTTCCAAAGTAGGATGTCGGCGCACCCCATCGGCATGTGTAGCTCTGGCCTACCGCCCTTCTCTCTCTTCTTCTGGAGGTTAACGGTGAAGAAATACCTCCATAAGTCAAAGTGGGGGATGATCCCCAGGAATCCTTCGCACAGCGCAACGAACGCAGCCATGTGCTGGATCCTGTTGGGATTGAAATGCTGCAGCTCAATCTTGTAGAAGTGCAGTAGCCCCCGGAGGAATTTATGGGCAGGGGTCATGAGCCCACGCTCGTGGAAGTGGGCGAACGACACCACGTAGCCATTGGGCGGCGACGATGACTCCTCGTTGCAGAGCAGCAACCACTCCTCGGCCGAGGTCCACGCACAGAGAAGACCACGATGGAAGAGGCCCTCCATGCGCTGGAAGGTGATGTCGGAACGGCACCACAGATCCATTGGAGGTGGGGCGGATGGATTCGAGCTCAACGGAGGCGAAGATGCGGAGGCAGGAAACCTAAGCATTGGCGGTGGTGGTGTGGCTGCGAAGGTAAGGATGTAGGCGTGCGTATGAAACACGGAGGGCTAACCCTTTAGTTTTATAGGGGCAACGGGTGCGAGGAAACCAACCACCCGCCTAGATCTCCGCGCCTACCATGACCTGTCACCATGTCTCATCGTGGGGGCCCCGCACGCAACCTATGGCCATCCCCTTGGAAAACACGCCGGACATTTCACCTCCCCAAATGGGCCATGACCCATCACAGGTAAGAGGGATACAGAGCTAAAAACACTCCTATGCCCCGTCTAGGCCTAGGAGTTCAAAGGTTGGCCCACTAACAGGTTCGACAACCGCTCCAGGCACCTTTAAAGTGAGGGGTGGAAAGGGATGGGCCCGCTAGCGGCCAGTACCCGAGCGCACGAACATCGTTGGCATCCTAGCCCATGTTTGAGTCTTGGTCAGATACAATCCATGGGTTTTCCTTGAAGAAAGGCAGAGAGCCCTCGGGACCGACCGAACGGACCCGAGAACTATATGGATTGACCGCTGAGAATCTAGAGTCGGTCACCAGCTGACCCAAACCAGACCCCCAAGAACAGGATGCCAGGGGCCCCACTCAGACTTGCCCGTTAATAGATCACCGAGCACCATAATTCGTCCATAGAGAAAAATCATGGCACCGCCCAGCCCCTTCGTTTTTATCGGAAAAAAACGCTTGAGGGAAGACGATCACAAATACAAGCCAACCCTTGACCAGACCCCATCTACGGGTGGGGGCTCGAGGAAAGTTGGACTCACAAGGAGACCGAACGTGCGGTCATAGAACGATAGACCCCCGTAGGGGTTGGAATCAGGAAAAACCTTTTCCGACCCATCAAATCTCATGGCTATACCCTCGAGGGGTTCGATCACGATGAAAGGGAATTGTCATCCCCAGGACATGCCATGGGCGACAAAAGAAGGCCAAGGCCCTCAGAGTCCTCCCATTTAGAAAAGCATCCGAAGGAGTATTCTACTCCTCCACAGGCTTAGGGGCTACTGTCGGGGACCAAGAATAGGGTACCCAAGAGGAGGAGCTAATGGTCATCAGCATTGATTCATCCGAGCAGTCAAGAGTGCGACTATAGCTCCAACTGACCCCTAGGTGCACAGACTCCGCCTCGCTCGACCTCTAGGGGCGGGCTCCGCCTCGCCCGACCTCTGGGTCAAGGGCCCCATCTCGTCCGACCCCAAGGCCACGGGCTCTGCCTCTCTCGACCCTTGGGTTTGTGCTCCGTCTCGTCTCGTCCGACCCCTTGGGTGCGGGCTCCGTCTCGCCCAATGGGGACCCATACCGCCGTCAACCACTCCAGGTCCAAGCGTATAGGCCTAGGTCAAAACTCTGACACCATGGAAGAGACCGGCATGCCCCGATGTAATCTGTGGCTATGACGGGCCATACCTAAAGATTCACATCAAGAACAACGTCGGGCGTGCCGGTGCTGTTCTGGCTAACCCTAGGGATGAAAACGGATCGGATACGAACGGATATCACTCATATTATATTTGTTTTCATATTTCTGTTCGGATTCGGATTCGGACACGGATAGCGTTCGGATACATATACGAATACGGATTGACTCGGTTACGGATACGAATAATGAGTATCGAATACGGTATGAATCGGATTCGGAGAAGGTGGATACAAATATCTATTTGGATATTGAGTAAAAGCAAGCATATATATATATATATATCATAATGCATAAACCATTACACCACTCTATGAGTCCATAATCCATCTAGATTAAGCCGAAAGACTAAAGAGTAAAGCAACAAATAAGATAAAGATCTGAGATACATCATACATCAAACATCATATAAGCACCAATCTTCGCGGCATGAGTAGAAATAGCCAAGCACATTGCTTCATGGGTCTCATGTAGTCATGGTCATGGATTCAAGATCTACAATCCTTATATAGGCCATTTTTTCATTTTGAGAAAGTTTGAACAAAATGTAGTTCAAATTTCACAAGTGTGTGACATAGTTTTAGAAAGTCTGTATGAGATTTAAGAATTTGTGACTAGTGTTTGATAAAACTTTCTCAAATGGGAAAATGAGCTATGTAACAATTGTATATCTTGCTGAGATGATCAAACTTGGTATTCAGAGTTTTTTCATCTGAGGTCATTTAGTGTCTCATTTGAGCAAGTTTGACCAAGTCAAATTTGGTCAAATGAAAAAACAACACTTTGACTCTAGTATTATGAACTCTAAATGACTTCAAATTGAAAAGTTTTGAATACAAAGTTTGTTCAACTCATCAAGATCTACAATTCTTGTTTTGGTCAACTTTCCATTTGAGATAGTTTGGACGGTTCAAATTTGTGATTTTTAAATTTCGATGCTTACAAACTAGTTTTCGGAACCCTAGATTGTCTCAAATTGAAAAGTTTTGAATACCAAGTTTGTTCAGCTCATCAAGATCTACAATCCTTATATAGGCTATTTTTTCATTTGAGAAAGTTTGAACAAAATGTAGTTTAAATTTCACAAGTGTGTGACATAGTTTTAGAAAGTCTATGAGATTCAAGAATTTGTGACTAGTGTTTGATAAAACTTTCTCAAATGGGAAAATGAGCTATGTAACAATTGTATATCTTGCTAAGATGATCAAACTTGGTATTCAGAGTTTTTTCATCTGAGGTCATTTAGTGTCTCATTTGAGCAAGTTTGACCAAGTCAAATTTGGTCAAATGAAAAAACAACACTTTGACTCTAGTATTATGAACTCTAAATGACTTCAAATTGAAAGGTTTTGAATACCAAGTTTGTTCAACTCATCAAGATCTACAATTTTTGTTTTGGTCAACTTTCCATTTGAGATAGTTTGGATGGTTCAAATTTGTGATTTTTAAATTTCGACGTTTACAAACTAGTTTTCGGAACCCTAGATTGTCTCAAATTGAAAAGTTTTGAATACCAAATTTGTTCATCTCATCAAGATATACAATCCTTATATAGGCCATTTTTTCATTTGAGAAAGTTTGAACAAAATATAGTTCAAATTTCACAAGTGTGTTTCAGAAAGTCTATATGAGATTCAAGAATTTATGACTAGTGTTTGATAAAACTTTCTCAAATGAGAAAATGAGCTATGTAACAATTTTAGATCTTGCTGAGATGATCAAACTTGGTATTCAGAGTTTTTTCATCTGAGGTCATTTAGTGTCTCATTTGAGCAAGTTTGACCAAGTCAAATTTGGTCAAATAAAAAAACAACACTTTGACTCTAGTATTATGAACTCTAAATGACTTCAAATTGAAAAGTTTTGAATACCAAGTTTGTTCAACTCATCAAGATCTACAATGGTTGTTTTGGTCAACTTTCCATTTGAGATAGTTTGGATGGTTCAAATTTGTGATTTTTAAATTTTGAATAAATATCCGGATAATATCCGTTTTTAAATATCCGGATATATCCGATACTTATCCGGATTATCCGATATCCGCCGGATATCGATGATATTACATCCGTATTTGATATCCGCCTAAGATATCCGTTTTAGTATCCGTATCCGAAAAAAATGGATATCCGAGTAACTATCCAGATAAGTGTTCATATTTGTTCGGTCGAACGGACGGTCGAATAAATATCCGTACCGTTTTCATCCATAGCTAACCCTCATACGAACGCTGACAGGCACATCAATTCACCACGACGCCCGCCGGGATGGAATCGGCCGCCATGACCGGCAGATGATGCCTGCGCATGGCTCCAGTGACAAACAGGGCCCGCGACGTGGAGCCATTCTTGTTGATATTTATAGGATTGGCGGGACCCGCATGAAGGAGAAGAAGGACCCGGCGATCCTAGAAGCCTTCCTCTCTCTGGTTCTTCTCCTTTTCCTCCTTTGTAACTTGCGCTTTCCCTGGGCCTATAAAAGGGAAAGCAGGGCATCCCATGACGGGGGACGATCAGACACAAGATCCAAAGCCGCACAAAACCAAACCACGAGAGAAAAACACAAGAGCACGACACGAACACAGGGCTAAGCAGTGATCGAGCTCTCAGCACCCATTCATTCCTTCCACCAGAGACTTGGGATCCTTTCCCTCTCTCGTCTATTTGTAACCCCTACTGCAAACCATGTGCTAGTAACACGAGCAGCAGCGATGAACTAGACGTAGGGACTTTCTGCCCGAACCAGTATAAACCTCGTGTCCTCTAAGAACACCATCCGAGCCAGACGCGCAAATACAAATTTACTCATTGGTAACTTGAAACACCGACATAAATGAAAAGATGTTTTACGGATGTTTCAAGCAAGATAAAGAGAGATAGTGGGTTTTATAGTTGCTTTAACCAAACAGCTAGTTTTCACAACACATATCTCACAATAACTTTTTTATAGCTTAAGGTTTACAACAACCTTTCACATGCCACAGTTGAACCAAACATATCCTTAGACTAAGACAACAAAAATTGGCATTGTTCCATGGCTGAAAACTAGAAAGTTAGATAGGCCACGCTTTAAAGCCAGCTAGATCAAGTTTGACTATGTTAAAGGCACCTAGGAAACTTGTAGATTTCAGAGTTGTAAACCCTTGTCTAAAGGGATAAGACAACCGCACATTGAGATATTCAATTAATCAAAACACAATCAATCTACTCTTTTATGTCTATTGTCTCTTAATCGTACTTTTTTCAACACCATATGCTATTCTACAAGCATCTCGTTGGTGTTCGTGGGTATTCTAGATGGCCTTCTGGTCCTAGAATAAGCCTAGATGTGTCTCCCTGACGGGCTTCTATCTAGGAGGCATTTTTATGGTTTTCGCCATGGTTGTCCTAAGTCTAGAGAAGTCGGCTAGATCAACTTTGCCAGCCTTCACTGCGATTCCGATCATCAAGTAGTCTGAGTGATCCTCATATGGTCCAGACATACTCCCCTTTGCAATTACTCTGTGGACTTAGCTATATCTTTGCAATTACTCGTCTTAGGATTATAGGAGTGTACATATGCAGTCATACATCAATCATTATCCAAGAACTATATGCACTGTTTGATATAACATACAAGATGTACAACTAAGAGAAAGCTCATGATCACACTAATTAAGATAAGTCCCCTTAAGTACAAGAAGTAAACCTATTCTAAGCACCCTTATGAGTTACGAAACAATCCTAGTTATCACTCAATGAAGCTTGCACACAACAAAGATAAGCAACAAGTAATGTAAGAAAGAAAGTGAGACAAAGAGATAACCAATTTTTTTTCATATTATCGGGTTGTTGCCACAAACCTTAGTCTATGTTGGAGCACCAAAGAGTAATCAAGACTTGGTTAAGCTCCGCTTCACTATTTAATATACCTTCTTCACTTTGGAATGGCTATTTTCAAACCATGAATGGCTATTTCCAAACCATGAACATCAGTTAGAGCCTCCTGAACAAGAACTCCATCGAGGAATGTTATCTACTCGCAAAAAAAAGAGGAATGTTACCAAGTCCTTCATCGGGCTATCTAGGCGATGCCAATCACCAATAGTAACAAGTCTTCAACTCCAACTTGAAAAAATCCAACTAAGAACACCAATAGCACTTAAGACTAGGAGCGAGGTCGTTTGGTTCTAAGGTCCTATTTGGTTGATCTGTGGCTTTTGCAAAGGCTGCTGTGAGCTGTGACTTTTGCAAAAGCTACTGTGAAAAACTACTGCCAGCTTCTCTCACTTACGAGCAGACCCCGCCTGTCAGCCTCACCACATCCATCTTCTTCCTCTCGACAGAGCGTGTAGCAGATCAAGTTGGGCGCATGGGGGCTCGCCGGCCTGGCGCTCGCTGGCCTGAGCTCGCCCGGTCGGTGCGCGGTGGCTTGGTCTGTGGGCGGCATGCGTCGTAGGCCGTAGGTATCACCCACACCGGAGACGGGGATGGGACCACGCCGTGCCTGTCGGAGCCGGCGACGGGGAGCCCACGGTCGTGCCGGTTGGAACCACTCGTGAAATCTCGACCGGTGTCGGATCCATGGAGGAGGAGGAGGAGGTGCGCCGGTCACCGGAGGAGGAGGAGGTGCGCCGGATGCTAGCCATGGAGGAGGAGGAGGTGCGCCGGCCATGAAGGAGGAGGAGATGTGCCGGACGCCGGCCATGGAGGAGGAGGAGGAGGTGCGCCGGCCATGGAGGTGTGTCGCGGTCCGCTCGAGGATGCAGAAGGGGAGATGTGAGGAACGGAATAGAACCGAGCGAATCGTTATTTTCTCCTCATAATCAGTGGTAGGTGAGTAATTGTTGGGCTCAAAAGTTAGTCAAAGCAGGGAAAGGTGCTTTCAGATTTGTACTGCAGTGAAAGCTACTTTTGGGCAAAAGCAGATGTGGCTTTTGAGTCCTTGCCTTTGGTTGAGCTTTTGACTTTTGGGGGCAAAAGCCACAGCCAAAAGCCCAACCAAAGAGGGCTAATCCATAATATGCCACAACTAACCTTGGTCAAGTGTGGCAAGCCATACCTCGCAAAAAAATAGCCCACAAAAAAGGGTGGCAAGCCAAAAAAAAAATATGGATAGGAAATTTTGTGGTCGTTTGGTTGGTAGCCACACTTACACTTTACCTTAGGCAAGTTTGACTAAATTAGTAAGTATTTGGTTGGTGACTACACTTAGACCATATTCTTTTGATCTTGACATGTCATATAGAGTAAAAAAGAATGACAAGATTTTCTTAGGCATGTCATAGAGTATATCGGAATATCTTTAGATATGATAAAATACGATCTGGTGTATTGGATTGATGCTCCAGTCATGCAAACTCTCTATACCTGCCACGGAGAGGCTCACTCACCGCATAAATCATTAGATCCTATAAATGTGATAGATTGAAATCCTAAGCACCGGCTGGAAATCAAGTCATGCTGGCTGAGAGGCTCGACACAAATCATCGAGGGCCTGTTTGGATTATGGGGAAAAATTTCTATTCCTATGTTTTTTCTTTAAAATTGAACTGATTCACGTGAAATTCGTGGGTTCCAATCGTGCCCCAAGTTTGGTTGGATCCTATTCCAGTATTCCTCATGCAGTTCCATTTCTCATTTCTGCGTCCCAACTCCCAATCGCAAGCAAGCATGTCTCTCTCCGTCATGCGTGCTCTGACTCAGCGGTGGATCTGGAAAAATTTTAGAGTAAGGCTCAGTTTAGATCTGATTTTTTTTGCAAAATACAACTATAGCGTTTTTTGTTGTTATTTGGTAATTAATATCCAATCATAGTCTAATTAGGCTTAAAAGATTCGTCTCGTGGATTTCGTCTAAACTGTATAATTAGTTTTATTTTTTATTTATATTTAATGCTTCATGTATGCGTCTAAAGATTCGATGTGCGGGGAATATTGAAAAATTTAGCAAAATGAAGTGGAACTAAACAGGGCCTAAGCTAGACAAAAGTACAACAGCAATATACCTCTAACGCCGTGTTTAGTTGGTGCCCAACTTTAAAAAAATTCATTCTGCAAAATGACATGAATGTTTTTCGTTGTTATGGAGCATTAAATGTGTCCGAAATCAAAAAAACTAATTAGGTTTGATGGGAAATTGCGAGACGAACGTTTTAAGCCTAATTAGTCAATGTTTGGATATTATTTGCCAAATAAAAACGAAGGTGCTACAGTAGCCCCAAAATCCAAATTTTGGAAACTAAACAAGGGCTAACTACTGTTTGATTTAAGTCTTAACTTTACCTAGGCTTTGTTTAGATTGTAAATTTTTATAATCTGGACACTGTAGCATATTTTGTTTGTATTTGATAAACTTTGTCCGATCGTGAACTAACTAGGCTCAAAAGATTCGTCTCGTGATTTACAACTAAACTGTATAATTAGTTATTTATTTTACCTACATTTAATACTCCATGTATGTATCCAAAAATTAATATAACAGAAAAAGAATAAAAAACTTGAAATTTTGAGACAATTTAAACATGACCCTATACGATAGAACTAAAAATTTATGGGGGCTCCTGCCAGGCTCCAGGCCCCTGCTACTCTTGCAACTGCTTACGCCACCGTCTGCTACCCTGTCTGTCTCCACGCAGGGAAGAAGGATGGTGTGGTTGGGAGCTGTGTTCATCAGTCTTTGACAGCGCTGTCCGCCCGGGTCAGACTTCAGGGCCTTGTTTAGATTTCAATTTTTTTCACTCTTTCTTTGTCACATTAAATCTTTGAATACATATATGGAGTATTAAATATAGATAAAAAAATAACTAATTACACAGTTTGATTTGCAACACGACTCTTTTTGAGCTAGTTAAGTGGACGCCCCTCAAACAAAAATATGCTGACAAATCTTGATTCATGAACTAAATAAAACCCCAAAGGTCAGAGCATTCAAATTCAACGCTGACCTCATCATGCATGGAAATTGCAACCACGACTCGCACAGTCGCCCCTCTGCATGCTGACGACATGTCCCTGGTTTTGTTTAGATTGTCTCAAAATTCCAAGTTTTTTCACTCTCTTTTCATTACATTAATTTTTGAACGCATGTATGGAGTATTAAATATAGGTAAAAAAATAACTAATTACATAGTTTATGTGTAAATCACGAGACGAATCTTTTGAGCCTAGTTAGTACATGATCAGATAAAATTTATCAAATACAAACAAATCATGCTACAGTGTTTAAATTGCAAAAATTTGCAATCTAAACATGGCCTTATTCCCCTTTTCGGCTATTTCCTCATCCATCCATCCAATGTTCGTTCCAAGTCGCGCCGCGCCGCGCCCGCGCGTGCTTCTATGTTCAAAGCTTCCTCGTGCTTCAGTACACGCACGACAGGCAGGCAGGCAAGCACCGAATCTGACAGCCCCATGGGCCGCCACAACCGGAGTAGCCACCCAGCATAACGTTCCCTCATGGAGATATAAAGGCCCACCAGCTGATACAAAAGCCCAACCATGAAGGCCTACAAGTAGCCTAGTAAGGATCGTCAATTCTTTTTTTTTCCCTAGACTTTTTCTTTTGCACTTTGAGCGTCCATAAGTTTGTTACAAGACAACGTAGCGCCCGCCAATGGAGCTGAAACCAACGCTAAAGCAATTCGGAAGGAGGGATAAATAACGAAATCTACTGTTGTACTATATGTTTATTTATATTATATACAAAGAGGCTTATCGATGATCCCATAGCTGGGCAACGAAAAGATTATTATCACGGCAGATCAAAGGATTGATGAAGAAATTTTGTACAAGAAAATTTACCTATGTGGCCTCTTGGAACAAAGGATTGAGCATCCTAAAATCTCACAAAATTCTATGGAATGGCTCAAGGAGGAAATCTAACATGAAGTCCAACCTCTTAGAAACGTTCCGAAAATCATGGACACACACCACTGATCCAAGCAATGGCGCAGCGTGAGGTAAAACCAAGGGTGAGGGCCTGAGTAAAAGTAGAATTATCCTTCTGGTTTCACAAGAGAATACTGATGGATAGGAGAGCTTGGAGATTGATAAATGGACACATGTATTGAAATTTTCTTTTAGATCAACTCATCAATGGCCTTCTCAAGAGAGATTGATGGGATATAGGAGAGTTTGGAGAGTGATGGATGGGCACTCGTATTAAATTTTCCTTCCAAATCAACTTATCAAGAGGAGAGCCCAACATCGTTTCCATGAGGCTTCGCCCCTAGATCCAACACACTAGACAAAGATTTAAATACATACAAAGCATGCAACTAGGTTGTAAGCAAGTGATTGACACATTGCCCTACAGTTCCCCTACATACAGGCCTCGTAGATCAACTCGAATGACATTATTGTGACTCAGTGAGCATGTTTTAAAACAAAAATAATGAGCATGCATATGTGGGCGCACTTAAACCCATGGGTATGTCGGTATGTGCAGAGACATACTTCTGCATGCTTATGTCGGTATGTGCTTAGCTAACAACTTTATTTTTTTTATCATACCCCTACTACATACAAAGTACAAAGTGTTCAAGTAGGTCACGACTAATGAGGACCTCTAAAGCGGGTGATTACTAGTCTATGGCCTCCTGCTCGGGCACTACGAACGCACGCTCCTTTCCGGCGAAAAGATGGAAACCTGTTGGCTGATCTGATCCATGCCATGTGCTGCGTGGGCTAGCTATCTACATGAATTGCGTGGCTCTTTTTGACTTTGACCGGACATAGCATGGCACCATGGCCCATGGCACATAGAGTACGCAGGATCCTTAAATCATACGAGGGTTTAAAATTTCACAAATTTTGAAAAACTTAGGGTTGCTCGGATCTCAAATATAAAAAATCAAAATGTGACTGTCCTCAAATTACACTAATACATATAATATATAACTTTAGACTTATATTTTCTGGCTCTTTTTTACTTTATGTTGCATATTCTTCTACTCAATAGATATATATAGTCATAAATCATGCTAATATTTTTGTTTGGATCGAGGGGTGCATCGATGGGAACCATGGATAGAGCATTACACTAATAAATGCTAATCTTTGGATTCGAAAAAAATTCTTCTACTCAAAAATATATATATAGTCATAAATCAATATTTTGTTTGGATCGAGCAAGTCCATGGATGAGAGGATCCACTTGTAATCATTGGATTTGCATGATGAGTGTCTCAATGGTGGTTGTATCCACGAGTGATCATGCTCAAGTGATGAGTCTCCTTTGTATCCACAGTGGCGCTCAAAAGGCGAGGACAGAGGGGTGGTGTTTCCCAATGATAGCAACTCATCAGGATGACACGGGAGTCGATAACGATGATGAGTAATGTGGCATCCCATCGATCCCCATGGTGAGCCGCCCTAGCGACTTGTTACTGCTTAATGCTAGGACGGTAGATCAATTAGATATGCAACCAAAACCTTCCTATGATGGAGATGCCTCCAGTGGAGATCAATCTCCCCTAGGATGGCGTCACGGCAACAGAAACCTCGACTCGGAATCAAAACCCTAACCTCACGATATCATGTAAGCAGTAAGGGCTATATATAATGCGTGGATATGTTGCATTGAAATTCTCGGATGGTACATAGAGTACTGAGCCTTAGAGCTACTACACCTCCCCGGATACATACATATGGCAATATCATGTTACAATTCTAAGTACCAAATATTATATTCTAACAATAGACAAGGATTGGAGTTTATAGCATGCTAATGCTAGAGGGGTAGGTTAATGATGATAGATCTAGCTTCTTAAATTAGACCGTTCTGTAAGTAGTAGCACTTTAGACGACATGTTACAAATATACATCCTAACGGTAACCAGTGTTTGAGATATATCTCAGATTCACTGCCATGCAAAAAGAGACCCTAATTCAATATGATTATGATCATATAGAAGCAGGTGGAATACATTTTTTGTCACTCAACTACTGTCTTATACTCTCTTTCGTCCATGAATTATCATTCATTAACTATTAAATTGGCCATTTTAGTTCTCAAACTTTAACTTCTATCTCAGTTTCATCAATGAATCATCAAAGTGATCTTTTCGGTCATCAAACCTTTTTTGGGCTCATCGTCAGTCTTCGTTCTATACAGCACACCATGTTTCATGCCTATTTAGCTCTCTAAAGTTAGGGCAGCTCACCATATCCAAACATGTCTTGTCATGAACCTTACCTTTTTAATAGTTCATGGATGAAACTAGCTAAAAGTCAAGTTTGACGACTAAAATGACCACTTTAATTGTTTAGGATGAAATTAAATCTGAAAGTAAACTTTAAGAACTGAAACAAACACTTAATAGTTCAAGAACAAAATAAGTTTCAAACAATGGTTGGAGACGAAAATGACTATTCTGTCATAGAAATATAGAGGAAGAAGCTCCACTATGACTAGGAGGGGAAGCTATTTGTTATGTATCTTAAGATTAAGATGCGATTAGATGAGAGAATAAATTATATTTCTAAATAAAGTTGGGAGAATTGATGCCAAATACAATATAGCTAGAAACCTTTCTATGAGAATTGAAGATTGCTTATACAGGCCGTTTCAACATTTTAAACTATATAAGGCAAACGATATTTTAGATATTTTTTGCGGTTTTTTAGTTTTTCTTATCAGAATCTAGCCAGCCAGCCAGTAGCTAAACGGTTAAAAAAACAATCTTAATTATCAAAATAAATATTTTTAGAGAGAATCTAGATCAAAGCGTTTCTATGAGAAACCCAAACCTACGTAATAATGCTGATCGAGAAACATGATATTATGGATATGATTGATGATTGATGATTGATGATTGAGAAACGAATAATTGAAGGCTTTGTTTGGCAGAACTTCTAAAGGGGCTTCATCTGTGTTTTATGTGGTTTTCTTGAGAAACACTCACATTGAGAAAAACAGCTTGTGAAACAAAGATCAAGCAAAAAAGTGATGAAACCTAAGCCATTTTGATCTAGAAGGCAAAGATATAAAAATGTTTTTTTTCTAGTTTCACCATTTTTAAAAAAAGTTAAAATCCTAATAAAAAAGGGTGAAGACTGAAGATATGCAATAGTATGCCATCGACTCCAACAATGAGCACATAGGGCCCATTTTGTTTCCTAGCCTATTTTTAGCCTGGCTAGCTTTTAAGCCTAGCAGTTTTAGCCTGTTCCAGGCAAGCTAACCCCTATTTGTTTGGTTCTATGTGTTGTGTAAGCCTGGCTAGCAAATTGTGTGTTTGGTTGCCCGGTTTATTTTGCATAGAATCACCTCTTCTTCAGGCTGGTAAGTATACCCACGTTGAGAAAATTTGTCGAACAGGTGGTGGGCGCGCAGCACCCCGGCGAGCACGGCATCAGAGCATCACAGCCATCTCGGCAGCAGAGCATGGCAGCGAGCATCAAGGCCATCTCGGCAGCAGAGCAGCATGGCAGCAGACGACGAGCTCATCTGCTTGCAGTTGACGCCGTCCGTCCGTCCTCCGTGAGGACGAGCCCGAGTGTGGCGTGTAGTGGCACGGCGCGCGGCGTCGCGTGATCCGCCGCCACGGACAGCACCGTCGACAACGCCTCATCCACCTGCAGCATCCTTTTTCTTTTCCCCCTCTCCTCCGCAGCTCCGCTTCAATTTCCCAAGGCTCGTCCTCCCCGGCAGCAGACGACGAGCTCATCTGCTCCTTCATCTGCTTGCGGGGTCGTAGGTGGACATCCTGGTTGCAGTTGACGACGAGCTCACTGCAGTCACGGGGTCGTCCTCAGCGAGCACGGCAGCAGACGGAGTGCTGTCGGCTGGTCCTCGTCGGTGACGGAGGGCGCCTCGTCATCAGCGTGCGCGAGCTACGGCCGGCGACCCTGCCTCCGCGAGCGAGGAGGAGCGGCGACGGGAGCGTACAGGAGCGGCACGCGAGCGGGTAGATCGAGGAGCAGCGCTTCAACGTGGCCGAACGGCGGGAGTGGTGGCTCCGCTCCCTACGCCGGCGACCGGGAGGGCGAGCGAGGACGAGCGGCGTTGGCAACCGGGAGGTGACGCGAATCGATTTCGGGCGCTGGCCAAGCCAGGCCCCAAAAACGGATCGCCGTTCCGTTCTTTGAAGCCAGGCCCAGGTGCGTACGGCGACCAGTGGAAGCCTGACTAAGACTCAAGAACAGGCAACCAAACATCTTACATTTTAGCTTCAGCAGACCTGGCCAGGGATTGACCACCCAACAAAACAGGTCGATAGTGTTCGTTGTGTTTTACGTTTGCTGTCGCTGTAGTGTGGATTCAGGTCCGCCGTTGTTTTGAACAAAGTTTCGAAGGCAAAAGGAGGCAAAGGTCTCTTCGCTCCCGGACGAATTCGAATGGTTTAAAAAAATGTTGGAGAAATTTATGAGAGAAAAATATTATTTCAAATGAAAAAAGAAGTGGATACAATAGCGTTTAATTAAGAGCACGCGAACGAAAAAAAAAGGGACCAAAACGAGGCGGGAGAAAAGGCGCGAGGGAGCGAATAATAAAACCAAAAAAAGGCGCTCACAAGTCACGACATGCTGACCAGTGGGCCCACCACGCACTCTGACTGCCCGGCGGAAAACCTTTCCTTCTCGTCCTCTTCTCTCCTCCCCCCTCACCAGCTCAACGACAAGCAGACCCTCCCACTCCTCTCTGTTCCCTCCCTCCCTCTGCCAGCTCGACCCGTCCCTCTACCATGGACTAGGCTCTAGGCGGCGTGCATGTCCGCCCGGGTGCAGGCACATAGGCATGGAACCGCCCGCCCCAGCACCCGCAGCGCCACGAGGGGCCGAGCGCGCGGAGGCTGTCGCTGTCGCTGTCGCTGCGGAGCCGGCTCCCGGGGCCGGGGCCAGAGTCGAGGCGCAACAGACGGGGGCCCCCGAAGGTTCCGGAAGGGCGAGCCTTGGGGGCCGGGGGGAGGTGCCGCTGCGGCTGCGCCTCGGGAGGACCCGTCGGCGGGCGGGGCCTGCCACACCGACGCCGTCGTGGAAGATGGAGGACGAGGAGGGAGTCCGGGAGGGCCCGTCCGCGCCCGCGCCCGCGGCCGCCGCGGCGAGGAGGAGCCCGGCGTCGGCTTCGGCGCGCCAGCTCGGCGCCAGCCTCTGGGAGATCCACGACGTAGCGCGGGAGGTCCGCCGGAGCAGGCGACGGGGCGGGAGGGGCGTCGCCGCCGGTCGGGAGCACGGCGGCGGCGGAGAACTGGATCAGGTGAGGGTTTCCGTTCACTCTAACCTTCACCCACGTGGCATAGGAATTGTAGTCGGTTGGATTGCTGCGGATTCCGTGCCTTGTTCCGCTCTTCTGAATTCTGAAAACAAATCGATCAAATTCCAACTCGCAAAAAAAAACTTTTTAATCAAATTCCAAAATTGGTTCCTGCACGTGGTTCTGTCGAATTGTCCGTTACACATGGCTCGCCGGTTTTGGCCCCAGTTCATTGATTTGCTTGCTGGTACCGCTTTTGACCACCCAATGCAGTTTCCTCAAGGTCCAAAGTACTGTGGACCTTCAGTTGGTGTAATGCTAGTACGATTTTTTTCCTATTGCTTCACAGAAATAATTGCATTCTGGGGCTCAAACCTAACAAATTGGGAAGGATTGAGAGTGTGCTACTGATGTACTCAATGGAGGTTATTTAACCACATTTGTTCGGCGGGTAAAATATGATGCAAAAGGGTTATTTTACAAGTGATTATTTTATGCTAGCTTTAACTACAAGTACAAGTGGTTATTTTACAATTAAATTACAGCTTTGACATTTTCTACTCTCAATGATATTTTATATAATGAGCTCTTCTTATGTTATGCAAGAATTTCGCAGTGTATCTGTTTTTCTCATTTGTCTTGCTATTACTAGAGGTCGAAATGCAATAAGAAAAATACACACTTGCAATGCTCAACTATAGTTATAATATATCGTTTTTGTACTACAAATAGCATATATGTACAGCGACTAGGTACCGCCTGCGCGTTGCAATGGGATTATGGGAATTGGGAATGATAATCTTGCTGCAGTCTAATTTTTCCACAAGCATAGAACTGCAAACGCTGCCTAATTCACCTGAAACCACATCCATCGAAAATGATACTTGTCATAGCATCACACTTGTTCTTTATGCTGATGATGTGATCATGTTGACTAAAACATTTAAATGTAAAATGATGCATTCATGCCTAAAAAATATTTAAGTAGTAAAAACTTGATTTTTTCTGAAAAATACTCATTTACAAACACTTGTCAGTCTAGATGAATGGCAGAAATGACAAAGCTTGACACATCAAACATGAACCACAAAAGCCGACAGCTCAACAGCTCATTTTCAGCAAAACAAAAAAACAAAGTTCATCATGCTCTAGTGGTCAATCCATTAGTATCTACGGACGGGTGCCCATTGTTTTGCCATGTTCTTAAAACCCATTGGCTCTTCAAACAGTTGTTGAGCTCCCCTTACCAAGCAGTTGTTCAGCTCCCTTGCAGCTAGTCATGCTTCTTAGCACCACAAAGAAGAGGAGTTAGGAGTCACCAACCCAATATTTGGAGTAGGTGAAAACTGATAGTATTGCTTCCTGGAATTGATCCCTTCAGTCTATTTCTGTTCAGCTATGGCTCAATGAGATTCTATAGTTTTCCCACCTCTGGTGGTATATTCCTGGAATAAGTCCTCTGATGCCATTGCAAATGTCGAGAATCTGAAATTTTGCCACTGCCAGTTTGGGAGACTAAGGTTACATCCAAAGTAATAGAAGCAGCCAAGGATATTTAATGCAAATTATGCACCATTGAATTCCTGCCTACAGATAGGGTGATGAAATGCTGTACGCATAGAGTGAAGGAAAAAAGAAAAGGCATAATTGTAATAGCAGAACAGAAGGGAGACGAGTTGGATGATCGCAACACTGTACCTGCAATCAAGCTTCAAAACACGAAGGCTTTAAGCCTGTAACATGAAAAGATGGTTACTGACACTAAATTTTAATGAGTCAAAGATTTTAAATATCTTTTCAGAGTAACTCACTATGACACTACAGTTTTCACAGGGCAAACAAACAGTCAAATATTTTTAACATGTGTGATAATTTTTTTTTGATGAAACTGGTGTGCTAAATTTCATTGTTTTCCATATTGATTGAAAGTTAATTTACCGTATTGATTGAAATTTATTTTCATATATATTTTTTTCATTGCTGATGTTTTTCTTGCTATTTTAGCCACAGAGTTCAGGTGGCATCGGTAGGCATCTTGCAGACTCGTCAATGAAACATCATAAGTTGAATCAAGAAAGAAGCCATAGAATACAACCTTTTTCTCCTGCAAGTTATACAAGCTCAGTTGGGGTACGTATATATATTCTTTTGTTGCACTTCATAATGAAATTTGGCCATGGCCCCAATTTTTTTCTTCAACACATAGGAGAGTTGTGTATCACTATATTAAGGAGTGGCAAAAGCCCAAAAACACTCTCACACATCCCATGAAAAAGAAAATAAAATAAATGTGCCGCTAGGAAAATAAAAGCAACCTCGACCTGGACACGGGTGCTACCTAAGACCCACCCTCTGGACCAAGAGCAAGGAGGAAGGAGATGCCCCTGGCCTCGGCCAAGTGCCACAAAACAACTCCCTAGCAAGCAACAGAGCATTAGCTAGATTAGGAGAAGCACCATCAAAGACGTATCTTCTTCTTTTTTAAAAAAAAAATGGCAGGAGCTCTGCCTTTTCAATCAAGAAGAAAGACTTGTCTCATTTTTTTTTATAAAAAAACTCAACCCTTGTGGGAATGACCTTCCCCGAGGTATATCACTGAACGGAGCACACGCCGCAGCCCACTGAGTGTCACTGTTGCTGAACTAGTTGCAACAGCGTACAACAGCTCTGACTTCGCACGAACCTCAGCTGAAGCTCCCAAACTTCGCCACCACATAGATATCCTTGATCCTCCGAGAGAGACCATGGCATGTCATTGTTGCCGAGCTTTGATGAACCCCATATTGACGCAGCCCTGACTCCAGCACCATAGTCCAAGCCAAGATTACCAGTTATGCAGTATGCACCACACAAGTGATGAACCATCCACAATCCCAAATCACCAGCCATCCCCTACTGCAAGTAGCCACACGAGCTGAGCTCCTGGGCATGCCATGACATAAGACTCGGCTCACCACCACCACATCACCCATGGGTGGCCACAACCATTGCTGTTGCCGGTGCAGGCATGCCATCGAACATCTGCGCACACAGCGCTTGCATCTTTCCACGAGCAATGTGGCCACAACAGCCACGCGCCTGCCCACAGCACCACAACTGCCGGCACAGCGCCCTGAGCTGCCATAGTCACCATCCGTCCTGCTCCCATGACCCATGCAGCCACGGCCAGGCCATCGGACTAGGTCACCGTTGCGATCTCAAGCTGCTGTCGTGGCTGTGACGAAGGAGGGGTCAGCTGCCAGATTTGCCTCATAGAGGCATGGATCTGAGCCACTAGCCCCCGGATCCATAAGGTGGAACTGCTGCCGGCGGCCACCGGAGCCAAGGAGAGGGAGAGGCACGGGATAAGAACCATAGATGCCAAAGAAGTCTGGCTGACATCCTCATCGCGGTTGTGCAGGCTAGGTGGCGTGTACTCTGGCAGCAGGGGGGCAGAGAGGATGGCCTGGTGGCCATCCCGGCGATGCTGGTGGTGAGGTCCACCTGTGCCACCCGAACGGGTGACGTGGTGGCTGGGTTGATGATGACCAAGTTAGGAGTTTTCTGCACAGCGCTATTACTCTTGTCTATTAAATACACATCCTTTGTGATGATTCCAAATCGTCCAAGCCCCTAAGATGATGAGAGAGTTCAGTCCTTATCTGGCCTGTACATCCACCAGAGCTTCCACATTCGACCACCAAGCACTGACCATCATAGGATAAAAGGTTTTGTTGTTGTTGCTGCACTGATGACATGGTCCTTTGGAATTATATGAAAATTCATTTTACTAGGAACATGCCATTAATGTTATCTCAATGTAGCAGTTTCCTTGTAGTTCAAAATAGCTCTATCTTATATAGCGTTTTTCCCCCTGTAGTTCAAGGTATGTTTTCTGGCTTAAAAAGTTAGAACAGTGAAGCACATTTCTCAAACATGTAATTCTGTGTCTTTATTTTACAGGATTCCAATGTTAATCAAACTAGAAGTCCTACTCGTTCTTTGGGTATCATGGGTAGATCTATGGGGGAAGGCTATAGCCTTAAAACATCAACAGAACTATTGAAGGTTCTAAATCGAATTTGGAGCCTTGAAGAACAGCACACTGCTAACTTGTCAGTGGTTAATGGATTGAAACTTGAGTTACAGCAGGCTCAGACACATGTTCAAGAACTCATGCAAGAGAGACGGAGGTACAGACACGAAGTTTCGTCATTAATGAGGCAACTCTCCGAGAACAAACTTGTTAGAAAAAACAAGGACCACGTGAAGGTTGACGCAGCTCTGCATTCCCTGCAAGGTGAACTAGAGGATGAGAAACGTCTGAGGAGGCATTCTGAGGACCTCCACAGGAAGTTAGGCATGGAGTTGTCTGAAATAAAGTCAGCGTTTCTCAAGTCAGTCAAGGACCTTGAGAAGGAGAAGAAAGGAAATCGCCTCTTAGAAGACCTCTGTGACCAGTTCGCAATGGGCATCAGGAACTATGAAGACGAACTCAGAGTGGTAAAGCAAAGAAATGTCAAGAGTTATGAGCTCAACTTTGATAATTCAGTGCTCCATATTTCAGAAGTATGGCTTGATGAGCGAATGCAAATGCAAAATACTGATATCAATGGGGAATTACCTCATAAAACCACAATAACAGAAAGGCTCAGCAGTGAAATACAGGCCTTTCTTCTTTCTAAAAAAGCAGGTAGCTCTATGAATAATGAAAAACATATGAATGATAGTACTAGATTGCGACGTCGATCCCTTGAGTCTGTCCATTTGAATGGGGCCACCAGTGCTCCTCAGTTTGCTGAAGATGATGACGACTCTATTGCTAGTGATTTGAATTGCTTTGAACTGAACATGCATGGCCATATGGGATCTCGCAGAAGTGGCACAGGTGCCATGGATGTGCATAAGAGAAGATCAGAGCATCCTCATGGTATAGCTGCTGAAGGTCCATGCATGTCCAATGTGCCAATTTATTCACAGAAAGGAATGGCAAGGCCCAGTAGCAGCAAACTGCAGCATGCCAGTAAAATACCAGAGATCAACTCACAAAGCAATGCCAGAATTACTTCAGCGGAAGAGCAGAATGGAAGCACAAGCAACCAAATTATTCGAGGATCCAACAATGGGTCAACGAAGAACAACCCAGATGTGCATCATGTTGATTTCCTGGGGCAGGAATCATTTGATCATTTCTCCCGAACAAGTCTATTTTGTGAAGGCACTACTTCAGGGGATTTGGGTAATGTCGGCAGCCCAACGCGGCAACTGAAATACCAATCCACATCTTTGGACCCTGAGATAACGGAATGCTCACCTGAACAGCCAGTAGGTGTGATGGAGAGCACCCTGAAGGCAAAATTACTTCAAGCAAGGCTGGAGGGTCGACATGCCCGGTTAAAGGCGTCAGGTGGTTCCTCAACCAGCCGGAGAAAGTGAGAGTGCTTCAGATTCTGGGGTTTGACTGTTAGGCCCACACGAAGAAATCAAAGGTGTAATATAGCTAACTTGTATCTATGGAATTTCCTTTGGCCGTGTCAATTGGTTCAGTATCCGTGTACATGGGTTATGAGCTATCTGAATCTGAATATATGAATCCTAGTTCCATATGTGAATCATCTTCCATGTCCATTAGGCTGTTAGTTAGATGCCAGCACACTTTAGGCTGAAAGCTCAAGGCTCAGAAGGATTTTGGTTATGACACCTTGTGTCTTGTTATCTCCCTGATACTTTGCTTAGAAGTCTTTTGATGTACTACATTTGAACAGCCAAGTTTTCAGATTTCTCAATAGTTTCTATGAGTGAGTATGAGCAAACATGGTACATGTACATGGCGCATGGGCACCTTAAAATTTTTGTGGTTGACAGTACAATATCCGTGACACCTCCAAATTTTGTTATTTCTTTTCTTTTTATATCTAAGTTGTTAGAGGTTAACTGGTGATGCAGCCACTGCCTGGCTACCCAGGGCAGCTGCCCAGGCTCGCCATCGGTAGGCCAGGTGCATCTGGGCGGCAAACTTTACAGCTTATTAGGAGCGACTGAGCGAGTACGTGAAGTCTTTCTTAGACTTGTCCAGGCTCTACAAATTTCTCTCAGCCACTAGGGTTACCACTTAGGACGTCTTTGGCAGGGCTCCTGCCCGCGGGCTCCGGCTCCGCGTGCTACTGTGCGCTCCTGTACAACTCATAAACTAGCTCCGGCTCCTGTCTTCCTCTCTAGAGCCTGTGGAGCTGCCTTTCTCTGTCTCCTGCTCTGTGCTACATGGCGCTATAGTGCCCAAGAGAGCCAGGCCAAACAGGCCCTTACACACGAAACTCAGACTTCAGCATGGACAAGAGGGAGCAAGAGGGGAGAGGCAGGAGAGAGAGGACGGTGTTACCTACTTAGCTCGTTATTAGGGTTGGAGTGAGCAACTAAATGTCTAAATTCGATACTTTTAACCTGAAAAAGCTAATATTTTAATAATAACATGCCTGTAACTAAATTTTTAACAACCGGTTCTTTTGGTTGTGTCATCGGGCATGGCACGACTGACAGTTGAGTCGAGCTACATGCTAAAGTCGCGCCAGGCGTTGTGGCGCAACTCGCCTATATATAGGCACCACGCTATCATCCAACCTTCTTTCTCCTTCCTTCCCTCTCCTCTTGAGACAGTGGCACGATGGTGGAGATAATGAGAGCACCGGAGGGCATCACAGTGCATCAAAGTTCTCTAGTGGGTGCAACAGATGATGCACTAGAGTTTCAGTCTAGAGAAGATTGCACTCCCACTTAACACGTGATCTCTCTTGTGGGGCATCAGACAAACCACCAGAGGTTAAATACAAAGGTCGATAGCGGTTAGTTTGCACAACAGAGGGCACCATAATTCTTAGATGTGGTCATCGGAGCCATTCGGTGCACCCTGCTTTTGCAACCCGAACTCCCAATGGCTAGTTGGTACTTGTGGGGCGGTATGTATATACCCTCTTCGGTGGGCCATTTAGAGTGTGTTAGAGCTTGCTGAAGCTATAGTTGAGTTGAGGCTCATTTCTTATGCTCTAGTCATCATATGTGCCTAAAAGAAGATAAGGCGATTAGCAAAAGCGATAGGATTGGTGCTTAGGCTAGTTAGAGACCGCTTTAGCGCTTAGTCTAGTTTTAGACTTAGTGTTTAAAGAGATTTGCATACATCTTTGCTATCGGTGCTTACACGTACCTAGTCCCTTATTCCTCCGGGCTTGTAAATCTTGTGAGGCCTTCCAAACTGAGTTTGTGGAGTGGCCGCCGGTGACGTACAAGGGACATGACGCCCTCAACATTTTGGCCGAAGGTCATCCAGTGGAGATGGTGGGGAGCGATTTGGGAGAGACTTGATGGAGACCCCCTTGCATGTGGTGAAGGCCCGTGAGCTACCCGCAAAGTTATCGATACAGAGCTTGACCCTTGCGAGGGCATCCATATGAGGGTCTCCAAAGAGGACTAGTGGAATAAAGCGTTAGCTTTTCAATATCTCAGTAAAAATATCATCGTGCAGGTGTATTCATTCGATAAAAAATTCCATGGATAATTTTGTTTTACTGGCTTTATAATGTGGAAAAAGGGGAGGAAAAAACTCAGTTGGGATCTTTATGTTGCCAACGAATTGTACTGAATTGACACTAACGAAAAGGTGGAGAGTGCTATATCCTCTGAGTGGGTGTGACACGACACTATGGTCGACACATAATTGCTTTTCTTTCTCTTTAGGGCTTGAGGATATTTCTAGCACTCAACATAGCTACAAGAAGTGGCCAAGAAAAAACCTTGATATTATTCGTGGACACCGGCACAACACAGCATATCCATTTCTTATAGCATCCCTTCCCTAAAAACATTATTATGGCATCCTAATAAGTATGGTCATCGACATTTTATCAGCCCACAATGTTTTTTTTGCTTACTACTAAAAGACATTAATTATGAGATTTGTTTTGAATCATGTTAATGTTTTAAAAGCCATCTATATTCGTGGCTGAATAAAAGAAAATTCAGCACCAGATATCAGGTTGAGCGAGTGCATATATTGGTTACTAGAATTGTCCACTTTGTTTATTTCGGTAATGAATTTTTCAGCATGGTTTATTTCTAAATTTGACTTCAAATTTTGTTCGTCACATATTCACTCCTTCTATGAATATTCAGGATTCTAGGACCTCTACAACAATTTAAGGTTGATAGAAAAATTTGCGTGTACTCCTCACTAAATCATAAGGAATTTGCTTTGATTTACATAAGTCATGGGATTAAATGGCAAGTTACCCATGCCATTAATAAGATTTGTGTCATTAAATGCCAAGTTATTTTGATTAGTGTATGTGAGTGTATTAGGCTAATCTTAGTAGAGGTTTCATGCCCTAGTTTCTAATACTCTCATGTGTTGGAAACAATTTAGACTAGTTTCATTCTCATCAAACTTTGATAATCTCTCTATGCATTTATATGGTGTCATGTCAACATATTTGCTAAGTTGATAGCTTATTTAATACCCATAAAACTCTAATGAAACTCCTTTCGAGACTAGCCTATGAGACATGAAAACCCCACTGATACTGGCCTAATAACTCACAACCTCTTTATTCATGGACAAAATTTAGGTTAGGATCTATTTTGTGGAATGAGGGAGTAATTGTTTGCATTATTATAAAAAATATATTAGCATTACTCTAATGTTTCTACATCACTAAAATTGTATATTATTATAGATATTTCATTCACGAAAACTAGTTAAATCTAGAAGTGAGTAAGTTATTTTGATTAGTGTCCTAATGCACTCACGTCCCTTATATTTATGGATGAACTTTAAAGATTAGGATCTATCCTATGGACCGAGAGAGTAGTTGTTTGCATTACTTAACAAAATATATTAGTGCTACTCTAATGTTTCTACATCTAAAATTGTACTCTCTCCGTTCCAAATTATAAGTCGTTTTGATTTTTTTATATTCGTTTTGTTATAGATCTAGATAAATAATATGTTTAGATACATAGCAAAATGATAAACAAAAAAAAATTAAAGTGACTTATAATATAAAACGGAGGAAGTATATTATTAGATAAATTATTTACATAAAGTAGTACAAGTAATTGAATATTTTTGAATTGGAACGCCGAAGACGGCATGCCAAACTAACAATTCCGAGCACGAATTCAACGCCGCTATCGCGGCACCACCACGACCAAAACGTTTGAAGCCCCCTTTTCCCATCTTGCCCCCTCCGTTCCCTCCTTATTATAACCACCACCGTCTTCCCTTCTGTCTCCTCCTCCTCCTTCCCCTCCCGGCCACACTTTTCTCATTTAGCCCTCCCCCCTCGAGCCCTCCGCCGGCTAGGGTTACGGCCACCGCCTTCCACGCCTCCCCCACTTCCCGTCCAGTAGGCGGCGGGAGGAGGCTGGTCGGCGCGCACGCGACCGCGGCGGCGGAGATGGACCCGGACTTCTCGCCCGGAGGCGGGGGGCCCAGCTTTGAGTTCGCCTTCAACGAGGTCAACTTCTCCGACCGGGAATTGCGGATCGAGGTCGTCGCCGGGGATGACGACACGCCGGGCTCCAGCGGCGGCGGTGCCGGAGGAGGTGGCCTCGCCGACTGGGCGCGCCACCGCAAGCGCCGCCGCGAGGAGCTCCTCAAGGAGAAAGGTACGCCCACAGATACGCATGCCGTTGTTGCCTTGAGGACGTCGCCTTGCGATCGTGTGATTTTGTCTGTTGATCTGTGACGTTTGATGCGATTCGGTTGTGAATTTGGTGGGGACTTATGTGCCTCTTTGAGTAAATTCAGATTTCCGTAGGTACCCGACAATATAGGTTATAATGGTAAAGGAATTGGGGAAGGATAGAGAGGAATTTCAATTTTGAGCTGTCATGATGTACCTGTACGAATTATCTGACATTTTGATCTGAGCCACAATAATAATTGGTAAACGTATGTACCAGAATAAATGAGCTAATTTAGGATATGCATACTTTTGAATTAGAATTCACCCACCGAAATATTCTAATTAATCTAGATGAGAATCTACGGGCCAACCAGAGGGGTGCAACTCAGAAACCATTTGCAGGTGGTGCATGTACTCTATAGGTGGGGGGTAGATTCTGGTGAGAGACAATCATAGAGGAAGCATGGGAGAAATAGAGCACGAGACAGAGAGAAAGTGTGTGGGACACAGGGAGAGTGGCAGATCTGCGGGATACTGTGCAGGAGGAGTTGCTGTCCTCCTCCCTCGATCCAGCAGCACTGGTGGCAGCAGCTGCCTTCCCTGGTCGATCCAGCAGCAGGGCACGCTGCCTCCAGTTTGCGCTGCAGTAGCAGGGGACGCCGCCTCCACTGTGCTCCAGAGCACAAAGGGATCGTTGTCTCCAGCCTGTGCTCCAGCGTTGATAAGCAGACAATTGCTTCTATTTTGACCTCTAGCCTAGCCAGCTAGGTTTGTGTACCTGTTCGTTTGTTGGGCTTCTATGGGTGACTTGGCCTGGTGGCATTTTTCCTTTTCCCCTTTTGTCTTTTTCCTTTTTGGTGTGCTCAAAATCCCTCGCCTGGCATACTAGTATGGCGTCATCACGTCTTATACTTTAGCGCTTGTAAGTGTCCAAGCGGGTAATCAGCTGCCTTATCTCGCATTACCGCCTTGATAACTATGTTCATAATACATAATAAGGTACCCTAAACAAGCGCATTGAGATGATCGAGAGTCCAACTGGCAGTGTCTAAAATTTCTTATTTTCTAATTTGTAATGGTCCCCTTTTCCTCCTTTCAGCCATATATTTATGTATGAGGATTAGCATGGGAAATTGTGAAAAAAAATCTTTGTTTGAGTTACCTTCCTTAAAGAAATTAATTGCTGCATTACCTTCTTATTCATGTGTTTATGGGTAGTTTTCCTGTTGTAGGTGTGTAATTTGGTTATCGAGTAGTTATATAAAATAATGTTTGTCATTTTTCCTATAATCATCGTTCTAATTGCCAATGTTCACTCTAACCTTCAAAAGCAAATTTTCAATAAAGAATATATGACAGTTAAACCAATGATGTTTGTAATGATAAATGAAAAGTTGTTGAAGGTCAGAAGGTTATAAATGTTGAGTTGCAATCATGTTCCTGCTGGTGGATTTTGTGAAATAATATTTTTTACCGGTAGCAACAGCCCAGATTAATAGACCACAAGATTGAGGTTCTTGAAATGACATAATGGGGGTGGTGTAATTTGCTAATTTTCAATCAAGATACAAATGATTTTCTGAAAATTCTATACTTTTTTATAGATAATATTCAGTAGGCTTGTGATCCTGATAGTCACAATGCATTGCTTTCTTCTGCTTATGACATTTTCCATACTCCACTTCGACTCCACGTTAGCTATATAAGTCATGGTGTTGCTTAGGGATGCTAAATTTTGATTTATGATCCGTTTCCCCCTTAATAATGCTACTGTTGTGTATATACAACCATTTTACTATGCAACAATGTTTCCTATTATACTATAGTTTGTTCTATTATTGCGATCCTTTGTTGTTTCATTTGATTTTCGGCTATGCCAGTTTCATCTTCGTTTTTGTGATTTATTTTAATTATCAATTTCTTCTGTAGAATCTACAACTCACATGTCAGACCAAACAAATTGCAATGAAGTCGAAGCAGAAGAGTGTGATGCATATGAAGAAAATCAAGAGGAACCTGTAGCAATGATAGAAGAATCTCCACCCGATGTTGGCCAAGAAGGTTTGTATAACCATAAATTGCATCCCTAATAATTTTTTTTTTGTGAATATAATATTGATATTTTTATGGTTATTAGTGAAGTTAGGCAAAAGTTCCTGCTGTTTGAAAATTATTGTCTATTTAGGCTTTTGGCAAGTTTACTTTTTAATGAAATTTTATTTGTCCTAATGAATTGAACTTTTTGGAGGTTAAGTTAGATTGAGATTTTTACAAAAATCGTTGAGCAATCAGGATGAGCCTGGTTGCAGTTTGTTAATGCACTTCCTGAGTTCCTATTGAGACCTTTTCAGTTTTCACCCCCTATTTTGATAACTTCATTCTTGTTGCTAGATATGCTTCTTTTAAGTTGTACTCCCTCCGTTTCAAATTATAAGTCGCTTTGGCTTTTTTGGTACATCCATTTTGCTATGCATCTAGATAAATAATATGTCTAGATACATAGCAAAATGGATGAACCAAAAAAGTCAAAGTGACTTATAATTTGGAATGTAGTAGTAGGTTACATTCCAAAAATCGAAGACTAAATTCTTAAATCGAAACATCCAAAATTTTAAGCTGGCCCTGTTTTGGAGCCCAAAGCTGTCTTATTTCTGGAATTGCCATGTTTTTTTATTTGAGCCCCAAACTGAGCACAAAAGCTGTAGATGTCATACAATTTGTTCAATTATTCTGCTTGATCATTACCTCAAATCTGCTGATTGCTAGTTCTATATATTTAACAAAAAACTAGATAGGTTTGTAGGAAGAACTTATAAATTTAGTTGCACAATGTGACATTCACTGGTGAGCTAGGTGCAATCTTTTGACAAACTAGGTGGTTACTTATTCTATAAATTGATTCTTGGTTGGTAAACATCTATGATTGTTACTTGGTGAGCTATAAGCATGCTTAGATTGCTAAAAGCGTACAAAATGAGTATTTATTTGTGTTTTTTTTAAAATTAAAATTCCTTTATTTCCCCATTGCCATGTCTTTCTGAAGGTAGCAAACTAATCTGGATGCAACAAACAGTTTGCTCCAAGTGTTTTGATTGCAGAATGCATGTTTTTAGAATTTTGTTCTTTATTTTCCCATTACTCTGTCTTTCTTTTTTTCCACAACGATTACTGTCTTTCTGAAGGTAGAAAACTAATCTGGATGCAACAAACAGTTTGCTCCAAGTGTTCTGATTGCAGAATATCTGTCTAATTCACCTTTTTGTACCCTTTGCTTCCTTCCCTGTTTACCCATTATACACCTCTGACCTTGTTATTAGCAGGTGATGATGGGCAAGGTATTGATTCATCTTGGACTGTGGTCGGTACGCCAGTTTTACGAGTCAAGACAATTTATATCAGTTCGGCGATTCTTGCTGCGAAGAGTCCTTTCTTTTTCAAGGTAGTTATGGAGTTATGGTAACCTCCTCAAATGCATTTGATATGTACTCCAGTCAATGCTGCTTTCTGATAAGCTTAATGTGTTTTTCTTAGCTTTTCTCAAACGGCATGAAAGAATCGGATCAGAGATATGCAACCCTTAGAATTACTGACTCAGGTAATGTGACAACTTTGGGAAACTAGAACATCCTGCTTATATATGCAAAGAACATTTTATTTACAGCTTTTGTCATTTGTTCTCTGAGAACCAGTTGCCACACACACACACACACACAAGAGAGAGAGAGAGAGAAATCATTCTCTAGTCAATATTTGCTTTGTGCGTCATCCTTTTTTTTTCTTCTTAATTCTCTTGGAACAGAGGAAACTGCCCTCATGGAGCTTTTAAGCTTTATGTATAGTGGAAAGTTGACAACTACTGAGCCCACTCTTCTGCTGGATATCTTGATGGCTGCCGACAAATTTGAGGTTGTTTCATGCATGAGGTACTGCAGCCAGTTGCTCACAAGCTTGCCGATGACCACAGAATCTGCACTTCTCTACCTAGATCTTCCCTGCTCAATTTCAATGGCAGCTGCAGTTCAACCACTGACAGATGCAGCTAAGGATTTCCTTGCTGTAAAATACAAGGATTTGACTAAGTGAGTGATATACACTGGATGGAGACCTATTTTTACTTTATGGAAAGTTTAGCCCAAGACTGTTCTGACAAGATCGTTGTGAACGTACTGAAGGTGATTTTTTTTCTTCTCATTTCAGGTTCCAAGATGAAGTGATGAACATCCCTCTTGCTGGAATTGAAGCCATCTTGTCAAGTAATGACCTCCAGGTGGCATCTGAAGATACGATCTATGACTTCTTGCTCAGATGGGCCCGTGCACAATACCCGAAATCAGAAGAGAGACGTGAGATCCTTAGTTCTCGGTTGCTCCCTCTTGTGCGATTCAGTCACATGACATGTAGGAAGCTGCGGAAGGTCCTAACATGCACGGATATAGACCATGAGCAAGCAACCAAGTGTGTCACCGAGGCTCTTCTGTACAAAGCTGATGCACCACACCGGCAACGAGCTCTTGCAGCGGACACAATAACCTGTCGGAAATTCGCTGAGCGGGCTTACAAGTACAGACCACTCAAAGTCGTTGAGTTTGATCGGCCCTACCCACAGTGCATAGCATACTTGGACCTCAAGCGCGAGGAGTGCTCTCGACTCTTTCCTGCAGGCAGGATATACTCGCAAGCGTTCCACCTCGCAGGTCAGGGCTTCTTCCTCTCAGCTCACTGTAACATGGAGCAGCAAAGCACGTTCTACTGCTTTGGCCTCTTCCTGGGGATGCAAGAGAAGGGCTCAATGAGCGTGACCGTGGACTATGAGTTTGCTGCAAGGACGAGACCATCCGGCGAGTTTGTGAGCAAGTACAAGGGTAACTACACATTCACCGGTGGAAAGGCAGTTGGGTACAGGAATCTCTTTGCAATCCCATGGCAGACGTTCATGGCCGATGACAGCCTCTTCTTTATCGACGGGATGCTGCATCTGAGAGCCGAGCTTACGATAAAGCAACCCTAGAGGAACGGAACAGCTACATAGATGTGCTGCCGTCGGGTTGAGTTTGTCCTGCCGTGGGTGATGCGGAAAATGCTGTGTGCTGCAGATATCCTTCTCGTTTTTTTTTCTTTTGTTCATGCACCTTAATCCTTTTGTTCATAGACAGTTTGGTGATGACAAGTATAAAGAAAGAAAGGCTGAAAGCTGCCTTTTGTTGTTTCACTAGTCACTAGATGAAGGTTGTATGATCTTTGTCTCTGTATAGTGAAAGTTGTTACACCAGATGAAAAAGGAAAGATATCTGATGGGAAACCTCACAAGCTTGAGTTCTCTGCAAGCTTCCACAGAATGGCGGGTTGGAACTGTTCTGTTTGCATCAGTAACGGCGCATTGGCAGTGAATGCAGAGGTCTTGGGGGGATATTTGTCGTTGGTAACTGGTGTGGTAATGCTTGAAATAGGGTGTCCGTCCGGACACGCTGCACCCTGTGACATTTTCACTCTCCGCTCGTCTGTCGTGGCTTGGACGCACCGTCCGCCCGTTCCACTCTGCCTCACTGCTGCGGCCATCCCCTGCCGTGACCCAATCCATTGCCGCGCTGCCTCTGCTCTCCCCATCTATCGGTCTCTCTCGTGTTCGCTAGCAGCAGCAGCCCCACGCCGCCACCGCCGCCTCCTTCCTCCACCCAAGCCGACCACGCAGACCTCTTCCCCAACCCCTGCACCACCGGGATGCTTTGCCGCCACCGCCGCCCCTGCCGATGACCGTTGGGCGCACATGCAAGGGCGCCTCAGGTCATCCCCCTCCACCGGCGATGCCGTGTTTATAGTGTTTAAGACGTATGTTTTCAAGTGCTTCATCTGAATGTTGTATATGTTGCAATGGCTATATATGCATGTTGCAAGCATACGTTTCATGTTGCAAGCAATGTTTCAAGTGTTTTAGGTGTTTCAGACGTACGATCTCAGTGTTTCATTTAAATGTTGCAGAAGTAGATCTGAATATTGCATAACATGTGTGTTGCAAGTGTATATTTCAGTGTTTCATACATATGTTGCAAGTGTTTTCATCTAGATGTTGTAAAAGTAGACCTGGATGCTGCATATATTTGCAATGACTTTCAAGTGTTTTTGGGTGTTTCGCAAGTGTTTCAGACGTATGTTTCTAATGTTTCAGCTATTTCAACCATAGTTTGTAAATGTTTCATTAGAATACTGTAAAAGTAGATCTGAGGTTACACATAAAGCGATGGCACCCACCTGCCACAGCTGCTGGAGCGCCGGGTTACCCTGCGGTGCCTGAGGTCGGCAGACACATCCGCGCCGCGCATCCACAGGCTTCCCGCGTGCGCGCACAACTGAGCAAATGTGGGCATGCCACTCGTGCGCGTGGGAAACAGAGGGCACAGAGCAGGCGTAGTCTGGGCGCTAGCTAGCACTTCCCTAAGGCCACGTTCGTTTGAAGGGGAACGGATCCCAGGAAATATTCTAGGCCGGATTGGTTACCTAATTTGAATAAGCTTTAGGCAACCGGAATCGTTCCTGCCCGGGTTTCAACCGAAACGAACGAGCCCGGAGGGAGTATGGCCTGTTGCTACAGTGACGCTATGTTTCGTTGACGCAGCCTAGCCCATTAGCCCTGCCCATTGCAAAGCAGTTGTGCGGCCAACAAGTCGCCAAACTTAACTTTGGATGTTCAAAGTTGACAAAATGTATTGTAACGTCACTGTAGTATTTCGTTTGTATTTGGTAATAATTGTTCAATCGTTGATTAATTAGGCTCAAAATGTTCGTCTCGTAAAGTACAACTAAACTGTGTAATTAGTTTTTAATTTCGTCTACTTTTAATATTTTATGCATGTACCGTAAATTTGATATGACGAAAAATCTTCTTTTTACAGGGTGTCAAAGGAGTGCCTGCAATGCAATTGTCGTTGCTTCGCTAGGTAGGTTGTGCCTTTCTGCTGAAGCCTGCTGAGCCGTACTGTCGGTAAGCAAACATCTATTTTTTTTTTGAAACAAGTAAGCAAACATCTACTCAGTTGCTTCTTTGAGGCTGGAAAAGGCAATTAAGGGTTTGTCTAAATCTAGGGATAAAGTTTTTATGTGTCGCGTCGGTGTTACATGGGGTGTTTAAATAGTAATAAAAAAACAAATTACAGAAACCGTCAGTAATCCACGAGACAAATTTATTAAGCCTAATTAATATATCATTAGAACATGTGTGTACTATAGCATCACATTGTCAAATCATGGATTAGTTAGACTTAAAAGATTCGTCTCACAAATTAGTCATGAATTTATTAAGCCTAATTAATATGTCATTAGAACATGTGTTAATGTAGCATCACATTGTCAAATCATGAACTAATTAGACTTAAAATATTCGTCTCGCAGATTAGTCGTAAAACTGTATGATTAATTATTTTTTAGTCTATATTTAATAGTCCATACATATGTCAAACATTCAATAAAATAGAAAGTAAACTTTAGAGAGAGAAACTAAACAAGACCTGAGAGTCGATATCTTCATGTTGGAAGGGAAGTTTTTCAGGTCTCGGAACATTTCGCTGGGCACATATCACATATACTTGAGATCCGCGGCGCGTGTACACTGCCACGCAGGCAGAATCTATGGTTGCACGCCAACACGGAAAGCAGCGACGAGAAGCGAACCGACCGACAGCGCAAGACGTGCCGTAGACACACATTGTTCACAAGTGGAGAAGCTGCATCGCCGGTCGCCGCGCTAGCTAGGGGGTCGCCGTCCGGCCCCGGCCGGCGCTGCAACAGGCCCGCGACGCCTCAACTATGAGGCAACAGCGAGGTGCCGTCCGTCCGATCCACTGGCCACTGGCCACTGGCAACTGGGGTTGACGCAGGGCGGGTGTGCGGGCACTGCCAACGTCCCTTTCCTGCCGGATCCTCCCCTCCCCTTCCACTCCCACCGCTCAATTTCTGCACCCTGTCGGTGCACCGGCGTCAGCACCTTCATTACTCTTTTATTTATAAGAGGAGTATATATAAAGAGGCACTGCAATGGTTATGGCACTGCTCAATTGAGTTCAGAGGGTTCTGCAAGTTTTGGGGGGGTTGTTCTTTGTTATACTATATTGATTTGATGTGCCAGTTCAAGAGTGTTTATTAGGTTTTCACTTGATTTCTGTTGCAATATAATGGCGTTGGTAAGCTGTTTTGCATTTTTTTAAAAGCATATTTCTCATACACTGTTGCTCATTCCTCTGTTCTTTTAATTCCCCGTACCAAAAGGTTGTTTAATGCAATGGCATGTGCATCAGTGCATAAGCATAATAATTGTCCTGGAAATTATTAGATTAGTTCGCTTGATTAAGCTTTTGGTAAGGTGTGGAATGGAGGGAGCTTAGCCCGCCTTAATTTGTCCGCCTGAGTAACCGTGCAATTGCCTCCTAGCAACTAAACACGCGCGCGCGCCTATGCAAAACAAATCCTTTTGGAGTGACAAGGAAAATCATAAGAAGTTGGCTTAGGCGTAAATGTTAGATCTCTGCTAAATCCGATTTAAAATTCATACTAAATAAGGTGAAATATTGTTATCGTTACCATTATGAGTGGGAGGGTAGGAACCAAACACGTTGTTTTACTAAGAGGACAAATGCTCATTTTCTTCTCTTGTTCGGCCAGAAGCCTTAGGTCGATTTAGTTCAGTTTTCCCATAAGAACATTAAAAATAATAGTTTTTGGTGGGAAATTAACGTTTTGAGCCTAATTAGTTCATGTTTAACACTATTTATAAACGCCATATCCATCCCAAAATCCAAATTGATGTAGATGTTAAAGAACAAATTAGCCACTTTCCTGCCATCCTTGAAATGTTAAAGGTCATTTCTGCCTACAGAGGTCTACAGCTCTACAGCGTTCAGCACCACGTTCACTCGTTCCAACCAGAGTGAGCAAGTACACAAAACTAATGCAACCAAAATCCACATTGGCCACAAGTATCACCTGCAAGCATTTAGTACATTATTAGGTTACGAATGCACCAAGAATTAATTAATAATGCGAATTCCAAATTCTCTTACTAGCGTCAATGCGTACTATTGTTTTACATTCCTTGCAATGGACAAGAATTTTGGCCTTGTACCTTAAATTCTTTTACATAGTGATGCTTCATTTTTGTTTTCGAGAGGAATCATCATATGTGTATCGATTGATGCTTCCACTTGTCTTTATCATAACAGAACAAACAAGAGGCAAGCATTTGTTCTTTCTATGAAAAAAAGTATAACTTGAGCAGGCAAAAATTTATATTCTCTCTAAAAAAAAAAAGAGGAGCATTTTGGAGCAATGCACCTTGAGGAGACCATGCATTTCTGTGAACAGCGTGCATTGCACGTCCCTATTCATTCTTCAGCAGATCGATCAGCGTGTGGGTAAAGGAAGAACGATAGATGCTACTGATCTTCGACGGATATATACAGTTACATTACAGGAGCCAATTTGGCACGTCTATATATGACCTATGAATGTCCATCATAGACAATCATGGTTGATTCTTGCGTGCCATGGACTCCTCTGTCTGTCTCCAAAGTCCAGACGAATGCAATGTTGTCGCTGCGTCAAGGGATCGACTCGATTTGTCCATGTGGTCGAAAGAAATGTGGCCATGATTTGAGAGGCAGGACAAAAAGCTTCAGTCCTTTGGCTTGTTCCTGCCAAAAGGGACATGGCTCATGTTCTAGGTCGATCGATCTCACGATCTGTCTCGTCGCCATTTTGTTCCATTAATTTGTACTCTTTCCCGTCCAAAAAAGAATGACGTTTTCATAGTTAAAACGTTATCTTTTGGGGACGGGTGGTGTATATATATCTCTTTGCTTCGATGTCCGGTCTGTGTAGATGTTTTTTTTTAAATAATTATAGGAGCTTTGCCTCTTAATTAAAAAAAATGTACAAGAGAGGGTAGCCAAATAAGATGCCAAAACAGGACACCCGAAAGACTAAACCCATCCACGCGACAGTAGAGTACAAATACTGCAATGAGTTATCGATTCTGAGCATGAGTCTGTCTAGAGATGACATATATTAAATAATTTTTTAGCGATGCTTATTCGACGATGTTATCAAATCTTCACCACATTTTGTGTGGACTATCCTAGTGTGGACAGAAGGAATTGTACGCGTAGGGACACTAGCTACTAGGCCCCTTATCGTTATCCCAGCGACCAAGCTACTGAACATCCATAAACCATTCAGTCAGAAGTCAAGTCAGAACTCCAGTGGGAAACTTCACGGCTTATTTAGATTGGGTTACGAATCAGTATGTATTTATTACTGTAGCACTTTCGTTTGTATTTGACAATTATTGTCCAATCATGGTCTAACTAGGTTTAAAAGATTTGTCTCGTAATTTACAATCAAACTGTGTAATTAATTATTTTTTTATCTATATTTAATACTCCATACATGTATCCAAATATTTGATGTGATGAGAAAAGTGAAAAAACTTACAATCTAAACAAGGCCCACGTCACCACGATCATGAACATCACAAAATGTATGCTACGTTACTTCCTACTCCGTCCATTCTAAATTATAAGATATTTCAAAAATCTTGAAAAGTCAAATCATCTTAAGTTTAATCAAAATTATAAAGAAAATACAAAGATTTATAACATTAAAAAGGTATACTATAAAAATATAATTAATTAAGAATCTAATAATACTTAATTGATATTATAAATATTATTATATTATCATATAAATTTAGTTAAATTTGAGATCATTTGATGAAAAAAAATTCAATGGATCCAGTATTCACCAAAACTGGGTGCATACCACCACTCGATAGGTGACACGTGTGCGTATGTTTCAGGGAGTGCTCCGCACCGCACAGAAAAATTCAATGGCTCCAGTCATGACGGTTGGTGCTCCGCTCATTGACTCGTTCTCCAATTCACAAGGCGAATAGGATCTACAGCTGCCACACGTGTCACCCAACTAGTGGTGGTATGCACCCAGTTTGGGTGGATACCGGATCCATTGGATTTTTTATCCACCAATTGGAATTCTTATAATTTAGGATCGGGAGTACATTTGAGTCGTGAACGATTCTCGTGAACTAACAGTAACAGTACTTGAACCGACGGCCAAGCTATTAACATGCAGCACGCAATCAGGCGAATAGTAGACACATCATTCGGATTTTGTGGCGGCAGCAGCTATCAATAGATGTCTGCTTGCTTTTGCCGACAATTCATATATATATATATATATATATATATATATATACATGCATGCATTCGGCTTGATTTTTCTTTTGTACCAACCGCTGATTGTCGATCGTTATTATGCATGCACCTAACTAGATACCTATGTGATTAATCAAATTAAACCTTGTGCTAATGCGCTCATTCTTGAATTGATTTTTTTTCCACACGAGGAAACCCTATTTCCATTAAAGCATAACAGAAATACAGATCATTCTCGAATTGAATTATTTTGCTGCATGCTCCTTTGCCCGTCGCAATCCCATCCCATATATATATATCACATCTTATACACAACAGTGTACGCGCTCAATGGTCCAAATTATATATAGAGACGCACGCATGCACGTACGGTCTACCTACATTTTGATTGGAATCAAATCAGGTCTTTATAGTCGATGGATTGGCCAAGCAAATAAATGGAAAAGCGAGCGAAATTCGAAACGTGACGGTGTTGAAAGCATCTATCTGATGAGGCATGCATGCATGCACTTGAGGGTCGTCATCGATCCAACTTTGTTAATAGGCCCGCGCGCGGGGGGGCGGGGGTTGTATTACTTTCTTTTTCTTTGGAAAATAAAATAGTACAAAACAACGGGGTTCTCTGTCCATGGGATCTTTAAATTTACGGTGTTTGCGAGTTTTGTGAACCGTTTGTTACCTGTCATCTAACGGGCCATAAAAGAAGGTGCCTCCAAAGAGGGGTAATTTCACAATGAAACGAATGGTTGTAACCAAAAAGATAGTTTTGTTCTAGATCAAACTATCCAAATTTTGTACAGATTTATAGGATAGAACATCTCTTTATTACACCAAATAGATGCACGTGAAAACATTTTTATTGAATTTATTTTGTACTTCTAAATTGTAAGACGTTTTGATTTTTTAGATACATTGTTTTCTCTATACATCTAGACATAGTGTATCTCTAAGTGTATAACAAAAGTTATATATTTAAAGAGTCAAAATGTTTTATAATTTAGAGCGGAGAAAGTATCATATATACTGTATTTTTTAAATAAATTTGGTTGAATTAAGATACTTTTTTGTTTTATTTTGACTCATGACAAAATTAAGTGCTTCGCCAAGTAAGTATTTTCTTGGTGGTATACGTGGTAATTTGCTGATTAAATTGTCGTGCTGTTGTTGGGTGGTGCAGTACAGTGCGACAAATGAAAAAGTCCTGCCAAATGGGGTATTTTCTTGGTGGTATACGTGGTAATTTGCTGATTCAATTGTCGTGCTGTTGTTGGGTGGTGCAGTACAGTGCGACAAATAATTGCTGAGCCTGTTATCTGTGGACCATGCATTCGATCCAATCGGAGCCAACGAGGGAGGCTGCTAAGGATTGAATCCGAAGAATGCCACGGCTGCAAGCAAAGCAAAGGCATCTGCTCATCTGCAGCGTCCGTCAGGTGATCAGAAATAGGAACCGGAATCCAGGGGAAAAGTGTCCAAAGGAAAGTGCCATGCATGACCAAGTTTTGTCCCTTTCTCCTTTCCAGTAAGGACCGACGCAGGGCCTACCTTTTTTTTCAAAAAGAGAAAAGCTAACATTGTCCAATGCCTGCTTGGCATCTACTTCGTTTGCTAAACCAGTGATATCTATCCTATCCCCTCAATGACATAAAATTAAATTTCTTACAGTGATATCTATCCACTTGAGATGGAGTATCCAACTTAATATGAGTGCTTGTATTTAGAGTTAAGGATCGATTTGGCAGGGCTACAACTTCTTTAAAAAGGGCTCTAGCTTTTGCTCCTCTTGTGGAGCAGCTTCTCATGTAGAGCTGAAGCTGTTTTCGAAAACGTTGGCAAAAACAACTCTAATAGCATTTTTGTTATAATCCGTGCCAAGTTTGTGAGGAGTGGGTTGAAACCAGGTGTTTTTGCAGCTCCAACTTCTTCTCCTCCGGGCTTCTTTGCTAGAATTGTTTCGGCACCATCATTTGGCATGACTTCACGGCAAGAGCCGCAAGGAGTCGAAGCCAGCACCATGCCAAACGTGCCCTAACTATTCTTTCAATAGTATATGCATGTCGACAACGAGATGCCCGTGACTTTATCAATAATAATATCAATCTCGAGGTATGCCAACCCAATGTCTCAAATGTGCTTTGAGAGATATATGAGATCTGACGTGCGTACGTTTATAAGGTTAAACGTCTCTGACATGTCTCATAAGAAATAAATGGCCTCACCCGACCTTATCCATATTCCACTTTATCTTGGAACATGAATCTCGCATAACGTGAATTATAGGCAAATTCACATAGGAAAACAAGTCTCTCTCCCTCTCTCTGTGCGCGCGTGAGCTAAACTCACGTTACTAACTCTTCTAAAAGGAATATGGTTAAACTCTTCGTCTTGAAAAACGATGGGCAAAATCATAAAGTTAAAGTTAAATAAATGAAGGCAAAATCAGTTAGACTTCAAAATAGTAGTAAGAATATAAGGGCCCCTAAAAATATGTATTGTGTACATATGAATGAGAAGGAAACCAACACGGAGAGAGGAAAGGGATGGAGGGAGGCAGTTGCGCCAGTTCCGGGCTTGTCATCAGTCTGGAAACCACTCAACTCGGTCCATGGTTGGTTGGTGCGTACGCCGCTGGGTATAGTTTGGTTTTTAGTCTCTTGTGACCGTTGGGGAATTGGCCGCCGAATGGGTCACAGTGCGCGCCAACGCGGTAGACACCATGGACGCCGATGGCGACGGGCCTGCTGCCTGCCTGCCTAATCGTTTATTTGCACGGCTTCTCATCAGTACTTATATATGTATATATATGTAACTCGATTAATTGTTCATTCATGATTATAATCTTATTATATGATCCGTTTGTATATAACGTACTCCCTTCATTCTAAATTATAAGACGTTTTGACTTTTCAAGATACATTACTTTTAATATGTATATATCTATATGCATAGTGAAAACTATGTATCAAAAAAACTAAAACGTGTTATAACTTAGAATGGAACGGATCGAGTACTTTACATGATTGGGCATTGATATTCTCTCTCGTGCGTGCATGCACCGATCAAGAGCTACATCCTACCTACTGCGCCACGAACGCTCCATCGATGGATCCTCCAACAAGCTTACTTATACTACTATGTCTTGTGTTACACTGTTACTGTCACAGACTCACAGATACATGCATTACATGCACGCTCCACGGGCAAACGGCCGGCCGGCGGGCCGCGCTACGGTGGGCCAACGGGGGCCCGGCCGGGAGAGGGACGCCGCGTCCAACGATCGATACGGTGCGATGCCCCATTGCAATCGGTTCATAATCAACTTTTCCATTGGTTTTTCTTTCTTTCTTTCTGTTGATCACCGTCACCGACATCCATCTCCATCTCTGACCATCAAAGGTACGATGCGGTTTTTCAATACTTACTTTTGGATCATGTACCGTTATGAAAAGATTATTCGTTTGGTCGTATTCGACTTATAAGTCATGGCTTATCAGACAACGAACAATATTTTTCTCTCACACCAAATTAGCCAACAGTACTTTCAGGCATGATTTATAAGCCAAACAAGCCCAAACGGAGATGGCCGTCATACCACCTGTATCTATGTATGAATATTTGATGTTGTTGAGCTAACCAATGTATACTCTCCACTCTTTAGAACATCTAACACTTTGTATAATAATTAATGAAGATTTTATAGCCTAATAAAGTATCTTTGCTAGCCTGATGGTACCTGCCGATTACCAGGGGTTTGGCGGCTTTGGCATCCTTAGCTGTCACACTGCCACCGGGCCCCACTGGTACACCGACGCGCACGGCCAGCTACGCCACCACTGCTACACTAACTAGACACCAAGCCTGGAGCGGCCATCACCAACTCCCCAAGCTACCTTTTTTTATCAGCAAGCATCAAGCATTCCATTGCCACTATAAGTAGCTGCAGCAGCAGCAGCAGCTAATCTGTCAGCAACTAGGCACCAAACCATCACTTCACTCCCACCCTTCTCTCCGTCCTGCACCTGCATCTGCACGTACCGTAGGTACGATCACCAAGAATCGTGCGCGCGCCATGGCCGAGAAGCCGCCTCTGCCGCCCAAGCCCAAGCCTCCCCTGCCGTCCAAGCCAAGGCCCAAGGCGGCACCCGCGGCGGCAAGGCCGACAACGACGCCGACGACGCCGGCCCCCGGCAGCAGGCCGGCGCCCGCGCCGCCTTTCAAGAAGCCCACGCTCGCGCCGCCGCCGCAGGTGCTCCCGCTCAAACCACCGCCGGCGCACCAGTACCGGCAGCAGCAGCACCCGGGCGGCGCGCGGAAGCAGCCGCGGCCGCCGTACCGCCAGCAGCCGCCGCACCACCGCCGCGGCGGCGGAGGCGGGTGCTCGTGCCGCCGCGCGTGCTGCCTGGCCACGGGGCTCGCCCTGCTCACGCTCTGCCTGGCGCTCGCCGCCGCCTGCCTGGCATACCTCTACTACCGCCCGCGCGCGCCGTCGTTCCACCTGCAACCTCTCTCCCCCGTGCGCCTCCGCCTCGGCGGCGGCAACGGCAGCTCCTCCGCCGCCGTGTCGGCTATGGACGCCACCGTGGGCGCGCGCGTCGTGTCGTGGAACCCCAACGAGCGGGTCGCGTTCCGGTACGGCGACGGCGAGGGCCGCGTCGCGCTGCGCGACGCCGACGGCGGCGTCGCGCTGGGCTGGGCGCCCGTGCGCGGGTTCGCGCACGCGCCGCGCACCGTCGCCACCGTCGCGTTCGTGGCCACCGCCAGGGGCGTCGTGCTGGACGAGGGCGTCGCGGCGCGCGTCCGCGACAGGTACCGACGCCGGCAGCAGGGGTTCAGTGTCGTCGTGGACGCCCACGTCGGCGTCCGCGTCGGGGCGCTGCGGACGGGCATGGTGCCGATCAGGCTGCTCTGCGACGACGGCGTGATGGCGCCCCGCGCCGCCGCGGGGTCGGGGTCGTCGGCCGACGGGACCGTCGTGGGGCCCATGAGCAAGTGCCAGGTGCTCCTGTTTAGAGTAAGATGGTGAGTTCGTACGAGTACTCCTACTCATTTGCATCTACCTGCATTGCATTGCTCTGCTTTGTCGGTGTTACAGTTACTACGGTGGTTAACTTATTAATCTATGATAAACGTTTTTTTCCACGCCAATGCATGCGTATAGATACTTGATTTGTAATGTTCCAAACAGGACTCTAGTTTACACAAGAAATATATTCGTAATTTGAAATCTTCTTTTGTTGAGATTTGAGAATTTGGGCCAAAATTCATCCGAATCCTATCAAGTGAAGCGAGTGCGCGCGATTGTTGCGCTGCAAAGTTGAGGCAACATGCTATTCCTTGCGTTTCCAATTGTACGCATCTTCTATGGAGGCTAGAGCACAAGGGAAGAAGATTCCATAGGTCAATGAAGGATTAAGACACAAGACAAAGGCCCCGTTTAGGTTCAAAATTTTTTAGATTTTGGCTACTGTAGCACTTTCGTTTGTATTTGGTAATTAGTATCTAATTATAGACTAATTAGGTTTAAAAGTTTTGTCTCGTGATTTCTTACCCAACTGTATAATTAGTTTTTTTTCGTCTATATTTAGTATTTCATTCATGTGCCGCAAGATTCGATATGACGAGTACAGCACAAAATTTTTTGGAATCTAAACGGGGCGAAACCCAAATGAAAAGGATTATTGCTAAATAAGCCACACATGTGTGGCGCTGTACGGCCATGAGAGGTCACTGTCGTGCAGCCGGGCCCCTCTGTAGTGTAGGTAGCTAGCTGATCGATGATCCCTAGCAAGCAAGAGAGACAATAATTCGTGGCACCACCGCAGGAGATGCCTCAGGCCACGGGTGGCACAGTGGAATGTCGCCGGAACCAGAACGGCTGTGTGTCTCCCTCCAAAGCCAAAGCCACCGCGGATTCGCTCTGTCTCTCCATAATCACTTGGCCACCGCCGTGTAGGCTTACGCTGCACGCATCTACTACTCCTATGTCTATGTGAACAATGCTCTGCTTTTATTTTCCTTCGTGTACAACTGAATTTTGACATCTTCATATGGAAATGTAGAGGGTGTTCAGGTTCGCCACGCCTCACATGCGGCACGCCATGCCACAAAAGGTTGTGGCAGGCACTGCAATTTCCTTTCAACTTATCAATGCCTGCTCATTGCAAACTTTCTCTCTTTTTTTTTTTTGCTGCTGCTTTTTGTAGCACTAGTTACAGTAGACTATGCAAAGATGATGGTACACAACACAACATGGCGATGCAACCCCAACCTACTACAGTTTAGTTGGCTTAGACTTTGTAGAGTCGTTTTTGAAGTAGTGTTGTTCTGGTCCTTGGATCTTAATGTGTCGTCTCAATCGAGCCTCGTCCTCCTTTTATCCCCCTGAATTGTTGTTCCTTTTTCAGGTAGTTCTCAGACCCTGGCTGAAGTTGTTTCTTTGTTGTTGTTGGTTTTGTTGTTCTTTGTTTGCCCTTGATTGTTTTTCTCCTATCGTCTAATAAAAATAGCGGCAAATCTCTTGATGTCCCTTAAAAAAAGTTACAACAAATTATAGTTTTTTTTGAAATTTTGTTTTTCTTGCAGCCATAGCTACAGCCTAAAAATGCTGCAACGAGTAGGGCCAAATTTAACTCCTGGACATGACAAAAATGTTCAGATATATATGTTGTGGCTTATTATCTAAAAAACAGATATACATTAATACATGTTGTAGTGTACGCTACTAGTCTACTACGCATGTTGGTGTGTCACTAGCTAGCGCGGATTCATGATGGAACTTGCTGGCCCCATTTTGGTGTGCCAAGTTTTTGCATGTTGCAGCTAGTTGGGCCATCAGGGGTAGCTGATCGCCTGATCCCGTGTACAAAAAGACACAGTTTATTCTTTATTTTATTTTTTCCAGATGGCAAAATTTGGGGGATGAACCGGGAAAAGTTCATAGCGACATTGGATCCTAAATGACAGGAACATTATTGGTTCCAAGTTGCATGATACCAAACACAAGTACTGTACATGCCAATAATTATAGTGAAAAGTGAAAATAAAGAATTTCCGAATATGGTTTGAAAATTCCAGGTAGATTTTTTTGGGTGTATGACATATACTACCTTCAATCACCAATAATAAGTGAAGTTCTGGGATTGTCTATGATAGCTATTTGAAATTTTAGTAGCATATTACTTTCTATGTGTTGAGTTTGGATGTTTCGAAATGGTATGAGTAGATTTGTCTTGGAATGTAGTTTTTTTAATAAAAATATACATATCCTATGTTTTATAAATATTTCTAACAAAAATACTAGTTAAGATTGTGCTTTGTAGACCGCGTGAATGTCCAAAAATCATCACTTATTTGTGATCAGAAGTTGTATCCACAGCGAATGGGCACGTGGTCCAGTGGTAGGGCTGTCCACGCTTTCGTGCGCGTTACCAGGCGTTTCCAGCGTGAGATCCTAGCCTCGCATACCAGAATTGTTTATAATTTCAATGAAAGAAGTCATAAAGGAGTAAAATAGTGAAAGAATCAAACAAGTAGTACAATTTAGCTTTTATGTCCACTAATCATCTTAGCATTATTTACAACAATCCACAGCTCTTTGAACAATTGATACGGAAACTGAATCTGACCGACATTTTCTCAACAACATTGTTTCAGGTTTAGCCTGAACTGAAGGAACATTTAGGACATAAGGCTGCTAGCAGCTTAGAGACCATCGAGCTGACGCCAGAGCTGCAGACGACGTAAATTATCTGCGTGTGTTTGCCGACAAGATGAAGGTAGTGGATTTGCCCCAAACTTTTGATTGGCGATGGTACAGTATATCTTTGTCGATGGTTCTGAATATATATTGATGCATGGTCTGAAGACTCTGAAGCATGTAGTAAACCAAGTTTGTAACTGTATATTACACTCCAGCTCCCAATTCTTTTGATTGTGTGGTGTATACATAGCAGGAATGAAAAGAACGATGGGTGTGTGTTCCTGTCAGTTGATTGAAACACATACAGTTGTTTCTTCATTGTCTTAACTAGCATTGAGATGACGATTCTGATCTAAATTTGAGCAATCTACCACTTAGGCTTTAAAATCAGACAAAAGTCGGCACTGACATTTTACAGTTCCGAACCGATCTTGTCAAATGAAAAGATATGATTCAGGCTGCACCATTCTAAAGGTTAAAATATCAAGTTCCTTTTCTTTTCCTACCATTGACAAATACCCTGCAATACCCATTTTTCTCCAATCTCCACTCTATTTTACCTCCAAAACATTATGAATCGGGCTTCAATGGAACTAATCCTATTCATGCTTGGTAACTTTATGAATCTTATTCAGGTTTTAAGGTAACCTATCCAGATTCCGGACAAGTTCTCTAACAGGATGGCAACACAATGTTTGCTGGGGTTAACTTGCATTCCGGTTGTAAGTCTATGCTTTACGTTCACAACAAAGATAAGTATGTGCATCAGATTCACAGTCAGACATCAGTCACCTCAGATCTAAAGCTGTGTTGCAAAGATAGGTCGGTAACTGGTTCTGTGATCTATATCTGTCATCTATCACTCACCTCAGATCTGAAGCAGTGTTGCCATTCGTTTTAAATTCTGTTACACCTGTCTTCAGTTCATATCTATCATCTATCGATCGCTCATTTCATGAGGCAGATCAGATGAGAAGATCATGGAGCATGCTGAGTGAAAGCATGTTGATCTGTGTTTCTTATAATGAGGGACAAGGACATGCACGTAGCAATGGAAGTAGCCAGTTCACTTTGTGAAAAACTTTCATTTTCTTTTGTGGATTCAGTACAGTGCTACTTGTATATCTTCAGAGATGAAATGAGGATTACACATGTTGTTGGTCCAAAGTCACATGGTATTCATGTAATATCAAATTGCCAATGTTCAGAAATGAGGTAAATGGTTCTGTTAAAAAATAAATAAAGTAAATGGTGCTTATGCGGGATGTTTCGCGTTTCACTATTCAATCATTCCAATGTCACAAGCATCGAGTACCGACAACAAAAAGTCCCGCACAAATCTTCAGATGTTTGGTATAGTATCATCAGAGCACACATAGCAAAAAGATTTCTAGTGAAAGTTACCCACACGATCCAATTTGGAAAACTGCATTGCTGATTCCACTGACAAAACTTCATTACTGATTTCCTGCTTCATGTTTTTATTAGAAGCCTTCCTTCAAGGCATAAACTCTGCTACGGAAAGACGGTGGCAATCTGTTTATTGCCACATCAATTTCCTGCAAACAAAATAGTCATAACTAATGAGATTTAGGTTTTCGATGCAGACACTGTTCTCGCTAAAAGGAAGTAATCAGAGAAGGTCAAGAGAATAACTAGCTTAGTCACAAACAATGCAAAACAAATAGGCCAAATTTCCAAGACATAACAAAAGGAGCAAAGACAACCGATATATTTCTTCATCAAGTACAACTTCAGAATAGAAAAAGAGATGTGCATGTTGGTACAGTTGCTTTGGGGAAAAAACTTGAATAGCCATATGGAAGCGAAGCATCTTAAGTATGAACGGAATTAGGATAGAGTGGCCACATAGAAGTAGTCAAAATGGAATTGAATAACAGAAAAAAAATTGCAGGTAGCCATAGCATTTCAATGGATAGAACTGAAACAAAGGTTAGATGTCAGCCCACCTCTGTAGTATAACGAGCAGAAAAGTGGATCAGTAGAATAGCTTTGTTTCCAAGATTGTCGGACTGACTTGCTATCTGTGTTTCCAAAAGCCAACTTCTGGGTAAATACTATTTGACATTTTGGAAGTTGAATAAACAAGTTTGGAATAACTCAAATAACAACTTAAATCAGATACCTCAGATAAATGTGTGTGCCCATATTCTCTTGCATGCTGAACTGAAATGGAGTCATCTAGAAAAGTACTCTGAAATTCACACAGCACACTTCACTAGATTAAAGGGTTTGACTACAGAAGATAAAACATTCAGCAGTGGAAATGGAGTGTGTTTCTAAGTATTTTAACTTGCTGTTAATGTCACAAAATTGGTGACATGTTGCAACCTGAGAACTTAGCTGTAAAGCCACAAGTGAAAACAAAATACCTCCACAACAAGAATTTTTGCCTGCAGCACATCTGCATTATCCGGATCAAGAATGAAATCTGCTGTTGTATCTCCCGTGAAAGCAATTTCAGGGGTGGACACCGTATTAGTGATCTACAAAAATTATGAATTGGTTAGGGGGCTAACAAGCCATACTCCCTTCAACAGGTTGCTAGACTGTGCTTCAATTTGAACTCCAAAGCCACCAATCCAGACAGACCTCCACACCTGATAGCTTGAGCTGCTTGATCTCGCTCCCTGGTAGGCCAACGAACTCCTGCTTAAGCTTCTGCTTCACCGAGTATATCACATACCCCTGCATAGACACCACATAATTGATACTTCATCCAAGCATTGCAAGATTATAACGGATTGAATTCACAACATATACAATTCCAAGAAGTGAAGTGAACCAATTCATCTCACCTGGCTGGGTATGGTGTGGTAGGTCCTGAAAGCCCTGACCTTGAGGTCCCTCCTGAACTATTACTCCTCCCCAACCTCGAGGGGGACCAGGTTGTGGTTGAGCTCGGACTGGTCTATGGCGCGGTGCACCTCAAAGAGCCGCTCCACGAGGTCCCGGAGGCACGCCGGGACGAAGATGGTGGGCGGACGCAGCCTGAAGAGCCCCCGCGTGGCCACGTACATGGGAAGGCCCCCGATGTGGTCCAGGTGCCCGTGGGAGACGAAGAGGAACTCCTGCGAGACGGCGCGCTGCGGGCACCTGCCGATGTCGAAGGCGAGGCTCAGCGTCGGGAAGATGACGCAGGTCTCTTGGCCGCCGATGGAGACGCCATCCACTGGGTACCCCTCGATCTCCATACGGTGTTTCGCCTTCAGCCTCGTAGCCGACGCGGAAGCGGGAGTAAGAGGAGAGGAGCTGGAGGACGCAACCTCCACCGTGGACTCGCCGCTTTTCGCCATTCCGCCGCCGCAGAGGGAGGGGCGGCGTTGGGGGGCAAGGACGGCTAGCATCAGTTCAAGAAAGAATAGGTCCCTGGCGGATTATATATTTACCTTCCAAATCTAATGTTAGCAACTTCTAATAGCCTCTACGCTGTTCGGTCCAGTTCGACAGTAGTGTGTCTCTGAATTTTGTTTCCGAAATATCTCGACAATATTTCTGATTGTTTCTAGGGTCAGTATGTCACTGAATTAATGTAATGATGTGTGGGATCTTCGCATTTTAGGAATTGATGTTTATTTTTTATGATGTGTGTTTTTCTTATAAATTCCTCCAGTATTCCTCCAAACCATCCAAATTCCTCCAGAATTTAGACAAGCGAATAGGCCCTTAGAAGAGATGAGGGTCATGTTGAATTTGAGACATAGGTTATGTTTTATTAAAGAATTTTAATTGGCTTTCATTCAGCCCCTCTTGTTGCCGTTTCGGTCATTCACTCTCTCTCTCTTCAAGGTGGAGACAATTTGAGAAGGATTCATGAGAAGAATCAAGAACAAATGTGCAAATGTGGAGAAGCTTCATTATATCTGCTTATGCAGCAAGAAAAAAGTTATATAATGCCCAATATTTTACTTGATTAGGACAGCTAATGTATTATACTATTGTTCGAAACAAGAGGAAGCCTTGATCAAAAGGCCATACGAGGTAGTTGGAGAGCTTCCATTCTTACAGCCACTCTTCAACCTGATTTATTGTAACATGACAAGATGTCATGCACATGAATGACCTTGGAATGCTTCAGTGACTTGTGGCTTGCAACTCTTTCAGAGCATCTCCATTTTGTGCACGCTCCGTTGGTGTCTCCTTCGAACATGATATTACAACACACAAAATAGAAGTGATGCAAGCAATCTTCATATCGCTAATTTTTATTATAGTATGAGGTCACTCCTTCATTATCATCTGACCCTTGTAGCAAGTGTTGGTCAACAATTTTACCCACTTGGTCGGGCACTGACATCTTTACATATTTATGAAGGCTGAAATCGTCACTAAATTCATTGTCTGTTGGCCTTTTCCTTGTAAACAACTCAAGCAACAGTATACTGTAGCTATAGACATCACCATGGGCTGAAACTTCATTACCCAATCCATACTTTGAAATTCACATGAATTGCAAGAAAACAACAGAATGAGCTTAAGTATGCATTGATGGTGTTTACGCATAACTCTTTCCACAATAGTTCACTTCTTAGAGTACTGAATTAATGGATGTGATGTCTGTTTTGCCATTTGTGGGAACATCTCAATTTTGTCAGTTTATTCTAACGTAAGCAACAATTGAGATAATCAGAACACCTATTTACTTGGGTAATGATGATAAGCTAGTAGTAATAAACTAAAGTAGTTGCAAATTCACCTGGAGCAGCATATCCAGTTGTTCCTCTCATTTTAGCCCAGGCGCTTGATTTCTCAGAACTTGTGTTGGAGTCTTCATGGTAGAACCTTGCCGGCCCGTAATCACCAACATGAGCAACCATGTCACCATCAAGGAGAATATTGATAGGCTTGAGATCGCAGTGGATAATTGGCATTGGCTTGTGCATGTGTAGATATTCAAGTGTAGAAACCACATCAATAGAAATGTCTAGTCTTTGGACGAGGTCAAGCACCTTGTATTCACTGTTTCCATGAATTGGCTGGTGCAACCACTGATCTAGGTTTCCATTTGGCAAGTACTCGAATACAATGGCTTTGAAATCAAGGCCTCTAAAGTCCACACTTGAGCAGACCGTTAAGATTTTCACAAGATTACAATGTCTAGCACATCTCAAAGTCTCACATTCAGCATCAAAACTTTGAGCTGCCCCATGTTGGAGGAGGTTGAGCACCTTGATAGCCACTGTCACTTGTAATCCGTTAATCATAATTTGTCCCTTGAAGACCGAGCCAAAACTTCCTACTCCAATGAGGTTCCCTGATGAGAAACTAGCTGTTGCACGGGCCAATTTAGCATATGTAACCCTTGTATGTTTCGCACTGACTGCTGGTGTTTGGAGGTTCACCTCTATCTTCTTTTCCCAAATGAAGAATACAAATAGTGCAAACACGCCAAGTAGACATGCACTGCCGCCAATAGATATTCCTATGATAAGCCCCAAAGATGGCTTCTTGGTATCGTGGCTGGAGCAGGGTGGCAACTTCAACTGAGGGATACCGCCACATAGACCACTGTTTCCTATGATTGCGGCAGAAGATGCATTTTCGAAAACTCCATCTGTTGGAACTTGACCTCTGAAGTTGTTGAATGAGAGATTGAAGGAAGAAAGACCTTTCATGTTAGCAAGGAATTCAGGTATGGCCCCAAAGAAATTGTTGTAGGAAAGATCAATCACCAAAAGGCCTTTCATCTGCTCTACTAACGGCGGAATTGTCCCTTGAAGGTTGTTATGAGATGCGTTGAGATGCTGCAACATCTGGCACTCTCCCAGGGAGATCGAAATCTCTCTAGATATTTGACTAGCACTCTCCCAGGGAGATCGGAATCTCTCCAGATATTTGATTACTGAAAAAGTCAAGTGTCCCAAGGTTCTTTAGATTACTAAGTTCTATGGGCAAAGTCCCAGTTAATTGATTATTTTGGATATGCATTGTGGGGGTATGGCCCCCGGTATCCTCAAGATAAGACATGGGCCGCACCATCAGATGTGGCCCAGCCCACAAGATCAAGGCGTGCACGGCGCTGCTCGGTGTGCACCGCAAGATATTGTATAGTACCAAATAGGCTACTTTTCTTGTAATCCTGCCCCTCCAGAGTATATAAGGAGAGGTAGGGGTCCCCTGACGGACAAGATCTACAACAAGATCTATCTACTACAGATCAATACAATACACCAAAGACACAGGACGTAGGGTATTACGTCGATTAGACGGCCCGAACCTGTCAAAATCGCTGTCTCTGCGCCTTGTGTCACCATCTGGTTCCTGATTACGCGCACCCCCACCGACAAATCTACTATCGCAGGATACCCCTCGGTGGACTGCTGAGCATTTTCTGTCGACAGTTGGCGCGCCAGGTAGGGGTGTGCGCGCTGATCCATGGTGGGGCCAGATGGGATCTCAAGATCGACGCCGCTCGTGGCAACCTGACTTCCTGCGGCGGTGTCCTTCAGCAACCTGACGGGCTCGACATCACGGCAACGACGACTTTCTAGCAGCCTGCGACAGGACTTCACATCTCCAGCAAACCAGATCCGATCTCGGAACCACCTCCGAGGTCGCCTTCACCAACAACTCACCGCCCGTCAGGTGCTCGTCGTCAACGCCGACCAGATAACGCCATACGTCGCCAACCAGACTTTCTGTCTAAAGCTAAGTCACGCTTTAATATTCTAAATATTCTCTAATCTTCGTATATCGCCATAATGTTTCTCCAAACTGTTTTCTCCATATTTGCTCTCCAAACGATTTTCTGAACCCCCGAACAGTCATGTTGATGCTCGGACGCCTCCAGAGATGGCCCTGTCTCCGGCTCCTCCCTACACGTGCTACGGGCTCCGCGCTCTGCGTTATGGGTGGTCGGCAGCGGCTCCTTGGTGACGCCTGTTCCTCCTACACGTGCACGGGCTCCGCGCTCGACTTTATGGACTATAGGCTAGCTAAGGCTGGAGACTCAGCTACACTCTAACTGGTCGGGCGGTTTATATTAAATATAATTACATCTTCACACCAACTGATCGCCGATCTACATATGCTATTTCATCGTCATTGCTGATTTTTTTTCGGAGTTCATATATTTTTACATCATGTACTACCCGTTCTACATATTTGTATTGCAGGATCAGAGTCCAGGTGATCGGATCACTGGCGCTCGGACTTCTCCAGCGATCAAGCCCGGTCGAACCGCTAGGTTCATGGACTTCATCGCCCACCGTTGATCGAAGCTATTCGCTTGATCGTTTCTACTCAACGCTCACGCCGCGCGCCGACCGATTGACGGGCATTCATCGCTTCGTTCTTCATCGCCGACTATTTGAATTTACTCCTCGGCCTTTCGGATTCTTCGTGCTCAAGGACTAAGTGGGCATACTTCACCGCCGACGCACGTCGCCCACTCACGCGGGGACTCCTCGGTGCTCGGTCATCGCCAGCTACACTAGGAACTCCTCGCTCCTCAGTGCTCGAGCATCGCCAGCTACACCGGGAACTCCTCGCTCCTCGGTGCTCGGACATCGCCCGGCCGGGGACTCCTCGCTCTTGGTGCTCGGACAACGCCAACGGCGCGGGGACTCCTCGCTTCTTGGTGCTTGGACGCCGCCCGGCGATGCCGGGACTCCTCGCTCCTCGGTGTTTCGGACAACGCCCGGTAGCGCAAGGGGGACTCCTCGCTCCTCGGTGCTTTCGAACAACGCCCGGCGATTTGGGACTCCTCGCTCTTGATACTTGGACGCCGCCCGGTATGCCGGGGACTCCTCGCTCCTCGGTGCTCGGACGTCGCCAATGACACGGGGACTCCTCGGTGCTCGGACAACGCCCGGCGACGCAGGGGACTCCCTCGCTCCTCGGTGCTTTCGGACATCACCGGCGACGTTGGGACTCCTCGCTCTTCGATGCTCGGACATCGTCAGCAACGCCGGGGACTCCCTTGCTGCTCGGATCTTACTACGTCTCGTCGGTGTGCTATCAAAGCTGCTTCATGTTGTTCAGATCAGGGTGCTGATCTTGGGCAGCACGTCTGGGGTCTTGATACGCGCATGTCAGACGATGTCGGCAAGCTTTCAGACTTCTTTTTCTTTGACCCTGCTACAAGATTCATTCTTCATCTTCCAGCAGGCTCGGGGACTAAGTGGGCACACTTTACCTTGTGGTGAATGTGTGCTTTTCTCATCTCGAGGCTACGCCCGGGGACTGGCTGCCTACTCAGCTGGTTTTCTACTTTCTGACCCTGGCACCACGTGACTACATCACCTACTGTCAGGCTCGGGGACTAGCTGTGGGGGTATGGCCCCCGGTATCCTCAAGATAAGACATGGACCGCACCATCAGAGGTGGTCCAGCCCACAAGATCAAGGCGTGCACGGCGCTGCTCGGTGTACACCGTAAGATATTGTATAGTACCAAATATGCTACTTTCCTTGTAATCCTACCCCTCCAGAGTATATAAGGAGAGGCAGGGGTCCCCTAACGGACAAGATCTACAACAAGATCTATCTACTACAGATCAATACAATACACCAAAGACACAGGACGTAGGGTATTACGTCGATCAGACGGCCTGAACCTATCAAAATCGCTGTCTCTGCGCCTTGTGTCACCATCTGGTTCCTAATTACGCGCACCCCCACCGACAAATCTACCATCACAGGATACCCCTCGGTGGACTACCGAGCATCTTTTGTCGACATGCATGTAATCAGATAATGTGTTGATAAGGAAAAATTCTCTAGGTATTGTGTGAAAGGTCTAATCTTTGTAAAGGACAACCAGAAACACTAGATGGTATGCTTCCGTTAAGTTTGTTGCCATCAAGATGAAGGAAGTTTAATTTTGTAAGATTGCCAATAGCTGGAGGGATTGGTCCTGATAGGTAATTCATTCCTAGGAGTAACCATTCAGTCCCTTTAGTTTGCCAAGAGAGGCAGGAATGGTACCCTCTAGATTGTTTCCATATAGATGAAGCATATTCAGGTTGACCAAATTTGATGTTCCTTCAGGGATCATTCCAGTTATGTTGTTATATTCCATATTAAGAAGTTCCAGACTTCTAGAGAGATTGCCTACGGAACTTGGTATCTCACCTTCAAACAAGTTATCACCCAAATCCAATAGCTTCAATTCACTACAATTGGTCAGGCCAGCCAAGAAATCCCAGTCAACATCTTTTGTTGCCTGGATTTGATTTTTGGCAATGGACAATGAAGACAAGCTCTTTAAGTGAATTCCTAGGCAACTGGGAATTGTTCCTGTTAATAAGTTATTCATGGCCTCAAACATTTGAAGCATAGATGAATTGCACATGGAGGGAGGAATGGACCCATAGAATTGATTATAATCAATGAGGAAGAGCTCTAGATTTGGAAGGTTGGTCACCATGTCAGGTGAAAAAGAGCTGTTGAGGTAATAATTCATTTGTACATTGAAAACCACCATAGAGGAAAGATTGAACAGAAGAGGAGGTACCGGACCTTCTAATTGGTTATTGTCCAGGTCAAGCTCTGAGAGAAATAGAAGGTTTCCAATGGAATTAGGTATGGAACCAGTAAGATTGTTGAACGACAAGGCAAGGTTTTCAAGCAAATTCAGGTTCCCAAGTGATGTTGGAATACCTCCAGATAGACGATTTACCTGAAGATCTATGAATACTAGTGATGTGAGATTTCCTAACTGAGAAGGGATGCATCCTGTAAGGTCATTAGATCCTAATTCAAGTACTCTTAGAGATGAAAGATTTTGTACTGGTGGAATGCTCCCCGTTAGATTATTTGTATGCAGAGTAAGAACGGTCAGTGCTGAGAGGTTTCCTAGTGAACTTGGGATAGAACCAGACAGTTGATTCGAACTTAGTGAGAACATGCTTAATTTAACAATGTTACCTATCCCAGCTGGAATCTCTACTGTTAGCTTGTTGTTTCCAATATGTAGAAACCCAAGATTCACAAGGTTCTTGATCTCCACAGGAATAGTTCCTGTAAGCTTGTTGTGGCCAAGATTGAGTGCCTTGAGATTGTGCAGGGAGCCAAGCTCATGTGGTATCTCGCCCTCAAGCAATTTTTGGAAGAGCAGGACTATGCGCAAGTTTCGCAAGGTGCCAAGCTCCCCTGGTATCTTCCCTTGGAGATTGTTGAATGAGAATTCGATGTCCTCAAGATGGCTGCAATTTGAAAGCGATGCTGGGATTACACCATCGAGAGAATTATCTGACAGGTTCAGATGCCTTATGTATAGGAGTTGCCCAACCACTGATGGTATAATACCACGAAAGCGGTTACTGTTGAGACTGATGGTATAGGAGTTGCCCAGCCTCCTCAAGAACGTAAGGTTGGCTACTGAAGAGGAGATAGCGCCGACAAGGCTGAGACTCTCAAGATCTAATCCCATAACATGGCCACGACGACGTCCTCGTCTTCCACACATGACACCATGCCACTAGCATAGAGCGATGGACTAGTTGCCCCATGACTCTAGAGCTTGCAATGGATCGCTCCTAATGAGTGACTTGAAAGATAGCAGAGCAAGGTGGTCGGTGTCGGTGGCGTTATTTGTGGCAACTCCAGATACCAAGGCTGAGTTGTTGCTAGCAATGAGTGGAAGGAGCAGAACAAACAGGAATGACCCCGCACCCACCATTTTGGGGGCCAGGAGATGATGCTACGTGCAAAGCTGTTGTGATCTCTTCTGGTTATTGTAGCTGCATTGTTCTTCTTTCGGTAGGTTTTTATACGAAGGTTCGTAGAAATTGATCTGCTGCTAAGTCTTGCCAAAGTCAAGAAAAGACCCTTTCAGTTAGTTAATATAGATTGTTTGTCTGTTCCATGTTTTTATTTGACTTTCATGGAAATATGTCCCGCGGTCAACATAATAGCTTTGTAGGCACGCGGATCACCTAATTTAATGTGACATCATCATGGGTGGCCGTATCTATCACGCCTGGTGACCGTATCTGTCAAGCTTGTGGTCTTTGGCAATTCGCACGACCAACCCCCTTTGTCTGTTGTAGAATACCGTCTTGGAAGGGGAAGTGGGGAACTTGGCTGGTCGCGTGACATTGACGGTGGTAACTCTCGGCCATTCCGACGCTCCGTGTCTATCGCCTTGGGACATCAAGCACATTGATAATCGGCGTTGAGCTTTCCTCTGGTCGGTTCTGACTCGGTCTCCAAGGGGCAATGCTGGGTTTCTTGGCCACTGATGTGCCGCCCAAGGGAGTTGGGTGGCCTTGGCTTCATCAATCTTCGCCACTTCTGGATCGCCTTGCGTCTGCGTTGGGAGTGGTTGCGTCGCTCTAACCCGACGCGCACTTGGACGGGGCTACCTGCTCCAGCTTACAAGGCGGTGGTGTCAGCGTTCGCCGTGGTCACTGAGTCCGTGCTGGGAGGTGGGACCTTGAAAGGTCCTAATATGGCTAGAGGGGGGTGAATAGCCTATTTAAAAATCTACAAACCAAGTAGAGCAAATTGATTAGTATGACAAATAGCGAAATGCAAACTTGCTCTAGCTCTGCAAGGGTTGTAAGCCACCTATCCAACAATTCTAGTTGCAATGATTGCTAGTCACACAACTTGCTATGATACTACTCACTAAGAGCTCTCAACCTTGTTACTCTAAAGAGCTCCACTAGATGAACTTAATTAGCAAAGTAAGCTCTCAATTCTAATTACACTAAAGAGCTTGCCACAACTAGTTTACAAGAATATAAATGAGTGAGTAGAATGATTATACCGCCGTGTAGAGAAGTGAACCAATCACAAGATGAATATTAAATCAATCACTAGGAGAATAAAAAATGGCAAGAGACAACCGATTTTCTCCCAAGGTTCACGTGCTTGCCAACACGCTACGTCCCCATTGTGTCGACCAACACTTAGTGGTTCGACAGCTAAGAGGTGTTGCACAAACCTCGTCCACACGATAGGACATCGCAAGAACCTACCCGCAAGTGAGGTAAATCAATGACACGAGCAATCCACTAGAGATACCTTTCGGCGCTCCGCTGGGGAAGGTACAAATCCCCTCACAATCACCGAAGATGGCCACGAACAATCACCAACTCGTGCCAATCCTTCACCGCTGCTCCAAGCCGTCTAGGTGGTGGCAACCACCAAGAGCAACAAGTGAATCCCGCAGCGAAACACGAATACCAAGTGCCTCTAGATGCAATCACTCAAGCAATGCACTTGGATTCTCTCCTAATCTCACAATGATGATGGATCAATGATGGAGATGAGTGGGAGGACTTTGGCTAAGCTCACAAGGTTGCTATGTCAATGCAAATGGCCAAGAGAGTGAGCTTGAGCTGGTCATGGGGCTTAAATAGAAGCCCCCACGAAATAGAGCTGTTGGGCTCCTCACTGCACTGAACACGGGCCGACCGGATGCTGGACCTCAGCGTTCGGTCGTGCGATGTGCGCCACGTGTCATCGGCTTCAAACGCCGATCGCTCGATTTCAACGGTGAAGAGATGACCGGACGCGTCAGTTAGAAAGTGACCGGACGCTGGATCTCAGTGTCCGGTCGTTTCCAGTAAGGTTCCAAATGCGACATTTCACGACCGGACGTGTCCGGTCATGCTCGACCGAACACGCCCTGCGTCCGGTCACTCAACGTTTCCTCTGTGAGCCTTATGTCAGCGTACGTCAGCACTGACCAGACGCACCCTACCAGCATCCAGTCACTTTTAGCGCCAGCGTCCGGTCGAAGACCGAGACCACGCGCTTACTGCAGCAACTGACCGGATGCGCCGATCCAACTGAGACCAGCGTCCGATCACATATAGTGACCTTCATCTTTTCTGTCTAGGGCACCGGTGAAGTTTCTAACCCTTGGTCAAATGTGCCAACCACCAAGTGTATCACCTTGTGCACATGTGTTAGCATATTTTCACAAATATTTTCAAGGGTGTTAGCACTCCACTAGATCCTAAATGCATATGCAATGAGTTAGAGCATCTAGTGGCACTTTGATAACCGTATTTCGATATGAGTTTCACCCCTCTTAATAGTACGGCTATCGATCCTAAATGTGATCACACTCGCTAAGTGTCTCGATCACTAAAATAAAATGGCTCCTACAATTTATACCTTTGCCTTGAGCCTTTTATTTTTCTCTTTCTTCTTTTCCAAGTTTAAGCATTTGATCATCACCATGCCATCACCATCATCATGATCTTTGTCATTGCTTCATTACTTGGAGTAGTGCTACCTATCACATAATCACTTTGATAAACTAGGTTAGCACTTAGGGTTTCATCAATTAACCAAAACCAAACTAGAGCTTTTAGACCTCCACCTTGTTCTGGGTTTTTTTAAACGTGCTTAACACGTGTTTCATCAAAAGAGAAAATTAGAAGTTTACAGACTGCCAAAACGCATCACGGCGAGGTGCCACTGCGCTCGGCGGCGGACGACATACATCAGGCAATTATAGGTTGGAATGATTTTGCAACAGACCGGGCATCTCAGCAATAGGCCCCAAAATAGGGCTCTTACTATGAATTTAGGTGCTCCCCCTACTTTTATGTTTTATTCACTCAACTTTTTTCTTCCACTTCAATCGCAACATCCAAAATTAAGCCCCCAAGTATATTTTTTTTATACACAATGACAAACGAGACCCCCGCTCATCATTCTCTCTTTCTTCTCCCTTCTTCCTTCTTCCTTATTCGCACGAGCAGGGAGTGGACACCACGAGCAGGGCGGCAAAACACACTGAAGAAGGAGTGATAAGTTGAAGACACAAAGTACTCTCCGTTCGTCGTCCAGCACCAGACGAAGCGGTCCGATTCGAGCGGGTTCAACTCGACGTTCTTGAGAGCTTCCCAAAGATGGACATAGTCGCACAGCACCGGTACAGTGAGGGCACTGGTGATGTCCTTGACCCACTGACGGTGTTGCAAGGCATCTTTCAAGGTCCGGACACGGAAATGGCGACCCACCGCTCGGAACAGACTTGGTGCAAAAGCACTGATGGCGCCCGAGGGGAGCCCGGTCTTTCTAGAAGCACGCCGTCACGCCATCTCCCAACTGAACAGACAATCATGTTAGTTGATCTCCACCAATAGGCCCAACGGCCTATTGGGCCCTTATCTCTGCTCCCTGATCGGGGGAGCCCAACCCTAATCCGGTTGGTGGGCCCCTGTCGCACAGCACACATCACACATAAAAGGAAGGTGGGGGTGAGGGCTCGAACTATGAGGTTGAACGGAGCCGCCACACCCACCTATAGAGAAACCCTAATCCGATCCTAAAGAGATGCTGCCAGCGATGGGATGAGCCCCCCACCACCGTCGTCGCTCCTGTAGGGCCATCACCGTACCACTACGGACTTCACCGAGCTGGAGCTGCCTCTACACTGGCGTCCAAGCTGCTGTGGTGCCATGGACAGAGCGGTGAATCTTCGTAAAGGGTCAGAAGGCTCACACCGGATCTACGGTTACACACAGAGGTACCAATCCTACGATCCTAACAATGGTACCAGAGCAGGTTACAAGTGTGTATTCCTAACCCTAACCGGGTAAAAGCAAAGAAAAGAGACCGGTGGTGGCGGATGTCACTGGAACCCGGTCACCACTGCCACCGTGCGGGGGAGAAAGAACAGATCCACGTTCGGATCAGAGAACAGAAAGGGGAAATGGATCTTAAGAATCCCAACTCTAACCCTAATCGGGTGAAACAACAGTGAAAAGAAAGGGGATAGGTTCCAAAGTACCCTAACCCTAACTCGCGACGAGGAAGGGGAAAAGAGGGATTCAGTACAAATAACAAAAGAAAAGAAATCAAAAGAAAACCGAACCCTAACCCTAGATCCCCTTTTCGGGTAAACGAGGGAAAAGAAAAGAAAGGAAATTCAAGCGAAAAGAAAAAGAACAAAGAAAAGGGGTCGGCACACGAACCCTAACCCCAATCGGTCAAACGAAGAAAAGCAAACAAGATCTAGATCCGATTGGGGAAGAAGAGAAAAAGAAGGGTCGGAACCCTAACCCTAACCCTAGTTTCCCATTCGGATGAACTCCGAAAAGAAAAGAAAGATCACAAAAGCAAATCAGAGAAAGGGGAAAAGGGGAAGGTCGGATTCCGAACCCTAACCCTAGATCCAAACCCTAATCCCCATCACCGGTTCGGATAAGAGAATCAAGATCCAAATCGGAGAAGAAGGGGGAAAAAGGGGGACAGACCTACCTCGCCGCGCGAGAACCTTCGCCGGCGCGGGAGAAGAAGACCGAGCCGGGGAGCCATTTCGCCCGGGCTCGGCAAAAGGGGCGCCGCGGCCAGGCCGCTCGATGGCGGCGCGCTGACCCGTTGGGGAGCGCGCACGCCGGCGAGGGGGCCAGCGACGGCGCCATGGCTGCTGTCCTCGCTCGCTGCTCGCTCGGTTGTGCTCGCTGCGCTGAGAAAGAAAGAGCGGCGGAGAAAAGAGAGAGGAGGGGACGGTGAAGAATGTAACTGAACTAGGGTTTTCGGGCATCCGGCTGTAGTTGGGGGTTTTTGTTCGCGCGAAAAGGTAGCTGAACCATCGATCTTGATCGAACGGCTGCGAGTGACCGGGCCAGCGATGCGGCCTAGGCGGGCGCGCGCGGCCGAACGGCTTTGTCGGCCCAGGCCCAGGTTGTGGCCTGGGTGCGGCCGGGCGTCGCGCAAGGAAGATGGGCCGGGCCGTTTTGCCGGCTGGGCCGAAGGAATAGTAAAGAAATGAATCAGTTTTCATTTTTTCTTTTTTTTCAGTAAATTTTTATTTGCTGGAAATTTGAAAATGCAAATTGGCTCAAAAGAAAAATAGAAAAAGGTATTTTACCTGTGGGTAAAATTCAAGAAATTGAGTATACGTTTTCCGCTACTAAAGAAAAAGTATATTCTCTAATGATTTTAAACCGACATGATATTTAACTGGAGAAAAGAAAAGTTTTCCAGTAAATCTTTATTTCCTGGAAATTGATTAATGGATTAAAGGAAATAGAAAATACAATTTTTCCTGTGGGTAAAATTCAAGAAAAAAGAGTTTTTCCACAGCCAAAGAAAAGTTATTTATACTCTAGTTATTTTGAACCAATGTGGTATTTAATTAGAGAAAAAGAGATTTTTTTCGCTGCTAAAGAAAATGTTGATTCTCCAATTATTTTGAACCAATGTGGTATTTAATTGGAGAAAAAGAGTTTTGACATGATTATGATGTTGTTGTTTTCTGACCAACGTTGTTAATAACAATAACGTAATGCTAATGATTTATGCATTAATTCTACTTCTGCCCAACGGTGATGTAGAATTAGTGTATAAGAAAAGGTGATAATTTTAATGATTTATGCATTAATTCTACTTTTGCCCAATGGTGATGTAGAATTAGTGTATGAGAACAGTTGTAAAAGTTAATGATTTATGCATTAATTCTATTTCTGCCCAACGGTGATGTAGAATTAGTGTGTAAGAACAGTTGTGAAAGTTAAAGATTTATGCATTTATTCTATTTCTGCCCAACGGTGATGTAGAACTAGTGTATAAGAATAGTTGTATGTTTTGATTTTGACCAACGTTGGAATCAAGGCATGCAAATGGTGTTAATTTTATGTTAAGAAAAGATTTGACCTGGTTTTTATCTTGTTTGAGGTGGACTGGGTAGTCACCACACCGTGTTCCACTGAGTTTGTGGCACCGGTGAGGGAGACAAAAGAGAATGATGCCACTTGGGCAACTAAAGAAAGGGATTTTGAATCCCAAAAGATATCCTATGACTCCTTGGGCATAGGAAATGAATCACTACCAACACGAAAAAGTTTGGCTATGATAAAGAACATGATTGAACCTACAATTGTGGGCTCAATCCCAGAATGTGACAAGGTCACCGAGTACCTCGATAGAATAAAGAGACAGTTCACTAGCTCTTCAAAGACATATGCCACTTAGCTGATAAAGCAGCTGGTCACAGAGTGTTAATCTGGAAAAGGTGGCATAAGAGAGCTCACGATGCGTTGTCGAAATTATGGCACTGTCGTTTAGGCCATATTTCGAGGGGGAGAATAGAAAGACAAGTTAAGAATGATATTCTTCCTCCATTAGAGCTCTCAGATTAAGTTCAATGCAGAGAATGCATAAAAGAAAAGTATATAAAGAAGATTAAGAAAGATGACAAACGAAGCGCAGGAATCTTATAGATTATTCACACAGACATCTATGGTTAGTTTCCTGTAAAGAGTGTGGATGGTAATGATTCGTTCATAACATTCACATATGAGTACTCCCATTATGGCTATATTTATCCAATCAAAGAGAGAAAAGATGTACTGGATAAATTTAAGATATTAAAGATTAAGATAGTCAGGTCTGACCGTGGGGGAGTACTGCGGTCGGCATACCCTAAAAGAATGGCATAGTAGCCCAGTATTCTATACCGGGTGAACCTCAGCAGAATAGAGTAACTAAAAGAATCAATCGCACCCTGATGGATATGGTGGACAGTATGATAAGTTACTCTACCTTACAGTTGAGCCTGTGGATGGAGGCGTTGAAAACGGCCATTCATATTCTCAATAAAGTATCAAGAAAGTCGATGCCCAAAACACTGTATGAGTTGTGGACAGAAAGAGTACTCTCACTAAACACTTGAGTGTGTGGGGGAGCCCTGCTGAGGCTAAAGTATTTAACCCAAACATTGGGAAACTGGATCCCAAAATAGTAAGTTGCCATTTCATTGGCTACAAAGAAAAGTCAAAAGTTTTTTGTTTCTACTATCCAGAGTGACATACAAAGTTTGTGGAAACGAGACACGCTATTTTTCTAGAGGATGAAAAGATGAGGGAGAGCATGTTAGCTCGAGAAATTGACCTTGAAGTGAAGCGGGTGTATGCGCCCACTCCAATGATTCATGAGCCATTTTTCTCACTACCTGCTGTAGCTGCACCGACAGTGCTAGAGACTGTAGTGCCAGCACCTGTTGTTATCTCACCTGTGGCAACAATGAATGACGATGAGGAATCTGTTCTTCAGGATTCTATAGAACTTATTGCCACACATGAGGGGAGCAACAACAGCCTCAAATAGAAGATGTGCCAAATGTGAAGGCCCATAATAGGTCTCAAAGAGTTAGAAAATCAGCTATTTCTGCTGATTATGAAGTGTATAACACTAAGGAATTTCAAATGGAAGATGAAATGAAATCGATGAATATCAATAAAGTTTGGGATTTGGGAATAATTCCTAAATTAGTCAAAACAGTAAACTATAAATGGGTCTACAAGACTAAACATGACTCTCAAGAGAATATAGAGACATATAAAGTGTGACTTGTGGCAAAAGGCTTTATGCAAAGAGAAGGGATTGATTACAATGAGACCTTTTCTCCAGTCTCATGTAAAGTTTCCTTCAGAATCATAATGGCATTAGTGGCACATTACGATTAAGAATTACATCATATGGATGTAAAGACGACATTTCTCAATAGAGACTTGGAGAAAAATGTTTACATGACACAATCGAAAGGTTTTGTTATGGAAGGAAAAGAACGAACGGGATGCCGTCTAAATAAATCCATTCATGGATTAAAACAAGCTTCAAGACAGTGGTACTTGAAGTTCGATCAGACAATAAAGAATTTTGGGTTTTAAAGAGAATGTAGAGGACAATTGTGTCTATGCAAAGTTTAAGAATGAAAAGTTTATCTTCCTTGTCCTGTATGTAGATGATATCTTACTTGCTAGTAGTGATGTCAGTCTACTATAGGAGACAAAGAAATTTTGTCCTCAAAACTTGATATGAAAGATCTTGACGAAGCCTCATTCGTTCTAGGGATCGAGATTCACTGAGATAGAAGAAAAATGGTATAATGACTGTCACAAAAGACATACATGGAAAAGATCTTGAAGAAATTCAGTATGCACAAATGTAGTCCCTCACCTGCTCCTATAGTCAAGGGCGACAGATATGGGGATTTTCAATGCCCCAAGAACCAATATGAGCTCAATTGATAAAGTGAAAGTGGTTCCATATGCTTCAGCTATCGAAAGCTTGCAACATGCTCAAGTATGTACACGCCCTGACTTGGCATTTGTTACCGGGTTTTACTTGGCAGATTCCAGAGCAATTCTAGAATAGAACACTGAAATTAGTAAAGAAAGTCCTGCATTATTTGCAAGGAACGAAAGGCCTCATGATGACATATAGAAGATCTGATTCACTCCACATGGTGGGATATTCAGATTCTGATCATGCGAGAGTGAATACATATCCAGACGTGGATTTTCTATCATTTCGCAAAGGGGGAGCTATTTCATGAAAAAACTCAAAGCAAACTGTCACTACATCATCCACAATGTATGAATGTTTGTAGCGTGTTATGAGGCAACGGGCAGGTGAACTAACTAAAGAAGTTCATACCCGGTTTGAAGGTGGTTGATGACATCTATAGACTACTAAAGTAATACTGCGATTATAATCTGGCAGTACAGGATGCTCACAACATAAGTCAAGTGGTGCTGCCAAACACATTGACATAGAGTATTATGTTGTGAAAGATAAAGTCCGGGATCAAGTCATAAGTCTTGAGCATATAAGAACAGAAAGGATGCTCGCGGATCCGCTTACAAAAGGCTTACCACCCAACATGTTCAAAGGACATGGTGTTCAGAGAATATGTAGCTAGCTTGGGTTTAAGGGAAAGCCTAAAATATTCCTGGACAAAAGAAGGCCCAAAGATAAATATCTATTTCAGAACAGAGTAGTGAGTTGTGGCTGTTAAGTCTATCGGCAATGGACCGTGACGATGAGACATGCTCTATGAGCTAATCTGTAATGGAATGAACAAAAGTAAATGATATGAAAGTAAAAGATGGAATGAGATCAAGGGGGAGAATGTTAGTTGATCTCCACCAATTGGGCCCTTATCTCTGCTCCCTGATCGGGGGAGCCCAACCCTAATCCGGTTGATGGGCCCCTGTCGCACAGCACATATAAAAGGAAGGTGGGGGTGAGGGCTCGAACTATGAGGTTGAACGGAGCCGCCACACCCACCTACAGAGAAACCCTAATCCGATCCTAAAGAGATGCTGCCAGCGACGGGATGAGCCCCCCACCACCGTCGTCGCTCCTGCAGGGCCATCACCGTACCACTACGGACTTCACCGAGCCGGAGCTGCCTCTACACTGGCGTCCAAGCTGCTGTGGCGCCATGGAGAGAGCGATGAATCTTTGCAAAGGGTCAGAAGGCTCACACCGAATCTACGATTACACACAGAGGTATCAATCCTACAATCCTGACAAGTCAGACACTGATGCCTTGCCTGGAACATGTTCCTCACGATCGGCTCCGATGTTGAAGGAAGCCTTGCCCAGGCGGAGTCTCAGCTCGTCAGTTGAAGCCATTCCCATCGTGTTGCCAGAGTGCGTACCCCATAATCCTCAAGTCAAGGACGCCCAGGCCCCCGTTTTCCTTTAGCAAACATTCAATGCGCCAAGCGACACGGCACTTACCCCCTGACATTGATTCAGTGCCGCTCCAAAGGAACGCTCGGCGACGTCTGTCGATCTCGTCAATGGCCCAGATCGAGAGATAGCAATAGATGGAAATGTGAACTAGGATGGCTGAGAGGGTGGTCTTGGTTAGCGTTGCCCGACCGGCGTTGTTAAGCAGGCCTGTCTTCCAAGTCGGGATGCGCGCGGACACTGCATCGACAAGATGCTGTTCATCCGAGCGTCGCAGCCTTGTCAGAGATAGAGGTGTGCCCAAATATTTGCAGCAGAACGGCGCCACCTGGCATGGGAACACTACTTGCTGGACCGTGGCAACCTCCTCTTCCGAGCACCTGATTGGCGAGATGAGGCACTTATCCAATTTTGTGTCAAGGCCTGAAGCTCGTGCAAATAGTTGTGGTACTTGACAGATGTAGATGAAGTCATCGGGTTGCAGCCTGAGGAAGATGACGAGGTCGTCTGCATAGATAGACGACCGATACTTGATGGTATCACCCGACAACGGCGTGGGGATGTGACGGTGATCTGCTTCCTCTATGAGCTCATTGAGCACCTCCATCACTATGACAAAGAGTAGCGGCGACAATGGATCGCCCTGGCGGAGCCCCCTTGCGTGGCAAATCCTTCTTCCTGGCCGTCCAATGATGATGACCTTGGTGCTCGCCATGGATAGAATGACTAAGATCCAGTCGCGCCATCGCTGCGGGAAACTGACACGCTCCAACATCTCTACCAGGAATGGCCAGGCAACGGAATCAAATGCCTTTGCTAGATCGACCTTGAGCAGCATCGTCGGACACCGCTTGGCGTGCAACCATCTGCAGGCCAGGTGAACGGCGTGGAAGTTTTCATGAATCTGTCGTCCCTTGATGGACAGATGGAGGCAGTTTGGTTGTCTCGGACGATTGCTGACATTCACGGCGCGAGCCTCATTACTAGGCATTTGGAGAATAGCTTGCCGACATTGTTAATAATTAAGGCTTATCGGCCTGTAGTGCCTGAGTCTAGACGGCACCGCCTTCTTGCGCAGTAGCACCATTACTACATCGTTCAGCAGGAAGAAGCTACGGGAGTCCAAAGCCCACAGAGCTCGGTAGACAGCTACAATGTCATCCTGTACAATCTCCCAGGACGCTTTGTCGAACTTGTCGTTGAAATTGTCCAGTCTAGGCTCACGGTCAGACGACGTCTCCCGAACAATCCTGGCGATCTAATCGTTTGTGAACGTAGCGACCTGGTCAGTGAGGTCCAGTGTCAGCAGATTCAACCGATCCAGATAGATTCGGTGCTGGTGACTGAAGCACTTCCCAAGAATAATATCATTGTAGTAGGAGAATACCAGATCCGCCTTGGCCTCGTCAGCGCTGAACGTGCGACCGTTGTGCGTGATCGTAGGCAGGTAGTTCTTGTAGCGTCGGTGACAGGCTTGTAGATGGAAGAAGTGTGTGTTGGCGTCGCCCTCTTCCAGGTACCTTGTTCTTGCCCGCTGCCTAGATACGGTTCTTTCAAGGGACGAGAGTCCCAGTATGTTTATCACTTTATCTTGAGATCACGTCGCAGTTCTAGCTCCCCTGGAGAGAGACTTCGTGATTCCTGGGCGACATCCAGCTCGTAAACGACCGCATGAGCGGCGGCAAGCTATAACCTCAAGCTACCAACATGTGTCGCACTCTAGCTTTTGAGTGCCCTAGCGACCGCGCGCAACTTGTAGTCCACGCGCCGACATGTATCGACGTGAGGCATCGGGCATGTCCGAGCGACTCGGACGACATCCAGGAACCCATCGAACTTCACATAGGCCTGGTTTAGATCACCTCCAAATTCTAAATTTTTTTACTCTTTCTCCATCACATCAATTTTTAGCCACTTGCATGGAGCATTAAATGTAGGTAAAAAAAATAACTAATTGCACAGTTTAGTTGGAAATCACGAGATGAATCTTTTAAGCTTAGTTGGTCCACGATTAGACAATATTTACCAAATAAGACGAAATCGCTACTATTCATCGGGTTGCAATTTTTTGCAATCTAAACATGGCCCTAAATGAGTTCGAACCAGAACCGAGGTCTCAATTAGGGCTCTGAATTGAGCACCAGGAGGAGCGGGGCGTCGTCGGAGCAGTCGGAGGAAAGGGTGCGGAGTAGGTGTTATGGGTGGGCCTCCGAGCCAGTCCACCAAGGCAAATGCCCGATCAAGCCTCTCTATTTGTCGCATTCATAGCCTCCCTGACAGATGCAGTTCAGCGAGGCAAAGGTCGTTTATCATTCCTCGATGCAATCTGCCATTGTTCTTGTCTTGCGCATGAAGAATGCGGTTGAAATCGCCGCAGACAAGCCACGGTCGAGCCGTCCAGGGAAGATAGAATGGATGGCACGCAGTTCCTACAGGAATGCTGGCTTCAGCGCTGTGGCGGTCGGGCCATACATCGGGGTAAGCCACCAGGCGTCGGACTCGTCGCCCTGCACTGGACGGAGGCGGACTGTGGCCGAGAACTGCCGTGCGCAAGCGAGGCTAGCAACCCAATCACGGTACCGTCGACTCCTCCCTACGCGACAAGTCTGCGTCCATCCACGCTGCAGCAGAGGACCTATGCACCCGGTGCATAGGCCATAGACTAGAGCTAAATCGACTTGGAGGCTGTTTAGTTCCACTTCATTTTGTTAAATTTTTCAAGATTCTCCGTCACGTCGAATTTTTGGATGCATGCATGAAGCATTAAATATAAATAAAAAATAAAACTAATTACACAGTTTAGACGAAATCCACGAGACGAATATTTTAAGTCTAATTAGACTATGATTAGACATTAATTGCTAAATAACAACGAAAATACTACGGTGACATTTCGCCAAAAATTTTACAAACCAAACAGACCTTTGTACACCGTGTCCTCCTCAAGATATAAGGAGAGGCACGACTCCCCGTAGAAGGGACCGAAACCCAACTCAGTTAGAGGGTCTTGCTCACTCGAAGGAAGAAGATGGACAAACTGTAAGATAGCACAAGCGATCCCTTACCAATCTCTCTCGATTTCCACCCTTGTATTTGTAACCCACCGATTGGGCATTCTAACACGGAGATCACTATACTGCTGGACGGTAGGGCTCAGAAGCCAAAATCAGAATAAATCGATGTGTCTCTTCCGTGTTTTGAGTGCCCAAGCCATTGGAGACCCACACATCGACTTCCGACGAACAACCATGATGTTTGCCACGGTTACGAACCTGCGACATGCGTAGTCAAGGAATTTTTTTCCCGAGCACATGGGTGGCGGTCTAGTCTATGGATTGATAATCACTAAAGTGTTTGTATTTGTCGAGAAAATAACTTTTTATAAGCTGTGTGTTTTAATGCAGATGTCAAAAGTGATCTCAAGATGATTGTATCAACTCTACGTAATTATCTTGAGTTAATAAAATGCTCCGTTTATAAAAAAAACATACATCTATATATGTGATACTCCTCTTACAATACCTATCTAGCTAGAATCTTATCTAGAGTTAAGAGCCCTATATAGCTATTAAGAGTTGCATTATTTTTGAATAAATTTTGAATGCTAGAATTGTATTCTTTCTAGGACGGATGGAGGGCATACGTTTATTAAGTGGTGAACAACCTTTTCACATTGAACTCTAAACCATTAAAACTATCATTTTAATTTATTTCTTATTTTTATTGTGTCCATTTTGTTTCCAAATCAGACAGTAACAATGATCACGATGTCTGACATTTTTTTAGAGAAAAGGTTGCTCCTGCTTTATTGATCATAAAGCGTTCAGAAGTTATAAGATCACAGTGTTTAGGCGTGCCCGCCAGAATTCAAACGTAAACATAAATTGGTGTAACAGCCGACTGCAGCAATTAGGCAGATTGATAGTAGCAGCATTACTATGATTTCTCTCCAGCTCACTTTCTTGTATCGTCACACCGGTATAATCCTGGACCAAAGGCTAAAAAAACAACGATCCCGAGCCTGAACATGCCTCCGTGTCCCATCTGATCCTCAGCGGCTGGTTCGCTCTTGCCTCTAGCTTCACTATCACCTCCTCTACCATCATGTCCAGCTCTTGATTATACATTGGTCTCCATCTTTTCAAAGTTTTGGCAACCCAGAACATCAATTCCTTCTCCCCTGTCCAAACCAGTCCCTGAGAACAGATTTTATTACGAAATTTCCATATGCACCATAGCACGGCTGAACTAACAATCGACGTCTAGCATTTCATTGTATCAACTGAATTGTAATGCAGCTACTTTCTTGTTGATGTTTCCTCAAGTGCAAGCTCTTATCTTTATTTATCTTTCTTGTAACATTATACACTCTATTGGTTGACTCTAAGTAGCACCTCAACCCTCCCTCATAGACAACCAATAAAATAATGGTAGGTCCACTTATCTTTCTTGTAATACTAGCATTTTGCAAAAAAAAAAAAAGGTTCATATACTCCATCCGTCCACAAAAGAACGCAAGGGAAGTGTGCCGGTCAAACTAGCTCAAGTTTAACCAAGTTTATATAAAATAATATTAGCATTTATATCTCCAAATAAATTTATTATAAAAAAATTATTTTATAACTAATCTAATGATAATTATTTCGTTTCATGAGTGTTAATACCTTTTTCTATAATTCTAGTCAAAAGTGGAATTGTTTGACTCCTTGGGATGTGAAAATTGTATTCTATTGTGGTTCCTGCCCGGAACGATTCCTTGGAAGCTTGGCCTATACAAATTGTATAAGCATTCTGGCTAGGATGGTTCCAGGAAGTCATTCTCTGCGTACCGAACGTGGCCTTAATGTTTTTCCAAAGAGGGATGGTCTTTCCCCGCAGGCCGAGTAATACTAGCATTTTATGTTTATCACCTTTCGCCAAAGCTACTAGGACGAACAATCCAAATTTCATAAACTGATGTACTATGCTCCACAAAAAGTAGAACATAGTTCTATAAATAATACACAGACCTTAACTCCAATGCAAGGCAGGTTTTAGCAGCTAAAACTGTTACTTAGGGAGATGTGTTACATGATTGTCCTATATATAAAGCTAAGAACAGCATACCCTTTCCACTAAATTCTTTCAGAGCCTGATAGAGCCACACACTGCTAAGAAATAAGAATAGACTGCTGTTGTGTGGTGGCAGAGATTCTTCCACCTTGTTCAGGATAGGAAGGAAAAAATATATATAATAGAACAATTGGAGACCATCTGAAACATTTTTATAATAAAAAGCTTAATCATGTCGAATACTAAAGTGATTACTGAAATTATGGAACAAAAAAGAGCAGAACAATTGCGAATCCCAACCATGTGACCATCTCACGTATCTAGACTCCAAATGTAAACCACAAGCTTCCTCAAGCAGTTTGAAAATTAAAACTAAACATTCCATTGCAGTCCCTGAACCACAGGGTTAAATTCTTCAGATCGTGGCCACTACTTTATTATGCATGCTAAAGTTATTGAAACCAGCAAGAATTCTCTTCACCAAAAGTAAAATGATGCCATCCATGTCTGAAGGATTAAAACCAACAATGCTATGACATTCTTCATTTGAGCAGCATTGAGCTGAATTTAGATTCTTGCTCATCAGATGTTCATCTGCTCAAAGATTCATAGAGTACAAAAAGAGTATTGGAAAAAAGATCATCTTGCAGTACAAATAATTAGATTGACTATATAAGTGCAAAGCATTTATAGTAAGGTGATTCTCAACTCAGAGAAACATGTAGATTCTTGGAACTCTGATAATCTGATTACAAATTGACCAACTACATGAATAAAAATTACAGCCTGAGCAGTGAACTCTAAGCTGTGCAGAGTATTTGATGGATTTGCTAAAGCCTTATCAATGCACCCAACCTGACTCTATTTGCTTTGACTTATGTGAATGCACCATGGTGTATGCCTGCATTGCTCCATGATCATCGTGTCGTTTGTGAACTGTCCAAGGACCAAGTTATGCCTGTTCCATGGAAAATAGTGTAAGAAAACAGAGCTGCAGGTATTGTTTTCTGAGCTAGGATGGATTCTCTTCAGGTAACGAGATTCTAACTCGACAGATTAATCATAAACATTTCACATCAAGTAGAGGAGTGTGGCCACTCTGACTGCCCACACAAATTTTCTGATTCTTGTTCATTTACCTTGCCTCATTGCAGAACAAAAGTGCACCTTAACAAAAGTCATAGCCACTGAAGGAAGGAATTAAGAACACATGTCATATTTAGGCAGTGGCAAACAACAAGAGATCATACCTCGAGATTGTCTTCTCCCCTCAATGCTGGGAATACTGGAGGCCAAACCATGACAAAGGGCTTGATATGTAAGTAGCTTCTATCCAGCGTCGACTCATCATACACGTTCAATTCATCATACACTTTCTCACTCCTGCTCTTCAGATGAATATGCATGAGAAGCCTACTTGCCTCCAGCCACAAGAACATATACTCAAGATTATTATCAGCAGCCATCACAAACACATCGTCATGACGATTGCACGCCTCATGCACAATGATTCTGTCATGCACAAGCACCCAGGTGTTTGCGCCATTGCCATCAGCCTTGTGGTGCCAGATACTAAGCTGAAACCCATCTGCGTGGATGACAAATAGCCTTGCATCCTCCTCTCGACATAAGAGCTTGAAGTTGGTCGTCCTTACTCTGTTCGGGATCTTGATGGCACAAATGCTTGTGGAGGCCAAATCTAACACAAGAATGTACCCATTGTTAGTTGCCATGTAGATCTTCCCATTTACTGGCGGCAGCGTGTCCATGACGAGATTCGATGGATCAGGATTGGGAATTGCAGACGATGGCTCCGGCAGCTGTATTTCTGGCACAGTACGGACGGTCCACTCTTCCTCGCAGTAGCAGGGTTGGTAGGTATACACCTCCGCGTAAACCATTGTTCTTGTATAGCCGTAAATCACTTTCACGGCGACCATGCCGTCGCGTCCGTCGCGTCCGTCTAGTGGGGCTGGGAGAATGTTGCCATCATCTTCACCTTCAGGATACGGGAGCGGTGGTGGGACACCTCCGTCCTCTGGGACCGGGGGGAAGATGCCGTCTTCTTCTTGATAAGGATACGGGAGCGGTGGTGGGAAGCGGGCCGCGCCCCGCGTCTGATGAAGCAGGTCGATCGCCGCAAATGGACTGGAGGGCCAGAGGGCGGAGGGGGACATGACGATGCCGCGGCCGTTTCGGCAGTCGACGACACATTCCCAGACATCGTCGTCGGGGAAACTGGCGCGCCTGACGGCGGTGGCGAGCTCCGGGGCCTGCGTGATGGCAACGAACTGAGGGGGCGTGGGCTCCTCCGTCCGCGAGTAGCCGTTGACGTAGAAACCGAGAAGTGCGGGCTGATGGCGCGCGCGGAAGAGGCGCAGGAAGGCCGGGTCGGAGGCGTGCCGGAGCCAGCGCTTGGAGACGAGGGCGGCGCAGACGAGGGTGGTTGGGAAGCCGAGGCGGAGCAGGATCTCGCGGAGAAGGTCGTCGTTGCCGAGGACCGCCGTCGTCACGGCCTCAGATGCCGCTGACGCTGCCGGCGTGGGCCCCGTCCTCGCCCTCTTGAGGAAAAAATCTACTCCACCCTTATGATGGTCTACTTAACTATGAAACGGTCTGATTTACCCTCTGAACTTTCTAAAACCGTCTATTTTACCCTTTAGACGGTTTTCAGCGGCGGTTTAGCTACAGTAATAGAGGTTTTGCTACGGCGGGGTTGCTACAGTGGCAGGGGTTTTGTCTTTTTTTTCCTTATTTCCGTTGAATCTTTGAAAAATCATAGTAAATCACAGAAAAATCATAAAATGAAAAATCTAATTTTGTTGGACTCCACATGAGTAGATCTACATAATGAATATATAATATAGTACGCTTTAGTACAAAGTTTTTGCTGTAGCTTTAGATTAATCGGAAAATCCAATTTTGTCTGTAATTAATTAGAATAATTCATAGCTGCAGCTTTTATGCTCTAATTGTAGTGAAATTTTTATGGTAGGTTAATTATTATATGCTTAAACTATAGTAAAAATTTCGTACTCATTGGACCATGTATAACTTAGTTATAGATAAATTCCAATTAATTACAGACAAAATTGGATTTTTCAATTAATCTAAAGCTACAGCAAAAACTTTGTACTAAAGCGTACCATATTATATGTTCACTGTGTAGATCTACTCATATGGAGTCCAACAAAATTAGATTTTCCATTTTATGATTTTTCTGTGATTTACTATGATTTTTCAAAGATTCAGCGAAAATAAGGAAAAAGACAAAACCCTGCCACTGTAGCAAACCCGCCGTTACTGTAGCAAAACCGCCGCTGAAAACCGTCTGGGGGGTAAAATAGATGGTTTTGAAAAGTTCAGGGGGTAAATCAGACCGTTTCATAGTTGAGGGGTTATGTAGACCACCCCCAATAGTGGAGGGTGGAGTAGACTTTTTCCCCCTTGACGTCCATTGCCAGCCACTCCTCACCGATTGAAGAAGGGACCGCGGATTTGGCTGGATTTTGGAGAGAAACCACCCAGGACTAGGGGGTCGACCCCGAGGAATTCAGCCTGTTCGGTTGGCTGGTTCGTATTATTGCTGGTTCGTGAAGAAGTACTGCTGGCTGGTTTGTGTGAGAGAAAAATACTATTCCGGCTGTAAATTTACGATTGTTTACGACAAGCCATAGCCAAACGAACAGGCTGAAGATCCTCTGCCGAAGCGACTTGTCTCTGCAGTCGCTGTGCATCTACAGCCTGTTCGTTTGGCTGTGGCTTGTCGTAAACGATCGTAAATTTCCAGTCGAAATAGTATTTTTCTCTCACACAAAGCAACCAACAATACTTCTTTACGAACCAGCAACGAAACGAAACAGCCATCCGAACATACTGGTAGCCGTTCACTTCCATCCGACGGGAGCTAAAAATATGCGCTGCTGGCTGCTGCACTTGGCTTGCTGGTCTGCCCAACATCACGACGCACGTATAGCTGCTGCTGCTGTAATTTTTCTGGCGCGAATCCTCACTGGTTTGGCGCCGGCCTCACGTTTTTAGCGCGAGCGGTGAAGGTCGTGCGGCGGCGATCGATGAAGGTCGTGCGCCGGGCTCAGATTTCTGCTTGTGCTCTCCATCAGCAAACTGGTGCCAAAATCTCTACACTCGTGTCATCTGTCTCCATCAGCAAACTGGCAAACTGCTTGTTCTAATTTGATTGCTTTTTTTTTGTCCTCCCTTATTGGATTGTGCTTGAATTGATGGATTGAAGGAAGACTGCTATGGAAGCTTTGAATCCTACACGGTCATCAATAGCTTCTCTGAACTATTGATAGTAATATTTCAAAGTAATACACTTCTTCTCTGAATCATACTTGGCCATTATGTTGAATTATTGTTTTTCTATTTTTCAGGGAGCAATGACAGATGTTGTTATTGGTGAATTCTAGTAGTACAGATTATATCCCATCTGCAATCAGAAGTATGGCTCAACAGCCTCCTTGGCCATCATGTTCAGATAGTTTTGGTTTTCTACTTCTGTGTAACCAGCCATATGAAACTTGCAAGTTGCAGTATGGATCATTTTGTGCAGCCATATGAAGTTGCAGTAATCAGCAACATCTTTTGTGGATTTCATTCACAATATCATTCCAGATCAATTTACAACACAATGATAATCTTTACAACTTAGAACTGCTAGCACAATGACTCGGTAGCACTTAGAACAATTTACAGAACTGGTAGCACTTGAACAATTTACAAAACTGATAGCAATTGAAGAAGTCTCTTCCATCACGAGTCTTTTACAGTCCACCGACAACCATGGGGCGACAGGGCCTGCAGCCACGAAGCCAGAGCGTCGCGGTGGTACAGATGTGAGCGTCGGCGAGGCGAGGAACGCTGCCGCCATAACCAGCCACGAGCCGGCAGCGTCTGCGGCGCCGGCGCCGTCTTAACCGCGATGGCGGGGGGCGGGGAAGGGAGCGCTGGCGAGGTAGGAGCATGCTGACGTGCCACGACGCCGGATCAGAGAGGAGAGGGGAGGGAAGCACCGGCGAGGTAGGGAGCTCGGAGCGTCGCGCTGGCGGACGGCTAGGGAGAGGAACGCCGACCCGGCCATCGGCGGCTGCGGTAGAGTTGACCACGAACTCGCTAGCCATTGGGCTCATATGGGCCGGTTATAGCCTTACAGGCCTGCTTTATTTGCTGGTCTCACGGTTGGATGCGTATTGGATGGTTCAGATGTTCGACTGGAGAGGAAAGTCGTTTTGGTCGACTTTAGAGGATCGGTAATACTACGACTTTGACGTCCGACGGTTTCAGACGCACGTCAGATAAGAATTGGATACGGCGCCGCACGTCCTCCTTCACTCGTCCCTCACGGCCTTATCCACTCGCACTGCAGTTCATTCACCAGGTACCGCTCCTCCACACGTTCGCTGCCGTTGCTCCTCTCCTCTCCCTCTCCTCCCCCATGGTTCTAGGAGCGCCGCGCGCCCTCGACTGCGCTCCACAGCGCCGCGAGCCGGCAGCGGCGCTCCTTCCCGCCTTCCGCTCGTCCTCCACACACCTCGCTCCCTCCCTGGCCGCCGCCGGCGGCGTCCTCTCCCACTCCGGTGTCCTCCTCCCCCACCACGGCGGCTCCTTCCCCCACACCGACGTCTCCTTCCCCGACGCCGGCGTCCTCCTCCCCCACCCCGGCTCCCTCCTCAACACCGGCGTCCTCCCCCACCACGGCGGCTCCTTCCCCCACACCGACGTCTCCTTCCCCGACCCCGGCGTCCTTCTCCCCCACCTCGGCTCCCTTCTCCCCACCCCGGCGGCGCCCCTCCCCTACACCGGTGTCCTCCCCCACAGGGAGCTCCAGACGCCCTCAGATCTAGAGGCCATGGCGTTCCCCGTGTAGGCCCTCTCTCCCTCCTATTTGTTGCAATTGTATCTTTCAGTTACTTCAGAGGTATGTTGCAGTTGAATCGTAAGGATGTTGCACAAGTAGATCTGGGGATGTTTTGCCCATGTTGCATTTTTTCAAAGGTTTGTTGAAAGCACTGTTTCAAAATGTTTCACTTGTTTCTAGACGATGTTGCAATCGTTCTGATCTGGATGTTTTCATATGCTTCGCGCAAATGTTGCTATAATACTTCCGAAATGTTTCAGTTGCTTCAATCTCATGTTGCAGTAGTTATTCCATGTTGTTGCAAGTGTTTTTTTCGAGCGTTGTTTCATATGCTTGACACCAGTGTTGCAATAATATGTTCCAAATGTTTCAGCTCCTTTAACCTATTGTTGCAGCAGTTTGTTCCGTATTGTTGCAATAATATGTTCATGGTGTTTCAGCTGCTTCCGCCTAATGTTGCAGCAGTTGTTCCGTGTTGTTGCAATAATATGTTCATGGTGTTTCAGCTGCTTCAGTCTAATGTTGCAACAGTTGTTTCCGTGTTGTTGCAATAATATGTTCATGGTGTTTCAGTTGCTTCAGCTTAATGTTGCAGTAGTTTTTCTGTGTTGCTGCACGTGTTTTATTCCAACTTTCTATGTTGTACGGCCAGGGAGGGGCGAGCCAGGGCGAGCGGGGGCGCGTGGTTCGCTGGGGCCTAGCGGACGGAGGTGCTGGGGCCGGCGAACACGGGGTGCTGTGGCCATGGGGCGCGCTGGGCATGCAGCATGCTCGTCGCGGGCGTGGGGCGGACACGACGGACTGCGGGGCGATATGGGAGCGTGCGTATGGGGGTCGGGGGCGTGCTGAGGGCGTGCGGACTGGGAAGGGGAGCGTGCTGCGGGAGTGTGTCCACGTCCGGGCGCCAGCGCTCCCCTTATAGGATCTGATTCCGAGCCGGAGCCGCGGAGGGTTTTGTGGAATTGTGGGTGGTGACCGGTGACCAGTGTCGGTTTGTGATTTTTTTTTCACGGCAGTATGTCGGCATTGCCGCGCTACTAGGATGGGCGGTTTCGGGTCAGAGCTATGCGGATTCCTATAAAAAATTGTTGCAGCTCATAAAATGTGATTCAAATTCCGTTGGTTAGCTTATGCGTAGCACATGTTAAAAATACTGTCACGTAGGTTATTCTTGTGTTTCATAATTAGTCTACATCTTTTATTTTTACTTCATATTTATTCAATCATGTCCCTTAAGGTGATTAAACTAAATTTGATAGTTTATACGTGGATGTCATACTCTTCAATGAACTTTTGCAAATTAGTTTCTGGTAGAAGAGGGCTTGATTTTCACATATCCACATCTCTATAAGTCCAACCTTTTTTCCGGTGTATAAAAAACTCTATCTTAGCCATGCTTCTTTATTTTTTGGGCAGATTATTGTTGCAGACATGAGGAAATTGTTGGAGACATACCGGCATATAGAACGACAGAAACTGCATAGAATTAATCCAAAAATCAAGCACTTCGGGTATGTAAATTCTAACATTGAGTAATTTCATCTTCTGGTTGAAGTAAAGCCACCAACCTATTGTTTTTTTCACTTTTGTTTACCATTACGGCGATTCTAGCGCCCGACATCCGGCGCGTGAGTGCGTCCGGACATCGGTCCCTTCCCAAAGCCCGTCCGCTCCCCGCGCAGAATAGAACGGAACCCCGCTTGCCCCCCGCGTATAGAACGGAATAGAACGGAACCCGCCCCTGTCCTCCGCTCCCCACCGCGCCCCTGTCCCCCGTTCCCCCACCACGCCCCTATCCCAAAAGAGCATGAAACACTTCAAGTGCAACATCGGGGTATAAATACTGCAACATCGCAAAAATATATAGTGTAACATTGAAAACCAAGCACTGCAACATCGAAAAATATATACTGTAACAACGAAAAATATGTAATGCAACATTGACAAAATATGTACAGCAACATCGAAAAACATGTACTGCAATATCGAAAAAATATGTACCGCAACATAAAAAATATGTGCTACAACGTCGAAAATTATGTACTGCAACATCTCAAGTAGTAGTACTGCAACATTACAAAAACATCTGTTGCAACGACCCAAAAATCCCATTGCAACATTCTAAAATCATCTGTTGCAACATCCTAAAAAACCCATTGCAACACGAGAGAAACAGAAAAAAAAGCGTACAAAACAGCCCCTGGCCCATCACCTTCGAACTCGCCAGAGGGAGGAGGGAATAGGACCCCAGAGCTTGCCGGAACCCTAGGCACCGCCGCGTCCCTCAGATCCAGAGGAGGAGGAGGGCTCAGATCCAGAGAAGGACCGACCTACCTCATCGGAGCCGCCGCCGTCGTCCTCGTACCCAGTGGGGGTCACGGAGGGAGGAAGGGAAGGGTGGCAGCGACCTGGCGCGTTATCCATCCCCGGGGCGGCTCAGAGAACGGCGCGCGGCGCGGCAGTGAGTGGGCGCAGAGGAGCATGGGGGAGAGCGGGCTAGCGGAGTGACCGAGTGGGTGCGGGGGTTCACGGGATGGGATAAAGAGACGGTGGGCGCGCACAGTCGAGTCGTTCCGGTGCGGGTCTGTCCGAACGGGATGGACATCCGCACAGTATCATTATCGTTACCATCAAATTGTCCACCTTTTTCTGCAATTGGTATCATTATCCTGCGTCCAAGCATATTTTTTATCTATTATTTCAACAACAGTAGAGATTTTTAGAATACTCAATCGCTTTGAGTTTCATATTGCATTGGCCACCAACTGAGTTCATTTGTTTCTTTCTTTTTTTTTGATGAGTTTTTTTTGTAGATTTACTTGTCTTATTTTGTGAAGATATCGCTTTAAGAGGAATACCTAATGTCTAGGTAATACCTCTGCCCATTGCTACCTATTGGTTTTGCAAGAAAGTCTAGGCGCATGCATGTTCTCTCTATGCACACGCCTGTGGTGTACGCTGAATACACAAGTGGTAGTGTCACTACTTACTCCAATAACTTACTCCGGTCAGATAATTACATATCTATTTTTGATTTCTGAAAGCCTATCATAACCCGCGTGGCTGAATGTGTTTTTTTTTATGAACTCAATCCATATTTCATTTTGTCACTGTTGTATACATTATCAGAAGATTGTTTAATCCTGGGGCCTAGTGAACAGCCCTTTAATTCACATAATACTACTAAATAGATCTCTCCATGATTCACTGGTTTCTCGTTTCCTTTACTTCTCTTCCTGACCCTAGTGAATAGCCCTTTAATTCACATAATATTACTGAATTACTTCTCTTCCCTGATCATGTGCCACATTTTTTTAAGAATTACATAGACACATAGTACAAGATAGACATTCACAACGCACGCACACTCACCCCCAATGAACATGCGCATGCAAACTTTGTCGCTTACTTCTGAAAGCACAACGTCATTAACCCTTGAAATATTCGTTCTCACGGAAAGTCGAACTCAGGATTTAAGACCATATGCCACTTAGCATCAGCATCTCCAGGAGTTTGGTAAAACAACTCCCTTGATCTTTTAGCAAAAAGAGAAAAGTCTCCTCCAACGGATTGGTAAAAGAGCTACTTACAAATAAAAAATTGTCAAACATCCTCGTCAACTCATAAGTTTCTAGACGTGTATCTGAGAATTGGTGGGATCTGGTGGCGTGTGTTAGGGGTGTGGTAGGAGCCAGAGAGGAACTCGTGCTCCTGATATTATGTAGATAGAGACAAAGAATTGGAAAACACACCCACATCTTTGGATGGGGGTGGCCTTTCATATATAAGGTGACTCAGATCATTCATTTTAAATTATAAGATGTTTTGGTATTTCTAGATTCAATTGTTTTTGTTATGACTTAAATATACACTATGTCTAAATACATAGCAAAATCAATGTATATTTAGCCGGTTGATGGTTTTTGCTGTTGATAAGCTGTCTAATGCTGCTGTTTTGTTGTGAGAGAAAAACGTTGTACCATGGCTGATAAGTCGAACTGATAGACTTAAGCGAACAGGGCGAAAGAATTAGGAAACACACCACACCTTTGGATGGGGGTGGCCTTGGTGACTTATGTAGTACAAGAAAACAACAAGGTGCAAAATAGATAGCGTAATAAAAATCAAGCTGCAAATGTATTCCCAAGAAAATACGTCCAATGTCTTGCTTGTTTCTTTTCACGTAGCCGCACCACCACCTCTTTGACGCTGGAATTTATCAGTAGCTTTACTTTATCCGGTGCGACTTTAAGCGGATGCCGTTCCTACTCAAGTGGCAAACAAAGCATGGAACCTACTGCAGTGCTTGTTAAAGCTGACCTGACTGGTACTCAAGTGGCAAATTAAGCATGGAACCTACTGCAGTGCTTGTTAAAGCTGACCTTTTTTTCTCGAATACGTAAAAAATTTGCATATCATTATAATTAAGAAGAAGAAGAGTTTAACCATACATACGACACGTTTCCTAGCAGACTGTTTCAAACTTCGATATCACCTAAAAGTAAATAACCGAACTACCTACGGAAAGTGAAATGGAAGCCAACTCCGCATGTATTGCTGAATGTATCGCACTGCACTACAGCCTCTGAGTTTCAGCTTGTGTTTGCACGGACTGAGTTCCACCGTCAAGCAAAGAGGAGATCACCTAACAGGCTAACAGACACTATAAATTTTCGTTTCAGATATTTGAGCTTGATCAGTGAAACTACACAACGAGAAACGTTTGAGAATCGTTGCTTGCGGTGAGGATGGAATCGTCGCTTTGGTTCTTGATGCCATTGAAAAGCAGAACACAGAGAATAATCTCATCCTCATCCCCTGTTTTAGCAGAGCAGAGCAGTGTAGTGCAAGCTCTTCTCCACCAACCTCCACTATAGGAAGAGAGTAACAGAATCTCAAAACCAACTCATGCCTTGCCCCAGCTGCACGGCACATCACTTGCCGCCGTTCGAAACCCTCCTCAGTTCCACCACCATTGCTCCCGTCCCACAGCTCCAAACCAAATCTTGCCTTGCTCCAGCCCCCAGCCCCCAGCTCCCAACCCCGGAGATGGAGGTCGCTGTCGGTGCGGCGAACTGGCTCCTTGGCAAGGTGCTCCGCAAGCTGTCCGATGACCTGGTGGCTGGGTATGTGGCCAGTCGTGAGCTCGGCCTCAACTACGACAAGATCACGGACGAACTGAACCACACGCTCGGGCTGCTGCACGAGGCCCAGGGGCGGGACGTCGGCGACAACCCTGGCCTGCAGCGCCTGCTGGATGGCCTCTGCAAGAAGGCAGACGAGGCAGAGGACGCTCTGGACGAACTCCACTACTTCATGATCCAAGACGAGCTCGACGGCACCCGGGATGCCACCCCGGAGCTTGGCGATGGCCACGGTGCTGAAGCTCTGCATGCTCGCCATGCTGCTCGCAACGCCGCCGGTAACTGGTTCTCGTGCTTCTGCTGTTGCAGTTCACAAGATGGTGTTGCTGCTGCTGTTTCTAATGACACACATAGTACAAGCAAGGGCGAGGCCAAGTCTGATGACGGTTTTGCCGGTGGTCAATGTGACAAGCTGCCATTCGACCGAGTGGCCGTGTCCAACAAAATCAAGCAGCTGTTAGAGGACATGCACTCCAAATGTTCTCTGATCTCTGACTTGCTGAAGATAAAGCAAGGCATTAGCCTAGTTCCTGGAAGCATGGCTAACTCCATCCAACGCCCTGCAATCGGGTCAACAATTAGACAAGATAAGTTGTATGGAAGGAGCACTATTTTTAATGAAACCATAAAAGGCATGACAAGTGCCACTTGGCATGAAACCCTGTCAGTTCTTCCTATAGTTGGCCCTGGTGGTATTGGAAAGACAACTTTCACCCAGCACCTTTACAATGACAAAAGAACAGAAGAACACTTCACTGTTAGGGCCTGGGTATGTGTGTCAACTAGTTTTGATGTGCTTAAGCTCAGCAAAGAAATCTTGGACTGCCTACCTGCAACTGAAAATGAAGGTGGCAATGAAACAAATAACTTAGACCAGCTTCAGAAATCCATTGCAAAGAGATTGAGATCAAAAAGGTTTTTAATTGTCTTAGATGATATATGGCAATGCAGTGAGGATAAGTGGGCAAATCTCTTAGCTCCATTCAAAATGAGAGAAGCTGGAGCAGGTAGCATGATTATTGTTACAACTCGGTTTCCATATATAGCACAAATGGTGAAGACAACTACTCTAGTGAACCTGGAAGGTTTGGAGCCTGCTGATTTCTGGAATTTCTTTCAAGCATGTGTATTTGGTGAAGTATCAGCTGTGCATGATAAAGAACAACTTATTGAAGTTGCAAGACAAATATCAGATAAATTGAAGTGTTCCCCACTGGCAGCCAAAACAGTTGGTCGGTTATTGAAGAAGAGATTTTCACGAGAACATTGGGTGCAGATTCTTGAGAACAAGGAGTGGCTAAACCAAACCCATGACGATGATATTATGCCTGCTCTGAAAATTAGCTATGACTACCTTCCCTTCCATCTAAAGAAATGTTTCTCATATTGTGCCCTCTACCCTGAGGATTATAAGTTTGAAAGCTTAGAGATTGGTCGTTTTTGGATTTCAATTGGCATCACAGACTCTGGTGGTCAGAATGATAAAATTGAGGACATTGGATCAAAATATTTGGATGAACTATTTGACTATGGTTTTCTGATGAAAGGATATGGCAATTATTATGTAATACATGATTTGCTGCACGAGCTTGCACAGATGGTTTCTTCAAAAGAATGTGCCCACATCAGTTGTTCTAGTTTTAGAGCAGAGAACATCCCATCGTCTATTCGCCACCTATCCATCTTGATGCAAGATAAATATATTGAAAATTTTGGTGGAGAAATGGATAAATTGAGGAGAAGGATAGACATTGGAAATCTGCGGAGTTTGATGATTTTTGGAGAATACAGAAGGGCAAGCTTGGTTAATATTTTGAAAGATACATTTAAGGAAATAAAGGACCTTCGTGTTCTGTTTATATTCATGTACTCCCTAGATTCTTTGCCACACAACTTCTCAAAGCTCATCCACCTTCGGTACCTAAAACTGAAATCACCTTATTACTCAGAAGTGTGTTTGCCTAGCACAGTGTCCAGGTTTTATCACTTGAAATTCTTGGACCTTCAATACTGGGGAAGTAGTTGTGATTTTCCTAAAGGCATTAGCCGCCTTGTGAATTTGTGTCATTTCCTTTCCAATGTTGAATTCCATTCCAGTATTCCTGAGGTTGGAAAAATGAAGTTATTACAAGAGTTGAGAAGATTCCATGTTAAGAAAGAGAGTGTTGGATTTGAATTGCGAGAGTTGGGTCAGTTGGAAAAGATTGGAGGGGGACTCGATATATACGGGCTTGAAAACGTGAGAACCAGGGAAGAAGCTAATGAAGCCAAATCGACAGCAAAAAGAAATCTAACTGAGTTGGCTTTAGTTTGGAGTGCCGAGCAACCATTCGTGGAAGATGGTATTCTTGATGGTCTTGAGCCGCACTGCAATCTTGGAGCACTTAGCATTGTAAATCATGGTGGTACCACTGGTCCCACTTGGTTGTGTAGCAATACCCACTTGAAAAACTTGGAGACCCTGCATCTGGAGGGTGTATCTTGGTCTGCTCTTCCTCCTTTTGGGCTGATGCATCATCTGGGAACACTCAAGCTGAAAAACATTGTTGGGATACGCCAGTTTGGACCGGACTTCATTGGTGGCATCACAGAAAAAAGTTTCACACAGTTGAAGGAGGTTGAGTTTGTTGACATGCCAGAACTTGTCGAGTGGATTGGAGGAGGTAACACACATCTATTCTCAAGGCTTGAAACAGTCGAGTGCACTAATTGTCCCAAGCTCATTGCACTACCGTTCTCAGGATTACCTAATCTGTGTGATCTTTACACTAAAGCATGCCCGGAGTTGTGCCTGCCTCCTCTGCCTCACACTTCCAAGTTATCTTGGTTCCGAACAGACTACTTGTATTATCGCAGTAGTCATTTGTCAATTAAAGATATGCCGTGTGAATTGGCCCTCCACAATCTTGGTGAAGTAAAAAGATTGACAATTAATGATGCATCATTCATCTCATTTACGGATCTCCAAAAGCTACATCCATTAAGTAGTATGGAGGTTTGGAGTTGCGATGAAACATTTCTGAGAGCACTGGATGATGGCATTGTGCTCCAATCGGTTCAATCTCTAGAACTGGATGAATTTCGTGTCACCAGAAAATCATTGGCAAGTTTGTTCAAATGTTTCCCATCTCTTTCTGTTTTGCATGTAACAGCAGCGCAGATGAGGATCATGATGAGGAGGAAGTGTTGTTGCAGTTTCCACCATCATTGGCAAGCTCGCTCAGAAATGTAAAGCTGCATGGGTGTCATAATCTAACTCTACCTGTGGAGGATGGAGGTGGATTCCAGGGCCTCTTGTGGCTCGAATCAGTTTGGATACATAATTGTGGCAAGCTGTTCTCGGGGTGGTCCACGGGAGTAGCAGATTGCAGCAGCATTAACCCTTTCCCTCCTTGTGTCAAGGAACTGCGGCTTTGGAATGAAACTAGCAGCACTCTGTCAATGGCTCTGCTCTCAAATCTGACATCTCTTACCTATCTTGAACTAGGAAACTGGAATAATATCACAGTGGGTGGGTTCAATCCTCTCATCACTTCCAACCTCGACCATCTGACGGTTTTGACTTGGAAACAAGATGGTGAAACTGAGCCCTATTCTGTTGCAGTGGATCTACTCGCAGAGGTGTCAAGGACAAAAACAATGCCCGCAGGTTCCTTCCAACTGGTGAGCCTTGATGTGGACAGCATCTCCGGGGTGCTTGTTGCTCCAATCTGCACCCGCCTCTCCGCTACCCTCCGGACGTTATGTTTCAGCTTTGATTGGCGGGCGGAGAGCTTCACGGAAGAGCAGGAGCAGGCGCTTCAGCTCCTCACCTCCCTCCAATACCTGTTTATTGGTGGTTGCAGGGTTCTGCAGTCACTCCCTCAAGTCTTGCATCGCCTCCCTTCTCTAGAGTCTTTACAGATCTCTGGTTCGTATAGAATCAGGTCACTGCCCAAGGAGGGCTTCCCTGAGTCACTGCAACGCCTAAGTATATCTGATTGCTGCCCAGAGCTTTACGAGGAATGCCAGAAATTAAGAGGAACACGGCCAGATATAGCGGTATATGCCAAACTACCAGGTAGGACTACTTATGAAGATTGACAAGGTGCACTGCTTATTTCCATATTAACATATCAACACACTATGGAGTATTACATTACTTCTTGTTTCTGCAGCAATTACTATTGTGCCTCCGGACCTGTAAAGTTGACTTCCTTCAGCACTGAAATCTATAGTCTGAGCAAACGATACCGAGTCTAGACTCGGTTCTGCAGTCCCTCCCTCAAGGATCTACTAAACAATTCAGATGGCTACCCAAGCAAGGTCTTCCAAATTCACTGCAATGGCTAATCAAAACTAATTGCTGTGACGAGGTTGCTCAGGAATGCAATGCTAGACATCAAGAGAAATAAGGCCTGCTATAACTCTACTTGCCTGGCTTCTGGCTACATACTAACGAAGATTGACAAGGTAATAACACACTAACAGCTCTGCTCTCTGCCTAAATTCCCAACTGACAATTTGTTAACAAATGCTGCTAATCAATGTAGCCGGCACCACCGCTTGTTCAACTACGGCTCTTTTCTGCGGCAATTACTCATTTATTGTGCTTCTGCATATTGGTTTCACAAATTCAACCCTTCCCTTGACGGCTTTAAACCAATCTGCAGGTAATTTGAAAATAATATTCCTACTTTGGATCCTCCATTTATGATTTCATTCACATTTGAAGCGACCACTTCGATTATCTGGATTGCTGCCTTTTGCAAGTATAATCTATTTTTATGGTTCTGCAATATATCACTCTAATCAACTGGTCTATTTCTGAAGCTTGGAATTGCATCCTACTCTGCACCAAGGTGAAGCTAGTAGAGGACAGCCGGCGTTGTGGCGCTAGCATAGGACAGTCGCAAGGTGGGAAAACTGAAGAGCGCTGAAGCTGGAGGCTCAGCTCTACAACTGAAGTACATGCCTTTTGATCCTTGGTAGGCTCAGCTCAGTTACTTGAATTGAAGAAGATAAAGCTATCACTAGCAGTTTGCGTGGGCCAGGAGAATGGACGCCGCCGATCGAATCGATGATATTCTTGGGACACGGTAGCGCTTTGAAACCCAACAACAACTTGTTCGCTGGGCCAAAGCTACAAGACCGGAGAAGTAAAATGCTACTGGCCCAAGAAATGGACGCGACGATCGCTCCACCAAACACCATATATATAAACAAACTCCTGATCAAGAAACCGTCATGTCTCTTCCATGATCGTACTATTGTTCATCATGTCTTTATCTCCTTTATTAGGAGTGTTGCTACTTTTTTGTTCTAGAGACTGCATGGTCCTGTATTAATACAGACGAGTTTTGTTCTGCAACTGTCATGTTAGTTGGACTCATCAACGAAAATGCAGACCAAACTAAGGGCAAAGGCAAAGTTAGCTCAAACTTTTGATCTATGGATCAAAAATCTGTTGTAATCTTTCTTTGTTTCTTAAGTTGTATTCCGGTGCTGCTACCTTTTATATTTCAATAAATTTGCTGTAGGGGCTTTGGCCCCTCCAGTTTCCCTCAAAAAAAAATGCAGACCAAAGCATCTGTAGGTTTAACTTTGTTGGCCAGTGCCAGCATCTGTAGTTGTATGACCACGTGCAAACACTAAACTACCGCAACAAATCTGTAAACTTGTACAGTAACATCTGATCACCGATCAAGTGTGCAAGAAGCCAACAAGTCGACAGCAGGAAGTGTTTATAATAAATTAAGAAAAGCATGTGCAGGTACAGAATGGGTTTTGACTGGTAAACTGATCACTAGGTCATTTAAATTTTTTTCACCGAAGTTCCAGTGTCTATTTAAATACCTCAATTGCCCTAACCCGCTCTTAATTAAATTTAGTTTCTCCACGTCAGCAGACACTCTGCTCTTCTGTTCAAGAGAGGTTGTTTCTTTTGAGCTTAACGAGTGAGAGACAAGACCTTTATTCCCTTGTAAGATTTCCTTTCACTTTATCAGCTCCAAATTCGAGAAAAGAAAAGGGCAAAATAAAGCACAAAATGTCTTTGTTCCGACACGACATGAGGGCAAATTTTCAAGAAAAATGTGAAATGATTGATACTATGATTAGTCTGTAGTCATAAGTGACAATAATTGGGCCCATAAGTGACAACATATAACAGCATTTTTTAACGACTCGCCTAAACTTCCACGATCATTGCATAATAAAATCCACTCCAATGTCTAATGAGTATTCCGTATGTGTATGAGAATGAAAATGTAATGAGCATTCTGTATGTGTATGATAATGAAAAGTAAGAAAACGCACCTACTGTTGAGTATGTAACGACCTCACATATTACAGGAGAGTGAACAGAGGAGACACCAATGGCACAAAGTGCAACCGGCCAGTTGGAGGTGCATGGGTGAGTCAGGTAGAGCAATGGTCAAAGTAACAAAGCTGGATACTACCCTTTCAAAAAACAAAGCTGGATACTGGAACATCTGGAAAAGGAAAACAGTAGGGCACATACGAACATATAAGCAAAGAAGCTTCTGCACAAAACATGGCCAGACCGGCAAACAAAAAAGCAAAGTAGTGAGGCATCATCAAGCACAAGGCAGAAGAAAGCAAATAACGTCAGTACTCACAATTAAAAGCATCACATGTGCTTATACTGTAGCCCCAACAAATCTGAAACTTGTCATACAAGCGACGAACCTTGAACACACCTCAAGAGCATAACAAGAAGCTGTCTTTTGTACAATGAATATGATCAAAACTGGCAAGAACGTACAGGCTGGATGAAAACGGAAGTACAAGTTAGCTTGAACACGGTTTACAAACAATCCATCTCTAAGCATAAAGCCATTTACAATTTGAGATACACAATACGTGGTATCCTTCAAATCCATCCAAAAGAATCGGACAGCCAGTTCCCTAGTTGCATGGAACAGGGTTCAGTCCGTCGTAAAGAATGATCAGTGCCCTAACAAAACCCATAAAATTGAACTTTGGTCAAAACTTTCTGTACAGCCAAACAGCGTGATCTAATAATTCTTCAGCCTCTGGCTAGGTAAACCTCCAGAAGTTTTCCTTTCCCATTTGGTTGTGAGCTTCCTGAATGAAAATTGTACTCGATTCTCTTTCTGTATTCCATGGCTGGAGCTTTACTTCCAAATGTAATTTGATGCAGCTGCAAGAAAGCAAGCATACTTACTGCAAACACTGCAGCATTGCCGAGAGCACTGCCAATCTTGTCCAGTTGAAATGATTTCTTGGCTAATGACAAACTGCAAGATAACACGTTTGACATAATCCTTGAACCATTGCCCCTGTTGTCCTCTGCATTATCCTCTGATTGGCTATGGGTAGCACGAACATCTTCAGGTGAGATAAATTGACTCTTGTCACTCACTTCACCAACAAATGCCAAGGCCTCGTCGATGACTCTATACTTCTTTCCTTGATGTTCTGCTAACCTCATAGAAAGGACTAGACGGCTTTGCTCCAGTCTAGCAATTGCAGCATCTCGTTCAGCCCGCTGTTGTGATTGAACAGTCTGTGAAGCAAGATTAACACAAGTGAGAAACAGATCACACAAAAAGATTTAACAGGAACAAGTAAAAATAAGTTAACTAAAAGCCCTAGCACTCCGAAGTTTCGCTAATCAATATGCATGTAAATATCTATAAAATCCAGTAATCCTCAGAAGTGGTCAGCTTTCTGGTAGTTTTTTTTCCCCCTTAAACACCTGAGAACTCATTTAGATAACAGTAAAACAGATTTAATGTAACAGAGAAGTGAACCAAGTCCTTACACCACAACATAGAGTAATGGTGCCCCTATGTTTGCACTTTGCACAAAGTAACAATCAACTATAAAAATAAGATACTAATATTCTGCCCCAACTGGCATCAAGAGGACATGAAACATAAGAGAGCAAGCACCAGAAGGGCAATGAAAGCCATGTGGATTAGTACCACGCCCTTAACATCCACATGGCTCCTGCGATCGAGATATCTGCACCCTAACCATTCGCAAGTGGCCAACTACTTGTGAGCCAAATGACCTGAACACTACATAAATAAGAAATACATATTTGGAATCATGGCAAAACATTGACAGCCCACCTAGTAGAATAGATATTCAGCAGCAACTCAGTTTCTACCAGCAGAATAGCATACAAGCATTGTATCCCATTAAAACACAAGGGTGGTCATTGTGGATTACCACTGATACGACCATCCAATTGTGTTCGAGAATAGAGAATCAATTGGCCACAAAACAAGCACAGACATGGGCATTATTGGCGATGAGGACTCGCTAATTTTTCATGCCTGAATCGCTTGAACGCAACGACCGGCAAGGCAATCACGAGAACAACACGCGACAGGAGCTCCGAAAAGCAGTCCCCATTCGTCACAGAACCGGTGGTCCTAACCAGAATTAACTCCCACTGCCAACCGCGCGAAACCCTAGAACAGCTGGGACTGGGATGGGATGCTCTATCCCTATTCCCTAGGGGGGAGCAGAGGGGTGGAAGTGGAGAAGGAGTCGCACGTGTAAAAACTCGAGGTGGTACTCGACGTCCTCGAGCGCGGAGCGGATGGCGTGCAGGCTCCTGGCCTCGGCCACGGCCTCCGCGGCGGCGGCCAGCGCATCGCCTCCTCCGCCCCCGCCCTTGACGAAGACGCAGCCGTTCTTGCTGCCGCCGCAGACGCGGTGGGTCCCTTTGGCGAAGGGCGCGGACGGCACGGGAGGGGGCGGGGGAGCGGGGAGGAGGAGGTGCGCGCGGGAGGCGGCGAGGATGGCGTCGCTGAGGCGGTCGTGGAGGTCCCAGATCCGCTCGAGCGCCGCCTCCGCCTCCGCCGCGTCCCACCGCATCGCCGCCGGCGCGCGCGCGGTCCGGGGTCCCGGTGCGGCGGATTCGGTGTGGGGTGTGACCGAGCGAGGGGAGGCGGAGCGGAGGGAGAGGGAAAGGGAAATGAAGGGGATATGTGATGGCGGCACCACCGAGGCGGGTGGGTGGGGAGCTTCGTTTTGTTGGTTCGTTGCGGCGGCCGTAGCTTCTGAGTTTCGACCTGATTTCCTAATTTAAAGGCAGCCGGCTAACGGGGTGTTTGAATAACGGTTTCATCGGATATTTGACATACGTATAGAGTGTTAAATATAAAACTTAATGTATAGATTGAAACTATTTTATAAGACGAAATTTTTAAGTCTAATTAGTTCATGACTTGGTAATATGGTGCTAAGTAAACATGTAGATTAATTAGACTTAATAAATTCGCCTCGCGTATTACTAACGAATTCTGTAATTTGTTTTTTTATTAGTATCCGAACACCCCATACGACAATCCTATGTGACATCTCCTAAACTTTAGTCACTGGATCTAGACACTCCCTAAATTTTCTCGAGATTTCCTACTGATTCGGCGGTTGTGGTGGCAAACCAAACCATGGGTTCAGGATAGGGGTGCTTATCAATTCCATTCCGGTACCGGCCGGAATGGCCGAAACGTCTCGTGGCGGCCACCAAAGCGGCATAGAGGACACAGCATCTCGTACCGACCAGGATTCCGGGCAATTCCGGCCATTCCGGGTGGAACCGTGCGTTCCGTTAACCCCGGTACCGGTCATGTGAGCACATCTGAAAGTGAGAAATCAAAGAGAAACCAATCGGATTTTGAGTAGGAAGAATGAAATCGAAAAACAATGCCTCTTCCAAATACATCTCGGATGCAAAAATGGAAACAAATACTCAAGATCTAAGAAATCCTCGAGCACAGTGGTGGAGACGTCGAGCGCGGCGGAGGAGCGTCGAGCGCAGCGGAGGCGGACGACCACGAGCTCTCTCTCACGGTGGGGAGGCGGGCCGTCGAGCATAGCGGCGAGGGCGGCGAGCGCGGTGGCAGTCGTCCACTCGTCCGCTATGCCGAGCATTCCAGCAACCAAGGACCCAGGGACTCGATTCCTTCGTTGCCTTTTTCTGTGTGCTGTTTCATGGGCCAAGAGAGCTATGTTTTTGTTTCACGTTGAAACTATTTTTACATATATATGTATAATATAATATACACAATATTCAGATATATACAATATATTATTATATATAAAATCTGCACTCCAGAATGGTACGGCGAAATGAGCCGATATTGGTGCGTTCCATTCCAACAACAAAACCGGAATGACCACCGGAATGGAATTTATAAGTTAGGTGCTTTCTCCGCGAGAATCTCTATATTTCTGTTTGAAAAACTATCCCGTAGATATTCCCTATCTAGACTTCAACCCAACATATTATCATAAATTTTACTGTGCGAACAAATTCATGATCTACCCAGTTCAATTGTGCATGTTCAAAATTAAAAGAACAAGGAAAAAAAGAGAGATTACTAGATGAGCCAAATGACGCCACAGGAGTGCCTTGGACGTGCGAACTGACCACGGGTGTCAGCAAGCCAGATGGATACCCACAAGGCACCCTCATGCTCGACATTAGGGGTGAGGGGTGAGCGTAAGGTGAGCGTCAAGAAGCCGGTGGCCACTAGGGTTCTAGTTCACAGGGAGCCACCACTCACACATGAAGAGGTCAGAAACACACTAAAGAACCACTGGATCTACAATTTCAAGAGCAAAGTTGCCTCTCTAGTACTAAAGAAGGAGAAGGGCAATTTTGAAACACAAAGGAGATAAGTGCCTCGATGAGCCTATTGGACATTCAATATTCTGTCTGTTCTCCAAATTTTTTGATATGGAGCCATGTACTTGAGAGTTAGTGAGTCTCTCGGAGATTTTCTTACAATATGAAGATTTTCTAACCTTTAAAAAGAGATTTTGTTTGTTTTAGCATAAAAACCTTGGATCTCTTGCTCCCTTTCATTCCATCCCCACTCTTTCCTTAACTCGTTCCTTGGCCGGAGGAAGGGCAAAGGGGTCACAAAGGTGGTGCATGCATGGCTTCCCACGGCTATCGCGGTCAATTTGCACAATGGTGTTGCCACCTTGCTTATGCGAGTGGAACAAATCCCCTAGTAAGATAAGTGTTTCAATGGCCTAATCCTAAGTTTAGTTATAGTAGGATGGAGTATTTTGGTTGATTATGAAACTAGGAGTGAAAATGCTTTGACTTTTCTAAGCTAGGGTTTGGGATTTGGATTGTGTAGGTAAGGGGTTGCGATTTTGGTACAATTTGTGTTGTAATGGTGTTCGGTTGTGGTAATGTAGACAATTATGGCAGAGTTCACAATTGAGGGCGTGGGTCGACGTGAGCATTGGCAGTGGCTTAAGTTTTTTAGTTAGATGTTATCTCCAAGAAGGCTATAGTTGTGGCACCATATAGTAAGATCTCCTTAGGTGAGGACATGGTGTGAGGAGATGTCAAACAAGGCCGGTAAATCAGAGCAATATCCAAACATAGGGGTGTCAGTGGGCTAGCCTACGAGCCTGTATATATATAGGCTCGTGGGCTAGCCCACTTTCACCCCTATGCAATCCACCTCACGTCGTGGTGAGGATACTAATGACACAAACGTGCACTGTTGAAGATGAAGAAACAGCACGGCTCGATGGCGCGTGTTTGACGAACATACGTGCATGAAGCCAGGCAATCTCAAAGGATTCGAAGTCGGTGGTGGATACATGGCAACATATTCCAGCTGGAAATAGGAATCCACTGTATGGTGATATTCTTTTATTTTATTTTTGTTTTGGTTCTTGATTGGTCGTGCATCCAATACAGAAAGAGCGAAGGAAAGCAGGCTCCGATCCGGATGGTGAGTGAGTGGAAGGCCACTAACTATCTTGATCTCGTAAATTAATGCGCAGGAAGGCCACTAAGACTGTCTTGAGCTCATGAGCATGCATATTGCAGTGGATTTGCGTAGAGAAAATGTCAACCAGCAGGGGTTGTGCATGTGCAAGGTTATTCGATGAAGACAAGCGGGCTTGGTGCTCAACCTGAGCAGACAGTTTGCGACAAGGGGTAGTCTGGTGATCGGCAAGTCATGCGGGCGGAGCGGGCCAGATCAGCTAGCATCCATGGCGACGGATCTCACAATTGGCTACGGATCGGCCGGATATTGATATCTGTATCTCATAATATACATATCAGAAATCTGATTTTGAGTATTCGAATTCGAATATGTTACGGATATTAAATGTTCGGATTCAGACACGAACTATCCATATAAGATTTTGACCCTTTCGGGATGGGCGCAGTTTTCATCCCTACTTTTTTTTTGAACATGTTTCATCCCTACTTGCTGGTCATAAGGGTTCTAGTGGAGCTTTTATGTGAATAAAAAGCTTCATTTTGATATTATCCTTATTTTGGGTCAACAACACCTATGTGGCTTACTAGTTACAGCTCCATATAAATCGATTAACCATTAGAAACCACTTCATTTTCACCAACCTATCAAAACATTTTGTCAGCAACTAAAATATTACTCCACTTGTATATAGAAAGTAAAGGTCCCAGAAATTGTGCACAACAATTAATGAGACGTAGGAAATAGCTATTTCTCTTGTCAACAAGAACACACACTGAACTTGAGCACCAAGATCCAAGAAGAAAATCTATGACCTAGTTCAAATTTAAAACATAAAAGTGGGTAATGGATAATAGCATAGTTGCACAAGAACTGTTGGGTCAAATCTTCATATGTAAAGAAATTACTTTGGTTGGATAATTTTCTTTTCTCAAGAACTCGACAACAAACTACATGGCAAGTCTGATATTTTGTTCAAACATGTGTTCTAATAGATCCGTTTGCTAAGGAAATAGATAGATGTATAGGTAATGTTTGAAGAACATGAAGTTCTATTTTTCACCTCAATACATGCATAAAGCTCTTTGTTGAGTGTTGTTCGAGGCCCAAGCCTTCGAACACCTGGTTGCCGCACGAGCGAGCTCCAGGGGCAGGACAAGGCGAAGAGTGGACCACGGATGGGACGATATGGTGGTTTCATTCAACTTATGCTCTCCCCCCTTTACATTACCCACTTGGGGGCTATTTATACATGCCCGTAGGCTTTTTGCGGGACAATAATGCCCTTACAACTGCTACACATCCGGGGAATATTCCTCGCCGCCAAGGGCACCTTCGCCATTTGGAGTCATCGCCTGCCTCGGATGACGCCGGCCAGAGGAGGAACGACCGGCTCCGCCACTTGTCGCCTCTGCAGCCGACCGAGCGGGCCCCAGGCGGACAGGGCTGTCGGCCAAACGCGGGCGGCTGACCCTCCTGCGGCGAGACCTGCAACGACGACTGAACAAATTGTTAACGACTATTCGCCCGAGCGAATAGCTCCAGCCCACTCCAAGCCCGTGGCCGCGCAAACCCAAGCCGAGCTGCTCCTTTCGCCATAGCGAAAAGGGCTGCGGCGGGCGGACCCTCACCGCTGGACCCGCCATTCCGCCCTGACGAAAAAGGGAAACAAGGCATGATCACCGCGATACCGGGTGCCCGCCGCCCTAATTTCGCCTGGACGAGATGAGGACCATGCGACTCTTGCCCCACACCGTGCTGCACCCACCATTTCGCTAGAGCGAAGTGCTAGGTGCGCCGACGGGCCAAGACTGTTCATTCCCTTGTCGTCCGCCATTTCGCCTGTGCGAGATGCTTTCTCCCTCAGCAGGGTGTGGTCGGGGCGGCGGATGAGCCCCTTGGGGTGCCCATGGGTGGAGCCTCCCCCCAACATTGAGTACCACAAAGGGACTTTGATGATTAGCCTGGTTAAATAGTTTTTAAATTATGTATCTGCCTACCTAACATGAATGCATCCAATTTTGGCACATGCAACACGTTTTAAATTTTATAGCCAATTTATGTAGCTCCAAACTCTCAGCCTGTATTTAGAATTTTATTCCAATTTTTTCTAGACTAGCTAGTATTATTTACAAATCAGAACAAACCAAAGAACTGCTCACCAACAGATAGTGCCAAGAATGTTTACATTTTGGGTTTCGACAGCTAACCATGGTTACCATCCTTTCAGCTGCTTCAGGCTGAGCTTGATAAGTTCTCGTTCTAAAACGAAAAAGGTTCTGATTTTGAAAATATTTGTGAAAGTACATCTTTTTTTACTCAATGACACCTTTTTTTAAATAGTCTGGGAACCTCATAGAGCAGAGTTCATGATTTCAACATGTGAATGACATCTGCAATAATCATAAAATGCTGCTCAAAACAGTAATCACTACAGCACACATAAAAAGTAGGCATCACAAGAAACACATAAGAGAAACTCCAAAGTTCTAGACCATATAATGCTTGCACTAGTTTTGCCAACAATATAATGCAGCAGCTAGTTAATTAGAGATGCTAAGACTGACAAGTGAGGAAGCAGGTAGCTGCCGTACTCTTTGGGTGGTAACATGATCTGCCAAAAGAATTTCTTCAGCATCCCATGAAAGGAGTAAACATTGATTCTTCCAAACTGCAACAGATAATTTGTTGCAGCAGCACTAGATTCACCATTCTTATGCCTGAATATACTCTTCCTTCAAGAAGAGCTGGAAAGCCTAAGGTCAATTGACACCAGCTGATCCCGAAGATGCTGATTGTCCTCCAGCAGGCGGTCATATTCAATCAGCAAGCCTTCAGATTGCTTTTGGATAGTAAGTGCCTTGTCCTCAGCAACATGGACCTCTTCTATCTTTTCTTGGACTTGTAGCTTCAGTTTCTTCATCTCCTTGTTCAGAGTGGCAATCTCTTCCTGGTACTTCTTTGCCTCCTCTGAATTTCCATGTTTTGTTTCCTCCAACATTTTATTATGCTTACGTACAGCCTCTAAGTCCTTCTTGAACACACGCAAATCTCTGATGTATTGGTGGAGCCGGTCAATCATTAGAGCAAGAAATAAGGAGTACCCTGAAAGAATAGGGCTCTTCTCAGACTTCAACATAGAGCAGATAGCATAAATTCAGTGCTGAAACATTTAGCACAATATTTCAAGAGAAAAAGGGTCCATGTGTAAAAAGGATGTGATAGATAAACACATTCGACTCATCGACTGGAGTCATATGCATATTAGAAATCTCATTGCAACATACATACAGAATATATCAAAACAAGCAATTCTGACTGCACTCAATGCTGATGCAACAAGTAGATAGATGATCACAATATATCAAAACAAGCAATTCTGACTGCACTCAATGCTGATGCAACAAGTAGATAGATGATCACAGTTCAATTCGATCTCAATATTTTTGTAAAATTTCTAGTGTCCAGGGAAAAGTACACTAGAATATACTTAATATATGTTAAATAAAGTACTTAACTTTCCCATCACAAACTCTGTGTGCTATATTTTTTTGCACTGTGGAGTGTGGATGGCAAAGTTGTATAGTTTGGATCGAAATAGTTTCTCATAAGATAAAATTACTAGCTGGACCATACAAAATTTCCATTTACTCACAAACAGATACACAAGAATGTTCGAAGTTTTAATCCCCTAAGCAGGGTCAAAGAATGGATGCTCTTTTCTTTTTTTAGACCAAAAAGACCTTGGTCCGGTTAATATTTGAAAGCTTAAAAACTAGTTGCTGCTCCGTGCTCGGGTTACTAGCTTACATCAACACACCCGCTTGAACAGCCACCTGAATAAGCAACATAGCAGTACACCCCCACCAACCTAGATTGCCCAGACTACTCATCACACTCAGATCTCACCAAACCCCTACCCAAGCACGCGATAAACAGGGAGTCTAGTCCAATCAGAAAATGGGGATAGAGGAGCCCGCATAGCATAGGCAAGGCGTACTGAACATGATCGAGTGGGCGGATGCGCGTTACCAAGACCTACCCATGAGGCACGCCTCCAGGAGGTGACGCGAGAAGAGCACCTGGTCGGTGGGCGTGGGCCCGCCGCCGGAGCCGGAGCCGGAGCCGGAGTCGGAGTCGGAGTCGCTCCCGCTGCCGCTGATCTGAGCCATGCCGTAGAGCGTCGAAGCGAGCAGCGCTAGGACGACGCCCGCGACCGTCTTGACGACGACGGGCGCGTGGCGGCCGCGCTTGAGCCGGTCGACCACTAGCACGGCCAGCTTCCGCAGCGGCGTCTTGAAGAGCAGCGCCGCCGTCAGGGACGCCTCCGCCACCAGCACGGCGAACAGCAGCTGGATCATTGCCGCTTGTATGGAGCTGTTGATTGGATCCTGGATTCAGACTGTGATGAGAGATGAGGAGCCGTTTTGGAGCGTGGGGTGGGGTTCTCCGTGCTCGCGTGTTGCGGTTTGGGGAAAGAAGCCGAGGAGGCGCGTACGCGAATTTCTTTATTTTTAGTCCACTCCATTTCAGATCTAAGGTCAAAGAGAAATTGGGATGGCTGGGAAGTGATTTAAACTAAATCAATTTTTTATTTGGCAAACCATGAAATATGTTGCTTCGAAACAAATTCAAATCGTTGTTTTATCTCTAGGAAAACATAATTCAAATCATTGTTTGACAATGCAAAGAATCGGACATGTGCATAACTCTTGTTCCTAGAGCTCTCTAGCAAATCACTAATATACTCCATCTCGCTCGAACTATAAGTCATTCTAACTTTTCTTAAGAGTCAAAGCATCTCATATTTAACTAAAATTACATCAAATAGACATATACTATAAAAAATAATTAATGAAGAAAGTAATAATACTTATTTAGTATCATAAATGCTATTATTTTATTATATAAATTTAGTCAAATTTGAGATGCTTTGATTCTCCCATTAGAATGATTTATAAATTTAATCAAACTTAAGATGCTTTGATCAAAAACATAATGATACTTATTTGGTATCACATTCACGTTGTACTATTTTTTGATCATCACATTTTTCTATAGTTCAATCTAATATTATATTCTATAAACGTTTTATTTTAGGAAAAAATCCATATTACTTCCTCCAAGTTTGGTCTATGTCCAAATAACCCTCCAAACTAATATTTGGTTTAATTTAGGATTAAGTTCACTTTTCGCATCTCAACTATTGTGTCTGGTCTAATTTTAAGCCTTAACTATAAAATCGTCTAGTACCGGTACCCCAACTGTCAAAATTGTTCACTTTTAGCACCTGGCGGGGCAAGACTGTTTTGACCGACGTTGAGCGGTTTTGACATGCAACCTCCATCTCAGTGACATATGGGGCCCACGCGTCATCGACTCAGTCCCTCCCTCTCCATCCTCACGGCCATGGCTCGCCAGCAACCGGAAAGCTGTGCTGCTCGCGTCGCCGCGTAGCTCGCGCGTCGTGCTACTCGAGCGCCACTACCCTACTCGCGCACCGCTGCAGCCTGCTCGATCGTCGTCACCTTGCTCGGCGCGGACATGGGCATGTTTGGCTCGAGGAGCAGCCCGTGAGCCTGTACGCGGCGTAATGCGGGTGCTGCAGCTGCTCGGGGACGCGGCGCGGAGGCGAGTCGGTCGGCGACGCCAGCTCGGATCCCAGCGACGCGCCGAACTGGAGGTGCGAGGAATGAACGTGGGCAGGCAACAGCGCCATGTGACGAGGACATCACTCCATCACATACAAGCCAAGGAGAGGAGAAGGTCTAACATGGACGTCCAATTCATCTTTCTCATGGTGGAGGCCCAGTCCAACTGAAGTTGGAGCCCATCTCGGGTTACAGGACCAGTCTGTCATAAAACTGGTCACACGGACGCTTTCGGGCTCCGTTTTCGACGATCCACATATGTATGGAAACCTAATTAGATAAGGAAGCCAATGCAAGTGGTCTCACGTCAAAAGTCCTTCGAAATCAATGAAAATCATCGAAATAAGTCAGCGTCTAGAATCTGTCAGGGTGCTGCGACATCGTCTTTTGGCCCGTTGGACCGTGTATCGTGTTTAGGCCCATTAGGGGCGCGTCTAGGGGCTGACGCCCAGGACTCTATATTATACCGCTGTCACTCTCGTTAGGGTTTTGAGTTTTGTTTAGTTCTTAATTTCTCGTGAAACAAACATCGTTTTGCTACAATTGTACCGCCACGGCCGCTTGCTGTGAACTAGGGCCCCTGTTCTTGATCTTGTTCGCCTGTGGCGATTAGTCCTTTCGAATAAAGACTTGAACTCTTCGTTATCATAAATCTCATATTTATTTGTAATTTTAGATTGTGTTCATCCCGTTCTTGCTTCTGTTTTCGATTCGCTTGCAGGAAAGCCTTCTCAGCGAGATCAGTCGCGTTCGCATGGTTGATAACCAATAGAGCAGTGATGTAACGGTTGCGAGGGTCCGAATCAGTCTTGGTTCGAAGCCTAGATCATGAACGTCGAGACTCCACCAATCGACGCTATCGTACCTATCGAAAGATCAGGCCTTGTCTACATTAAGTGGTATCAGAGACTTTGTTGCCCGTTAGGTATACTTTTATTTTCCCTTTTAGATTGTTACTGTTTTTGCTTTACCTATAGTCCACAAAAAGCCAAAAAAATATACACCGCCTCATATTTCTTGTCTTATTGCCTCGTTGTCCTTTACGCTACGAACTCGGATTTCAACGTTCCATATATCAAAATCGATCAAGAAAAAAATTCGGATCCGCTCGTCCCCGTTTTGTCGGGTTCGGAAAATTTTATTTTGGCCAAAAACTGGTCATAAGATCCTCTTTTCGTGGTTACAAGTTTTTTATCAATTTTGAGCATGTCTTCTGAATTTTCCACAGGCCACGTCTTTCACTTGTTTAAGCTCATATTTTCTGTGGTTACTTCTTTTGTGCTCTCCTAAGTGAAGGAAAAATATAAAAAAATAAAAGAAAAAGTCAAAGAATCACAAAAAACAACGACAGCCCAAAAATTGAGAAAAAAGAGAGGGGCAAAAGTGGACCAATATCTAGATGAGCACATAGAGAGCGTCATTTGAGCTGTGTTTACGTGTGCTGATTTCCGCTTTGTTCCTAATCATATTTCTGCTGTTCACACCACTTGATACATCTAGTACTTGGAACGTGAATAGGCCATCAACTAAGATAAGTACTCGGGATATTTATTCAGATTTGCTATTCAGTTGCGAATATTGCTATTCCTTGCTACTATATTGTGCCTGTCCAAGCTCTACTTTCTTCTAACCAAGTATAGGTTCGTCTTGCAACTGTTACACTCAAGCTACAACGGTATCACAGTCACCGACCAATTGCACCGCCTGTTGCTTTGGTAAGAACACTTGTAAGACCGTGGTAAGACGCTTGAGAGTTGAGTGCCTTATTTTTCCTTGTCCACAACCTAAGTAGTTGGTAGGGACAATACTATTTGTGTTGTCTTCTTCTTTCTACTAACCATGTTAGGAAAAGCCGGAGGCAGCGGCAAAGGAAATGAGGATACACCTACAGATTTCAATGACTGTGTTTCCAAGAATGAGCTTCATGCCGTTCTTGATGACAAGCTTAATGAGATCCTTCAACAAATCAACAACTTGACCAAGAGGATTGAAGATGTTGAACAACGACATCCTGAACCACGTCCTAAAGATTCTGATGATGATGATCTCACAGGCGAGGATGCTAAGGAGAATGAGGATGCACGTAACCGTAATCGGTTCAACTTTAACCGACGCGGTATGGGAGGTAATAACCAAGGTAATAATGATATTTTCTCTAAAACCAAGTTTAAGATACCTCATTTTTCTGGTCCTGCTGATCCTGAAACATATTTAGATTGGGAGATGGCTGTAGATCAAAAATTTAGCTCCCATCAAGTACCTAAAGAATATAGAGTTAGACTTGCTACTAGTGAGTTTACTAGTTTTGCTCTTTTCTGGTGGAATGATATTTACAATAATGTTAATGCTAATGCTCACTACCAGAGACGGCTTATTTGCCGAGTGTTCTAGACTTTGCCGAGTGCTTTTTATCGGACACTCGGCAAAGAGGTTGTTTACCGAGTACCAGAGAGAAATCACTCAGCAAACAACTGACACTCGGCAAATAGGTTGGCACTCGGCAAAAAATAACACTCGGCAAAACTGGCTTTGTCGCGTGTTATTCTCCTAACACTCGGCAAAGGGCCGCCGCCGTTAACCCTTTGCCGAGTCTCTTCTCCTGACACTCGGCAAAGAGGTGATTTACCGAGTTTCTTCTCCTGACACTTGGCAAACTATATTTTTTTCACTTTTGACCTCCAAACTTTTTCTGCAGTCCTCATACAATACCTGGTACTCCATGTTCCAATGTGGCATATTTCTCGGACTTTTTTTATATTTCTTTAATTTATTTCATTTAATTGAATTTTCTTGGATAATTCAAATTATAACTGCTAGTCATTCGAATAATGAAAAAAAATGAATGGAAAAATGATATTCATGTTATTTAGTATAATGTGAGGCCATATCCAGGAATAGACCACCAATTTCGAACATCTTGTTCACGAAACATGACCACAAACTTGCGGTCGAGTTGTTTTTAAATTCAATAAAAAACAAACGAAGTCCGAAAATAATGAAACTTGTCAAGATTTCATGATATCATATGTGAAGGCTGTGATAAAAATTTGAGAAGGTTTCGCGTAAGTTGTCACCTACGATGCTTGCAAACCGATGAATCTCCGAAGAAGTTTCATGATTTCGTGAAGAGGCCGACGAGGTGGTAAGCATCGTACGTGACAAACTTGCGCGAAACCTCCTCAATTTTTTATCACAGCCATCACATATGATATCTTGACATCTTGACAAGTTTCATGATTTTCGGACTTTGTTTGCTTTTTTATAGAATTTAAAAATAACTCGACCGCAAGTTCGTGGTCATGTTTCGTGAAAAAGATGTTCAAAATTGATGGTCTGTTCCTGGATACGGCCTCACATTATACTAAATAATATGAATATCATTTTTCCATTCATTTTTTTTCATTATTCGAATGACTAGCGGTTATAATTTGAATTATCCAAGAAATTTCAATTAAATGAAATAAATTAAAGAAGTATAGAAAAAGTCCGAGAAATGTACTACATTGGAACATGGAGTACCAGGTATTGTATGAGGACTGCAGAAAAAATTTAGAGGCCAAAAGTGAAAAAAATATATAATTTACCGAGTGTCAAAAAATAACACTCGGCAAAGGAGTCTTTTTACCGAGTGTCAAGACGGCTAGCACTCGGTAAAGATTTTTGTAAATTTTTTTAAAAAATCCCTCTTTGCCGAGTGCCAGATTAGAGACACTCGGCAAAGAATTTTTTTTTTCAAAAAACCCTCTTTGGCACTCGGCAAATAATTAGAGAAAAATTAAAAAACCTTTGCCGAGTGCCAGGGGGCACTCGCCAAAGGGGGGATTTAACCTCGCCGGCTGGGCCGGACCACACACATCGCTCACACGCACACTCGCACGCGCCAGCGCCGCCGCTGCCCGCGCGCCCGTGCCCGCGCCGCCCGCACGCCCACGCCCGCGCCGCCCGCCCCACCGCGCCAGCGCCCAGTTCATTCACCGCAGCGCAGCAAGCAGCAGCCAGCAGGATGGAGCAGAGGCCAAGCCAAGCCACCGAGACGGGCAGACGGCGAGACTCCGCCTCTGAGCCACCGAGACGGGCAGACGGCCAGACGTCCAGGCCGAGACGGGCAGACATCAGGCATGCTGCCTTTCGCCTCCACCTTTCCTCTTCTTAAACAACACTTGTTTATAGTTTATTTATTTAATCTTATCACTTGATTTGTATCTCAAATAGTCAAATCCTCTTTTCGGTTAGGTTATGAAGAGGAAAAAGACAATTCATAGTTTCTTTAAGCCTGTTGGTTCAAGTACTAATTCTATTAAAGCTGAAAATCTCAATGTGGAAACTCCTAATATGTGACTAGAGATGTAATTTTTTTTTTTTTTGCATTTTGCATTTTGCATAACAGTACTGTCCTAATATGTGACTATGACTATTAAGATCGATAAACCCGGCCATGGAAGCTTGCTTATCTTTTACTTGCTTTTTATGCCCCCCCCCCCCCCTATGTGAACCATCTTGCTAGTTATTTATACTAAAACGTAGGAACTAAATTAATCTTGTTTGGTAGAGCGTTTGGGGAAAAAAAGTTTTTCTCAGAAGTTATACACGGTGGAGGACGATCTAATTTAGTTCCTACGTTTTAGAATAAACTAGGCTACTGTTCATGCGTTACGTCAAAGCAACGATCAAGACAGCCGAACAGACAACACTGTGAGATTGAGATTACATGCAGTAGCTACGGCGAGAGGAAATGACTGACTGAAAGTGTGAACTCACTTGGTGCCTGGTAGACGACGGAGGCGGCGCCGGCGAAGTCGCACGTCCCGCTTGCCCGATGATGGCGCTGGTAGTAGCTGTTGAACGCGTATGAGGCATGGGCGACCATGGTGTCGGGCTCGAAGCACGGCGCTCCCGGCTGGATGGCGCTGCAGTCCGCGCCGTTGGCACACGCATAGCTCAACCCATCCAAGTTGATGCAGGTGGCCGACAATCCGGTCAGCAGCACACAGGGAACGGTTACCTAGCTAATCATAAGAAAATATCTCATCTTCCTTTAGTCATAAGAAAATATCTCGTTCAAAAAAGCGACTAGATAATCACCCAAAAGGCTATCTCCACTCTTTTTTATGGTTCACATATCAGCAAGAGAATTATACAATATTTTAATTTACTATCACAGAAACCCCAATGTTGCATAAAAAAGCGTATACATATAATTGAAATGAAATAGAACGCACTCTAAGTCTAGAACCTAATTAAATCAGTTTTGCATGTCTAATTTAATGGCTGATCGCTCCTGCTCTTAGCTCTATTTAGGGCTTATTTGCTTATAGTGTCCGAAAGAGGGAAAGACGTACGTACGAGAATTGGAGACGTAGCCTAGTTGAGTGTGCTGCTGTATGTAGTGCCTCTTGCCGTCCTGATGGTTGAATTGGTCACGATCACAGCTCGCAGAAAAGATGGTGGGCGGTGGGAGTAGGAGGAGGAGGAGCCGCAGGAGGGAGCCGTCGCCTGCCGCCCCGTTGCGTGAGGAGGAGGAGGAGGAGCAGGTGCTCCAGGAGGACGCCGAGGAGGCGCAGGAGGACGATGAGGAGGAGGCGACAACAGGGGGTTCCGCTTCCTCGAGTTCGTCGAGCGTCTACTTGCGAGGTTCTGTGAGCCTCCCTCAGTGACCGATACCTCGTGAGAGACGCCTGCTGATTCGACCCGAGGGGGAAAAGTAAGTAACTTTAGATGTTATCACTACTTTATATGATATGTTGAAAATCAAAATAGAAACTAATATTTTTTCTTAATCACTTGGGCAGGAACTGGACGATTGTGGCGAGTGGAGGTGGTCACACACGCCAGGTCAATGGCATCCTCGGTCTTCTGTGCAAGGAGCACTTCCCTGGCCTGGTTGAGTACGCCGGAGTGACGGGGCCGGCCTACTCGTTTGACCACTACGCCGCCGCCCTCGATGCTGCAGATCGGGCCCCAAGGGTATTCAACAACAAGGCGGAGCGGATGAAACAAGAGATGTGGGTAAGTCCTCCTCGCACTACATTGCTCAATACATCGCATTCATTGGACATTCTTGAAATAATGAATGGATATATCGTGTTTGTATGTAGGATTTTTTTAGATGCCAGGACGGACATGAGGCCAGAGCGGATGCGGTGGCTACCAAATGCTGCAAAAAACTCGTCGTGGACATGCATTACTAGGCGCGCATCCAGGCCGTCGTAACTTACCATGGGACCGTCCTTGGAACGAAGGTCACCAAAAGGGACGCAAGGAGCATGACGCTGACCCGGGACCAGTACCTGCAGGTAAATACAGAACATTAATACTGATTCCTTTTGAGATTAAATAGGCTTAATTTTATCTTCTGATATGTCATGTACTTGATGGCCTGTAGATGATTCCTTATTGGTGCGCCGCGCATCCCCAGTGCTGTGAACAGATGGTGGACAAGTGGTGCTCACGCGAGTGGGAGGAGACGCACAACTTGTGCCGGGAGCGGCGTTTGATGATGCCAGGTGTAGCACATCATCAAGGCAGCCGCAACCTTAGCGGATACGCAGAAACATTGGTACGCGAATTCATTTATTTATTCTAACGCTCAATTATGTATGATTTCTAATCATCTTGCTGTTTTTCTCGTAGCCGGCGTCACATGGTGGCCAGCCTTGCTCCATCTTCAAGGCATTTGCTATGGCCCACAAGGGCAAGGCGACGTCCGATGTCGACTACAACCCGGAGGACGGGCCTGAGGCGTACATCAATGCGACCGTCCACAACCGTCTCAGTGAGTACACATCGATGGCAAGGGAGGTCCATGGGCCACAGTACGATCCGAGCACCGAGGACCTTGATGGAGAAGTCATCTTGAGGGTGGGAGGAGGCAAGAAGCATGGGCGGTACTGGATTGGCGACGGCGCAATCGACTCGGCCGCTACTCCCAGTCTCTCCCAGATTCGAGCAAGCAGCACGAGCAGGAGCCCGGCCATACGACCTCGACAGGACACTTCACACCACTAGGTGGAGGCACTCGAGGTTATTCCTGGTTTATTCGTCGTTCACTAGTTTTTTCATACCTTTCCTTTGCATTATTGTAACATTGGGGTGAATATATTGTAGGCCCAGCTAGAACAAGAGAGGAGGATACGAGAGTAGATGCAGGTGAAGATGGAGAGGGTGGAGTTCGAGCGGGAGGCCGAGCAACAGAGGATGCGGAGATTCTTCAGTACATGCAAAGTCTTGGCGCCGCTACGGGTGTACTTCCGCCACCTTCGCTATTCGCTCCACCTCCACCTCCACCTCCTCAAAATTCTACTCCTATGAGTATAAATGTTTTAGTTTGTATGTTCATGCTTACGGTCAAACCTAGTGGAGTATGAAAGTTTTATTCATGTATGGTATATATTTATCTTGTCTCACACATGCAATCTCTTCTCCTTTGTGCAGATTCAATCAACGGCATCGAACGATCCTCATGCTTCAGCGAATCCTTCACCAAATCAGTGATGATACTTGTGGTTGTTAATGGTACTTCTATTTGCAATTATAGTTGAAGATGATGGAGCACTTGGATTACTTGTGAACTTATTTGTGATATATTGTGAGACATGTGACGTTTGTGATATATTTGTGACGTTTGTGATATATATGTGGTTTTGGTGATATATATGTGTTGTTGATGATATATATGTGATGTTGGTGATGTTTGTTATATATATCTTCTGTTTGTTTGGATGGAATGTAAAAAACAAATAAAAAAGGTTGTTTCAGTCACTTTGCCGAGTGCAATGGTCATGACACTCGGCAAAGTGACTACCTGGGAACATGCTTTGCCGAGTGCAAAGGCCATTGCACTCGGCAAACATCACAGGTTTACCGAGTGCCACGGGCCAGGCACTCGGCAAAGGTCTCCTGTTTGCCGAGTGTCTTGCCGGCAGCACTCGGCAGAGTGGCCACCTTTGCCGAGTGTCTTAGTCAATGGCGCTCGACAAAGCCGAGACCTTTGCCGAGTGCTTAACCTTGACACTCGGCAAAGACGCCGTCACGGTGGAGCTCGTCGTCATGGCCACTTTTCTTTTGCCGAGTGTCGGATTGTCACTCGGCAAAGAGGTCTTTGCTGATGAACTATTTACCGAGCGCCCTTTGCCGAGTGTATATCGGCCTTTGCCGACTGTCTAAAGCACTCAGCAAAGAAGCCGCCTCCGGTAGTGGCTAATGCTCAAATACCTCAAACTTGGACTGTACTTAAACGACGAATGAAATCGAGATTTGTTCCTCCATATTATCAGCGTGATCTACGATTAAAACTGCAACGTTTAAATCAAGGTAGTAAGAGTGTTGAGGAATATTATCATGAGCTTTTAATTGGTCTAGCACGTAGTAACATACAAGGGAATGAAATGGATAAGTGTTCTAGATTTTTTTTGGAGGTTTGCATCATGAAATATAGGATGTTCTTGATTATAAAGAATGGACTAGATTTCCCCAATTATATCATTATGCTCTGAAAGCTGAAAGAGAAGTACAGGGACGACAACCTATGTGTTCCACGACTCCATCCACTCATTCACGTCCAACCGAGGTGAGTAAATTTTCTAATGTGCAGACACCACCAGCGCCTGTAAAGAAGAGTTCTCCTATCACACCTTCTTCCAGTGGATCTGCTACACCTTCCTCTAGCAGCTCTTCTAAAGTTGTTTGCCACCGCTGCAAGGGCATGGGACATATTGCTAAAGAATGCCCTAGCAAACACGCATATATTGCTACTGATGATGGTGGGTATGTTAGTGCTAGTGATGAAGAGAATGAATTTGCACTTGCTACTGATCTTTATGCAGATAAATTTGCGGATAGTGCTGAAGATCCTGATGAGGTAATTGATAGTGTGGCATGCACTGCAAACTACAAATCAATCCTTGTTCAACGTGTTTTGAGTACATAAGTTGAGCCAGTAGACAAGCTACAACACCATAATTTGTTTCAAATGTTCCTCATTATCAATAATTTCCGTGTTCGTGCTATAATTGATGGAGGGAGCAGCAATAACTTGGTAAGTTTCGAGCTTGTCAAGACCCTTGGTTTATCTACATGTGCTCTTCCACATTCATACCATGTTCAGTGGTTCAACAATAGTGCTAGGGTCAAAGGTAACACAATCTGCTCGTGTGCATTTTTCTATCGTATCATACCATGATTATGCTAATTTTGATGTCATGCCTATGCAAGCTTGTTCACTTTTGTTAGGCCCCCTTGGCAATATGATAATAATGTTGTACATCATGGTACGCAAAATAGATATACTTTTATGTTTAAAGGAAAGACCATTGCTTTACTTGCTTTAACTCCTGCTGAAATTGTGCAATATGAAAAGGAACTTGCTGAAAAGAAAAAGAAAGGCCATGATAAAGACTCTAGCAAACCAACAAATGAACCATCAAGTAACATGAAAGAAGTTTTAATTGCTCTTAAATCTGCTCTTACTGATCATGATGAACCATGTTATGCTTTAACTTGTACATCGCCTATAAGTCCACTTGGTCCTGCTTCTAGTGTTATGCCTCTTGTTGCTACTAACGTTTTGCAGGAGAATGAGGATGAATTCCCAGCAGGGAAGCCATCATGGCAGCCACCTTTGTGAAGGATTGGGCGCCAAGATGAACGTCTGGTTCCGGAGCCATCGTTGCTGTCATCCAATGGAGAAGACGATCTAGTTCAGTCGAGGACAACTTCAATTCAAGAAAGGGAGGATGACGAGGACATCACTCCGTCACATACAAGCCAAGGAGAGGAAGAGGTCCAGCATGGGCGTCCAATTCATCTTTCTCATGGTGGAGGCCCAGTCCAACTGAATTTGGAGCCCATCTCGGGTTTCAGGACCAGTCTGTCATAAAACTGGTCACACGGGCACGTCCGGGCTCCGTTTTCAACGATCCACATATGGATGGAAAGCTAATTAGATAAGGAAGCCAATACAAGTGGTCTCAAGTCAAAAGCCCTTCGGAATCAATAGGAATCGTTGAAACAAGTCAGCGTCCAGAATCTGCTAGGGTGCTGCGACACCGTCTTTTGGTCTGTTGGACCGTGTATCGTGTTTGGGCCCCATTAGAGGGCGCGTCCAGGGGGGTGACGCCCAGGACTCTATATTATACCGCCGTCACTCTCGTTAGTGTTTTGGGTTTTGTTTAGTTCTTGATTTCCTCGTGAAACAGACGTTGTTTTGCTGCAACTGTGCCACCAAGACCGCTTGCTGTGAACCAGGGCCCCTGTTCTTGATCTTATTCGCCTGTGGCGATTAGTCCTTTCGAATAAAGACTTGAACTACTCGTTATCATAAGCCTCATTTATTTGCAATTTCATATTGCGTTCATCCCGTTTTTGCTTGTGTTCTCGATTCGCTTGTAGGAAAGCCTTCTCAACGAGGTCAATCGCGTTCGCGTGGTTGATAACCAATGGAGCAGTGGTGTAACGGTTGCGAGGGTCCGAATCAGTCTTGGTTCGAAGCCTAGATCGTGAACGTCGAGACTCCACCAATTGACGCTATCGTACCTATCGGAAGATCGGGCCTTGTCTACATTACCATGGCTGCCTGCGCACGGATCTTCTGCTCCTACTTTCTTCCCCCATCCTCCACCACATGGGCAGCAAGTCAAACACCAAGCTACACCGCGACGCCGGGAGCTTCCGCACCAAGCCGGACAAGCCATCAAACTACATCGTGAACAAAAGCAATAGCAACAAAATGGCAGTGGGGTTCGGCGGCTCATGGCGCTCACGGTCCTAAAGGTGTCGTCGCTACTCCGCCGCACGCGGCACAAGTTGCTGTCCTACTCCCGCGTCCGCTGCAACAGCCTACCGGGGCGCTTCCACCCTGTGGTGGCGGGCCTGCACGAGTCGGCGAAAGCGCTCATCGGCTGGACAGAGGAACCGGCGCAGGTCTTCAGCCCGGCGAGGGTCGCTGACGGGGCAGCGCGTCTACTAGACGAACACCTCCTCCTGTGCCGATGTGACGCCGCACGCCTCGCCGCGGCGCTCCGCGCCAAGCGATGCGCCGACCGCCTGCCGCGCAAGGGTCAGTGCCCGCGCCAGCTATAGGAGTGGAGGACAGTGCCGTCGAGTCGAAGGGAGGAGGCGGCGGGGGAGTGGCCGTGAGGATGGAGAGGAAGGGGTTGAGTGGATGACGCGTGGGCCCCACATGTCACTGAGATGGAGGTTATGTCCTGTGTGACGGTCAACGCAAGCGTGGCGTCGTCAAAACCACTCCACGTTGGACAAAGCAGCCTTACCCGCGCCTAGATGATAAAAGTGAACGGTTTTGACAGTTGGGGTATCAGCAATAGACGGTTTTGTTGTTGATAGTCATAATTAGACGAACCCAATAGTTGAGGGGCCAAAAGTGAACTTAATCCTTTAATTTACTCCCTTCAACTATTTAAGTTGATCCAACTAACACCTTAAAGAGATTTTTCTTTTTTGTTGCTCTATGTACAAATTATATTTTAGTTTCAAATTTTATGAGGTGACAGAGGACATTGTATTTTGTGTTAGAAAAAATGCACTATGAATTTATCATTATGTTGTATACGGTATTGTATCTCTAGTGTCAATTTATTATTAAATTTCCTAAGCTATCAAAATAGTGGCAAAAAGTTAAGATATATTTTTCTAACATAACTTATGATGTTCTCTGTCATATCACAAAAGTTGATTTTAAGACTCAACGAATATGTGGAAAAACAAAAATAACAAATCATGTTAAGCGGTAAACTAGACCAACTGAAATAGTTAGACTGAGTAAATTGAACCAAATGTAAGTTTAGAGAGTAATTTGGACATACGTCAAATTTGAGAGGAGTAATTTAGATTTTTTCCTATTTTATAAAGACGGATGACTAATTCAACCAACCTTAATTCAGCCACTAAAAATATTACAATTTTCAAAGATGGGTTCTTAGTTTTTTTTGTTTTTGTTTTTGTTTTTTGTTAAGGGTTCGGGTATATATTGGGCTTTATGTGCCGAGCTTGTTGTTCAAACTCAAACAAGCCTGCTCGCAATGAAGCTGGGATGCTCCACTAAATTATTTTCGGTAATGCTTGTATCAGTGCGTCTGCCCCGTGACTCCCGTTCGGACACTCCTCGTTCACTCATTCACGGACTCATTCTCATCCACTCATTCGCGTATCCCGCCCGCGTCGCACGCCCACTCTGCACTGCGCTCCCCCGCTCGCGGGACGACTCCGCTCGCCTGCGCCGCTCGCCGGCGCCGCGCCCCCGCCAGCGCCAGCTGCCATAGCGGGACGGACTCCGCCTCCCATTGCGGCCGCACTCCATCCGCCTGTCACGGCCACTGCCAAGGTTCATGCCACAGACGAGCTGCGCACCGGTGACCTCCGAGCACTCCGTGGCATCAAGCTCCGCACCGGCGTTGAGCTCCACAAGGACGAGCTCCGTTCATCCAAGCAACAATGTGACATTGCGCTGAAAGCACATGTTGCAAGCATACATTTCGAGTGTTTCAGTTGTTTTAGAGGTATGTTGTAAGGGTTTCGTATATATAGATGTTACAAAAGTAGATCGGGATGTTGCATATGTTGCAATGGTTGTACACTTATGTTGCAAACGTCTGTTCTCAATGTTTCTTCTGTTTTTTCAGACGTATGTTGCAAGTGTGTTTATTTAGATGTTGCATATGTTTCAAGTATATGTTGCAAATATTTTATCTAGATGCTTGCGTACGTGTTGCAATGGTTTTCAAGTATTTCATGTGTGTTTTTGCAAGTGCTTCAGATACATGTTTCATCTGTCTTTAGACGTATCTTGCAAATATTTCGTCTGGATATTTTAAAAGTAAATTGGGTGTTGCACATGTTGCAATAATCGTCGGTGGCTGGCGGACAGTGGCCTGCCGCAGGGCTTCGGCTCTTACCTCGTGTCTTCCTCGTGCAGCACGTCTCGCCCTCTCCTCTCTCTCCTCCCCCTTTCCTTCCCTCCATCTCGCAGTGGCTGTTCAAGCTCGGTGGGAAACCCTACCCGACGAGCACGCAAACGCCCGTGGAGGTGATGGCCCCGGTGGGCCGACGGCGGCGCAATGCTCGCGTAGTGGCTCTGGTCCACGTCGTCCGCTCGCTACGCGCGGAAAGCAAAGCAGCCGCGGGCGTCCGATCTGGGGCTAGTAACGCCTAATTATTTTATCTTGTGTGGAACCCTTATGCCCATGCTCATGCTACTTTGTAAGGCTCCTGTGATGAACATATCCGGTTATCCTGGCTTGACGTTAACTCAACTCTGAATCTCTGGTTCCGCGGCGGCCGGACCAGGTGCATGCATTCGTTCGACCAGCTTCAACTTCATGCTTCCTTGGACAAGGGAGTACCGAGTACGTCCTCCCAACTCCAACAGAGAACCGCGTTCGAAACAATATTTATATTTAAGCTATAGCCTTGCCTTCAGAAGTCAATCCAAGATGCATGCTCTTTCACGTCGAACAAGTAAAAGTCCAACAGATGAAGATGAGCCGACGGACGATTGAGGTAGCGAGATGAGAAAGCAAGTGTGGCGCGAACGTGTCTGCGCCTGCATTTCTTTTCTATTCGTCCGATTTCGCCGTCAAGCAGCCACGGCGCGGCGGCGCGGCCGTGCGCATGTGCACGCTATAGCGCCTACATCCTTCCTGCCTGCCTCCTCCTTCAGTTTATATAATCCTCAACCTCAAGCCACCAATTGAGTAGAGATTACGTACAAAAGGCTATTTATACTCCTGCACATCACAGGCAATTAAACATCCGATAATCACATCAACAAAGGAAAAGTGTGCTATACACACACACTCCAACGGCCGGGCCTGGACACACAACACACAAACACCTGTTGCAGCTCTAGACAGTAGTGTTTGCGAGTAGTAGTTCACATCGATTGGAATGGCTCCAGCTCCAATTTTGGCAGCTCTGCTTCTGCTCACAGTGCGCGTGGGCGTTGGCCGTGGCGTCGCAGCCAACGCACCGCCGCCGACGACCGGATGGCTGAGGGGGGCGCACGCGACGTTCTACGGCGGAGCCGATGCCTCCGGGACCATGGGCGGTGCATGCGGGTACGGGAACCTGTACTCGCAGGGGTACGGCTCGCGCACGGCGGCGCTGAGCACGGTGCTCTTCAACGACGGCGCGTCCTGCGGCCAGTGCTACAAGATCGCCTGCGACCGCAAGCCGGACCCGACGTTGTGCAAGCCCGGCGTCACGGTCACCGTCACCGCCACCAACTTCTGCCCGCCCAACTCGGCGTTGCCCGACGGCGGGTGGTGCAATCAGCAGCGCCCGCACTTCGACATGGCGCAGCCGGCCTGGGAGAAGATTGGCAGCGACATCAGCACCGGCATCATCCCCGTCATCTACCAGAGGTCAGTATTATATACTCTGTCTGTGTTAATTGACCGAGGAGAATTGTCTTGCACTCGATGGTCGATCTCTATTAGTAAATGGAAACTTGGTGTGCGTGCAGAGTTCCATGCGTTCGGCGAGGTAGAGTCAGGTTCATGATCAATGGCCACGACTACTTCAACCTCGTGCTTGTCACCAACGTCGCAGGGGCTGGCTCCATCAAATCCATGGATGTCAGGACCTCCGATTCCACGGATTGGATGCCCATGGCACGCAACTGGGGTGCAAACTGGCACTCTATGGCGTATCTCAGTGGGAAAAGGCTCTCGTTCAGGGTCACCATCACAGATGGTCAGACACTCGTATTTACTAATGTGGTGCCGGCTGGCTGGACCTTTGGCTTGACATTCGCAAGCAAATTGCAGTTCAAGTGAGGACTCGATTATCACAACTGCCCTAAGGCTCAACTGTCAACATTGCTTATGTTGTGCATTATGTACACTAGCCTGTCAGTAGTTGGGTTGCAAGTCTGATATTGTATTCTTCTATGAAATATTCTTTCTTATATGTACCATTGTAAATTGATCGTGTCTCAGCAATGCACTACCAATATATTATTGTATATTGACCGTGTCGTGTTAGCCGAAGGTGTACATACAGTTAAAGAGGAGGGGTGTGAATAGTCAAACAAAGAGAGCAAATCAAGCATTGTTACAGCAAGACTGAAAATAGTTTGTCCAGGCCATTACAAAGGCCCTGTCCTCCTTGTACCGACAGGTCCAAGCGCTAGTATCTTTGATGGCTGAGCAGAGCACTCCTGTCACAGTAGTGTCCACAGCGTCAAAGATCAACGCCTTCCTGGCTTTTCCAGATTTGCCAGAGAACGATGAGCATTATATCCAAGCGGAATTTTCGCAGGTTAGTTGATAGCCCGCCTAATAGTCCAAGGCGTTGTTTGGTCGCCGACTTGCATGGTGATGTTGAGTCGGCTCCAAACGTTCGCTGCCTTTGGGCAGGTAACAAAGATGTGATCACTTGTTTCCAAAACACTTGGGCAGCTTGGGCAGAAGGAATCTTCAAGCGGCCTGATATTCTTCCAGAACAGATTAGCCCGAGAGTTGATTCTGTCAAAGTGAACTAGCCAACCAAAAAAAAATTAGCTTCCCAGGAAGCCTTGCACCCCAGATGAGCTGCGGACCAAGGAGAATGGGGTCGTTTGCATGGAGAGCTCGGTAAGCCTCTCGGGAGGAGAAGGGGCCTGGTTTCTAGAAGCTATAAATGTGATAAGTAAAGAGCTTAGGTAAGAGAGAGCAAACTCAAGGAGATGCGGCCGAATTTTTTATTTTTTAGTCTTTTTTTTAAAAAAATTTCACAAATATGTCCCTGTAGGTATAATTTTAAAATCTGGACCCTTAGCTCGGCGCCATCATTGTTGGCGCCGAGCTTACACGTCTCGGCGCCATCGTTGCTGGCGCAGAGCTCTTGGGCTCGATGCTGACGTGGCGGTGACTTGGCAGGCAGCTCGGCGCCGTAGATCTCGGCGCCGTGGTTACAGGCGCCAAGCTTGTCTTACGTATGGGCCCCAATCATTTCTCTCTTCCTCTCCCTCTCTCTCTCGCGCACAGCGCACCGCCGCTGCCGTTCGCGCCCTCTCCCGTCCGCGCGCCCTCGCCCACGCCCGGCCGCCCGCGCCCGCGCCCTCGGCCGCGGCCGCGGCGGCCACCGTGCTCGCGCCGTGCCGTGCCGCCCGCGCCCGGGGTCGACCTCGGCCACGCCGTGACCGTGCCGTGGCCACACCGCGGCCGCACCATGCCTCTCGCGCCCGCAGTGCCCCCCGCGCCCGCCGTGCCGGCCTCGCTGCGCGGAGCGCCGGGCATCCCGCGCCCGTCGTGCGCCACCGCCGGCCTCGGCACCTGCATCGTCCGGCCGTGCCACCGCCGGCCCGGCTCGTCGACCTCACCCACGCCCGACGTCCGCTGCGACTCCGTCGTCGGACAGGTAAAAATTGTGAATTTGTAATGTACGTACTTAGTTAGCTTTGATTGTAGTGTAGTAGTTTTAGCATTTGTTATTTACAAGTTAATATGATGACTCAGATAGTTGATTTAGTTAGTGATCTAGTGAGATAGATATGTAGATAGATAGAAACATAAATACTTAGGTACATAGATATAGTTAGATAGCTACTTAGATAGTTAGTTATATATTTAGTTAACTAAATAGGATCTAGTTATTTAGTGAGTACATTGTATCTATGTATGTAGTTATTATCTTATTTACTTAGTTTGTAGTTAGAAAGTTCTTGTTAGGTACTATCTATCGTTTAATTTGAACTAAAGGACATGTGTTTCGTTACGTGTTTGAAATAGATGGACAACCTAATGACCATATATCATCGAGGCACCGTTGAAAGTGATCGCTATGGATAGGTTGAGTTTGTTGACATGCAAAGCGTGTGAAAGGTCCTAATATGGCTAGAGGGGGGTGAATAGCCTATTTAAAAATCTACAAGTCAACTAGAGTAATTTGATTAGCAAGACAAATAGCGAAAAGCAAACTTGCTCTAACTCTACGAGGGTTGCAAGCCACATATGCAACAATTCTAGTTGCAATGATTTCTAGACACACAACTTGCTATGATACTACTTACTAAGAGCTCTCAATCTTGTTACACTAAAGAGCTCCACTAGATGAACTTAAATAACAAATAAAGCTCTCAATTCTAATTACACTAAAGAGCTTGCCACAACTAGTTTGCAAGAATATGTAAGAGTGTGTAGGGTGATTATACCGCCGTGTAGAGGGATGCACCAATCACAAGATGAGTATGAAATCAATCACCGAGAGAATGCCAAATGACAAGAGACAACCGATTTTCTTCCGAGGTTCACGTGCTTGCCAACACGCTACGTCCTCGTTGTGTCGACCAACACTTGGTGGTTCGGTGGCTAAGAGGTGTCTCTAGATGCAATCACTCAAGCAATGCACTTGGATTCTCTCTCAATCTCACAATGATGATGAATCAATGATGGAGATGAGTGGGAGGGCTTTGGCTAAGCTCACTAGGTTGCTATGTCAATGCAAATGGCCAAGAGAGTGAGCTTGAGCCGGCCATGGGACTTAAATAGAAGGCCCCACGAAATAGAGCCGTTGGGCTTCTCACTGCACTGAACACGGGCCGACCGGACGCTCCGGTCATATTGACCGGATGCTGGACCTCAGCGTCCGGTCGTGCGATGTGTGCCACGTGTCATCGGCTTCAAACGCCGATCGCTCGATTTCAATGGTCAAGTGATGACCGGACGCGTCAGTTAGAAAGTGACCGGACGCTGGACCTCAGTGTCCGATCGTTTCCAGTAAGGTTCCAAATACGAATTTTCACGACCGGACGCGTCTGGTCATGCTCGACCGGACGCACCCAGCGTCCGGTCACTCAACGTCTCCTCTGAGCGCCTTACGTCAGCATACGTCAGCACTGACCGGACGCACCCTGCCAGCGTCCGATCACTAAGTGACCCAGCGTCCGGTCATAAGACCAAAACGCACACCCTTTGTTGCCACTGACCGAACGCGCCGGTCCAACCGAGGCCAGCGTCCGGTCACTTACAGTGACCTCCAACTTTTATGTCTAGGGCGTCGGTGGCACCGTCGGACTGTCCGCACTCTACGGGCGGGCACTCCGCTGGTGAAGTATCTCACCCTTGCTCAAATGTGCCAACCACCGAGTGTATTACCTGGTGCACATGTGTTAGCATATTTTCACAAATGTTTTCAAGGGTGTTAGCACTCCACTAGATCCTAAATGCATATGCAATGAGTTAGAGCATCTAGTGGCACTTTGATAACCGCATTTCAATACGAGTTTCACTCCTCTTAATAGTACGGCTATCTAACCTAAATATGATCACACTCGCTAAGTGTCTTGATCACTGAAACAAAATGGCTCCTAATATTTATACCTTTGCCTTGAGCCTTTTGTTTTCTCTTTCTTCTTTTCCAAGTTCAAGCATTTGATCATCACCATGCCATCACCATCGTCATGATCTTCGCCATTGCTTCATCACTTGGAGTAGTGCTACCTATCTCACAATCACTTTGATAAACTAGGTTAACACTTAGGGTTTCATCAATTAACCAAAACCAAACTAGAGCTTTCAATCTCCCCATTTTTGGTAATTGATGACAACCCTTTCACAAAGATATGAATTGTAATTTAATTGAATCCATGTTGCTTGCCCAAGCATATTTACCATGTGTAAAAGAATATGGACAAGGTTCATGAACTCCAAATGGTAGCAATTGCTCCCCCTACATATGTGCTAAGAGTTTGGATTGTAGCTTGCACATATGCTTAGATAGGAAATATAGGAGACAATTTCTACCAAATGATGCTAAGGTATAAGAGATGGACCTTTGAAGCGTGATACCAATCGGAGTGCACCAATATACCATCCTTAGCACCATTAGTAACTAGACATACACAAAAACTAGAATACCCCATGAGATCAATATTACAAGCAAGGGTCTAGTTTCTATAATGTGAGCATGAGTCTAGTTACTTAGCCTATGCATGCTAGTTTTTCATTTCATCATTCAAATCTATAACTAGCATACACCACACAAGCATGGATATTGAAATTTAAGACTTGTGCTATGCAAGCAAGTATATGAAATGCACATCAAAATGCAACATACAAGTTTATCAGCTTGCTCCCCCTACTTGTGTGCATTTTTGATTGATCCCCTTACAATGTCATTTCATTTGTTTGCTCCTCCTATCTTATTATCTTTGTGAATTTCTCTCCCCCTTTGTCAATAATTGGCACAAAAGGTGAGCTCAAATTATAAATAGGTTGGGGTGAAATCATGTGAAATGAGGATCATTTTTTCAATTTGGTTCAATCTAGATTACTTTGCAAAAGATATTTAACTCGATTTGATCCAAGGACAAGCTTCTTCACACCTCCAAGTAAGGGTTATCTTGTACCATGTTGAGTTAAACACTTATAGCTTATTGTCTAGATCAAACACTAGGTTTACAAGCCCACAAACATGTCATATGCTACCACTAGATCATTTTAAACATACAAGCAATAGTGTTACCATACAAGCATCCAATTCATTTAATTTTCATGAATGAGCCTATTCAAATGTGAAATATGTCTAGATGCACTAAACATGTCCTTAGCAAGGATGTATGTCATGCCAATCAACTTTTACCTTGGATTGCTCGAAGGAGAGGCATGTCATATAATGGGGGTGCATCAACACATATTGGAAAAGTCAAGTATGTTCAATTCATTCCTTAGCTTGCAAAACCTCTTCTCATCAAGTGGCTTGGTGAAGATATCGGCAAGTTGATCTTCGGTGCCCACACTCTCAATGCAAATGTCCCCTTTTTGTTGGTGATCTCTTATGAAATGATGGCGGACATCAATATGCTTTGTTCTTAAGTGTTGAACCGGGTTGTTGGTGAGCTTTACGACACTCTTATTGTCACATAGCAATGGCACTTGCTTGAATTTGATTCCAATGTCACTCAAAGTAGCCTTCATCTAAAGTAATTGCGCACAACAACTACCGGCCGAAATGTACTCCGCTTCGGCGGTTGAAAGTGCTACACTATTTTGCTTCTTTGATGACCAAGACACAAGTGATCTTCCCAATAGTTGACATGTGCCCGATGTGTTCTTTCTCTCAATTTTGCATCCCGTATAATCGGAGTCCGAATATCCAATCAACTCAAATCTTGCTCCTTTGGGATACCACAATCTAACATTTTGTGTATGCTTCAAGTACCTAAATATTCTCTTTGTTGCCTTCAAATGACTTTCTCTTGGTGAGGCTTGAAATCTAGCACACATGCATACACTAAACATCACATCCGGCCTTGATGCGGTCACATAGAGTAGGCTTCCAATCATAGACCGATACATCTTTTGATCCGCCATGGTGACACTAGCATCACTATCCAAGCTTCCACGTGTCCCCATTGGTGTACTTATAGCTTTAGCATCATCCATTCCAAACTTCTTGAGCATGTCCTTGATATACTTGCCTTGACTCACAAATGTGCCATTTTTCATTTGCTTGATTTGAAGACCAAGGAAGTAGCTAAGCTCTCCAATCATGGACATCTCAAACTCACTTTCCATCATCTTGCCAAACTCCTCATAAAAATCTTGATTTGTTGACCCAAAAATGATATCATCAACATAGATTTGTATTACAAACAAGTCATTTTCAAGCTTCTTGGTGAAGAGAGTGGTGTCAACCTTTCCCATCTTGAATCCCTTAGAGAGTAGGAAATCCCTCAATCTCTCATACCATGCTCTAGGTGCTTGTTTTAATCCATACAAAGCCTTTCTTAACTTGTAAACATGGTTGGGTTTCTTTTCATCTTCAAAACCGGGAGGTTGCTCAACATACACAAGCTCATTGATGTACCCATTGAGAAATGCACTTTTCACATCCATTTGGTACAACTTGATGTTGTGGGCATAAGCATAGGCTAACAAGATCCTAATTGCTTCCAATCTTGCAACTGCGGCATATGTTTCTCTAAAGTCAAGACCTTCAACTTGAGTGTAACCGTGAGCCACTAATCTTGCTTTGTTCCTTATTACTATCCCATCTTGATCTTGCTTGTTCCGAAAGACCCACTTGGTTCCAATCACATTATGATCCTTAGGCCTCTCAACTAACTCCCATACTTGATTTCTTGTAAAGTTGTTTAGCTCTTCATACATAACATTGACCCAATCAACATCGTTCAAAGCTTCATCTATCTTCTTAGGTTCAATGGATGACACGAATGAGAAATGCTCACAAAATGAAGCCAATCTTGATCTAGTTTGCACACCTCTTGAAATATCGTCAATTATAGTGTCCAATGGATGATCTCTTGCAACATTGGTTGGTTGAAGCACTTGCACTTGATTGCTTACATTTGATTGATCACTTGGTTGAGATGATGAACTAGCCATTTGTTGTTGATCTTGCACTTTGTCAGGACTAGTACTTGCTTGAACTTGATCATGAGAACCACTAGCTTGCACATTTGAGTTAGAGAGCACTTGATTCTTGTCATCTTCAACATCAATCACCTCTCTAGGCCTTATATCACCAATGTTCATGTTCTTCATTGCATTGACCAATTGAGTGCCTTTTATATCATCTAGATTCTCATCTTCCTCTTGGGAACCATTTGTTTCATCAAACTCCACATCATGAACCTCCTCAAGAGTACCACTAGCTAAATTCTAAACTCTATAAGCCTTGCTAGTAGTGGAGTAACCAAGCAAGAAACCTTCATCACATTTCTTTTCAAACTTACTCAATCTAGTGCCTTTCTTCAATATGTAGCATTTGCAACCAAAACCCCGAAAGTATGCTATGTTGGGCTTTCTTCCATTCAATAGCTCATAAGGTGTCTTGTCCATCATGGGGTGACAATAGAGTCGGTTGCTATAATAGTAAGTTGTGTTGATTGCTTCGGCCCAAAATGAATGACTCATATTGTACTCACTCAACATTAATCTTGCCATATCAATCAAAGTTCTATTCTTTCTTTCAACTAGGCCATTTGATTGTGGAGTGTACTTGGCCGAGAATTGATGTCTAATTCCAAATTTATCACACAACTCATCAATTCTTGTGTTCTTGAACTCACTTCCATTGTCACTTCTCACTTTCTTGATGGTTGTTTCAAACTCATTGTGAATGCCCTTGACAAATGATTTGAATGTTGCAAACACATCACTCTTATCCATTAGAAAGAATACCCATGTATATCTAGTGAAATCATCCACAATCACAAATCCATATTTGTTTCCACCAATGCTAGTGTATGTAGTTGATCCAAACAAGTCTATGTGCATCAACTCAAATGCCTTAGATGTGCTCATCATGCTTTTCTTAGGATGTGTGTTACCAACTTGTTTTCTGGCTTGACATGCACTACATAGTTTATCCTTTTCAAATATGACATCTTTCAAGCCTCTAACTAAGTCATTCTTGATCAACTTGTTTAATTGTTTCATTCCAACATGACCAAGCCTTCTATGCCATAACCAACCCATGCTAGACTTAGTGATTAAACATGTTGACAATTGAGGTTCTCTAGCATTGAAATCAACCAAGTATAGATTTTCATATCTAAATCCTTTGAATATCAAGTTAGAGCCATCTACACTTATGATCTCTACATCATCCACACCAAATATGCACTTGAAACCAAGATCACACAATTGAGCTACAGACAATAGATTGAAGTTCAAGCTCTCTACTAGTAGCACATTGGAAATGCTCAAGTCATTGGATATTGCAATCTTACCAAGCCCTTTGACCTTGCCTTTGCCATTGTCACCAAATGTGATGCTATCAATCCCATTGCTCTTGTTTTCATTGATTGAATTGAACATTCTTGGATCACCGGTCATGTGTTGTGTGCACCCACTATCAAGCACCCAATGCCTTCCTCCGGCTTTATAATTGACCTACAAAAGAAGATTAATCCTTTTAGGTACCCAAACTTGCTTGGGTCCTTGTAGGTTAGTTACCAAGGTCTTTGGTACCCAAATGGCCTTCTTCTTTGGCCCCATAATTGGTGTACCAATAAACTTAGCCTTCACACCATTGGCACCCTTAAAAAGCATGTAACAAGAATCAAATTTAATTGAGGACACATTAGGTAGCTTGTTCTTGTTAATCTTGCAATATTGCTCTATATGCCCAACTTGCTTGCATCTATTGCAAAACCGACCATTGCCCTTCACAAAGCTAACTTTGGGAGTGACAAAGACCGCCTTGCCTTTCTTGGGGTATAGCCTAATCCCTCTTTGTTGAGAGAAAACCTTTGGCTACCCAAGCACTTTAGCAAGCGGGCATCTCCACCACAGGCATTTCCTAAGGCACGAGTGAGCTCATTCACCTCCTTCTTGAGGGTCTCATTTTCCACCATTAGTGAGGCATCACAAGTGAGACCATCACTCAAAGGTGAAGTAGAAGTAGTAGTGCTACAAGAAGTGTTAGTGAGAGCAACTACAATGGGCTTATAAAAAGATTCATCAATAAGATCACAAGTTAGTCCCACATCACATGATATGATCACTTGCTCCATCTTGGCTTCCTCCACTTTGACTTGCTCAATGAGAGAGGAGTGAGCCTTTTCAAGCTTAGAGTGAGCTTTGCCAAGCTTCTCATGGGCTTCCATTAGCCTCTCATGAGTGGCATTGAGCTCTTCAAAAGATTGCTCAAGAAGTTTTACCTTCTTGCGTAATTCTTTGCACTCCTTTCTCTTTATCTCATTGTAAGCGTGCACTTGCTCACACATGTCCAAGAGTTCCTCCTTGGTGTACTCCTCATCCTCATCATCATCATTATCATCATTCCTACAAGTATCACTTTCACATTCATCATCGTCACTCACATCATATTTTACCTTGGTAGGCTTTGCCGTGAGGCATGTCGATGGAGTGTCAAAGATGGAGAGCTTGTCATTGATGGCGATGCTTGCTAGTGCTCTCTTGATAGATTTCTTGTCATCATCACTAGAGCTATCACTATCCGAAGAGCCATCACTATCCCATGTGACCACATAGCCTCCACCTTTCTTTTTCTTTTGGAAGGTCATTCTCTTCTCCTTCTTCTCATTCTTTTCTTTCTTATCCTTTTTGAGCTTCTTCTTCTCATCCTCATCATTGTCACTATTGTAGGGACAATTTGCTACAACGTGATCGGGGCTCTTGCAATTATAGCATCTTCTCACATATTCTTTGCTTTTGGTGTGATCTCTTCTCTTTCTTGCGCCATAGCCCTTCTTCTTCATGAATTTTCCCATCTTGCGGACAAAGAGAGCCATAGCTTCATCATTAATATTACTAAGATCATCATCATCACTTGATTCTTTCTTGGACTTGCCCTTGTTCTTGGATGATGATGAGCTAGCCTTGAGTGCTATACTCTTCTTCTTGTTGTCTTGTTCTTCCATCTTATCATCCTTGTCATCCCCTCCCTTTCCACACGGTATGTCTCTTGGATCATGACATCACCTAGTACTTGGTTGGGGGTAATCTCCTTCAATCCTCATCTTATGATGAGTAATCTCAACATCTCAAATCTTAGATGTAGACACATCAAGAACCGATGAGAGACATCATCATCCTTGATCTTTTCTCCCAAAGCTTTCAAGTCATTGACAATTACTTGTAACCGATGGAACATCTCCGGAATGCTCTCATCATCCTTCATCTTGAAGCTTGTCAACTTGTCCTTGAGGATGTACAACTTAGCACTCTTCACCGCCGGTGTGCCCTCATATGTTTCCTCCAATCTCTTCCACACCTCATTTGCTCTTTCACAATCCTTAATTTGCTCAAACACCTTGGAATCAATGGCATTGTATATGGTGTTGAGAGCCATTGTATTGCATTGCTTGTTGATCTTATCTTGGTTGGTGGGATTGTCGGGATCAATGATAGCATAGTCATTCTCGGTCACTTTCCATACTTGATCATTGATTGAACCAAGATACATCCTCATCTTTCTCTTCCAATAATCATAGCATGTGCCACCAAAGAATGGTGGTTTGCCCCCCATATGGTTGAACACAACTTGAGCCATAATTTGACATCGAGGTTGTTAAGCCTTTAATCAAACGGTGACCATGGCTCCGATATCACTTAAAAGGTCCTAATATGGCTAGAGGGGGGGTGAATAGCCTATTTAAAAATCTACAAATCAACTAGAGCAATTTGATTAGTAAGATAAAGAGCGAAAAGCAAACTTGCTCTAGCTCTACGAGGGTTGCCAGCCACCTATCCAACAATTCTAGTTGCAATGATTTCTAGACACACAACTTGCTATGATACTACTTACTAAGAGCTCTCAATCTTGCTACACTAAAGAGCTCCACTAGATGAACTTAAATAACAAATCAAGCTCTCAATTCTAATTACACTAAAGAGCTTGCCATAACTAGTTTGCAAGAATATGTAAGAGTGTGTAGGGTGATTATGCCGCCGTGTAGAGGGATGAACCAACCACAAGATGAGTATGAAATCAATCACCGAGAGAATGCCAAATGACAAGAGACAACCGATTTTCTCCCGAGGTTCACGTGCTTGCCAATACGCTACGTCCCCGTTGTGTCGACCAACACTTGGTGGTTTGGTGGCTAAGAGGTGTTGCACAAACCTCGTCCACACGATTGGACACCGCAAGAACCTACCCACAAGTGAGGTAACTCAATGACACAAGCAATCCACTAGAGTTACCTTTCGGCGCTCCGCCGGGGAAGGTACAAATCCCCTCACAATCACCGGAGATGGCCACGAACAATCACCAACTCGTGCCTCCTCCATCGCGGCACCAAGCTGTCTAGGTGGTGGTAACCACCAAGAGCAACAAGTGAAATCCGCAGCAAAACACGAATACCAAGTGCCTCTAGATGCAATCACTCAAGCAATGCACTTGGATTCTCTCCCAATCTCACAATGATGATGAATCAATGAGGGAGAAGAGTGGGAGGGCTTTGGCTAAGCTCACTAGGTTGCTATGTCAATGCAAATGGCCAAGAGAGTGAGCTTGAGCCGGCCATGGGACTTAAATAGAAGGCCCCATGAAATAGAGCCGTTGGGCTTCTCACTGCACTGAACACGGGCCGACCGGACACTCCGGTCATATTGACCGGACACTGGACCTCAGCGTCCGGTCGTGCGATGTGTGCCACGTGTCATCGGCTTCAAATGCCGATCGCCCGATTTCAACGGTCAAGTGATGACCGGACGCATCAGTTAGAAAGTGACCGGACGTTGGACCTCAGTGTCCGGTCGTTTCCAGTAAGGTTCCAAACGCGAATTTTCATGACTGGGCGCGTCCGGTCATGCTCGACCGAACGCACCCAGTGTCCGGTCACTTAATGTCTCCTCTGAGCGCCTTACGTCAGCGTACGTCAGCACTGACCGGACGCACCCTGCCAGCGTCCGGTCACTGGGTTACCCAGCGTCCGGTCATAAGACCAAAACGCACACCCTTTGTTGCCACTGACCGGACGCGCTGGTCCAACCGAGGCCAGCGTCCGGTCACTTACAGTGACCTCCAACTTTTCTGTCTAGGGCGTCGGTGGCACCGTCGGACTGTCCGCACTCTACGGGCGGACACTCCGCCGGTGAAGTATCTCACCCTTGCTCAAATGTGCCAACCACCAAGTGTATTACCTTGTGCACATGTGTTAGCATATTTTCACAAATGTTTTCAAGGGTGTTAGCACTCCACTAGATCCTAAATGCATATGCAATGAGTTAGAGCATCTAGTGGCACTTTGATAACCGCATTTCAATACGAGTTTCACTCCTCTTAATAGTACGGCTATCTAACCTAAATGTGATCACACTCGCTAAGTGTCTTGATCACTGAAACAAAATGGCTCCTATTATTTATACCTTTGCCTTGAGCCTTTTGTTTTTCTCTTTCTTCTTTTCCAAGTTCAAGCATTTGATCATGACCATGCCATCACCATCGTCATGATCTTCGCCATTGCTTCATCACTTGGAGTAGTGCTACCTATCTCACAATCACTTTGATAAACTAGGTTAGCACTTAGGGTTTCATCAATTAACCAAAACCAAACTAGAGCTTTCAGCGTGCCTGTGCTATTCAATGAGAAGCCATCGTTTAGTGAGATGGTTGCAAGGGCTCGGGAGGAGCTGTATTGCCTTGGCGATGATGATGATGGCATTGCAGTTGAGGGTGTACTGCACCTAGGTTCTCCTCCCAACATCCTTAGGCGAATGATCCCAATTGAATGTGTAGATTAGTGGGAGAACTATGTGAGATCGGCTATGAAGAGCCAGCTGCAATATTTGGACGTGGTTGTACGTCGGGTGTTAGTTGATCCCATCCCTCATGGGTTTTCCCCACCAATGGGTCAGCAAGCACACTTCGACTCTCCCATCCCGGAACCTGATATAGATGTGGAGGTTGCACCTATGGTTCCTGATGCTCAATCTGCCCCCAAAGAGCTAGTTGGAGATGCTTGTCAGACTCATGATGTTGTGGCAGATCCTCCTCATGAGATCCCTTTGACACAGAATTATCCGAGTAAGTGTCTTATCTGCATGGTTATTGGGAGCTTACCCCATTCCTTACATCCAATATTTCATTCTTTTCTCATTTTTCTACTTATGTTGCAGTAGACATTCCTGACAATGTGGATGTGCCCACTGTTGTTACGCAAGTGCTCTGTGGAGATGGATTCCATGGCTCCAATAGTGTTGAAATTATGAATGATTCGGAGCCATATGAGATGGCAAGGGCTCTTGATTCTGATGATGATCGCCCTGTTGGAGAGCTGACAGAGTGTGATGTTGAGATGCTGAGGCGTATCTTTCCTGGCCGCCGTGATCCAAGAGTTTACGAGTTCAGTGATCTTGCTCATTCCGATCAGGCATATGTAGAAGGACGTGATGATGAGCTCCTAGAAGCTCCTGAGGCCGACCCTAACATGGTAATTCAGAATGAGAGGGTATTCAAGGACCTCCCTGCATTGAAGAGGTGGTTGCAGGCGTTTGCAGTGATACAAAAGAGACCTTACAAGGTCTTGTATTCATATGCGGAGCACCGTTACACAGTTGTGTGTGATAAGGAACGTTGCCCATGGAGGGTTTGTGCAAGGAAGCAAAAGGTCACCGGAAAGTGGAAGATCACAAAAGTTGTCGGGCCACACAATTGTGCTGATCATGTGCTGACACTGAGGCATCGTTAGTTGACATCTACCCTCATTGCCAAGCGGTTGATGGGAATATTGTAGGGAGAACCCAACATGAAGGTTAGGACAATTATCAAGACCATTGAGGCGTTGTATGGAGGTTATGTGATAACTTGTGGTAAAGCTTGGAGGGCTAAGCAACGAGTGTGGAAGATGATATATGGGGACTGGGAGGATGGGTATGAGCAGCTGCCAGTACTTTTCAATGCAATCAAAGTGGTGAATCCAGGCATGCATTATGAGTACATCCCAAAACCAAATGCATGGAAGGATGGGAGGCAGATATTCTTCCGTGCTTTCTGGTGCTTCCCTCAGTGTGTCGAGGCCTTTAGGCACTATCGTCCCGTCTTCTCCATTGATGGTACGTTCTTGATTGGCAAATACCATGGCACACTTCTTATAGCCATATCCTGTGACGCGAACAATAAGTTGGTTCCTTTGGCATTTGCTTTGGTTGAGAAGGAGAACAATGACAGTTGGGGATGGTTCTTGAGGCTAGTCTGGATACATGTGGTTGGGCCTGGCAGGGAGGTTGGCGTCATATCTGATAGGCACCAGGGCATACTTAATGTCGTGCAAGAGCAGATAGAGGGGTATGCACCTTTGCACCATCGTTGGTGTACTCGGCACCTTGCCGAGAATCTACTCCGAAAGGATGGTGTGAAGGATAACTTTGATCTGTTCTAGGAGGCTGCTCGATAGCTTAAGGACAAGTACTTTTAGAAAAAGTTGGAGCAGGTCAGAACTGCATCAAATGCAGAAGGTAGACAATGGCTCATAGGTTTGATGAGGTATTTGGAGAAATGGACAGGAGCTCATGACGCCGGTGGATGGAGGTACGAGTTTTAGTGTAGCAACATGGCGGAGTCATTCAATAAGTTGCTATTAGGGATATATGGTATGCCCGTGAATGCAATCATTCAATTCACCTTCTACAAGCTTGTTGCTTGGTTGAACGATAGACACGCCCATGCATTGAAGTTGCGGAGTGATGGAGAGATATGGGCTCCGAAACCAAAGGCATACCTAGAGAAGGCAAATGAAAGGGCTGGCACATATGAGGTTACATGCTTTGACCACGCCACAGGGACTTACCAGGTCGAGCATAGGGGCGGTACAACGTCCGACGGCGAGGTCCGAGAGTCGAGGATGCATGTGGTTATCCTCCAAAATTTCACGTGCACTTGTGGTAAACCAAGGCAGTACCACTTTCTATGTTCCTATTTGGAGGCAGCAGCTAGGCATCGCAACTATAATATCGAGAGCAGGATACCTCACGAGTTCAGTGTCGACACGCTTGTGCACACATGGAGCCCCCGCTTCGTGCCTTTCCGGGACCCTGAAGAGTGGCCTCCATATGATGGGCCAAACTACATTGCAGATCCAGCTTACCATTGGAACAAGCGTGGATCAAGGAAAAGAACGAGGCACATGATGGTTATGGATCAGATACCCGGAAAGAACGAGGCATGGGAGAGGAACCCCATTTCTTACTGACCTCGAGCAGTACGAGTGCGACAAGTGTGGTAGACTGGGCCACAATTCACATACTTGCCATTGACAGATTAGTGAGGTGCGACTATTGGTTGTTTTTATTATTTCATATTTGTCGTATTCTTTTAATTAATTATGCATGTCTCAATTTATGCATGTAATTGTGTCAATTACTTATACATTTCTAAGTTCATGTCATTGTATATTGAATTTCTAATTCATTGACTTTTTTTGTAGGATGGCGCAATTCCACTTGCTCGATCCGACGTACGAGGTGACCCAACGAGGACGTCTCATAGCGGAGGGGCAGGTAATAATCTATATATTTTGTTCAAATTTTTATGTGCGTACATGTGTTCGTGAAGTAATGGGAGACTATGTTTTATTCCATACAGGACCTTCCGCTCCTTCGTCCTAGAACCCACATTGGGTTCTTGGACATGCAGTACGACGACAGGTACACTCCTTTCCTGCAAAGAGCTGGCCTAGATGTCATCTCTTTTCAGGTTCGTTGTGGATTGCCCAAGTTCAACTCAGCGACCATAACTGCGTTGGTTAACAGGTATTATCTTCAATCATTGCCTCCATTCATGGCCATTTGTTCACGCGCTTGCCTTTTTGACATATAATCTTGCTTTATCTAAAATGTAGGTGGCGGCCGGAGACTCACAGCTTCCACCTACCTTTCGGAGAGATGATAGTCACGCTCTAGAACTGTTAGAACATGCTAGGTCTGAGGATTCATGACAACGCAGTCACTAGGCAGTGCAGGTCAGAAGGCTGGAGAGCACGAGTAGAGGCCTTCCTTGGGCGTGAGGTTGGCGAGCAAGGGGCTCGCACTTCTGGAGTTCTAATCTCCTGGCTCCGGCAAGAGTTCACACAGTGCTCCGAGGAGGCAGATGAGGAGACAGTTGGGTACTACTGCAGGACGTGGATCCTACACCTATTTGCTTGCGTTTTCTTCCCCGACGCCACGGGTGACACTGCGTCGTGGATGTGGGTCCACTGCCTCAGTGACTAGGACCAGGCGGGTCAGTGCAGCTGGGGCTTTGCAGTCTTGGGTTTTCTTTACCGACAGCTTTATGAGGGGTGTCGTCGAACTTTGTTGGCATCCTACGGTTGTATAATACAAATATTAAAAATTGCATGAAACCCTAAGTAGTGACGATTCTTAGGTTGAAAAATTCGACTAATATATGCCGAATCAATGCGAAAAAAACTAGGAGGGGAGCGAGGATACCTTGCTCTCGAAGATCTACGGATCAAATCAAAGTTTTCAAGGTCCAATATGACAATTCGTGAGGTAGGGTGAAGTGGGGAGAGAGAAAACCCGAGAGGGAGGAGAAAGAAGAGGAAGAAGGCTCGGGCAGAAAGGTTGGGGGGCCAGGTTAAAACACCACCTCGGCGCCATAGATCTTGGCGCCAATATCGGCGCTAGGATCTACGGCGCCAGGATCTACGGCGCCAAGCTGCCTGCCAAGTCACCGCCACGTTTGCGTCGAGCCCAAGACCTCAGCGCCAGCAACGATGGCGCCGAGAAGTGTAAGCTCGGCGCCAGCAACGATGGCGCCGAGCTAAGGGTCTAGATTTTGAAATCTTACCTCTAGGGACATATTTGTGAAAAAATTTCAAAAAAAAGGGCTAAAAATAAAAAATTCGGGAGATGCGGTGATGTGTAGCGTAGTATCGGTTGTCAACCGCAACCCCTAATCCACGTTGGACCTCCACCAAGGTACGGTCACCAAGTTTCTCCCAGTCATGGTGCTGAATTTGCCACACAAGTCTTCCACCAACCAAAGCTAGTGCCATGAGTCACACAGTCTCACCACTGCCACTTGGTTCTTCGGGTCACCTTGACACCATATGTACACTGCAGAACTTCTCCGCAGAAGTCTTCTAGTCGCTCACACATTGATACAATTGTTCACTGTGTACCGTTTAGGCGAACACTGTTTCTATGTATGTTTGTTGTAGAAGACCATGAAAGTTTATTTTGATTATGGATGATCTTGTGCAAAAGACATGCCAATGTTAATTCCGGATATTTGCTTTGTGCAATTCGTATATGTGTAATATCCCAGTTGTTGCAATTTGTCGTCTCTATGTAGCTTAGATAATGAAGATATCTGCTTCAGGCTTAATTTGCATCTTGATTTTGTGGTCCACATGTGAGCATGTCAATTGGCGTAAGAGTAATTCCAAGAGTCTATTTATATCCTTCCTAATTGATATAAATACAATATTTGGTGAACAATATCTTCCAACAACTTCTTTAATTCAGTATGCAAATATAGACATCCTTGATTCTAGATTTTCCGCTAGCCAAAGATGGAGAGTGGCATCGACTCTCTAGAATGCGCACAAGATTTAGAGAAGTTGAGGGATGGGGGCTTGCGAAGATATAGAGATCAATTTTTATTCAAATGGCTCTCCAAATGATGATTTATAGAATGCATTTAAGAGAGATTTTTGAAGATGATCTAACCATTGAGCTACTGGGGATAAAAGAAAAAAAAATACTTTTACTCCAACAAGAAAGAACAATGACTGCCTTACTTGATGATACAACCAATGGCATGTAACAGCTTTCTGAATAACAATGATAGTGAACATTTCAAAGAAATGTAGTTACATCAATATTGAATATAGTGAATCCAAAAATGCCCCCCGAGTGCCACTTTTAGTTCACCTGCCCTAACTCCAAACATGGCAGGCTTATTACCAATGCAAAAGTAAAATTACAGTTCAGCCGTCCTGCCCGTAGCGAAGTGCGGGATGCCACCTAGTGTTGTTCTGACCTGATGATGATGGTTGCTGACAGTGGATAGTCCCCGCCGATACCAAAACCGAGCCAGAAACGTAAGAAGAAAATGTGAAATTTTTGTATTTTGGTCCCTTTTGAAAACATTTTTTACAAAAAGACCTCAGCCAAAACGTTTGCTGAAAATAGACCATTTTTAGGCGTCTTAGAACATGACGCCAAGGTATGAGGGTCGGCGTCGACTGACACGACGCCGAGATCTTGCCACGTCACGGACGACCCCGGTCGACGGCGACATGGTGGCGCATGGGCCCAGTACGTCGGCGTCGTGTCAGCCAACGCCACAGGCCCAACCTCGGCGCTGTTGGGAGTCACGCCGAGATCTAGGCACCATCCGGCGCGCGGCCCAGGCGGCCCAACAACGCTTCGTGGGCCAAGAGGTCGGCATGCGATCAGATGACGCCGAGACGCTAACCTCAGCGCGGCCCGACGCAACGCCGATGTTCGGTCAGAACCCTACCCCAAGCATCACGATTCATGAGATTAGAGAAGCATGCATGCAGCTCGATCGGTTTCATTCCACTAGTGATGGAGACATGGCATGTTCGTCTGCGGGTGCCGGGAGACCATTCAGAGCGGCAGAGACGATGCTACCGGAGGTAGTGCATGCCCGCTGCCTAGCCTGTTGCGGGATTGCGGTAAGCCGAGGTAACGTCTCGGCGCCATAGGTCATGGCGCCGACCTCTAAATTAACATTGTCAAATTTGATTTTTACCGTGGGACAGACATATGCAAAAATGGCTTAAATTTTTACCATGACTTAGAGACTAGAATTTTACCATGACTTGGACATTGACAAATTTAAAATTTTACCGTGACTTGGATATTGAGAAATATGGCTAACTCTAGAGTTTTACACTGACTTGATATTTGAGCACTTAAAACAACATAGAAATACTTAGGATAAAAAATGATCTAGGGTTCATGTTGATGAACGAGCCTAAAAATGTTTCTAAGTGTTGGATCAATAGTTAACACCCTTTTTCATGATGCAGTTTTGACCACAGTAAAACTATAGTTTCTTTTCTAGATATAAAGTTTGACCTTTAATAGAAGTTGTAGTTTGAGTTGAGTACAACAAACTTTGTTTTTGACCTAAACCTAAATCAGTTTTTAACATGGCCAAATAGTGACCACAAGTTTGAATACAGTGCTATTTTATAGCAGTGAATTGACATGTTTGCGATATTTTATCTTCCAAATTTGTATAGCAACTCAATTTTATCTCTGAGGATATGACAACAAAACAAGTCTCGTCAAGTTTGGACTTAGCCACGGTAAAAAATCAGACCATCTCATGGTAAATATACATATGTCCATCTCATGGTAAAATCACAGATTTAGACAGATTGTAACATATCCAAGTCACAATAAAATTCAATATGGCATTGCCATGGTAAAAATTCAAATTACATATCCATCTCATAGTAAAAATGCAACCAAATTTGACATTATCATCTCCTGGTAAAATTTTAGGGTGTCCAAGTCATGATAGTTTTAGTTAGGATTGAAAAAAATCAGCTCGTACTACTACAGAATCTATCTCTACGGTGCACTTATAGGAGAAAGAAGGGGAATAAGGCTCGGACAGGAATGTTGGGCGCGGGGTTAAAGCAGTCAGCTTGGCGCCGTTGTTAGTGGCGCCAAGCTTGGCGCCATCAACGATGGCGCCGAGCTAAAGGTCAAGATTTTGAAATCATACCTCCAGGGGCATTTTTGTGAGAAACTTTCGAAAAAAGAACTAAAAAAAAAAAAAAAATCGGTCGTCTCGGCATGGGCGGGCGCAAGGCTGACGCCGGCGCCAGAGCTGCACAGCGAGGGAGCAGGGTTACACGGCTGTATGAGTTGTTCTTTTCAATCTCCTAAGGCATACTAGGTTTAGTTTGCAACATGCCATTGTTAGTTTTCATGTGAGTGTGTAATCGTAGTACCTTTGCAACGTCTGTATCACTTGTTTCTTTCAATCCCCTAAGGCATGCTAGGTTTAATTTGCGACATGCCATTGTTAGTTTTGATGTGAGTGTAATCGTTGTGCATTCACTATTTCATAAATTGCAGTCTTCGGATAGAAGGGGGTCCAATTGAAGTCTTCTGAATGGAGGGAGGAAGAAGAAGGGGGCCATGGCGCGGCTTCAAGAGTCCAGACCTCGGCGTTGAGTCGGGCCGCGCCGAGTCTGGTGGCTCGGCGTTAAGTGACCCCGCGCCGAGCTATTGGGCCACGAAAGCGTTGTTGGGCTGTCTGGGCCGCGCGCCGGATGGTGCCAGTAGTTCGGTGTGTAGTCCTACAACGCCGAGGTTGGGCCTGTGGCGTTGGCTGACACGACGCCGACGTACTGGACCCCATGCGCCACCGTGTCGCCGTCGACCGGGGTCGTCCGTGACGTGGCAAGACCTCGGCGTCGTGTCAGTCGACGCCGACCCTCATACCTTGGCGTCATGTTCTAAGACGCCTAAAATATTCTATTTTCAGCAAACGTTTTGGCTGAGGTTTTTTGTAAAAAATATTTTAAAAAAAGACCAAAATACAAAAATTTCACGAAGAAAAGTGTGCCGATGATACTATTACGTGCACGGTGGATGGAGATTAGGCCGGACGCCAGTGAGCAGGCAACCATGAACATGAGCATCAGTGTGACACCCTAGATGTGACGGCGCCCCACACTATCGCGGAGCCACCCAAATACGAGGTGCCCGAGGACTGTGCCGTGGAGAGCTACGCCATTAACGGCAGCCATCAGAACCGCTTGAGGTACTATGGCTAGCTGCTGCTTTCCAGGGATCATCTATCCCTGCTTCTGATTAAGCAGATGCTAAACCTTTGGTACAACGAGATATATATATATATATATATATATATATATATATATATATATATATATATATATATATATATATATATATATATATATATATATATATCAAATGGTGAAAAAACCGCCACTTTGCATATTGCTCGTGTTGATTATCACGTCTCGCTTCAATTGGGCGAGTAGCCGAGTTGAGTTGTACGAGTCGGCTAATACGACACGGTCAATATACAATAATATATTGGTAGTGCATTGCTGAGACACGATCAATTTACAATGGTACATATAAGAAAGAATATTTCATAGAAGAATACAATATCAGACTTGCAACCCAACTACTGACAGGCTAGTGTACATAATGTACAACATAAGCAATGTTGACAGTTGAGCCTTAGGGCAGTTGTGATAATCGAGTCCTCACTTGAACTGCAATTTGCTTGCGAATGTCAAGCCAAAGGTCCAGCCAGCCGGCACCACATTAGTAAATACGAGTGTCTGACCATCTGTGATGGTGACCCTGAACGAGAGCCTTTTCCCACTGAGATACGCCATAGAGTGCCAGTTTGCACCCCAGTTGCGTGCCATGGGCATCCAATCCGTGGAATCGGAGGTCCTGACATCCATGGATTTGATGGAGCCAGCCCCTGCGACGTTGGTGACAAGCACGAGGTTGAAGTAGTCGTGGCCATTGATCATGAACCTGACTCTACCTCGCCGAACGCATGGAACTCTGCACGCACACCAAGTTTCCATTTACTAATAGAGATCGACCATCGAGTGCAAGACAATTCTCCTCGGTCAATTAACACAGACAGAGTATATAATACTGACCTCTGGTAGATGACGGGGATGATGCCGGTGCTGATGTCGCTGCCAATCTTCTCCCAGGCCGGCTGCGCCATGTCGAAGTGCGGGCGCTGCTGATTGCACCACCCGCCGTCGGGCAACGCCGAGTTGGGCGGGCAGAAGTTGGTGGCGGTGACGGTGACCGTGACGCCGGGCTTGCACAACGTCGGGTCCGTCTTGCGGTCGCAGGCGATCTTGTAGCACTGGCCGCAGGACGCGCCGTCGTTGAAGAGCACCGTGCTCAGCGCCGCCGTGCGCGAGCCGTACCCCTGCGAGTACAGGTTCCCGTACCCGCATGCACCGCCCATGGTCCCGGAGGCATCGGCTCCGCCGTAGAACGTCGCGTGCGCCCCCCTCAGCCATCCGGTCGTCGGCGGCGGTGCGTTGGCTGCGACGCCACGGCCAACGCCCACGCGCACTGTGAGCAGAAGCAGAGCTGCCAAAATTGGAGCTGGAGCCATTCCAATCGATGTGAACTACTACTCGCAAACACTACTGTCTAGAGCTGCAACAGGTGTTTGTGTGTTGTGTGTCCAGTCCCGGCCGTTGGAGTGTGTGTGTATAGCACACTTTTCCTTTGTTGATGTGATTATCGGATGTTTAATTGCCTGTGATGTGCAGGAGTATAAATAGCCTTTTGTACGTAATCTCTACTCAATTGGTGGCTTGAGGTTGAGGATTATATAAACTGAAGGAGGATGCAGGCAGGAAGGATGTAGGCGCTATAGCGTGCACATGCGCACGGCCGCGCCGCCGCGCCGACCTGCTTTCTCATCTCGGTACCTCAATCGTCCGTCGGCTCATCTTCATCTGTTGGACTTTTACTTGTTCGACGTGAGAAGAGCATGCATCTTGGATTGACTTCTGAAGGCAAGGCTATAGCTTAAATATAAATATTGTTTCGAACGCGGTTCTCTGTTGGAGTTGGGAGGACGTACTCGGTACTCCCTTGTCCAAGGAAGCATGAAGTTGAGGCTGGTCGAACGAATGCATGCACCTGGTCCGGCCGCCGCGGAACCAGAGATTCAGAGTTGAGGTAACGTCAAGCCAGGATAACCGGATATGTTCATCACAGGAGCCTTACAAAGTAGCATGGGCATGGGCATAAGGGTTCCACACAAGATAAAATAATTAGGCGTTACTGGCCCCAGACGTCAGGACGGACGCCCGCGGCTGCTTTGCTTCCCGCGCGTGGCGAGCGGACGACGTGGACCGGAGCCACTACGCGAGCATTGCGCCGCCGTCGGCCCACTGGGGCCATCACCTCCACGGGCAGAAGATCCGTGCGCAGGTAGCCATGGCACTGGCGACGCCATGGCCGTGGTGCCGCAGCGGCGCAACGAGCCGGCGATGGGGTGCAAGGGGTCCAAGCCCGACGACCAGGAGGCCATCGTGCTCTGCCGCGCCCTCGTCGAGCTGCTCGCCGCGGCCGTCCTCCACCACTACACGCTCGCCGACCCGAACGTGGCGCTCGCGGACTCCATCGAGTCGGTCGTCGCGCCGCTCCACCGCCTCCTCCGCCTACAGGTGGCCGATTCGCCGAGGCTCACGCTGCCCTCCGCGTGCAAGGGCGGTGGTGGCGCGCCTACAAACCGGTTGTCGCGCTCCTTCGACCCGTCGTCGGCATCGTTGCCTGCCCACGGTCATTCCTCGCGCCTCCAGTTCAGCGCGTCGCCCGCCGGGATCCGAGCCGGCGTCGCCGGCCGACTCGCCTTCGCGCCGTGTCCCCGAGCAGCTACAGCACCCGCATTACGCCGCGTACAGGCCCACAGGCTGCTCCTCGAGCCAGACGTGCCCACGTCCGCGCCGAGCAGGGCGACGACGCTCGAGCAGGCTGCGGCGGTGTGCTAGTAGGCTGTGGGCTGCGGTGCGCGCAGCAGGGAGGTGGCGCTCGAGCAGCACGACTGTGACATCCGGCCCAGTTTAAAATTTAGCACATAGTGGCCCATATGCAAGTTAATGAGATATTATGAAGAGTTTAGTCCCATATTGGTTGTTAAAAGAGGGATAGACCAATATATAAGGCTTTTAGAGTTCATCCCACCATCCTCGGGTTAATCCTTTTACGCGAAGCGAGAACGAAAGCGTAAGTGGGAGTGGGGATGGTGGTGCAAAGTGGTGTCGTTTGGACTCGGGACGTTCAAAGTGGTATGTCGACCGTGGGACGCGAGCCTAGTAGAAACCCGGTCGAGAAGTGGATCTAAAAGTTACTCTTGAACCTTGATATTTTCTTTTACTATAATGATTTGTAATGATCTTGGTGCTTTTTTAAAGTCATTGTTCTTCCACTCCTTGATTTGATATGCAATAATTTATTTAGTTATCCTTATAGGTCAATAGTATCGCAAGTTGAGTCAATGATTGCATTGCGCATCTTTATTGCTTGTTGAATTGTCATTATGCTTATGATTGTTTTGAATCTTTGTAATGATTGTAATGATCTTGTTGGGTGTTCCCACAATTTTATTTAGTTTATAGGCCTAAGGTATAAGGATTCGTGCAATAAATAGTTGGGTTCTAGTATTCTTCTGTTTTCTCTATCCTGTCTTTTCGGAGCAGCCTGCACTTTTTGGCTTATATCTCTAATCTTATATGACCAAAAATCACGAGAAAATTTTGGACAATATTAGACTTCAATATCTTTCTCTGAGCGCAAGAATCAGCTTGATAGCTATTTTGGTTATGGAGATACGAAAATCACAAGGCGATGTATTTGTGTTGTTTGGAACCTAAAACAGTTTCTGTTGTGTACTATTTTTGACTAAGTTAACTGCGGAATTTAGAAAAGGGTTCTATAAGAAAGTTGTGGAGAATTTGATAAGCTTTCCAACGGTATTTTCGAAAGTTAATTGCTGTTGTTGAGCCTCTTGATCGGAGCGTCCGGTCGCTTTCCGTCAGCGTCCGGTCCAGCGTCCGGTCACCTCTGTGAGCTCGTTTCTTTGCGATCTTGCGTCCGGCTTGGTTCCTATTTTCTTGCTTCGACTTTGCTTGATATCTTGAGCCTTCTCTTGTGCTTCTAAGGTCTTGCTTATGGTGTTGATCATCGGATCATTACGTTGCCTTCGTTCAAGTCACGTCTTGCACCATTTTAAACTACAAAACAATCACTTGCAAATCCATTAGTCTAATTTGGTTGTGTTGGTCATAAAACACAAAAATCCAAAGTAAATGGGTTTAGAGTCCATTTTCCTTACATCGACAATGGCCAAAATTCATAGAATATTGAGCCTGTTTGGTACAGTTTATAAGCTGTTTATAGCCAAAATAAACAAAAATCAACAGCCAAACGTCACATTTTTCAGCAGCTTATTCTGGCCACGCTTATTTCCCGTAACTCTCATTTGTACTAAAAAGCAGAAGCTAAATCAGACCAGTTTATTTTGACCGTCGCTTTTACTCTATTTGTGTAGTTTATTGAAGAAGCGCTCTTCAGATAAGCTGTACAAACAGACCGCAAAGCCGTCGGGTCGGTCAGACCCCTATGAAATAACAGCAGGCTACACAGGTCGGCCGCACAGCTGCATCAGCACCTGCCACTGGGGCGTGCCACACTGCCGTAGGGCACAGGGGCAAGGCGCATCGTGCAGCGCCACGGCCCGAAGGCTGAAGTGGCCTCAACTAGAAATCTAGAATTGTTATATTAAATTAAATGGAAGACTGATTTCACAGTCTGTGAACTAGCTATTTATAAGGCTTTTCACGTCAGTTTTTTTGCTGGCAAGGAAACTCTAAATGAAGATGCATCAAAATTATGTACTTTGTTTCTCAATTTTTATGCAGTTACATACTTAGGCATGGGATGCGCCTAAATTATGCTGTTATGTGTTAAATTTGTTTAATATTTCGATGGTCTCCTCTTTGGTGTTAATTTTTTTTGCTAGGGGTAAAGTGGTTATTTTACCCATCACTTAACACCGTCAATTCCTAGAAATGGACGGAAGGCCAAAGAAGGAAGAGATTTTTGTTTTAGGGCCTCACAGGTAAGTTAAAAAAAAAGAGGGCCACATAAGAAAGATGCATTTTTTGAAGGCCATACGAGTAAATATCTCTATTTTTTTGTTAAATCTATTTTAGAGAGTAGCTAAATCAGTAAGTTTAGCTATTTTTTTGGCTAATCTCTTGGAGATGCTCTAAAATCTACAATTTACTAAGGACTAAAAATCATTTTTTTCATAGGTGGGTTCTTATGTCAGCAGCCACTAAAAATAGGTGCATGTGCCAAACTTGAGGGGAGTAATTTAGACATTTTTCCTTAATTTTATCTTCCATTAACTTACCCAGTTTTGATAGCGTATCCCATCCATTCAACTGTTCAATCATTTTATTTGTAAGAAAATCTCGGCCCATAATAACGCGTGGGGTATTCTTAGTTTATAATAAAAGATGGTGCACCTTAAGGCGGTGATGGTATTGGTAGTGGGTCGTTTGGGACACGGTCAATTTACAATGGTACGTATAAGAAACAATATTTCATAGAAAAATACAATATCAGACGGCTACTGAATGCGCAGAGTGTTTTGTACAGGCTGTGTACACAATGTAGTACACCATATATAAACAATAATTGAGCCTTAGGGCGCAGTTGTGCTGAGTCCTCACTTGAACTGCAATTTGCTTGCGAATGTCAAGCCAAAGATCCAGCCAGCCGGCACCACATTAGTAAACACGAGTGTCTGACCATCTGTGATGGTGACCCTGAACGAGAGCCTTTTCCCACTGAGATACGCCATAGAGTGCCAGTTTGCGCCCCAGTTGCGTGCCATGGGCATCCAGTCCGTGGAATCGGAGGTCCTGACATCCATGGATTTGATGGAGCCAGCCCCTGCGACGTTGGTGACGAGCACGAGGTTGAAGTAGTCGTGGCCATTGATCATGAACCTGACTCCACCTCGCCGAGCGCATGGAACTCTGCATGCACACCAAGTTTCCATTTAGTATTAGAGATCGACCATCGAGTGCAAGACAATTCTCCTCGCTTAATAAATGAGTGATTAGATTAGAGCAAACTGAACATCCGCGTATATAATACTGACCTTTGGTAGATGACGGGGATGATTCCGGTGCTGACGTCGCTGCCAATCTTCTCCCACGCCGGCTGCGCCATGTCGAAGTGCGGGCGCTGCTGATTGCACCATCCCCCGTCGGGCAGCGCCGAGTTGGGCGGGCAGAAGTTGGTGGCGGTGACGGTGACCGTGACGCCGGGCTTGCACAACGTCGGGTCCGTCTTGCGGTCGCAGGCGATCTTGTAGCACTGGCCGCAGGACGCGCCGTCGTTGAAGAGCACCGTGCTCAGCGCCGCCGTGCGCGAGCCGTAGCCCTGCGAGTACAGGTTCCCGTACCCGCACGCACCGCCCATGGTCCCGGAGGCATCGGCTCCGCCGTAGAACGTCGCGTGCGCGCCCCTCTGCCACCCGGTCGTCGGCGGCGGTGCGTTGGCTTTGGCTGCCACGGCGGCCAACGCTGCCCAGCTGACTGTGAGCAGAAGCAGCAGGGCTGCCAAAACTGGAGCTGATGGAGCCATTCCAATCGATGGATGTGCCGATCAACTGCACGGAGTCAGCAACTACTCCAACAGTGTCTAGAGATGCAACAGCCAACAGAGGTGTCTGTGTTGTGTGTCCGGCCGTTGGAGTGTGTGGTAGATCACTTCAATTTTCCTTTGTTGATGTGATTGTCAGATAGATTGTGCGATGTCTATGTGCCTGTGCTGTGCATTATATATATCCTTTGATGTAGTACGTAATCGCTACTCAATTGGTGTCTCGAGGATTATTATTATTATATAAGCAGATATATGCCGTGGTATGGAGGAGGCGGCAGGCAGGGGAGGATGTAGGCGCTAGCTAGCGTGCACATGCGCACGGCCGCGCCGCCGCGCCATGGCCGCTTGACGGCGAAATCTGAAGAATAGAAAAGAAATGCAGGCGCAGACACGTTAGCGCCACACCTGCGTCCTCATCTCGCTACACTTGCCTTCTCGCAGCCAATCGTCGGCTCGTCTTCAGCTGTTGGAGGACGTAGTCGGTACTCCCTTGTCCAAGGAAGCATGAAGCCGGTCGAAGGAATGCCTGTACCTGGTCCGGCCGCCGCGGAATCAGAGAGTCAGAGTTGAGTTAACGTCAAGCCAGGATAACCGGATGTATGTTTATCACGGGAGCCTTGCGAAAGTAGCAGGAGCATGGGTACAAGGGTAGTTCCTTGGCTAAACTACGGATAGTTTCTATATCTATTAATTTATATAGACACTACATATAGAAATTATAGTCTTAATAGATAATTTCTGCAGAATAATTTTTTATCCAATCACATACATTCTCTACCAATCATATCTCTTCACGTCTTGATTCTTGTGTAGACATGGTTTCTAACTTAGATCCGGTTTGTATAATTTTTTCTCTCTCTTCAATAACTACATTACCATATCATTAAAACGCTTAGGTGACAGTATAATTAATATCCATAGAAACTATGATGGTTTCTGTATTGGGAGCGCCCTAAGGGTTTCACACAAGAAAAAAATATTTTTTAAAAAAACTCCAGAAAAAATAATTTAGTGGAGCAACGCAGCTTTATTGCGAGCAGGCTGATTTGAGTTTGAACAACAAGCTTCCCCTGTTGAGCACAGAAAACCCAATATATGCCCGAACCCTTAAAAAAAACACTAAGCCGGCTCAAGTACTTAAGTCTCTCATCAGCCCCAAAATTCCACGACGAAACTCGGGTTTTTACATAACTTACCACTTACAAAAAAAATGATATTTTTCTAAAATTACTTAGTACAGAAACAGATAAGCATACGTACACGTACCCTCACCCTTATGATTATGAACCGATATACATACCTTATTCCTATAAGCACCTTTAAAACACTATGCCAATAGATCTTGAAATTTATGAAGTCGTCACATGTGCCTCGCTATTGAGGAGCACATCACCCTACCACTGAAAAACACAAGTTAAACCTTAGAGTGAATCTTGAAAATGTGAGTTCCCGCATCAAGTTGAGGGTTTGAATTCGGATATGCAAATTTCACTACTAAAATCCCAATTATATTACACTCAGTTTGCAAAAGAAAACGAAATACTAAGAGTTGTCCAACCCACACTCCGTACCACACCCTAATGTGCAAACGAATTAGATACGGATGAATACCACTTATATTACATTTGTTTTTATATTTATATTTGGATTCGAATACGAATAGTATCAGCTATATCAAATAGGATACGAATGGATATCGACATCATAAATATGTGATTTGAATATTTGGATACCTATACGGTATTGGATGTTGAATATATAGACTCGAGATACGGACAAATCTACACTCCCCTAAACAGATTTAGACTCGGTCGAATAATATTTGTACCATTTGCACCATTTAAACCCCAAGGAGTACTTTTATCATATATCGTAGAACCCCTTTGATTTTGCTAATATTTTGTTGCCTGAGATTTAGCTTTGATATAATTGTCGTTGTTTCTCTATATGTGCAGCCGTCGATTAATTCAAGGTTATCCGAAACATGAACTTGATATTTTAGGTTCTCCCCTTTTTATGTGAATCCCGTCATTTCTTATCTTAAAACCAAAAAGTTCAAAAACTAGAATTACCCAACCCAAATTTTTCGAAAGATCGCCCTTGAGAGGGGGTGATTTGCTTTAATACATGTTCCTATATAAACTAGGTTTAATACAGCCGAAAACAGTGAGATAGGATTTGTATTGTGTGAATCGACGAGACTTTATTGCCTCAATATGGATTGTCAACATTTTTGTTAGCTCAAATGATAGAAAATAGACCAGTACTTGTAATTTATACAGCTAATTCTATCATCGCAGCCGTCCTAGCTCAGTGGTAGAGCGCGTGGCTTTTAACCACGTGGTCGTGGGTTCGATCCCCACGGACGGCGTTAATTTGGTCGATTTTTTTTCCATCTCCCTCAAAAGCGGACATATTTTGCAACAACACTTGTTCCTACACGCCTGAGACCTGAGTTACTGACTCCATCCAGTTAAAACTACTATCTTGTTAATTTTTATGGCTTTTTAACTTTAATAACCCATTGAATTCCTGTACAGTATTATGAAAGTTCATTCCATATTAATTTAAACTGTTTTGAAAGCCGTTGAGGCATTGACAATCGACATCCAGTTAAAAATACTGCTCAGGGGCTATTTGGATCAAAGAATTTTCATAGGAAAATCAAAGGAAACCAAAATGTAGGAAAGGGAGAAGAACGTGTTTGGAACAAAGGCCCCGCTTTTCGATTTTACGAATCTTGGCTGAAAAATACTGTTCTGACTAAATTGTTGTGAGAGAAAAATACTGTTCCAGCTAAAAAAACAAGCCGAATACGGGACAAGCCGAATATTCGGTAATCTTTCCTTTCCTCTATAACACTGTACCGTCTTCAGGATTTCACAGGCGTACTAGTTGCTTGTTGCTCAATGCTCCCAGCTCATAATGGCGTCAAGAGCCAAGTCAGCTACTCATGTGCTGTTTTTCCTTCGTTTCGATTTGCGGTGTTCCAAACACTCTTTCTTGTTATATTATATTCTTATGTTTTTATTTTTTCCTCTGTTTTTGCTAGAATGCACATATCAATTTCTTTTGTTTTTCCTGCTTCTCTGTTTTATATTTCTTTATTCCAAACAAGCCCTCAATATTGTTAATGTTTTATCGATTTATTATAATTATAACTTTAATAACTACTTTCTGCTTATAGCATCTAATAACAGTAAAATATTACGAAAGTCGAAGTTTCCAATTTAAACTCAGACAGACACCCGTGCCCGGACGCCCACACTACACTCTATTTTCCGCGCTCAGCCAAGACGCCTGAGCATGCATTTCGCGCGCCCACGCGGGGTCTGCGCTGCCCCGGACGACGCCCACGCCGCTAGACCGCACTCTGGGACCGCTCGTGCCCTCTCCCCTTCTCACGCGCATTGCAGCATATGCGACATCCGACCTACTTTTGCTATATCCAGATAAAACACTTGCAATATACTTCCGAAATAGCTGAAACACTTGCAATATATGTCTAAAACACTTGCAAAACACAAAAAAAACTTGAAAACACGTGTGTAGCCATTACAAACATATGCAAACATCAAGATCAAACACTTGCAACATATGTATAAAAACACCTGAAACACTTGCATATATATATATATATATATATGAGTTTTGATACTTTGTATATATAAATATATATACATATATATGATATATTGACTCTAGTGATATGCATTTTAGTGTGATATATTGTATATATATAGGGTCCAGTTATATGAATTTTGATATATAGGAATTTTGATATATAGACTTTAGTGATTTGCATTTTGGTGTGTGTGTGTGTGTGTGTGAATATATGAATTTTGGTGTATGAATTCATATATTGACTACAGTGATATGAATTTTTATATATTAACTTTAGCGAGAAGAGATGGCGGGATGTCTCCCTGAACCGATTGTCCCGAGTTGGGGCTATTGTATTGCTTTGGGATTCGAACCAAGGTTGACGGCTGTATCGTTCAATCATCCTAGCATAGTAAGCAACGATATATATTTTAATATATTAATATATTTTAAATATGCTTGTACACAATATTTTTTTTATATATATATATATATATATGTGTTTTTAATGGACCGTAGGTAATTGACCCAATCATTTGGCTTGAAGAGACACTTTCATATTTCGGGGTTGAGGGAGTGGATGTTGAGAGATTTGATGTAGATAATGGTCGATCGGTCCAATCTCAAATTGGCTTTTTCATCGCCGCTAGGAGGGGTAGAGGTGTTGTACAAATCTCAGAGGTGGGAGTAAAGGCACCTGAGAAGAAAATTGCAATTAAATATGCTGTCAAATCATGTTTGACTAAGCTTGCGAATATTAGGTACACCCTGCCTACACTATCCTCCATGACGATACAAGCAATAGATGCGGGCTCGTATCATAATGTTGCGGGCTTTTGTGCAAGGATTGCTCGAACCAACCGAAATGATGTGGTAAAGTCGAAGTCGAACTCATAGCTTATATTCAGATTTGTTGTTATTCGAAAGCTTTGTTCTCATATCCATTTTTTGTGCCAACAATTATAGGTTGAGGACTATGACTTAACCAATGTAGGTTGTACCTTTGAAGCCATTTTAAACCAGACAATGTATGCATTGGGTTTTGATTGAAATATATGCTGATGAATGGCCAACACTAACTACTGAAGGATTTCAGGAAAAGCTGAATGGCCAACACTAACCCACCGACTTCTCAACCACCGCTTACCGTCGTTAATATTTGAAGCAAGAGAGAGTGCACTATCTAATGCGTTGCTCTACGTCAATAATATTTGTGGATACAAAATCGGTGACCTACATTTCACCGAGTACGTAATACGACGTAGTCAAACTTGGCAGTGATCTACTTGCGCTTGCATGAACTTGGTGTGTAATTGAACTTTGGGGTTGGACATCTAGTTTATTGTAATGACTTTTTTAAATTATTATGGTTTGTATGAACTTGATGAATGGGGATGATCATTATAATATATAAGCTCTTAATTAGTTCCATTCTTATTTATGGATGACGTACAATAGTATAGCATATAACACATGTACGAAAACTATTTCAAAGGAAAACAAATTAAATGGAAAGAAACCGTAAAAGAAAAGAAAAGGAAAGGAAAACAGAAAGGGGATATTTAGTCCCGGTTGGATATACCAATCGGGACTGGAGGTGGTCTTCCTTGGGCTCGGCCTGGAACCCCCTTTAGTCCCGGTTGGTATAAGTAACCGGGACTAAAAGACCCCCATTCAATCTTGGCTGGACAGCCCGGGACTAAAGGGCAGACCTTTAGTCCCAGATTGGCAGTCTTGGTTGGGAAACCGGGACTAGAGGGGTTTTCCCAACCAGGACTGCAACCTAGTCCTGCACTAGTGTATTCACATCATCTCCCACAAATAGCCATGTCAAATCACGAACTTCCAACCTCTTAATACAAGCTATCCATATCATCTCCACTTAATTTCATTCCAAATTCTTGCCAATCACCGCAACAATGCGCAGGTTATCTTCTTGTTTGTTATTACGGTTGTACATATCATTATTACTCCTTGTCAATATGTTTTTTGTGTTGTTGATAGCTAACTATGAATAGTTAACATTTATACTATTGTTTGAATACTATATCGACTATCTTTTCTTACCAATAAAAACTTCTATAGGACATTGTCAATTCATGAGACTAATATTGGCCCCATCTTCTGGCAATCAGCACGTAGAACCACTTTACGTGAACTAGTATCTTGGCCCTATCTTTTGGCAATAATTAATGTAGAACTAACTTGTACGTGAACTACTATGATGAGGTACGATTGCAAAAAAAAAAATGTAGCGAAGGTTTGTTTGTTTCAGCTTCGGATAGTGAAAAGCTCATGTAAACTGTATAAATAAATTGTGAAAAGTTTCATCGTTTGGATTGCTGTCGTGAGAATCTAAGTGTTGTTTAGCAACATAGATTGCGGTAGGGTGCATTTCATTTCGTTTTCCTTTTCCTTTTGACGGAATATTGTGGTGGGACCGGCCTTGGCGGTACTTCAGTGTTAAAGGTGGCTAATTTATCTTAAACTCCGATAATAGGTAATTTGGTCATCTGGTGAAAGTTGGATTATTTTTTTTCGTGAACACGTCCGTTGATGCGTTTTTCATTATAAGTTGAGAAGTCATTTACAGCGGTAACCGTAATGCTAACGCGAGTAGTGTAGCATTGAGGTGCCCGTGAACGCTACGCTTGACAAGCCGAGCTAAGAGCTGAATTACAGATAAGGCTACATTGGTACTGACGGCGTGTTTAGTTCCACCCCAATTTCCAAAAAGTTGCTACAGTACCTGTCACATCGAATGTTTGTGGCTCGTGCATGGAGCATTAAATGTAGACGAAAAGATAAACTAATTGCACAGTTTGGTGGGAAATTACGAGACGAACGTTTTAAGCCTAATTAGTCCATGTTTGAACACTATTTGTCAAATAAAAACGAACATGCTCCAGTAGCTCCAAAATCCAAATTCCTACAACTAAACAAGGGCTGATTGTGCTACCAAGGAAGCTGTTGTGGCTATAGTAGGCCAGCCGTTGTCTCCTGGAGACATATACCACCGACGCTCCCTCCCGAAGGATGAGCTCCTTGACGATGCTACGCCCTCGCGCGGCTGTTAGGGCCGCGCACGTTCCTTACAGGTATATGTGTACTCATGGAAACAAGATGGTAAGGTGCGGCTGTCAAGGCCGCGCACGTTCCATACAAGTATATGTGTACTCATGGAAACAAGATGGTAAGCGCGGACGTGCGAGGCGCACAGTTGCTGTGACACATTCGTTCTCCTGTCGCGCCTGGCACGATCAGGGAACAGCTCGTGCAAAGCTTCACGCTTGGAGGTCGACAGCGGTGATCTGCGAAGCGTGCCGCTGCACCCGTCGGTCGGTCTGGCACGGACGACGCCTCTGTTCCCCATTTTTTGAGCATCACCTTCTTAGCCTGGATGTCCGGCTTCCCGTCGCGCGGCTTATGAACTAGCCTGGCACACCGCCTCGGGATGAGGTCCACATTCGTCGGCTTAGAGATCCTGAGCCGAGGGGGGAGGTGATGAGAGCGGTCCACCGGTAGTTTAAGCGAATTGATGAAGCTAAGGACCCGTTCGCGTGCTCTTAAACCCGGTTTGATCCGCTTATTTTTTTATTCGGAACAGTGTTTTTCTCTCACAAATTCCTCCAGCATTCCTCCAAACCATCCAGATTCCTCCAGAATTCAGACAAGCGAACAGGCCTTAACTCTTCATTTCTTCTTCGATTGTAAAATGATAGGCCCTAAGTTTCCACAAATTTTTACAGCAAGTATCCACACCTCCTAATACATATAAGGCATGTTTGGATCCACCACCTAAACTTTAGCTGGCTAAATTTAGCTGCTAGGAATCGAAACGGTCCAGCTAAAAGACCATCTAAATTTAGCTAGAGGCCAAAATATACACAATCCATTTAGCTGTTTTAGCCCAACTAATGACAGCTAAAAGTGGCTAAAGACCAAATTGCCCTCGCATATTTTTTCGCATCCGCGCGCTCAGTCCAGCCGCACAGGATCCTCCTCCACCGTGCTCGCTGGCCGCGCCCACCATGGCCACGACCTCCTCCTCCTGTGGGGTCAGGACTCGGGAGGAGGAAGCAGATCCGCGAGAATTGCGCCCGAGCTTCGTGGCGGGGCAGACATGCCCAGTAGAATGGCGGGCGGAGTTGCTCATCCGGATGATCGACGAGAAGGAGGCCGAGATCACCTTTGCGCTACACTTTGGGCTAGGCACAACGGGTATGGAGGGAGGAAGCAGAAAGGGGCAATAGAGTCAATATTCACCCATTAGCCAGAGGATCCAAACAACCCCTAGGGTGGATCCAAACATAGCCTGAATATGCCTTCCTTTGGAAATAGTGATCATGCATTTTCATATTATTTTGGTAACTTTTGCCTAAACCTAGCTAGAGGCAGAGAAACGCCCATCAAAGTTCTAAACTGAGTTGAAAATTAAGGAAAACTGTAAGTTATATGAACTTATTTTGAATTTGGTTTTTGCAGGTGAAGAAGAAGAAGAAGAAGAATATTTCGAGAACTACCAGTGAGTTAAAAGTGGTAAATAGACGAACATAAAGATTCTCCAATTGGTTGCTTGATAAAGCGGCAACAAAGATTGAAAGAAACAAAACAAGTACGTATTGGCTGATCGGTAAGGGCAGCCCAATAAAGTATTAATCGTAGTTTCTATCTATCTTAATTAGGTTAACATCTCACCATTTTGCTGATGTGGCAGTTGTATTAATGAAGAGAGAGGGGAAAAATTCTATGAAAACTGTATTAATAGTTGCGCCATGCATACATGCGTGGATGCATGACATGTGTTGGTCTTTATGGTGCATGCGGGCATGCGGTAAATGCGTGAACAAGCCTGGCTGGAGCCAAGTCTATTTTTAGCAGAGGACCTCTCCTTGACTAGCGTTGAATCATTGAAGTCCGACACGTGTCAGACATCTACACCGTATATGCATGGCGTAGCTATGGATATAGTATGCACAATTTTTTTTTTTTTTTGCAGAGAGAGGGTAGGAAATAGAGAAACGGTTTCTACTTCAACGAACGAAGTCCTCGCTAGGATGGAGACACAAAGAAACGGGGCAAACCGTGTTGGAGAAACGCTGGTAGTTTCTACCGGCCTCCCTCCGGATTCCTTGCGTCGCCGCCGAAGCGCTCGTCCGCCTGCGCGCTCCCGCCCGCACCACAGATCTCCTTCCCGCGCCTGCAGATGTCCTTCCTAAATTCTCCGTCTCTAAGCCCCTGTTCGCCGGAGTCAGTAGAGGTGCGCCCCAAATTTCCTAAATCTAGCTTTCTCTAATTCATCGCAAATCTTTGATCGAGTTCTAGGCAAGGCACTGGTGCTCCCGCCGCCCTTGCAGCTGCAGCATCTTCTTCGGTCGCTGGTGCTCCCGCCGTCCTTGCTGCTACAGCGTCTCCTTCGGTCGCCAGTGCTGCCGCCGTCATTGCTGCTGCAGCATCTGCTCCACCTGCCGAAATATAATCAATATTATTTGCACTAGTAAATAATACTCTACTAGTTTTGTGTATAGTCTGTCAGTTGCATCTGAAAACAACAGTCTGACGAAGAATAGTTTGGTTTGTTAATCGATGTTCAGCAACTACCTTATGGTTTAGCATAGAACTGTCCATAGTTGCTTGCTGTGTCTTTAGGGAGATGTTCTTAGCGACTGTGCATATTTCTGGATAATTATGCATAGCTGTGTTTGATGCAGAAAGTGCCGATTGTGCATATGAGTCTATATGGTTGCTGGCCACAGGTGATCTACGGGGCTGTTTGGTTGTGGGCCAGCTTTTACCACGTCTCCTGCGGCGGCGCCAATCATGGCGGCTAAACTCATCGTCACAGAGTGTGGTGAGAATTGTGAGTACCGGTGCGGTGGCCGCCAAACTCTATGCTTAACCAAACGCTGCAGAAATAAATGATGGCGGGACACAGCATGGCGTGGCTCCGAACCAAACAACCCCTACTTCTTTTTTGTGTTGCATTTAACCTCGTCCCAGCTGCACCGGATCGATCACATCACCCGCCCCCGGTGTCCGCCATCACCCGCGAGCTGTCAGCCTCCGGTGCACACGCGTACTACGCGCGGCCGGCCTGAGGCGGCCCCAAGACGACGACGGCGATCCATACGATACCGGGTGTCGCCGCGGCGTTGGACAGGTCGCATCTCGACGTGAAACCTCAGGAGTTTCGTCATGTCCGCGTCAGTCACTGTGCCTGCTGACAGTGGCCAATCTGGGTTTTATCAAAGGTCATGCCGCCTAAAAATTTTCTATAGGATTAGGTAAATCCATTTCAGCAATTCGGTAATAATTATAAAATTAACAATATGATTCGATATATATGGACTAAATAATATAATAAGGCTTCAATTCATGGATTATGTTCAAACCATCCCCTAAGTATAGTATAAATAGTTCAAAAGCCATATCGATAATTCATCAGGTAGGTATTGTAAGTCTTCGGTTCTCTTTTATGCCTTATTTCAATTATCGATATGGCTTTTGAACTATTTATACTATACTTAGGGGATGGTTTGAACTTAATCCATGAATTGAAGCCTTGTTATGTTATTTAGTCCATATATACCGAATCATGTTGTCAATTTTATAATTATTACCGAATTGCTGAAATAGATTTACCGAATTGTATAGAAAATTTTTGGACGGCATACCCTTAGACAAAATTCTAGATTCGCCACTGCCGTCATGCACCTGCGAGTTGCAATGCTGCATGCTCATCCAACTAAAGTGCGAAGTATAATGCAGATTCGATTTGTACAATTATAAAAGTTAAAAGATCATGAGACAGAGCCATTTCAGGTGGAAGGACATAACATAAGTATGCAAAAGACTGAAAAGAGAAGCAGAGCTGGCCACTAATTTCTCAAAAATTTCCAAAGAATCTGCCCAAAATTTCTCCTTATAGGCCGGAGCTGTTCCCTTTGTGTTTACGCAAACTTTGTACTCTAATATAAACTCATAAAAACATATATCTTTGACAAAACCAATTACTACGTCTCAGTTCTAAGCCCTTGCACCATTCAAAGGTAGTTTTGATCTGACATTGGACTATGTGCATAGTGGTTGTGGCACATCGATTTTATCATATTTGGGGTCCACTTATTGGTTTTGGGAAGCGAGAGAGCACTCATTGAACTCAAATTGGTAGACCTCGTCAGCACCTCCACCGTCCCTCAGCCGGTACATCTTAGATTAAGGATAGTAGAGCCAAATACTTGGCTATAAGTCAAGTTATAAGAGCCAAGTCATCCAAATGCTTGGCTATAAGTTTTTTATAAGTCAATATTTTTTACGAGAATTTACAACTATGTCCTCCATGTGTACATAGTGGACAGAATATTTAATAATATTCTGTCCACTATGTACACATGGTAAATGTTCAGAATATTTAATAATATTCTATCCACTATGTACACATAGAGGACATAGTTGTAAATTCTCGTAAAAAATATTATTAGTACAGAATATTTCGCTGTTGCAGATTCTCGTAAATATTATTAGTGAAAATTGTTGTAAATGTTTCTTTGTGCCAATTGTGGTAAATTTTCTTGATATGAATTGCTGTAATCATAGTGGAAAATTTTTAATTACTATGGTATATACTATGTGTACATAAGAATCTATCGACGGTGTTGGGATAATTTGTACTGTATGACCAGTAAATGTTCAGTGTGATCATAAAGTTGTTGTCTGTGAAATAGGAACCCTTGTTACCTGAAGCAATGGTGCCAAACGATGAGTTGCGTTTCAACAATAGTGATGAAGCTAAGGAGTTTTACTACAAATATGTGAGCAAAGCAGGATTCGACGTTCGCATAACCAAGAGCCATAAAACTGTTATTGAGTTGAACTGCAATAAACAAGGGCACTGGGATTTCTACGAGCCCGGGGAGGACAGAGTCAGAGAGAAAATGTCAATGAGGTGTGGATGCATGGCATTTGTGAAGGTTAAATGGAACATTAAGAAGGGGTATTGGTTTTTTGAGAGGATATGGTTGGAACACTCTCACCCCCTGCATCCGTCGCCAAGCTTGACACAATACATGAAGGCGCACAAGGAGAGGGACCCAACGATCATGGGGATTGTAGATCAGATGCAGAGGTGTGATGTACCACTCAATGCAACCGTTAATGTGTTGTCACACATATATGGTGGTCGGCAAAACTTCACATTCACAGATATGGACTTGAAAAATAGGTAATGTAGATATTACAATACTTTCACAGCATCTCATCTCATTTGGTAATTTATATATTTAAATGGATTTGTTTGATGTTGTGAATTCAGGATAGCTGCAGCTGCCAAGGCGGAGAGGGAAAACGATATTCCCAAGCTGCTAGAGTTCTTTTAAGAGATGAAGGCTCAGAATGAATATTTCTACTATGAGGTGCAGGTGGACAATGAAAACATTGTAAAGAATGTTTTTTGGAGTCATGCAAGCCAGCGAGCAGAGTATAGAGATTTTGGAGATGTTGTCACATTTGACACCACATACAAAACTAATATGTATAACATGCCTGTGGCTATGTTTGTCGGTTCAAACCATCACCTACAAAATGTCGTGTTTGGGCAGGCACTTTTGCAGGATGAGCAAGCTGACACGTTTGAGTGGTTGTTTAAATCATTCCAAAAGTGCATGACTGGGAGTCGTGATCCAAGATGTATACTCACAGGTTAGAAAACAAAAATTTCTGAAATATTTCTCAAAAATAGGATACAAAATTCTAGTAAATGTTTGTTATTGCAATTTCTCGTAAATGTTTATTGGTTCCAAATTATCGTAAATATTTCTTAGTGCAAATTATCGTAAATATGTCTTGGTGCTAATTCTCGTAAATACTTCTTAGTGTAAATTCTCGTAAATATGTCTTAAAAATATTTTGACTTCTTGTAAATTCTCATGATTATATCTCGTAGATGTATGTTATGATTTTTAACTTCATGTTGTGTGGTACAGATCAGGATCCGGCCATGGCTTTAGCCATCAGTAGGGTGTTTAAAAAAACTCAACACATGTTGTGTCGTTGGCACATGCTGAATAAGTATCGAAACGAGCTGAAGAAACTATACAAGTTGCATGAGGGTCTCAAGATAAAATTTCTCACTGTCATAAATCACCCGCTTACACCTGTAGAGTTTGAGGCAGCATGGAATGCGTTGGTGGATGAATATGGTATACGTGAAGATGAAGCTATTCAGGGTCTTTGGCAGAATAGGCACTTATGGGTTGCGGCTTATCTAAAACCTTTGTATTGTGGGAGGATGACTTCTACACAAAGAAGTGAAAGTGTGAATAAGATGCTCAAGAGTAGGCATTTCACAGGTCATATGACATGCATAAGCAAATTTGCACGCAAGATGCTTGAGTTCATTCAGCACACCAATCACACGGCGGCAGGAGAAACACATTGGTCACAGGTAAGATCATAAGCAGTTGTTGAAACTGAATTAGTATCAACTTGTATGTATATAAATACTGTCTAAATACGATAAAGCTTTACCTGTTGCTTATGTTGACTAAATGTTTGGTGTGTTTGTATATGAAATAGGCTGATAATTTCCGTGTGACCTTGCAACGCTTTGATGGCCATTTGAGCAGGGTGTACACAAGGGTCTGTGTACAAAAGTACTGAGGATACTTATTTATATAGTACCGCATTTCGTATTGATCTGATGTGGACAACATTGATAGTTACTGGTGACCCACACGAATCGAGTCTTGGAAATATGCATGGTTTCAACATTCTTTCAAAGTGGAGGCAAATGTGAGAGAAGGTAAATACACATGCGAGTGCAAGACATGGGAGCATACCGGTAAGATAGTGTTTTAGTAAAGTAAGGCTAGTATATTTTCATCATTATATTGTAATGGTAATCGTATTAATTATATGTACAAAATTGATCATTTCAAGGTTGTTCTGTGCTCATCTTATTAAAGCTTTCACATACCTGCAAATTGAAAATATACCTTCAGAATATATAAAGAAGAGGTACACCAGGGATCCTAGGATGATGGTAACTTGGGACAGGAATGACATTGTGAATTTGGGAGAAGACTGTGAATATGAACGGTATAATACCAAGAAGCTAGTTGAAGTTGCAATGATGGCGGTAAGGGCACTCCGCAAAACAAAAATTGGAGTTCAGAGAGGGTGTGAAGATTTCATGGCATTAGCTGAGTGGGGTGAATCAGTTGCTAGAGATACTGGAGCAACATTGATTGGGGACAATGGAAATGAAGGAGTTGCGGCAAATATAGTAAGAGAAGAACATCAAGCTCCTACATTTGGGGAAGGAGAGGAAACTGAAACTGGTTTGGATCCCCGGTCACCTTCAAATATAAACCATGAACTGATATCAGAGTGTGCACCGAGGGAGGCAATGACAAAGGGTAGGAAGCGCGGAGGGAAAAGGCCCGAAAGAGATGAGACCTGTAACAAGAAGTCAGGGGGCACCCGCATTTGTTCCCATTGTGGATTGAAGGGCCATTATATTACGGGATGTCCTACAAACCCAGATAATGCTCCGAAGAAAAGAGGATGCAGTGGTAGTTTCCGTGGTAAAATGGGACGGAAGAGAGGGAGGCCACCCACAAAAAGGCAATTGGAGGATGAGTTTGATGATGTCGCATGAAATGGGTGGACTGGTGCACAAACCCAGAAAAAATTTTGTTTAAAATGTCGTTACTAGTAATGATGTATGAATAATTAAGTACTATGAAAAGTGGTAATAATATATAAGTATTGTGTGGTTAAGTTTGGGGTACGTGTTCTCTGTGAAATTGTATCTGAATTTATCTTTGAAAATATTTAGAACGTGGTAACATATTTGAATAAAGCACGTACCAATTGACAAGTTGGATATTGAAACAGTAACTAGGACCATTTTGATTGATGATTATAAGTATTTACTATATTACTGATGAGACATTGGTAAACGTTACAACATGACATCAGTATGACTCAATAATTATGCGAATTTTGTATTTTGACTACTACGAACACACGGATTTACGAGAATATTTTAATAATATCAAGGAACCACACACGGATGAGGTTGGATATCAGAGGATAACATGGTAGAATTGGACTATGACTATCTTCAGGAACTTGTATAGGGAATATTTTTGAGAATTTTGTATAATGCATACTGCTCCGGCCATAACTCACAATAATATTTACGAATTCGGTGGTATGAAGATATGGATTTACGAGAATAGTTTAACAATTGGTAAACCACAAAATTGACAAAGTTGCATATCCAAATAAAACTAGTAGATTTCAACACAAAGTGACCATAGTATAGGTTCGGAGTACAGATAAATATGTCACACAATGAATCCCGTATAAGAAGTGAAACTACGAAAACAAGGTCTCAAATTTGATTTTGGTAAATTGGCTCGTCGATGACCAACAGTAGCGGTGAAGTAAAAACACACTATTTGAGGCATCCATATTTATTCTGGCATTCCAAAGGAGAATGGTCCCAACATGATGTTCATCGACGTGGCTTGAGTGCTTCTAGTCCAGCAGGAAGCTTGTCAATAGTGTTGATTTGGTGATAGATGGCGTAGTAGAGAAGCTGATCTCTAAACATTGCCGCATTTTCCTGGTTTTGCAGTTAAAGGAGATCAGCAACATTGCAACACAGAGGCAGCGTTTTGGATGACAAAGGAAGTACAATGTTAGGACGTACCGTGAGGATTGGAAGATGGAAAGATTCACCATTCCATAACTCCATGAATTTGATGGCAAAGTATCCACTGTCGGTGGCATTGCGCTGCAGCGGGACAGGTAGGATGGGTCGCCTGAATCGAGTAAATGACTTAAACTTACCATCTGTGGCCTCCTGGAACAGAAGATTGAGCCTTGGAATAATTCTGTTTCCCACGACTTCATGGTAAAGCCTATGGTCATCAGGACTAGAATCGAGTATATATATTCGGTCATGTATAAGGTTGATGCAGTAAACAGTATAGTGGTCCTCCTCCATAATCGGCAAAAAGAACTGCCAATTCCCAAAATGATATTAGTAAGGAAACTGTAATTAATATACATTTCATGGAATGAGAAGTAATACTTACTAGCTTAACATTAGTTGTGTCAACAGCAGCAATGTCACTCTCTAGAATTTCAAGGGCATTATGAAACTGCCACTCTTCGAATTCCTCCTCATCCTCCATATTGACGTATTCCTAGAAAGACAGTTGAGACATATTAGTAAGAAGTTGAAATTTTGTTGGCACGGTTGTTATGGTGTTCTTTGTGTGGACTCACCCCAATCCGGTGGGATAGGAACACCCTGTAGCCACCACCATCAGGCATGCGGACTGATTCGTCATGGCTCAAGCATTGAACAAGGTAGGACATAAATTTGCTCGAAAGCTCCTGATCATCAGGGAAGGAATCTAATATTTCATTGCCAGTGAATTCTATGAACCCTATGCTAATGAAAACCTGACTGGTATGGGAAAAAGGTAGTCGTCAGTAACTTGTAGGATGATACAAAATTTGAGAAGGGGTCGTAAGCCGTACTTTAAACTCTTGAGACTAGGGAGAAACTTCTTCCTCACAGCTAGTGCCTTTGACATTGGTACTCGTGTTCGCATTGGGTCACCTTTGAATGGCGACACGTACTTGGATGGGCGTCTTGTAAGGTGTTGTGGTTTTGGATAAACAGCAGCAGGTAGGAGGGGCTCATCATCAATGGTGCTATCAGGTCGTAGAACCTGTGCTCATCCCCAAACAGTAAAATTGTAGTAAGCAGCTTGATAAAAATACAATAAATGGGGAATGAACATGTGGAAGGCACCTCATTAGGAAGCTGATGTTGTGTCTATGTAAGCACAGCAGACTCTGATGTCACCGTGTCGGTTGTTGTAGTTTGTGGGTGGGCAGCAGGTAGGAGGGGTTCATCGTCAATGGTGGGATCAGTTCGTAGAATCTGTGCTCATCCCCAAATAGTAAAATTGTAGTAAGCAGCTTGATAAAATTACAATAAAGGGGGGAATGAACGTGTGGAAGGCACCTCATCAGGAAGCTGATGTTGGGTCTGAGTAAGCACAACAGCCTCTGATGTCATCGTGTCAGTTGTTGTAGTTTGTGGGTGGGCAGTAGGTATAACAGATGCACTAATGAGGTCAACTAGAGAATCCAGGGATGAGGTTCCTCCATGAACATTGACGTTGGGGCCTGCAGCTGATATAAGTCAGTATTATGATATTTGATCAAACAAATTTAAGAACACACATACTGCCAATCTGTGATGCTTGTCCAGTGCCTCCTTGGTCCGTCGCCTGATCCAGAATTGGAGGAACAACATCACCAATTGTCACATCCGTGTGAACCTGCATATATAAAAATCACATGTTTATTGACTGACTAAGAAAGTTGTATAGTAAATAGTATAGCTATATACTGCAATCTTAATGTGATTGGACATATGGTAACTAGAGATCAAACCGGTGAGTGTTCATGATCCAATTCCTGTTCTGACTCGGCATTCGCTGTGGCATCAGTGGGATGTGGTGCCGCTGCCTTTGTGGGACTGTTCTGTTGCAGTGGCACATGTGCCTCCCGGTGTATGTGTTGGTTAGTGACAAATCCTGAAACAAAAAAATGTAAAATAGTGGAGACATAACTGCAGTTGCATGTTTCATGAGGATCTGCAACAGGCATTTACCAATACAATTAGCAACAGACAGCTGATTTCGCCCTCCTTCAGACTGATTTGGCACCTCGGTTACATGTTCAGTCTGTACGCTATATCCGTTATGGATATCATGCATGTCAAGATCGTTGGCATCGGCTTCATACATGAAAAAATAAATAGGGTCAGATTAACTATTTTTTTTAACAAAAGAGTGAGTAGTGGGTAGATCTGTGGACCTGCACTAGGAGCAGTTGGTTGAGCCTGGTGATCTATGCTGTTATTCTCACAACTCTGGTTCTCCAAAATTGACCGCACCTTTGCAACGAGCTGGTCATGTGAAGCTTGTAGCATTAGTTGTCCCTTGTTTAAAAAAGTTGTTGCCTTTTTCGATTTGATATCAAATTGTGCCAAAGCTTGCACTAACAGCTTCCTCTTTAGCTTAGCAACCGTCACATTTACTACTCCACCTAGTTCTGAAAGAATGGTAGGGAACTGTATATTAGTCACAGGTTGTATGTTTGCTGGCTTTTCTGGAATAGAATGATGAGGCATGTAGTAAACCGTATCATTGATGTCCCTAAGCTGCACACACAAAATGGAAATAGGTAAGTGGCAGTAAATAGGCATTGACACAGAGGACTGCGTTTAAAAATGGGGGCCAATAGTTACTGTGTCTCACCGGTAATCGCCCAAATGTGACCTTTCCTTGGTCGTCCTTTGTCTTGTCAGCAGCAATTATTTTCTTGATCAAATCTTGATTAAAGTAGTTGGCACGGGGAATATCCTTGTGATTGATCTGGTGGTTGCAGCGTAAGTTATCCAAATAAACTATCTACACCGAGAAAAATGGAAATATGGGAGAATAAGTTTACTATAATACATGTGGGTACCTAATCAGCTATCATAATATTTGAAGGCATATTATGTATGATAAATGGGAAACTGACCAACAGAAAAATCGCGCATCCTGTAATTGAAGGCGAAACTTTTGTTGTTCTATCAAGTCGCCACGTGCGTGCAGCATCTCGGATTTCATCAGTAACAGCCTTGCACCAGTTCATAGTGGGTAGTCGAGACAAATTCCTAGCCAAATAAACATCTTTCGCCCTGATGTTGTTGTCCGATGAAGGAAACAACAGCTTGTTAGAAGCAATCATGAAGAAAATTTTAATGCACATGTCATCGTCAAGCATCCTAGAGTCTAACTCAATGTCGGCCTCCCAGATCTCTTGCAGATACTTGGTGTGCACACCCTCATCTTCTTGTAAACCAATAAAATCCTTGAAAGCAGACAGGGCCTTGCATGCTTCCTAGTTTGTGTGCAGAGATAATTCTTCGCCACTGTCTGGAATGCCAAACGCTTGCTTAACAGCAAAAGGGTTGATATGTATAACCCTATCTTTACCAAGAACCAATACCATAGTATCAGGGTCTAGCCTGTCATACAAATACTTCAACATTTCTCTGCTAACTAGCTTGTCTGTTCAGATCTGGAGGAGGCCACCAAAATTCATATTATTGATTCTGGTACGCTGGCTCATGGTGAGGAGATCAATAAATGAGTTGAAAATTGAAGGTGCACATCGAACAGTTGGTGCATGCAGGTATTTGGTAACCTTTTGCTGTTTAGGCTGTAGAAAGGAGACATAGGACTTGTGTAATTGTTCAAAATAAGTGTTTATTAATAAGAAAGAGTGAAAAGCAGGAAACATTAAGGTAAGAATGTAATGGGAAACTGTTTGGAAAAAAGTACATCCATATGAACAAAATGGCAAAAAATATAGTACACAGAACAAACAAAAATTAACAATTTAGTCACAACAGTATACCTTCATAGGTGGTTCCGTGCGAGGGGCATTTTTCTTCTGCAGTTTTCCATCTCTGCGTGCATTGACAACAACATTTGTAGTACGGCGTTGATTATTGTTCGTTACCGGGTGCCTGGTTGGGGGTTGCATGAAGTCGTCATCATCATCGTCCTCCTCTGAACGAGGGTGTGCCGATGGTCCTGGACAATGTGGTGGCTGCTGATGAACTGGTTGAGGTGGTAGTGTCTGAGATACACCAGTGACGTCACTTATATCAATGTTGAAATCCTCCTGTGTGGTGTGCAGGGTGAATGATTTCAATCTCCCCTGAACAAGTTTAGGAGGCCTCATTTCCTATGAAAGAATCAACAGTAAGCCATGTGGTAAGCATATTTACGACAATAGTATGAATACGTTGCAGTAAGAAATATTTACGAGAATTTGTACCAAGAATTTTTTGCAAGTTTTTGCACTAAGAATATTTACGAGAACTTACAGTAATATTTACGATAAATATTTTGCACTGAGAATAGTTACGAGAACTTACAGTATTTTTACGAGACATGTGGACAGTGAATATAGGTACTAAAATTGACGGTAAAATTTAGTTAGAATGATCAAATTTACCATAAACAGTAATATCAATTACTACTTAAACTAGCTAGAATGATCCGCACAATTTCGGTTGAAAGCAGGAACATCAATTACTAAGTAAAATCACAAGAATCATGTAAACTTATGCAGCTCGGTTTGAGATGCCTACTCAAACCAACAATGTGCATTGGTAAACAGGGACTGCGAAGGCAAACAGAAAAGGAAAATAAACAATTGTTCACGGAAACAAAAGTTGCAGTGGGCATCAGTGAACCAAGTATATACATAGTAAAATTGACACATGGATAAGATAAATCACCTCCGTATCCTCTCTGCTAGCCTGATGTGGATCTGCAGAGTAGACACGAGCAGGCAGCTTCCCAGCAAACAGCAGAGAAACGAGCAGGCAGCTTCCTGGCGTGGATGTCTGGGGCCTCTGCAGCAGCCACTTCCGGTGGAGGATTGGGCCTCCCCAGCAGCCAAGAAGAGCAGTGGACTGCGCTAATCAGGATGCCGTGATAGGGGGCTGGTGTATAGAGGGAGCTGCAACGAAATTTGGGGGATCTTCCTTCGTTTCTGGATCAATCCGGCTATGATACGGAGAAGCAGCCGAATCATATTCTTGCGCGGTGATCTCGGATTGTAGCAGGATGAAGGGCGTCAGCAAATCCAATGAGGGTCTTCAATGGCAAGCAGGTGCGGGGGCGAGGGAAAGGGTGGCAGGAGCGGGGGGCGAGACGCGGGTGCGGGGGAAGAGGCGCGAGGCGCGACGAAGAGGGCAGCGTCGGCGGGGCACCAGTTGAGCGGCAAAGGGGCGAGGGGAAGGCGGCAGGAGCGGGAAGTAGACGCATTTGGCGGTGAATGAGGATTCATTAAGGAGGGGAGCGGTGAATGAGGATAAGGAGGGGAGCGGTGAATGAGGATCGAGATCGCTGGGACACCATGTGGTCGGACCGGATCAGTCCGACGCGACACAGCGACCCGGCTACAAAATACCATATTCTATAGCCAGCTACAGAGAAACATATATATATATATATATATATACACACCATCCTGATCTAATTTGCAACATCCAAATGAAACACTTGCAACATACGTCTGAAATAGATGAAATATTTGGAACATACGTGTATAGCCCATTGCAACATGTGCAACATCTCGATCTACTTTTGCAACATCCTTATGAAACACTTGCAACATACTTCTAAAACATCTGAAATATTTGAAATGTACGCTTGCAACATGAATCGTATCTCTCTGCGGCCTCCTCCGCCATCTGCATCAAGGCGCCACAACCATAGCAAGAGGCGAGTCCGGAGCACTTCCACGCTAGGCTCGATGCTTCTCCTTGCGCGATGGCCGAGGGAGCGGTCGCCACGCATGGGCGCGGCGCTGCCCATGCCGTCAGGCGAAGCAGGCCGCAGAGCATAAGCAGCGGGGCGACGCAGTGGAGCAAGAGGAGCAGCGCGGGGTGACCGTTGAGGTGGAGCGAGCCGCAGAGCAGGGGCAGCAGGGCAACCGACGAAGCAGGAGCAGGTGGGATGACCGTCGACGCACGGAGCAGAGCAGAGTAGGTCTCTCGTATCCTTATCATTTCCTTATCCAACCAGCACAACGAAAGAGATGAACGAGAATATACCATAATAAAAAAACGCGATAGGCGTAGAGCATAGATCTAGGCCCACGAAGGGGCGCCTGGGCAGACGAATGCCCTAGCATTTCCGTTTAAATTTAGATATAGAAATGCCCACGTGTTACGATTATTGCGTTTGTAATATAAATATTTTGATTTGAAGGCCATTGACTATCAAAGTTGCATGAGGGACAGGAAGGACGAACTTCCCATATGCCTCACATTTCAGGCTGTGTTTAGTTGGAGAAAAGTTAGAATTTGAGTACGGAAGCATTTTTATTTTTATTTGACAAATAGTATTCAATCATGAACTAATTAGGCTCAAAACATTCGTCTCGCGATTTCCAACCAAACTGTGCAATTAATTTTTTTTTCGTCTACATTTAATGCTCCATACACTAATCGCAAGATTCGATATAATGGGTGCTGCAGCACTTTTTTGGAACTTTTTTTTTGCAACTAAACCAGCCTCAGAATTTGCCAGCAAGCATGTGGAAAAAGAATAAATGAACAGGAGAATTGGAGGACCACAATGAAACCACCATCGTGTCAGCTGTGCCAGGCACACCTACCCCTCTTCGCATGCCTGCTGCTGCAACTTGCAACGGCAATCTGAGCAGAGCACATACAACTATCTCAATCAGCACCGAACGGCACCAGCCGAAACAGAATCCAGCGAAACAGCAAGCACAACCGAGGGACGGACTGAGCACAAAGAACATGGAATCCGATACAAACCAATCAGAACACCAACGGCTTCGAGCCTTCGATACTTACCAAGATCAGATGATTGCAATCATCATTCTAAACCTCCCAACCTCACCTAAACATCTTGCGTAGCTAAAACTTCTATCGCACCCACAACCGCATGACCAAACGAAAAGGAGCAGGGATTAGAAGAGCTTGTAGGGAGAGGACGCGTCCAGCGGGTGGATCAGGTAGGTGAGCACCAGGGCCACCAGCATAAGGATGTACGCAATCCCCAGGTCGATTGATGTGCCTGCGGGGAATCAATCAAAAGACAGTTGCACATGTTAGTCCTTCCTGCGAATCACTATAGAACATCAACCAGAATAAGATTCCTGTGATGTACGAGAGGAAAATTACTGCATGCACTATTTACTGTCACATGTGGTAGTTTATCAGTAACTGCCCATATGTGATATGCACATGCATTTTGATGCATGTCCAACTCAGTCTTTTAAAGAAAAAAGAAGATATATAAATATAAAGATAACAATACAGTTACTACTAGCACCTTATGCAATTTTGAAATGACTGCGTGAGAGGAAAACTGCTATACATTGTTCAACATGGCGTGTGGTAATTTAAAGTAATAATCACCACAATTATTACCTGTACGCATATGTGCATTTGAAACTGTCCGTCCTTAATGACTACAGATCAGTTGCATACACGATTATGAACACAAGTGACTAGTTATTGAGAGCTGACTGATGATTTCATAGTACTTGAAATAGGCAATGGAAATTTTCTTGGGCGTGCTAGTTTCAAACATTTTCTAAGTTATTATATACTTCTTACTGTACCTAGTAATACCATGATACTACTAGTATTCAGCATTTATACCCATTATACAAATTTGTCAAGATTGACAGGAATGAGTCCTTTAAAGTACTCAGTACAAATGGCACAATCTCCAGTCAGTCTTCCTATTTCTAATTACCTCATCAAAACTACACAGCAGTTGGCACATTAAACAATTTGGGAAGACTAGCTAAAGAGAAGTCGTATGAATGGGGCGTTCTTCTACCCACTCTTCCTATTTGTAGTAACGTCATGAAAACCAATAGTACACACAGTTCCCACATAGACCAACCAATTTGTCGAGTCTGAGCAAACAGAGGTGGTTTTCAGAAATAGCTACAAATGACACATTCTTCAAATCACTCATACACACAGCAAAACATTGGAAAGTTTGCAGTCATTTTCAGGCAAAGAAAATCCCCCATCATACCAGTATGGACAGAAAACTACTGCACACCAATTGACAGTATAAACAATGGTAAGGAAATGGACGCTGGCTGAACTTGCACAAGAAAAGGACCTGTATGGATCTATCTAGGACCACAAAAAAGATTAACAGAGAACCATCTCTCTTTTATAACGGCACTAAAGAGGACTATCTCTTGTTCTATCAAGGACAACCAACAAATACATACAGCCTAGATGAATGAAGAGGACTACGTTTTTCATCTCACATCAGATATACCCAGCAAGCCTGTTTCTTGTGGCAATGTGATAGTATGTTTGTGCAACAGCCAACACATAAGAAGCATTCCATGAAAAAGGAGAGCAATGGTAGCTGCCATAGTCCTATTATATTCAAACATAAATGCAAGGAGACGGCTATAGCCACAAAACATTTCTACAGACTACAAACCCATTACTTGACAGATGCAATAGACAATGTGCAAATCTGACAGCAGTTGGTTCAGATGTGAACATTCTTGACAAGAGAAGTTCTCCAAAATATACCGAAATAACAGTGCCTCTTTTTCATATAATAAAGAATGGCAATGGAGTTATGTGTTAAAAGTTAAAACTGAAAGATGGCATGAGGACGACTCCAATCTCAACATGCTTTTCTAGAATTTAACTGTTCGCGTTAATTTTGTATTTTTCGCGAAAACGCATCCTGATTCGTGACCAGTACTGCCGCAGAAGAAAGCACATATATGCAGGAGATTCACGTTATTGTGACTGTAATTGATTAACGTCCAGACATGGGGATCTAAATTCTACGGCAATGCAGGTTGCACTGGGAAACTAGTGATTTTTTTTTTTTTTTTTTTTTTTTGTTTCGACGAACAGTTGTCTATTTTCTTCCTCTTGGTTCAAGAAAGAACCAGATCGACAAACGCCAGAGATTTTGTTACAATAGAAGATTAGAACACGATTGTGGCCCACGATCCAGGCGCACGGAGCACAGATTCGCGGGCGTCCAGATCGCAATGTGATTGCAGGAAGAAAAGAATGGGGAGGAGAAGAGAGAGAGAGAGAGAGAGAGAGAGACGGCGTACCGTCGCTGGTGGGCGCGGGCGCCGGTGCCTGCGCCGCAGCGGCGGCCGGCATGAAGATGGCGACGACGAGAGCGGCCACCGCCACCGCGCCGAGCGGAGCCCTCACCCCAGCCATTCTTCCCCGGGAGTCCCTCCCGCTGTCGCCGGCGCCGGAAGAGGAGAGACGGGGATGGACGGACGGCACGGCCACCACGCCACGCGCACCGGCACCGAACACGAACGCACGCGGCCTCCCTCTCTCTCTCTCCCTCTTCCTCTCTCCGCGCTCCTCAAAAAAGCCTCCACGACGTGGCTGCGCATCGGATCCTATGTAATTTTGAACCCGCTTGCAAGCGACGCACTCTGGATGACACGTGGGTCCACTGTGACGCTGTGACCGGCGGACCCACCGGCAGGGCCTCGTGATGCAAGGGTACGACGGTGGGGCCAGTTTTTGGGACCTCGGTGAGATTCTCTTTTCGATGCGCAGGGTGGACGGCGGGTGAGCTCGGCACACTGCTGGGGTCGTGCGGGGCCCAGCGGCATGGGCAGGGAGGTCGTCACGTGGTGTGGTGTGCTAGGGGTGCGGAGGACGCGGGTCGTGCGTGGACCGGTGTGGCGCGAGTCGGCGAGTGCGAGGCATGTGCAGTGCAGCGGAAAGGGGTCGCGCCAGCCTGGCCTGGGGCTGGGGATGGGCCGCGGGACTGCGCACTGCGGTGCGGCCCGGCACCGCTTCGTTTTTTCACCGGGCTGCGCCTCCCCATGCCGGGCGGCGGGGGGAACTCGTGCGGAGCGGCCCACACCGCCGTGGGTTGGCGTTGCGGGTCTTCTTCCTACCACAAAACCGTTTCTCCGCTCTACTGCCGCGCGCGCACCTGACCGACCACCCGTGCTCTCTGGCATAGATGACAGGTGAGCCCGCACGGTGGTCCACATGCCAGGGGCTTAGAGCGTGTTTATGAAAGCAATTTCATATGCATTAGATATCTTGTATACAATATATAATTTGATATATACAATGATACAATAAGGCGCATCCATCGTTAAAAATCCAATGCAATACAGAAATAATAGGGAAACGAAGAATATCCATAAAGGCAACGAAGAATAAATACCAGTGGCCCATAAAAAATGATGATGATTACTAGAAGCCCATATAAAATTGATGATGATTACTAGACAAAGTATCGGTTTATGCTCCAATAGATATGTGACGCTTTAAATAAAGGAAACAAAGAATAATTATAGGACCTGTGAATGACAAGCTAACAGCATGTTGTCTCCTTATCGGGAAAAAAAAACAAGAAAAAATAACACGATGCCATCGGAGTCCTTTGCCAAAGCTTCATAGTAAGGCCTGGTTTAGATTGTAAATTTTTGCAACTAGGACACTGTAGCATGTTTTGTTTGTATTTGACAAACTTTGTCCGATCATGTACTAACTAGACTCAAAAGATTCATCTCGTGATTTACAACCAAACTGTGTAATTAGTTATTTTTTTTACCTACATTTAATGCTCCATGCATGCGTCTAAAAATTAATGTGATGGAGAGAGAGTAAAAAAACTTTGGAATTTGGAGATGATCTAAACAAGGCCTAATTAAAGCCCATGTATGTAAGCTACAATAAAAAAAATTTAGAGAAACAAAAAAAGTTGCACATAGCATGTCTCTCGTCAACCATGCTAGAATAATAAGATCACAATTAACAAATGAATTATACTACCAATGCAAGCTGCACCACGATTAGATAAACTCGATAAGAATTCACTAAAAGATGATAATGCTTTGCATTTAAATAAAGTTTTATTTTAGCACAACATTTTCAATTGCTGATGTGTAGTACAGAACATCAGTGTTACTAAATATTAAGGGCATGTACAACCCAAGGACGGGAGGTCGTCTCCAAGAGACTGGATTCTGATGTATAGACAACTAAAAAGACAGGTCGTACAACCCGGAGATGAGGGATCATCTGCAAGCACTTTAATACTTCGCATGTTGCCAAGATCAGTGGTGAATATAATTTTATATATCATTATGTTGCCTTTGATGAAAAATGATTCAAGTATGAACATCAACTTAACTTGCTGCCATATGTGCTCGAATAAACAAACATGCATTAACGGAAAATGAGCACATTTGGCTATTCGTTTTCTCATATGAAATCAGCACAGGCAGCGACAACAGTGAAATAAGCACATTCAGAAAACTGCAGTTTAACTGAATCAACTATTAACTGAACAGAAGTTTGAGGACAGATCACCACCATCTTATTTTCTGAAAAGTTCCTAAGACTGCAATGGTAATTGTTGTCAAAATCAAGGTAAACAATATACTCAGGATCACATAATAGATGATAACTGGAAAAAAAATCTATAGACAAGACTTAGTTTCAGCAAGTAGATGGCAACTCAGAGAAATAAAGTAGATCAACTGTCTTTGTCGAGAAGCGCCGCAACTTAGAATACAAATACATGTATCACAGAGTAGTATAGCGACCTTGTTTCTGCGCATGAAAGACACCACCATCAGTCCATCAAGTCGTGGTCGAAAGAATCGGAGAAGATGATCACGGGTTCGCACATGTGAGATAGCTTGGCCGCCGCTCCCGGGACCGAGACGGCGTGGTCGAGGAGAGCATGCTTGGGAGCGGGAACGCGCGTGCGTCTGCCGCCAATGCCAGTGCGAGGATCCTCCGTGCAGCAACGGTGGAGGTCGTCGCATCGCCCCCTAATTAACGCCGCTTACGCTGACCGAGGGAGCGGCCGAAGCGCGCGCCGCCCGCCGATCCGCTTTTGCGACCGACGGTGTGGATCGCCGCCGCGCCGCCGCCGCGACGTGCCTTTTTGCGCGGACATCTCGAGCACCGTCATTGAAGAATATTTTGGCGCGATGGCTCCTCCCGCCCAAGACGAAGCGCCCGGATCTGCGCTCCGTCGAAGTCGGGAAGACAAAGATCGCATAACGCCGTTGCTCGGTCGTCTTCAAGATCGGACCACGGGTCGGCCGCCGTCGCCGAGGCGACACGCTGGCTCCGTCTCCAGGCTTCGACAGGGGGATTTTTGTAACAACGGCGACGAAGGGACGGGGTCAAGAGACCCGTTGAACGTGCCCTAAGCATGAACTGAAAAGTGGCATCACAACCATGCAACCAATCAGCTAAGTTTCCATCCTCTAGTCCATAGCAATTCCACACCCCCTTCGCTTCTTATTGAACTAAAGAATTTGGTAAATTCAGAGATACATAAAAGATTCTGATTTTGATTTGATAGTGGTAGGTAGAATTAATTCACCATTCAACAATGAGCTATTTAGTTTAATGAGAATTTAGTGTTTATGTCTCTACTCTAGAGTGTAATTATGATTTTACCCCTACTTTCCTAATTTTATGATTTTGCCCTCCTGATTCAAAATTGAAGCATTTGTTTGTCCCTGATTTGTAACGATGTTGAGTGTCGATGGACTACGTGGCGAAAAGAATAGACAAAAAAAAGTAGCCATGTGAAAGGACCAAAATCTCCTTATCTCTCCTCCCAAGCGCTCCTCACCTTGTGCGGCTGTTCACTTCCAGTTCCATCCCAGGTGGTAGCGCATGGATCTTTGGGGTGGCTTGTAGGGTGGGATGTGGGTGTGTGGGCATGTGGTCACGCTACATCACGCTAGTTAATTTAAACAAATATCAATACAGAAATGATATACAACACACATGTGTTTTAGCATAAAAAACACATGGATTGTCTCTCTCTCTCCCTCTCTTTTCAACTGTCTCCGAAGCGCACGCGCGTTCTGGGCACTGGAGACCGGCCGGCCTGATGACTGGGACTGACTCGTCCCTAAATCCGATCCGTCAATCGCGTCGTAGTCCTCTCGGACCCTCGCTCCGATCAGACCTGGACGCGATTTTTCCTCTTGTCCTTGTGTCGGTACAGAAAGTGACCAACTAGTAAATATTTGTAGTTTTACCGTACGTTGTGATCGGATGTGGCTTAGCACTCAATGACACAGGGCTTATACTGGTTCAGGCAACGTGCCCTATGTCCAGTTTGAGTCGGTCAGTGACTTTATTCCTGAGCCCAGGTGCTCGAAGTTTGCAGTGGGGTTACAAAGGAGAAAGAAGAGGTGTGTAAGAGGTCCGGTCGGCTCCGGTCGGAAGGGCCGAGAGCGATAGGAGCTCCGCTATGAGCTAAGTGTTCAAGCGTGTGCTTGAGGTCCGAACCCGGCGGTTCTGTGGTTGTTAGCTAGTGAACTTGATCGATGTTGGTTGACCAAAAAGACTCCTTCGTTGGAGGGAGCGCAGGATGGCTTTACAAGTGAGAGGGTGAGGGTACGTATGCAACTGGGCTTTGTTGCCCATGCCGACGGGTATAAGATAATGGTAGGCGCCCACAACACTGTTGATGTCACTGTAGAATGTCATATGCATGTGGGAGGTTGGGTTGCCTTCTTCAGGAATGGCAAATGTTGGTGCCTGTAAATACTGTTGATGCCTAGAGGCATGTGAGGAGTTTCACCACGTTCACTTGGTACGGTAAATCCCAGCGCCCACAATACTATCGATGCCCAGAGGCACGTGGGGGGACTTACCGTATGGGAGTTAATGGCGCCCACAATACTGTAGAGGGAAATATCGGCGCCTACAATACTGTTTGTGTTAGGGCGGTTGCAGAGTAGTGTTCCTGCAGGCATACAGGGTATGGTCCCTGGTACTGTGGTTTGATTTGTGCGCCATGGCTTGCTTTCTCCGTTTGTCCCCTGGTCCTTTCCGAGCGGGCGTCCGCGGTCGGATGGCCCCAGTCGGCTCTGGTTGCGCCAGTCGGAGAAGAGCGGTGAGCAGGGTTTCTGCGAACCCCAGTCGGAGACGCGGGGTCGGAGTCGGAAGTAGTGTTTGGCCCAGGCCTTCCGATCGGAGAGGCCGTCCGAAGGCGGCTGGAGTCCGAAGCGAGCGCTCCGGTCGGAGAGGTGGGCCGAAGTAGTCGACGAGCGGGCGTTGTTCTTCTTCGGCCAGACCTTCCGGTCGGTGACTGGACCGCCCTTTCGGCCTGTTGTTTTAGACTCTTGGGCCGGCCCATGAGTTGTGTGTTGTCTACTTTGGCCGAGCCTTGGCGTGGAAGCCGGTCCCCGAGGGACCCCGGGATTATGAACCCGACACCTTGTATAGAAAAAAATTGTTTCTTGTGATATGTAGATATGTGGATCTGTGATCTTGTGATTTATGATTTATGATTGTCTGGAGGTAGAAGAAGGCTGGAGTTAGAAGGAGGATGGAGGTTGTTGGATCTTAATTCAATGATGTAAAAAAATTCATGTGTTGAAATTACATAAAACACATGGTTGTTGGGTAGACAGACTCATATCAATAGCTAACGAATGCTACAGATGTCAAACATTTAGTAGCATTTAGCATGCAGCGTCCTAAAGGCAGAAGTGGCCATTTTCACCAAAACATGTATTTCCTAGATCTGGAGCTGCTTTGCAAGCCATACAGACAGTGGTGGACCAGGGGCAAATTATGACAGAATAGATGATTTTAGGAATTTGTATTATTAGGTGTGATGGAGGTACAATCACACTTGCGTTATGCATCTCTGCTGGGTTTGGACTAACGGAAGTGGGGTAACGACACGCATGTGCATTGTCTACCTTGTAAATTTAAGAAAACGTGCTGTGAATAACTGTGATTACTAAATAAACATGAGACATGGACTTGCACTCAATGGAAGAAAAAAAAAAGAGTTGTCATCAACTAAAATCGTAAATTGTGGGTTCTACAGACTTGTACTATAGATGCATAATATGCTGGTGTGTCAGAGCAGCAGATAACTGGCGTAATTATTAACACTTTACTTCCGCCAACATTAAAAGAAAAAGAAAACTCTTTTCCCGACCTCGATCGATCTCTGGATGCATGTGAGATCTAGAATGGAAAGAGCAGAGCGACGCGCCCTACAAAAACCACGAATTAATTGGAACAATGATCACAAATACTTCCTCCATCCCAAATTGTAAGTCATTCCAAGAATTTTGGAGAGTTAAACTTTTTCAAGTTTGATTAAAATTATAGAGAGAAACACAAAGATTGATGACATCAAATAGGTATAATATAAAAATATAACTAATGAAGAATCTAATAATACTTACTTGGTATGATAAATATTATTATTTTGTTATATAAATTTGGTCAAACTTGAAAAACTTTGACTCTTCAAGATTTTTGGAATGACTTACAATTTGGGATGGAGGGAGTATATCTTAGTGTTGCGGTGCGCATAGGCGGCGGCGATACCTGCTGGCTGGCCACTGTGCAACGGCACTTCGGATGGACACGAAGCGACGGAGCGAGAGACAGGCAGGCAGGGTAGTACGGTGTAGGGTGTCAAGTGTATGTACGTGTCTAGGACACAAATATACACTGCTGCTGCTGCTGCTGCTGCTGGGATTTGGTTGGCCGTGCATGCATGATGCATGGAAAACGATGGGTGATTCTGATTCAGACTCGGCGGAAGGCATGGCGCGGCGCACGCACCAGCACCATTCAAAGTTCATCCTTCTCGCACTACTACGTACCTGACGGTCTTTTTCTTTTCCCCGGCTGCTCACATGGGATAGAGGTTTGCATGCAATTTAATGGCCGACCGTCGTGGGTTTATTCGTGATGCAGTACATCCAGCGCTCGATCATGCATATGGTGGTCACCTGGCCGGTTCAACGACAAATGCATGCTTATTACTGTTAGTGGTCGCGGACGATCTCATTTCTTCGCCGCATTGTTTTCACTGCTGAATCAACGATGACAATAATTTTCTTGTCATCTGCGGGACGTAATGGATATCAAATTGTATGGGTTTTCACTATATATCGGATCATAGTGACAAACCCACCACGATGAAAATGTCCTAGAACCAAACCCCACTTCTCTCATCTTTTCCATCGCTCCATCCACTTGTTGACCCCTCAACTCCCACATTTTTTTTCACTCTAGGGCCATTTTTCACCAAATTTGCTCAAGAAATCACTTCTTTGTGTTTAAGGTTGGTAACTATCAACCCATTACCCATTAAATTTGTATCTTATTCCATTTAGGCTTCTTGCACCCAATTGGTCACGGAGGCTCCCAAATTTTGAAGGTTGCACACCACACCGACTTACTCTAAGTTTAGTATGCAGCCTCTAATTTAATTGTTAGCTTGTTTAGTTAGTTAGGTTGTTTCTAATATATTGACATGAATGTCATGGAGAGCCTCTTCAATTTAATTTATTCATTAGAGGACACTTTTATAAAGAATGGTTTATTAAGGAGGCTCTCAAACTGTGAAGGTTGCACATCACCAACATTACTATTCTAAGGTTGAGATGATGCATGGTGCATGGTCGGCTCAACGACAAATGCATGCTTATTACTATTAGTTGTCGCTATATAACGATGTCTACTCACTGCTATATATGGTTCTCGTTTCTTCACATCAAGGTTTTCACCACTGGTTTGTCCAGAATCAACGATGATAATGTTTCATTGGCGAAACATAGTGGACATCAAAACGTGAGGACTCTCACCACCGGATCATACTAACAGAACGACGAATAAGACAGGTTTCACCGCCAATTCAAGGATTGAACCGGAGGTGAAAATGCCCCAATAGCTAGAAAACCCCCCACTTTCTTCGTCTTTTTCTTCACTCCATTCACTTGTTTACCTCTGACTCCCACATTTCTTGCAGCATTGTTAGAGCCATTTTCCACCAATTTTCTTATGGAGACTCCCAATTCTCGAAGGATGCATAACACTTTCTTGTTTTAAATTCATAGATTATTCCTTTCAGAGTGCTTCCTGTACCTAATTGATCATGGAGGCTCATGAATTTTGAAGGTTGCAAATCATACCAATTTAATCTAAGGTCAGTATATATATGCAGCCTATAATTTAATTGTTAGCTTGTTTGCTTGCATTGGTTACATTGTTTACAATATATTGAGATGAATGTGATAGAGAGCCTCTTCAATTTAATTTCTTCATTAGAGGACACTTTATAAAGAGTTGTTCAAAGGAGGCTCTCAAATTGTAAGTTGCACATCATGAACAATATTAGTACTCTAAGGTTGGTATCTTACCACTCATTTTTTTATTTTTTTTTATTTTAGAGGACACTGCCTTAAATTGATGAATAGTCGTTGGATGCCGTACATTTTTATTTGTTAGCACATATTTGTTACCGTTGTCCGAGTCAATGTTGGTCTGTTGTATTTCTGTTGTTTTATCCAGTCTAAGATCATCTTCTTTTTAATATAACCGTCTGCCCTCTTGCTTGGCTTGTTTTTTTTAAGTACTACAACTCTCTGTTCATTGCTCCAGTACTATAAGAAAAGTGCAATGTCGAGTGGTACTCGAAACAAAATTTAATTTGAATGCATGACCATTTGGTATTTTGTTAACTCAAGCTTCTTGAAGATCTGATACATCATCCAGCGATCACGTTGCTGCTTCGTACGTACGTACGGATAGGACAACGATTTGTTATGCGATGTACGTACGACTACGCATTTGCACGGAGTCGAGAGACCACATGCAAACTAGCAGTTGTTTCGTTCAGAAATAATATTCTTTATAATATATAAACGCAATACAAGATTGTACGTACTAATCCGCTAAGCATGCTGGTGCAGCCAGTGTGCATGAGAATATATTCCGGTGATTAAACTATACGTCCGTACCTGCAAATGTCGTTACCACCGTTGGAACGAACCACCATGCATGATCTATCTGTTCACATTTAGTTTAATCAATCATAAACATAACTATAAAAATTATGGCTTTAGCAGGCGTTTAAACTAACCATATCATCGTGCGATGCAAAGTGATGCATAAACAACAAGCTAAAAGTCAACGCGTGGATCCGTACGAGAGGCTACCAGCAGCCGTACGATCACTCCATCCGACGAATAGAGTGTGTGAACGTATTGGTGTTATGATTTTTTTTCCAAAACTATATGCTCATTCATTTTAGTTAATGAACCATCATAGTTGTAGGCATATCACAAGTGACGATGGCATATCACAAGTGAATAGTGATTGCTAATAAATGCAGTGTTGACTCGGTTACTCAACTATTACTGGTATAGATATCTAAACTAAAGTCCACCGGCGGTCCTCGAACTTGTTCGGCTGTGTTATCCTGGTTTCTAAATTTTATTAGACTCCTGTTAACATGTATTTTAAATTAGAATAAAAGAAATCACTACGTACTTTCTCTTTTTAACTCTGTAGTTAAATGACTAAATAGGCACGTATATTTTTATAAATCCTAAAAATGTACATGCCTATTTAGTTATTGAACTATAGAGCTAAATATAGAAAGTACATGGTAATTTCTTTTATTCTAATTTAAAACACATGTTACTAGGAGTCTAACAAAATTGGATTTATAATTTTTAGAAAGTTCTATAAATATATACAAATTTACAGTACTTAGGGACTGAGATGACACAACTAAACAAGTTTGAGGACTTAAACGGGTGGTTTGCGAGGTTAGGGGCCTAGATGATATAGCCGAACAAGTTTGAGGATTTAAATGAGCGATTTGAGAGTTTAGGGACTAGGATGACACAAATAAACAAGTTTGAGGACTTGAACGGTTGATTTATAAGTTTAGGGACCGGGATAACACATCCGAACAAGTTCGAGGACCGCCAGTGCACTTTACTTATTATATTTAATATTAATTAAAGAGTGAAAATTTATTCCTCAAAAATTTTGGTTCATCACTTTCTCTTCCTGCCAGTACTATGTGACAAATTGAATATTTTAATATTAATTCTCCACAAGAGTATTAGTACATAATGAATTAATTATTAGATTTCTAATAATTGGTTTATTGTCCCGTTCATGGCCAAACTCACAACGTCCAACCACGGGACGGCGTCTTACAAAACGTATTAGAACAATGGCATAGGCAAGATGTAAATTCTCTTGCAACGTGCACGTATATTTGCTAGTAAATACTCAATCTTCACACAAGCATGGATATATATATAGCATAGTTGGACATTTAGAATTTCGAAAATCAAATAAAATATATCCCCGTTTTTCGTGAAGGCGTCAATACATATGGGCTCGTTGGAACCTTCGGACACGGAGCTAAACGTGACCAAAAAAGATCCCGGGGACCCAGCAAGTTTTCGTACCGTACCGGCCTACCGGGCCGTCTCACGAGTCACGAGCCGCGCGCGGCGTCAGGCTGACGCCAGCCGAGACGACATGCCGGCCCCGGCTGTCAGTGCGCGTGAGGGCGCTACGCGCCGACGCGAGTGGAAGCGGTGCCGCAGCGCGGTGGTCCTCCTCCCCCTCTTCCACGCGTGCACGCCACGGCCTCTCCCCTCCCGCGTCCCGCCGCTCGAGGTCGTCGCCCCCACGGCCGCCCCCAGGTCGTCGCCGCACTCGCTGGAAACCGGGCCCCACCGTACGGAGCCCACGTGCCCGCCCGCAAGTACGGACACACGTTTACTGCAGCCGGCGGGGTCTCCTGCCCCCTCATCGATCTTCAAGATTCGTGCAGCCAGTCGCCTGCGATGCGATGGGCTCGCTCGTGACGAGCCGCGACCCCACGACCTGGTCAAGACGCATGCACCAAGCTGCTGGATAGAGTTCGTGTTTTGATTTTGACTTTGGAATTCATCTCGGTTGCTTCTTGTTCATACTAAAGAAAGAGCTGCACCGCCGCTGGATGCAACGTGGTTTGACTTGCAAAAAAAGCTACGTAAGAGCATGTTTCGATCCCATTGGCTTAACTTTAGTCTTTTTTCCCCAACTTTTAGCCTCTAGAAACCAAATAGGTGGGCTAAAAGGGAAGACTCATTTTTAGTCCCCATTAGTCCGTTTGCTCCTCAATATGGGCTAAAGAGGATTAAAAATATTTTTACTCTCTTTTCTCTCCCCTTCTTTTCACCTTTTAGTCATCTTTTAGCACTTAGATCCAAACATCCATCCTAGGTTAAACTTTAGGGACTAAACTTTAGTTCAAGGACTAAAAATCAAAACAGGCCCTGAGGTAAGGGGAAACTAGCTGCACCAGCCCCTGCATGATGCAATGTGGTTTGACTTTGCACAAAAAAAGAGGAAAACTATGGACACAAGTCTATATGTCACTGTTGAATTTATTCAAACTGCAGTATGTCATACACTCCTTTCTAAAAATTATCATGGCCGTAATAATACATCACATGCTATTAGTATATTATTACTGAATTGTTATAATGTGAGATATTTTGATGACAAACAGTGAAATTTGGATACATCCAATCTTTATTCATTAGTCGTAGCCTAAAAACATACTGCCTCAGTCACTCTGTCCTTTTTTAAAGTGTCACTGTGATATTCGTGTCGATCAATCTTTCTTAAGTTTGACTAGGTTTGTAGAAAATATTAACAATATTTGTATACATTTATTATAAAAATAAATTCAACGATCTATCAAACGATATTAATTACTTACCATAGATATTGATATTTTTTTATATATATTTAGTGAAAGTTGAGTACATTTGACTTCTCAGGATCGAGAAGTGAGAATGATAGTTAAAAAGAGACAGAGCGAGTATGCACCCATAAGCAAGTATTTTATACAATACATTGTATTTTGTAATTGTAAAACCACGAATGGATAGTGTAGATTTTTTTTTGAACGTATGAATGGATATTGTAGATAAGATCTATCAAACGCCAATAAGTAATAAAAAATCTATGAGTCATAGCTAAAAGGTTGCATTTGTATCTATTCGAAGTAAAAAACCATCGACGAAAACTAATACGTACACGGCATCCTCTACAATTAAAATAATTGACATACTCCATATTTCGTTAGAGCTGATTATTATAAATACGAACCTTACGAAATCGGATATATTTTGGTCACAAATAATAAAAAGAATTAAGCAAATTCTAGGCCAATTTATCAGTCGTATCTAGAAGGTTACGTTCAAATATCCTATCCATGGGACAAAAATTTTATACAATGTATTGAATTTCATAAACATGTGACCAAATACATCAATAATTAATAAAAATTTCAATACACAACATCCTCATGTATAAATCGTAGCTAAAATATTGCATTTTATGCCTATTCAAATGTCAACCAATAATGGAAGTTTCAATACATGGCATCCTTTACAATTAAAATTACAGTTAAAAGTTTGCAAATTGGAGTAAATGTATCTTGCTAGAGACAATTACAAGTATGGACAAGCAGTAATAGAAATTTAAAATTCCTTGCTAATTTATCAGTCGTATCTAGAAGATACGCATGCATCAAACATTTCTGATTTTGATCAAACATATATAAAAAAGTATTAATATTTATGATGTATAATTAGTATCATTAGATAAATCGTTGACTATATTTTTATAATAAGCTCATCTGCAGATCAAATGATAGTCAAACTTAAGAAAGTTTGAACGACATGATTTCTGTAGTGACACTCTATGCAGAGTGTATATTATAATCACAGTCAAAATATTGCAAATACAAATACAATCCATTTAGATGTTAATAATTAATCAAAATTCCAATACACTCTATCCGTATGATACAAAAAATCATATCTAAAATTTCGGGAAAAACATTTATGTGTATATCTAAAAGATTTCGGGTGAGAAAATCTCCTTATAAACCCCTACTATTGGTAGTTTTCATTTATTAGCCTACCTTTCTCTCTCATCATCTTTGAATTCTCTCACCCCTTTGACATCTCACAAAGTCAAGTGGGGCTGCCGTGCCCTGGCCTGGCCTGCCTTGTCCTGCCCTACTGCGCGAGAGCGCCTCTATAAAACTCCAAGCCCCAAGAAAAGGAAAAAGAAAATCAGAAAGAAAGAAAATAAAAAACCACAGCATAGACTAGTAGCCCTCACCCCTTTTTAGGACAGGATCCAATGCCTTTGCCCACCACACTCCCTCTCTCTCTCTCTCTCTCTCTCCTTTTACTCTTCCCGTAGTCTCCTCACTCTTCCAAAACAATCAATAAACACGCAAAAGTCAGCGCCTCCCCCTTATCTCCTCCTCCGCCCGTTTCCTCCAGCTCCATCCAAGAACCCAACAACTCCGCGTCGTCGTCGTCTGCTGTGCTGCCAATGGAGGAGGAGCGCTGCTTCAACAACTGGGATCTGGACGCCGTCGTGCGCCTGGGCTGCCGCCGCCGCCTCTCCCCGCCGCGCCAGCCCGACCCGTTCGCGTCGTTTCTGCCTCCGCCGCCGCCGCCGCCGCCGCAGAAGGAGAAGCCCGTGGTGCCACCGCCGGCTAAGGAGCCAGAGCCAGAGCCAGAGCCATATGCCGGGTGGCGCTTCCCTGACCTCGGTGCTGGCGGCGGGCAAGACGGCGACGAGCTCCTGAGGGCTCTGTTAGCCGCCCAGCCTCCCCCGCCTCAGCCTCAGCCTCTGCCGACGCCAACGCCAACGGCAACGCTGCCGCCTCCCCCGCCGCCACAGCAGCATCGACAGCCGGCTGTGGCAGCGGTGGACGTGCCGCTAACCCAGGTGCGCCCCGCTCCGGCGAGGGCGCAGCCCAGCGGGCGGCAGGTGCCCGGTGGCGTGCCAAGATCCAACAAGAGAAGGTACGCTGCCCTCGGCACGGCGGCGGTTCTTTCAATTGTTTCTTTTTTTGGGAGGTTGAAAGCTCGGATTTTTTGCAAGCTGCTAACGCTGTTTCCGCGCACTCCAGGAAGAACCAGGTGAAGAAGGTGGTCTGCCACGTTCCGGCGGACGGCTCGTCGTCGGACGTGTGGGCGTGGCGCAAGTACGGCCAGAAACCCATCAAGGGCTCTCCCTACCCAAGGTCGGTCAGCTAGAATCCCTTCTCCCTCTCCGTCAGCTTCTCGCCGGCGTCGGAGCAGACCGATCTCACCGGCGGCTGCTCTGTTTCTTGAACAGGGGATACTACCGTTGCAGCAGCTCCAAGGGGTGTGCGGCGCGGAAGCAGGTGGAGCGCAGCCACGCGGACCCCAACACCTTCATCCTCACCTACACCGGCGAGCACAACCACGCGGCGCCGACACACCGCAACTCGCTCGCCGGCACCACCCGCCACAAGTTCCCTTCCTCGGCGGCGCCTCAGCCGCCGCCGCCGTCCGTGGTGGTGGGCGGCGCCGGCGCCGTCCCCGGCGACGCACAACACCAGCACCAGCAGCCGAGCCCGAGCCCGACGTCCACGTCGACCGCGGGGCTGTCGCCCACGACGCCGCTGCGCATGCCGTCCATGGAGGAGGACGAGGAGGAGGAGGAGGACGAGCTGCTGGTGGAGGACATGGAGATGGCCGGCGAGGACGAGCTCCTGTTCCTCAACACCGACGCCGACGCCGGGGCGCCTATGTCCTCGCTCTTCGACGTCGTCGACGAGCCCTTCCTAAGCTCCCCCTGGGTGACAGCCACCAGCAGCGCCGGCGAGCCAGCCACAGGGGCAGCCGGCGCCGGGAGCTGACTTCTTCAATAGAGAGACAATGATGTGCCGTCCGTCCTTGTAGATGAAACAAAATCAAGGGAAGGGAAGAGACTATAGAAGAGAGCATCTGATCTGCCATTCTAATGCATCCATCAGTAGTAGCATCGTCACCATGATACTAGTAGTAGTTCTAGCATCGGTAGTCAGTCCTGACCAGTACAGAGCTTGATCCATCAACCCTCAAGCAGTTCTTCCTCACTGATCAGAACAACATCTTTGCATTTTGTTCTTTTTCTGCTCTTTTTTTAGGTATGGTTGGGACTTTGTATCTCTTTTCCTTAGGTGCATGTTTTTTGCATTTGTGTATAGAAAGTGGTAGATGATGAACCAACAAAAGGAGTGAAAAAAAAACTAAAGAAGAAAAGTGGATGGTGTGCTTGGGTGGCTCTTCTTCGCCCTTTTCGTATGGGCTTATTTGATCGATAAGCCATGACTGAAAGTACTATTGGTTGATTTGGTGCGAGAGAAAAATATTGTTTGTTAGCTAAAAAAGACGGCTTATAAGCCAAACAAGACAAACAAACACAGAGCGCATGCTTCTTCCTTTCCCTGCTCAACAACTTTTCTTCCTGCATGTAGCTAGCTTCTTCCTGTGTAAGCTTGAAGAGAGATGAGAACCCTTTAGTGGCAATTTTAATCACTTTCGTTGTTCTCAGGAATGAAACCTCCATCTATCTTTGCCCTTTTGATGGTTCCTTGCCACTGTCTTGATGGATGGATCTGTTTGTTTGTGTGGTGTGTGTGGATCTGCTCGGTGCTTTGGGCCTTTGGCTGCTTGCTGCAGCAAGAGTGGAGGATCGGAAAAGGTCAAGGGGTTTAGTGTTATTTTTTCTCTTGGTTTTGTTTGTATCTCCTCTGACTTTTTTTTAAGGGAGGACAGAGGGGGTGCCTGTGTTCCCATGGATTCCATGAGAGCTTTGGAGAGGGAGAGGTCAAGGAAAAGTTGGAGAGATATTGTTAGGACCACCCACAGGCCACATGAATAAACCTACTCCATACAGTGTCACACACTAGCACAAGCGACCGAGTGGGGCTGGAATCTTGATGATTGGAAATGCGAACTAGGTGAAACTGTATAGTATCCGTGCTAACGCCACGTTTTATTCAGGGATATACATGAAAACAATCAAACAACGATTTTTTTCAGAGTTCAACTTTCACACAATTATATATGACCATGTATATACAGTACGGGAAACACTTACACGTAACAAGGCATAATAAAGTTATTTCTCGCATTAATCATATAATTTACAATATGCCTAAGTCCTTAAACATGTCTTGAAGATCTTCATGGCCACTTCATGCAAACTTCATCTCAAATAATCAAAGATGCCGTACCAAGCTTCTTAAAGTAGATATAGCTTCTTAAAGGAACTCTATAATTCACTTTTGATAAATGAAAGAAAAAATTGTATTTGATCTTTTTTAAAATTAAATAGTAGATATAGTCATAAATATATGTGCGCAACCGCGATGGATATTTATCTGGTTGTTGCTCGGTTTCTCCCTCTCTCCCATCCTATTTTTGTTTCTTCAGATGATTTTCGGGTATTAGAAAGCTAACTAATGAAAATTATTGGACAAAAGAAAAAAAAAGCATTTCTTCTTGGCATAATCACCTAATTTATCAAGTAAGTTTTAAGTACTCCATTTGTTTTAAATTATAAGTCGTTCCAGCTTTTCTAGATACATACTCCCTCAATTCCAAATTATAAGTCGCTTTGACTTTTTTTGTTCATCCATTTTGCTATGTATCTAGACATATTATTATATCTAGATGCATAACAAAATGGATGAACCAAAAAAATCAAAGCGACTTATAATTTGAAATGGAGGAAGTAGTTTTTACTATGTATATAGACATAATGTATATTTAGGTGCATAGCAAAAGCTATATATCTAAAAATTAGAACAAAACTAATTGTCTCTAGCTTGCGTGTTCTATTTCATAATGGCCTTTTATTTTCATAATCACGTGTCAAGTCGGTTCATTTATTTTGTAAACTCGGTCGGGGCGTGTAGTGTGTTACTTTTATAACACAGTGGTCTAACTCCTCTCTTTGTAACACAGTGGTCTAACTCCTCTCTTTGATACCAAATGTGCTAAACCTCTTCATTGATCTCCTCTCTGTGGGTCCGGACTGTAAGTGACCCGTTTTGCTTCCTTGTCCAGGGTGCCGCCGTTGGTATTTTATGAGAAGAAAGGTGTAGACCTTTCCAGGTTTAGCCATGCTGCAGACGCTCCACTGCTCCTACTAACGCGTGGGGCACCAAACCAGGTCCCACGTGTTCTTGACGGAAACATGCGAGTGGGTATGTTGGCAGGTCTGTCGCCATTCCTTGTTGACGCAATACTAGAACGACACGGAGAGTTTTGGAAGGGGCGCGTCAGATGGGGCCGGGCTTGGCGTGGGTTTTTCCATTATAATGACAATTCTGGAAATTGCCTTGATGGGAAGTTCTTCTAAAATTATGGTTCATGGAAAGATAGTGTTCCAAATGATGGAACTGAGGTGGATACACAAAGTTTTGCTGTATGTCTTGCATACTGTAATGTGGAGGCTCCTGATTTTTACAGTTGGAGAACGAACTTCCAGTGTCAGTATAATCAACCAATTATGTGCAAGGAATCAAAGAGGCAAACCATCGGCGTTGATGATGTCCTCAAGGGCTCAAGGTATTTGATGAGATGGAGTTTACAGAGTTTGTAAAGCCCCTTAGGACTTGGTTGCAAGGTCAATCTTGCTGTCTTCATCCTGTTAGCACCTTGTTAGATCCTCCATGGTGTTATCGATATAAACCTATAGATTCATAAATTGATTTCTTAGTCTGATATTTTTCTATTATAGATGGACATAATTTTTTTAAGTAATAATACTACCCATGTACTCAGTGATATGCTCTCAAGTGGATATATGCTAACTTTTTTTTAATTGTACAAGTCTGTATATATATTCAGTTAATACTACCCATGTACTCAGTGATATATATTCAGTATATGGTTCTGAAAAATTCAGTGCTCTGTGATGCAGAACAACTCGAATAGAGTATGCTTTTGGTTCCATATGCTTAGTGCAATTGCTTTTTTTCCCTGTCATGCCCTCTTCCTTTACCTGTGTTCAAGAAATGTACAAGAAAGATCAGGTAATTTGATGTTCCTTCAATTGTCCCTCCCCTGTGTGTTACCGTATCATATACTCTTTTTTTTTTAGGAAGTACGATATCATATACTCTTGATGCTTCTTTCCAGTTTGATGTGCGGTAAATTGAATAGCCATCATAATTGATTTCCCTTAATTTGATATTCCCTTCAATTTTCCTTGATTGACTTCCATATTTGCCTTGATTGACTTTCATTGGTTTCCATTTTACCGTAGCCTGCGGGATGTGTGAGGCATGCGTTGAAGCCTGGGCGGGGGAGATCCAAATAACGTTGGCCATCGGATCAAGTTGAAGCCTGTGAGAAAGGATTATGAGGCATAGATTTTAATGATACGGTAATCCTGGGTACAATTTCGTTGGTGCACAATAGTTGTAGTCTCTCAACGGAGGACTTTTTTTTGAGACATAGTATAGTTTTGATTGGTCTCTTATAGTAGAGATGCCTACAAAATCGTTTGCAGCCTTGTGTGAAACGCCTTTAGTGTGCTTAGAATAGCTTGATCCTCGTTGTCCGAATGAGCAATATTTTTTAATCTTTGATCTATAATTTGTGTTTTTGAAAAGAAATGCTTAATCATTTGTTTAATTCTGTCATTTGTTCCCTACATTTAAGTTTGCTTCCTGATCGACATCTTAGGTTTTCATTGTTTTTGTATTACATGTCCTAAATGTGCTCAACGCACTTCTTAGTCACTGCAAAATTATAATTACTATGATTTGTATTATATTATTTGAGCTCTTTCTTATCATTATTAAGAATCATTTTTTTAAAAAGTGTAACCTTGCTTCTTGTTTAAGAAAATATTTGGTAGAGAAAATTGCAGAACAATCTTTTAGAATATGCCACATCTCAAAATTTGTATTTTATAATACGAGCAAATAACAACAACAAAAAATAATGATTAAATATTTTCTAGATTTAGTTAGATTGTTGCAATTTGAACTGTGAAATTTTGATTTTCTATTAATTTATAATTTAATTTAACTTTTGCTTTTCAAATGACCCATCACAACCTTTTTTTTGGTTTTTCGTCATTTGAGTGAGTTTTACTGTTTTTCTTTTGCTTTTGATCCCACTTTATTCGCACTTTATTCAAACATTTTATTCGCAACGCCACAAATTTAGTCGCAATAGTAGGATTTTTGCAACAAGTACCATAATTGGTTGCGACACGTGGCACTTATTGCATCTAAACTATTGGGTTGTGTTAGGCCAGTCTTTAGTGGGGATTTCATGGCCCTATTACCAATGCATCCATATTTTAAAAATAGTGCATAAGAGTTTCATCCCCATGAAACTCTCTCTACTCCCATGAAACTCTTATCATCTCTCTCTTCATCAATACGGTGCCACATCAGCCTATTTAATGCTTATGAAACTTTGATGAAACCCCACTGAGACTGGCCTTAGTCCTATCCTCCGTTGCGAGAGGTACGTGTTATGGCCACGATTAAAATGTAGTTGCAAGTAAGTGTAAATATTTCAACAAATTAAGTGCATTGTGTTAATAATAAGTTTGTGTTGCCATAACAGGTCGTTGTTGCCACCATTTGAACGATTGTTGCTTTATTACCACCAATTTCCTATGTGGCTATATTGGAGTATAACTCGTTACAAGTATCCGTTATAGTTTCCTCAAAAAAAATATTGTATTACCACAGAAATTTGTTTGAGGTTAGGCTAAATGACGTTTTAGGGAAAAAATGAAAAAATGAAAATGGTTAGGCTAAACGACGTTAGGAAAAAAAAATGAAAAATCAAAAAAATAGTTTGCATATGAGCTTTGAACCTGCACGGTAACCAATGCACCACAACAGCCTAACCATCAGGTCATCATTTGCTTCATGTCAGATTGCTTACAATAAGTGACCTGCCTTTCAAAAATAGCCGAGCAGCCCCGCTGGAGAAAATGGTAAAAAAAATCACGTTAATGCACCACACAGAAGATTCTAACCCTGGCCACTCCTTGCGTAGCATGGGAACTGAATATTAACCAACCTTCGTTAAAATATTTTGTCCTAGGGCAATCTAAAATCAACGCAAGCATCAATAAAAAGTTGTTTGCCAATGCTAAAATGGATAGCTTTGCTTCTGCCGTTAAAAATCAATTGATTTTTAATAAAATGTTAGAAACACAACTAGCCCAATTAGCGGCCACTGTCCCGTTCTTCGAGCAAGATAAGATCCCTAGAAAACCCAAAGATCATGTGGAATCTGTTAAATTGGTCACAACGGGACTTGATAAGCCTCCACTAAATCAAGCTATGGCCTACTCCTTGACCCGTCGTTCTTGACCAAGAAGGATGATCCTGGCCGCCCAACGATCAAGTGCTCCATCGGACCCCCAAAGTTTTCTCTAAAGCTTTCTACGACCTTGGTTCAGGAGTAAACATCATGTCCAAGGTAACATATGATAAATTACTATGTGGTCCGTTGTCTGCAACCCGTATTCATCTGCTGCTGGCTGATCAGACCATCCGCTTCCCCGAGGGACTTGCCAAGGACGTCTTGGTAAAACTCCGTGAGGAGTACGTTCCCGTGGATTTTGTGGTGCTTGACATGGGAGGAGACGAAGAAACACCTCTCATCCTTGGGTGGCCCTTCTCAACGCCACAAACACCTGCATTTATGTGAGGTCCACTACTAGAAATATCCACTTTTATGACGAATTTGTCATAATTTCAGTTTTATGACGAATTTATCACGAAAAACGGTTCGTCATAGAAGTCGCGTCATTCTTGCAATTCTATGACGATTCTAGAATATTGTCGTAGAATTGGATAGATCTATGATGAAAACTGATCGTCATAGAACTGCTTTGGCATGCGTGGCAGGAAGGCAGCCACGCTGGCGATTACTTCCGTTGAAGATGCTTTCCACGTGTCCCTGCTATAGCCGGTTGCATTGGAGATGGTTCGGGTACGTGTCACCTAGTTATTGGACAACGTGGCCATCTCTGGTTCTTGCACGTTTTATGTTCTTATTGGACCACGTGTCGGGGCCCCTGTTGTTCCACATGTCTGTTTTCTATTGGCACACGTGTCGTGTTACGGTTGGGTCACATGTCATTTCTTCATTGGACCATGTGTCATATTTTTATTGATCGACGTGGCCATTTCGTATTCGACCACATGTCATGGTGTTGTTCGTCCACGTTTTGTTTTTTTTATTCGGCCACATGGCTTGATGGCTTCCTTCCACGTGTCGGATTTTTATTAGCCCACGTGCCGTGCCATAGCTATTTCACATGTCATGCACTGGTTCGTCCCCATGTTGTGTTTTTATTTGATCACATAGCCTGCCTAGGTTCTACCACGTGCCCAACAATCAATTTATCATAAAGGTAATTCAAGATCATCACTGCTGCACAGATTGACTACATAATTATTCGACGATGTCCACATAATTATTCAGCATGACAATCAAATACAACAAAATACTATTTACACATCAGCAGCAACCCGCTGATAATTTTACCACATCAAATCAGCACACGAGTACACACATCAAACCACAAATGTTCACTGCATGAAGCCAACAGAGTTGATGACTGAGAGTTACCAGAAGAAGAGATGAAGCGCATGATATCCTCACGTAGCTTATTGTACTCCTCCTGTTACTGTATCTTGAACTCCTCAAACTCCATTTTAGTCTTTTGTGTCTTCCTCTTTAGTTCATTGACTTGTTCGATGAGGTTAGCGAAACTTTCCTATTCAGCAACAAGCTGTTCCCGAAGCATTCTCTCCACCGATGTCTCTCGTTCTGGCGGAGCTTGTCGGGATACCAGCATTCTTAAAAAAAAGGGTGTTGTCGCTGACCTAGGAGTGGACTTGGCCATGGGAGATGCAAAGGACCATGGGAACAACATCAGCACTTGTCATTGGCTCGTGCTCATCAGCAACATGTTCTACTCGCATAGTTTTTATAACTTTCTGTGAAATTCAAGCAATAAACATTAGGTTACAGATAGTGGAAGATGACTTTAATTAAAAACCCAAGAGATTAGTTCATAACAAGTAACGCGGGTTTCATATTGATATGGATTACAGGGATGTTTGTATCTTGGCCACACATAGCCATGCTGTGGTGAGTTGTGGCGGTGGCGGGGTTTTCATCTGCCACACTCTTGTGGCTCATTCTCTACTGAGTAAAGTTGTGGCAGACTCATTTATGTCGGCAACCAAGCAGTTGCTCTGGTTCCTGTGGCGAGCCACAGTTTGTGGCATGGTGGCCGGTGGCCCTCAACCAAACACCCTCTACATAAGCACAACGCATAGGTACTGATATGGATTACATACTACGAAATTCAAGCAGTAAATAATAGGTTATAGATATAGATTACATAAGCACAATGCATAGGTATTGCAACTTCAAAATTAAATTATGATGCTAAATTTAGGGGCCCTTTGGTTCATAGGATTTCCAAAGAAAAAATTTAGGAATCAGTAATCCTATGGAATCAGCGACGTAGAGGCCTTGGGTTCACAAGAAGAAGTGGGGGAAGGAAAACCATAGGAAAGTTTCCTATCCTTCAACTTTCATAGGAAAAATGCAGGAAAAAACATCTAGTGAAACCTCGTTGTATTGGTTTCCTGTGTTTTTTCTATACAAAACCAAACACCCCTCCAAAAAAATTCCTCTGTTTTCACATGCATTCCAATCATATTCCTGTATTTTTCTTGTTCCTATGTTTTTTTGATCCTACGTTCCAAAGGGGGCCTTAGGCTCCTGCCACTATTGCTTCTTTTAACAGTGCATATGAGTTTCTGTTTATACAAAGGCTAGAGTAACAATAAAACACGACCATCACTTACAAATGATTGTAGCTGTACAGCATAGAAGCGAGATCCTATAGCCTGGTGGCACTTCACTTTTGCACGGTTTTGCTTGTTCTTCTCAGATCCATGAGTCAACTCTCCAGGCCGTGTTGACTTCACTCTCTTGGACTACCTTCCTCTAGGACTGATATCAGCGCTGCCTTTTGTCCTGCTGGCAGAGCCTCCTTTGCGGCTTCTTCGAACCGGACGCTGAAATTGGTGAAACAAATTTAAGCAGGAAGCATGTATAAATTGCATTGCTATCTGCGCACCCCAGCCCCTCCCCCCCCCCCGAACTCAATACAAGGTAGAGCAAGCACCTTAACTGCAAGGGCCATTGGCTCATCTTGTAAATCTGAATATGTTTCATCTGTATCACCAAATCCCTCAACAACCACCCCTGATTCTTCCATCTTCCTATGATTCTTTGTGACTTGTGCCTCCCGCTCTCGTTCAAAAGCAGTTAGTGTCTGTTCATCTATATTACAAAGGTATTTATTAACTAAAGCTTCTAGCGAATGTCAACATAACAGAGAGCAAGAGTATGCAAATTAGCGCCTAACTAGTAACTACAGCTTATACGGAAGTCATTAATCCAATAAAGCATATGTCAGCTACACTCAACTATATGAAATATGCAACCCCATTGCTATCTACATATCCCAGGTTGAACCACTATAATACAACACACATCATAAAAGGAATTTGGGTACCTCTTCCTCCGTGTACCCTAGCTACTCTTCGTCGTTGGCACAGCCGTCTTGTCATCGTGGTCGCAAAAATGGTGCGACCGGCGTTGACAGAGGGGTACTAGATCTGGCTCTGGCTAGGGTTTGGATCTAGCTGGTCGTGACAGGTGTCGAAGTAGGGAATCCGAATCCGGCCTAATCCGTCGTCGAGGCGGTCCTTCTGCCGTCAGCTGACCTGCTATCGACGAATTGAAGGGGAGCTGGCTCTGGCTAGGGTTCATAAAGCTATGAGAGAGGGTGCGGCTGGAGAGTGGAGATTGATGAGTCGAGCTGCTATGCCGATGGCCCCTAGGGTCCGAAGAGGGGTGACAGAGGGGGTGGCTGGAGAGTGGAGAGGAAGGCCATGGGGCTAGGATTTGGAGTGGGAGGAGAGACAGTGGCGGCTGGAGGATGGAGATGGAGGTGGAGACGGCGACTCCTTGTGCTTTTATGTGGCCATCACAGTACCTCAAATGCCCTTGTCTGAAATTAATGGCATGGTAAACCTAATTTCCGAGCAGAGGGCAAAAGAGGGACATCTAATTTTTGTTGCGTGTTAGCGGGACTCCGCGGCGTGGTATGAAATTTTTGTCGAAAATCAAATTTTCGCGTGGGCAGATCTCCCCGTCTGTTCGGGGCCCACCAACACTGCAAAATGGGATCCCGAGAAATGGACAAAAGAAACTAAAAAACTTATGGCCACTTTGGAATGGAGGAGAAACAAGAATTTTGAAGATCTAAATTTTATAGGAAAAAATCATATGAAGACCTTTGGACCGGCAGCTGTGGCGGGAACCACGGCTCCACCGCATGCAAGTCCACGTCTGAACGGAGGTTGGAGGCCACCTGGGCTGCCGCAGCCCCATGGTGAACGCCATGCGTCACTACCTCTTGGATCCATGCCGACAGAGCACGGATGTGCTCAAGAAAGTTCAACCCCGCCGGCAGCACGGACGCGGCGTTCAGTTGCTCCATGACGGCTGAAAGAGCAAGAACGAAGAAAACCCAACCAATTAATAAGATGTGGTGCCACACAAAATAAGAAGATACGGTAATGATAATGCCTTACCAGCGAGATGCACCTGTGCTTAACCCGCTGCGGCTTTAGCCGTGGCCGTCTCCCTATCAGCTATGGGAGTGCCATCTCCTGGTTCTCCACACGAAGAGCCTTCCTGGTCATGTTCAGGTCTTGCAACATCATCTCCTCCCTTGGATGCTTCTCTGCCACCATGGTTCAAGCTTGAAGAACGAGGTGCTAGGGAGGAGGCGGGGAGCAGGAAAGGTGAGTTCGCAAGGTTACAAGACAACTATACTGACTCTCCCGTTTTCCTCTATTTTATAGCAGGGGATGCGCACGGCCGATGGAGTTCCCGCATATGCCGGGCGATAGCACGAGGCCACATCTCCACGATCTCTAAGGAGCATGCCTTCCGAGAAATACGCATTGAGAAATGAGCCACCGAAATGGAGCAACCATATAGCTATTCATGTTTTACTGCACACACAAGAAAGTCCGGATGCGGCACATTTGATCTCGTCGGACACTATACATTATAGAGCTATGAGTAAAACTATTGTCAACGGAGTGCACTCGGTCACAATATTTGTATCAGTAGTAGTGGTCATGAGGGGGTTTGATCTGTGTTGAACCCAACTCGTCTTATTTTTGTGTATTTGATAAGATTTGTTGAACTTGCAAGAACCACGCATCAAAGATAATTTTATTCAGAATTCATTTTTTATAATTTGATGCGTGCCTCTGCAAACCAAGAGAAATTGAAGCAAGTCCTCATGTCGTGACTACTTGGATTAGACCGCACTGTCTATACTTCATAGGATCACACAAGGTCCGGCCATCTGAAATCTGGACTACCTGAATAGTGTAATTGATGAACGACATGCTCCTGCATTCCAGCGCAGGCGCGCCCGCATGGGTGAAAGTGCAATCAAGCCCTAATTATGGGTTTTGGTGATAATGACCACGTAATTAGAGAACTAATAAGATTTATTGAGATGACAAGCAGGGAATTTATATTCGAGGATGATACACGAAATGGAGGAGCCCCTAATTATAAATATAGATGGCTTCAAACTCAAAAGAGGTTTAAGATTCTTTTATATCTTGAATTTGAGTATAGGAAAAGTCATACTATAAAGGGGAATACAATGCTTAAGCTAATATGTGCTACCAAGTGCTCAAACAACCACAAGCATCCTTAGATTCACAGCTAAGACAGTCTACACTTCACTATTGCCCTTGCTGTCTTGCGTGGTGCGGCATTGCCGCACCTGAAGAGAGGCTCACCAGACCCCTTGAGTGCAGGATCCAGCTCGCCCGACCCCTTGGGTGTGGGATCTGGCTCGCGCAACCCCTTGGTTGCGGGATCCACCTCGCCCGACCCCAGGGTCACGGGATCCGCCTCGCCCGACCCCTTGGTCGTGGGATCCACCTCGCCTAACCCCAGGGTCACGGGATCCGCCTCGCCCGACCCCTTGGGTGCAGGATTTGGCTTGCCTGACCCCTTGGTCATGGGATCGCCTCGCCCGACCCTAGGGTCATGGGATCCGGCTTGCCCGAGCCTGAGGTCACGGGCTCCGTCTCGCCTGACCTTGAGGCCACGGGCTTTGTCTCACCCGACCCCTTGGGTGCGGTGTCCGTTGAGGGCAAGGGTATATATATACCTTTTCCTTTCCTCACCAATGGCTATCTGCGATTTAAAATGACCGTTGGGGGCTTGGGGTATATACACCTTTTCCCTCCCTTTCCAACGGTAACCAACCCGCCTCTTCTTTCTCACTTGTGCACTTCCAAAGCAGAGTAGGAGCTCTCTCTCTCACTTCATTGTTGACCTAAAGCTCCTAGGCAAATCCATTGATTTCCTCATCAATCCATGAGGGAAAAAGGTCCAAAACTTGATTAGAGAGCAACTCCATTGATTCACAAATTCTAAAGAGCACTTGGTTCATGTTTTGGCTGGCGGTTGTGTTTATTACTCTTGGAGCTTGGCTCCTAGCCAGCTAGAGCATCACCCATGGAGCTTGCCAACTTGGGTAGCAGCCCCAGGAGGTTTGTAACCATCTCTTGAAGCTAGTAAACTCACCCATCATCTGAAGAGTTAAGTCTCTTGATTTGAGAATGAGGAAGGGCTGGAAAGCTCTAAGCCTTAGTTGCTAACCTCAACAACGTAGAGGTAGGCAAGCCTTGGTGGCGAGCCGAACCTCGAGATAAATCATTATGTCACTTGTGCTTGATTTACATTACTTGCATGACATATTGTGGTTGTGGTGATTTCTAGAGTTTGAGGCCGATCTACTTGTGTGTGGTGTTCCCACCACTTTCAGCTGTCGATCTGTGATCTACTACCCTGCAGGAAGCTAAGAAATTTACCTGATCTAAATTTTGTTGGGTAGTTTTTAAACTGTAAACTAATCTCTCCTACAGGTGCGGTAGTGCCGCTGTTTGGAGCGGTAGTGCCACGGGTGAATTTGACTTCGATTTGAGTTGAATTTTTACAGGCCTATTCACCCCCCTCTAGGCGTACAAGAGATCCTACAGTCGGTGGCATTAGTAGCCTGTTACAGCAGGGGACATCGCCTCCAGGCCCGTCACATTGACATGACGGGGCTAAGCCTCGTCGCCCACCGATGTAAACTTCTCGGTTGTAGGGTGGTCGACGGTGGACGTGGAGCTAATCCTATGTGCTAACATTGACCCTTGATCTATGGGACATATCAGTAGTATTAGTAGTCATGGACGCCCTTGCAAAACTATGAACTCTTATTTTCATGTTGGTGTTAACTTTTGTTGAACTTTATATTATGTGGGTTAAACTCTGTTGATCGTGGTGTAGCTCAGGTCCTTTGGTCATTTTGTAGCTGGTTTCTAGTCCTTGTTGGTTGCTTTTCACTACAGTTTTCTTTTTAGTTGTCTTTGATCTGATCTATAATATGCTAAACATTCATGAGTGCCTTTGATCATTGTTGAAGCCAACTTGTGTATTTGATAAATTTTATTGACCATGAAAGAACCATGCAGCGAGGAGTTCATCTGAACAAGTCTCGCCTCGATCTAATGCAGAACATAGGAGCCATAGTTGTTGACTTTTACTATGAACGCAAGAAAGTCCGTTCGCTGAGTATTTGATCTCGTAGGACAGAATAAAGTGTTGTATGGAGTAGCAATCAGTCTGCCCCTCGACTACCACGGCTGCTTAGATTGGAGTGAAACAAGTACAGAAAAGACCTATTATAACCACACTAGGCATTCAGGTGTCAAGCGTGTCATGGTAGTCAAAAGCTCTTTCTCTAGATTCACTTCTTGTGTCTAGCTTTCCTACCGCATTCGCTTCACTCTCGTTAGCCGTGCAAGGTCTATATGGAAAGAGCGTCCCCCTTCCCTTATCCGATAGCATTTGCCTCAATTGCCTACCTTCTAGCTCCCCCTCACCCATTTGGATTTACCCAACCGCGTTCGATTCTGGTTTGAGGATCTGAATAAAGGTAATGTGCTTCATATCAAATCGTACTATTTGTATGAACTTATTACTGCGTTCCATGCTGGTTTGAGGATCTCGATTGACATTTATTCTAACCGAAACCATACTTACAGATGGCAACTAGTTACCATACCATGGATGTTTACTCTACAACAAACGATCACAACTTTTCCCCTGGCCACGTCTGTCTATGAAATTAGACGAAATGATGTTTACCTATTTCTTATAAACCGTATGTTCGCTTGATAGTCTGAGTAGCGTAAATTTGAACGGACCGGACATGTAACTCTTGTACTTAGCTATGAGTAAAAATTTTGCCTGATTGGCCATGCTATAAATAGAAGCTGCACCATCTGTGGCTGCATGCTTGAAGTTGTAACGTAGTAGTTGGATTCCTGAAGCGGCAGCTTTAAACACAGCCGAGGGAGTGCAGATGATTAGAACCTATGAAACCATGTAGCCATCTCTAGCTAGCTGCTGCCCCTCGGCTACTGTGAGCATGCGACTCCATGGATTGGACTGCACTATACTTCACCGAATGACAGAAGGTCCGACCATCTAAAATATTCACTACTCGAATACTAGTAATGCTAAACGTGGTGTGCTCGCGCCAAAAGCCTGTTCTAGCCCTGGCATCCCTATGTGTACAAAGCCTGGCCTCACTCCCATTGTTTTTTATGGTCACCTCACTCCCATTGTTTCACTCCCCCCTTGCATTACGCTAAAGCCTTCGCCTCGCACTGCCTCACAAAGTCCCCACCTCCGCCTCTCCATCGGTTCCCATGAAGGCCGTCCCATGAAGCACTCGAGGTCCTCCTCGAGGAACTGTGGTTGGGCCTTGGTCCACGCTTCCTCCAATGCGCTAATGCAGCTAGCAGTTTCTGCGTGCACAACGATCAACATAGCCAGATAGAGGGACAAGTTCATTCCCAAAGGCAAACCCCAGCAGTTCAGATTCAGCACACAGAAAATGGACACTTACCAATGTTTTTGCATACAATCCAGGAAGAAGGATCCTCATGCACTCTAGGTCACTCTGGCTCGGTCCTACGACATGTGTTCTTGCAACTCCACCATGCCAACTAGGGAACTTGACAGTCTTGAGGAATCCTTGCTGGTATGTCTCTGTTCTCATTCTCCGCTCATGTGGGAGGGCTTTCTTTTTCTATGTTTCTAGTGTTGTCACAAGCACAAGGGGTGCACACACTGTTGGGGCATCAGCGCCAAGACTGACGCCGTCTCATCGACGTAAATGGAGGAGACATGCTCTATTTTGATCAGTGTACGCTTGGGAACGTCAATACTCTTGCATCTCGGTTGAACACGCTTTCTATGGTACGACTGGTTGAGGTTCTCGAGGGAGTGCAACAGCACCTGAGGCGAAGCACACCGATTGGAAAAAAAATCTTTACCTTGTCTTGCCCTAGAGTCATTGTGATGGTCCGAGCATTATAAATCCGATCGGGCCGAACACGCCTGCACTCTGCCCCTCGACTGTTATGGCTTCTTGGATTGGAATTAAATAAGTACAGAAAAGACCTACCACAACCACACCAGGTATTCAAGTCTCAAGCGTGTCAAAAGCTCATTTTCTCAAATCACTTCTTGTGTCTAGCTTTCCCGACGCATTCGCTTCACTCTCATATTTTACTATGCTCGCAAGAAAGTCTGAATATGGCACATTTGATCTCGTCGGACACTATACAGTATAGAGCTGTGAGTAAAACTATTGCCTACGGAGTGCACTCGGTCATAACATTTGTATTAGTAGTAGTAGTAGTCATGAGTGGCAATGATCTGTGTTGAACCGAACTCATCTTATTTTTATGTATTTGATAAGATTTGTTGGACTTGCAAGAATCATGCATCAAGGATTATTTATTCAGAAACTTTATACTTTATAGGATCACACAAGGTCCGGGCGTCGGAAATCTTGACTACCTAGACGACGTGCTCCTGCATTCCATCGCAGGCACGCGCACATGGGTGGCATCAGCAGCCTATTGTAGCAAGGGACGTCGCCTCCCGGCTTGTCACATTGACGTGATAGGGCGAAGCCCCGCCGCCCATCGACGCAAATGTCTCGGTCGTGGGGTGATCGATGGCCCCCAAACTATAACAGTAGAGACAAGGGGTGAGAGGGAAGGTTATACATGCTGCCTTGTCTCTCCAAAGCTCCTAATAACATCCCAAAGCTTTTGCCTTCCACCCTACTACACCACCAACACCTCCTGCTAGGACCATGGTGGAGCAGACGAGGTCATCTATCAATGTGGAGTTCCCAGAGTCCTTCAACATCGGTAGTCCTCCACCGACAGATGGATCTCTCATCGGGCTACTCTCTAACCCGCCAGTTCCCCTTTGAAGGTGGATCATCACCGCTCTTCATGTTGTTTATCTTCATTTAACCAGAGTATGCAAGTAATGCTCACACTAGTATTTGTGTTCATGCTGTTTAATTTAACTAGTATTTGGAATTGATCACGGGCATGATGGCGTCCCGAGCCTTGTTGGCCCAGGTGACCGGTTCTTCGTCCATGGTCGCGCTCAGAAAGTGGCCCCACGAGCATCCCCCGATGGAGGCAGCCACCCATGATTCGCTGCCATGTTGCGCTGGTCATTCGGTAAAAGTCATTTGCCTTCTCAAACAGATCGCTCTCCCCCTTATCCTATATGGGCTTAAACTTGGCTTGCATTGTGCAGCGATTTTCTCCATGGTGGCGCCATCCTAGGTCTTGGGGCTTTCCCCCGGTGGTGCCAGAGAGTTGTCTCGTCGCTGCTTGCCGCCGCCGAGCCTGTATGTCCCCACATAGCCCTCTAGTTCTGAAGGGGGCGAATCGTCAGAAGAGCATGAATCCTCAGACGACATAAACTACCGTCAATTATTAAAGGATTACCACGAGGCCCAAGTGGATTTGTCATCGACCAGGCTGAACGCTGAGATGTTGTGCGATGACCTGGACGTCGCGCGTGAAGCACTTCAAGCTTACAAGAATCTAGCCTCCCAGGCGCGAGCCGACTTGGCGATCGCCCAGCAGCAGGCCCAACACATGATGAATCTTGTTGTGGTACTGAGCATGCGGATCGACACCCTGTAGATGTTCATGCTTGCCACCTATAGTGCGGCCTGAATCCGCGTGTTGACTGTATCCTTCAATGTCCAATTATTAGTACCATAATCTTCAAGGATCCAAATTAAAAGCTTGGAATCATTAGGACCATCAATAGTACATAAAAACAAGTGACCTTGAGCTTGATGCATGGAGTGGTGAAGTCCATCTGGCCTATCAATTTTCCTCCATGTGTTCCCCTCCATATCAACAGTAAATATCATAGAGTACCTCCTAGAATTTCCCATAATGTGCAGACAACCGTTAAGAAACACACTCGGTTGTCTGTAAAATATCACATCAGTATGCTCGCCCTATTCAGATTCCTTATAGATCTATGCTGTAGTTTTAGATGAGTAGATCTCCACACCTACGCACACAGCGTTGACATCCACATATTCAATCACATGGAAGTGCGTGGAGACTATCAGATTGAACGCCAAGCGAGCCTCACCAACAGCATGGCCAACATCATGGGTGCTAGGTGGTAGAATTTTAAACTTCTAGGTCATTGGATTGCAGACAACATAGCGGTATCCATCAGCACCAAGGCACCAGCATAGGATGAGGCCGTTGCTGCAATCTGAGAGAGCTACATTATCAATGTTGAATGGCAAGAATTCCAAGGCGTGGGGGCATGCACCACGGGGGATGCTGGTGAAGTTTTGATTGCCATTCTCACTATCATAGAAGAAGCCGGCCACAGTCTGGGGTAGCTTCTTATGGTTGTTGGGGTCTAAGATAAGGTCTTTCTAGGAGTGACAGACATATTTGCAGCAGAACAAGGAGCGGTTGGGGAGGCGGCGGAGGATCTCCAAAATGACATCCTCCGTGAGGCTGGCCAGTGCGTTCCACTTGTTGAGGGCCTCCTCCATTTTGTTAGTGTAGTACGATGAGAGCTTCCTCAGTAATAAGATCACTGAAGAGGAAAATAATCCAACAAAGATCCATCAGTGAAGTCCACAACTCATGCAACTATTAACAATTTTCATGCTATGACCTCATGTAAATTTAGAGTAGCATCACATAGATATATATAACTCAAACTAGAGTACCAGTTAATGGAGCTGTAACCATTATAATTTCAGCAGTTAATTGAGCTTCCTCAGTTTTCACAAGTAGAATATCAGTGAACAACTGTGTTGGTATTTCTTAATGTGTCACTTGTTTGAAGTACTTAGCCACCTATCATAAACCTATATCCCTAACTTTACTAGGGTGTCATCCCTAGTGTTGATGCAAAGATATTTGTTGGTACTACATAGTATTACTATTAGAATAACACTAAGTAGTTCTTTATTAATTATGTGACTAGAGAGAATATATATAAATCTATGAACCAACAGTATCCGCAAGCGCACAGATAATATATCATTATAGCATTTTACCCGAAAGTATTCCAGGTATCATTATTTATATTTTTACCACTAGGAATGTCTAGCATGGATATGTATTGATAACTTATACTATTGAAGGAAAAATATATCATAGCCAATATTCTACTCACAACAGGGGTAAGTCATAAGATAAGAGATGTATAAATGATAGGTAATGAGGATAATAAATCACTCATAGCACTCCTTTCTATAGCATTAACATGGTCAGGTAGAATATTAGAGGAATAATTCCTAAATCATTCTTAATTACAAGTCAAGCGTACATTTGATTAGTGCAATTACACCTAGTAATCATGGCTAAGATCATCATCATATCTACACCTAATGGATATTACTAAGAAAGATTGAGGGCAGAGCTCGTTCTACCTTCGTAATCGGACCCTATGTGCACCTATATTTAGGGAGTGAACTACAAAGGACTCAATGGGAATGTCACATCCGCGATCTACCACATGACCTAGGTAAACAACGTATAAGCACCATGCTTACACAATATCGACCACCCACCCCATGTACATTAGAGTGAGCGCTATACGAACTTATGCATAAACACAATGATAAACTAGCTATACTAAGTATATAATCAAAGTAGACATTGAACATCATAATGAAGAACATGAATAAGATGAACACAATGATTATCATAACAATTATAACTAGCATATAAAAAATAGAGAAACAAAAGAGAGAGGGGTACAAAGTTTATACCAAACCACGCTCTTAACAAAATCAGAAATCCAAGCGAAGTCCTGCTTGCCTCCCTCTAGATATATCCTAACTAGCTATGCTACGGAGGAGGAGGAGCTCTAAGGAGATTAGGGTTTCTATCTTCTCAAATGACTTGATGACTTCTGATGCCTAGGAGGCAGGGGCTGGATTATATAGCCCTGAGGGTCTAACATGAGCCCTTGGATCAAACCAAATTAAGCAACAGCCTAGATGCATCCTCAAAGGCGGTGGGAGACTGACATATGAAGCTAACAGACAGGTGGGCCCAGGGGGGGTGGGCGGCCCCAACTATCAGGGGTGGCCCTTCGCTTCAGTGACATGGCTTCTGGACCCTTCTAGAGTCTTCCGACGTAGGCACCATGGTGGAACTCCGTATTTTCCTTTGATGATTAGGTCCTCCTTGGTGGTTTTCTGATTAAACCCTGCTGGAAACATAGATTCACCAAAACTCATAAAATTTATTAGTTTAAACCCCTAAACCTTCATTGGTGATTATATTTATGCCCTTATACATGTTTAATTGACGGTTTAAATTGGTTGTTAACTACCGTCAACAAAGTGGTAGTGATCATCATTGGCATCAGTAGCAACATGTGCAGCTTAAACATTATTAGCCTCAGTGATGTGAATGATGGACACAAAACATTGATTTCCTTTCGATGCCTTCCTCTTGTTTAGAACCAAATGGATAACTTGGTTGTCAACAAGGAGAAGACACAGAAAGTAGACATATGAGCTGCATTCTAATACATCCAACAACCATATATACATCATTGGCACAGAAATGTGGCCTCAAATATGTTACAAGTTCAAAATACCATAAGGACTCACTGGTGGAACTGGAGCATACGAAACAGAAATGTAGAATCAAGCAAGCACTGGACAGAAAAAATAGTTTAAGGCAGAAGCGAAGGGCATGTATGTTTGCCTCGACAGATAAGTATAATCAAGCAAGCACTTGACAATTAACAAGCCTAGTTGCACATAAACATTTACAGTAAGAGCACTAAACATATGCAGAAAACCAAGACACTAGTAGAAAATCAACCAGTGCCACCTCCTAGTTCTTTTTATCAGCATTGGTCTAACCAGATCTACAACGCTACAATATTTCTTGTATACCTCATGTTCAAGCAAGGACCAAAATAGTGAAGCGAACAGGAAAAGGCAAGAAAGGAGACCTGCGGATCGGATCTATCGCCTCTGTCGTGGCACACGACGGACACGGACGCCAATGTCGCGCGCTCCACCGGGAAGACCAGACCCATAGCCTTCAAAAGGATGCCTAAGCCACCACAGCACATCGGGGATCCGCCGCCGCCGCCACCGCAAGTCCAACGGGCACATATTTGTTTCCACTTGTTGGGGATACATTCAATATAGAAGTCAACCTATCCACATAGAGAACATATACTACTATTAGGACTCTAAAGACATATCAATACAACCAGACGTCTAGCGCAATGGTGAAGACGGTCTATTCCTTGATCTGGGTACCGGGTTTGACTCCTAGGTCTCATGGTTTTTTTGAGTTTGAATTTGTTAAACCCCGGTGGCAACAAGTGACACGCAAGCCGTCAGGTCCCCCAGGTCGGATGGAGATGGAGAAAGATCCCATAGGTACACGTGACACCTGAGCCATTGGGCCCCACAGGTCAGATGGTCCCATAGGTACACGTGACACGCAAGCCGTCGGGTCCCACAGGTCGGATGGAGATGAAGAACGGTCCCATAGGTACACGTGACACGTAAGCCGTCGGGTCCCATAAGTCGGATGCTGAAGGGTCCCGCAGGTACACGTCGGACGAAGAAAGGACCGAGCGAAGACTTTTATGGCGAATTGCATGCATCATGAATGAGTAACTGCAGGTCCCACAGGTACACGTCGGATGGAGAAGGGTCCCACAGGTACACATCGCGTGGAGATATGATCGAGCGGAGACTTTTATGATGAATTGCAAGCGTCACGGATGAGTAAGTATAAGTCCCACAGGTACAAAGTCGGATGGAGAAAGTACCATGTGGAGATCTACGACGAAGGCGTTCGTTACAGATCGAATATTATTCGTCACAGATGTGTAATTAATTCATTAACAAAGCCCTGTTCGTCACAATTTTAAAGGAGATCGTCACAGATGAGTCGCGCGAGTGATCTGTGACGAAACCATGCGCTCTTCTAAGACGGTTTTTGTGACGATGCCTGATTTTGTCATAGAAACACAGGGTTGCAGGATTGTCACCACTGGTCTATGACGAAACAGAAATATTTGTCATAAAAAGCGATCTTCTATGACGATTTTAGATTCATCATTAAGATTTTTTGTTATAGAAGTGGATATTTCTAGTAGTGGTCTGGCCAAATTCATTTCTGCATCGGTGCAAAGAAAGAGAGGTTTGCTGTTGCCTCTTCGACTCCTGTAAAACATAATAATGAGCAGGGTAAATCAACCCGACCCAAAAGAAAACCAAGATACACGTCCCGTATAGAGGGAATCAACCCCCACAGGTAAAAGGAGGACAGACGCGCCTAACCACAACCGCAACCAAAACTCAAACAAGGCCTTGTTTAGTTTCTCTTCTAAAACTTTACACCCTATCACATCAATGATTTGAATACATGCATAGAGTATTAAATATAGACTAAAAAATAACTAATTGCACAGATTGCGGCTACTTTGCGAGATGAATCTTTTAAGCCTAATTAGTCTATGATTTGACAATGTGGTGCTATAGTAACACATGTGCTAATGACGGATTAATTAGGCTTAATAAATTCATCTCATGGTTTACTGACGGATTCTGTAATTTATTTTTTTATTAGTATCCGACCACCCCATGCGACATCTCCATATAACAACCGATGTGACACCTTAAAATTTTACACCCTGGATCTAAACAAGGTCCAAATCTGGTGGTAGAGTAATTGTATTTTGCTCACCGGCGGAGCTCGGGCTAGGCCAAACTGGGCCTTGTCCCCCGCCACAGCCTAAGTAGTAGTTATAGATTCATAGGCTAATAATTAATGTTCCATTTCTATTTTTCTTTCATTTTTCATACTAATCTGTGGAACTATTTCCAATATAGCCTATACAATATACTAGTGATTATTTAAATGATAATTTGTACTTAATAGAGTCTACTTTATTTTTCTTGTTGAGTTTTTGAGGTATTAATTAGCATCAAATCTGTGATTAGTGACTAATTGTTCTAGCATTTGTGTACACATTGGTCTTCATAATGTAAATTAGCCCCTCCTAAAATTTGCTCCAAGCCCCGCCACTGATTTTACTGGTTTATTTGTAAACATTGTCACTTTTTTTTTTGAAGGGTAAACCTTATCACTTTTTAGAGTAAAATACACCGGAGGTCCATTAATTTTCGTTGGGGTGTCATCTAGGTCCATCAACTTCGAAACTGCATTTTTTGGTTCATGAACTTTTAAAATGGTTCTCTGTAGGTCCATGTCATTTATTTAACCTTAAATCCAACGTACATTTGCAGAAACCCCCCTACCTTTCTTTATCTTCTAACGCGGTCGCCGCCCACAAGACTCATCAAGCGGGTGCGCCAAAGACGAGGCGCCTTCTGGTCAGCCGGCGGCTGCCTGTGCACCGAGGCTGACAGGCCACGGCCGCGTGGCTCAGTCCGGCTACGCGAACGGAACCAAGGACGGCGTCTCGCAGTACCTCGTCTTTGGTGTCGTCATGTGAGGGGCCTCGGGAATAGGATCCTGGCCGCGGCGTCGGTGTTCCTCTACGAGCGTCTCGGCATACAGGTCCGCCTTGCACCGTTCCTTCCACTCACGTTCGAGGTCAAGGCACCAAGAAGCGGGTGCCCGCCAATCAAACGCACGGCAGCGACCAAGGTGAAGGCCGTGTTGGTGGTCTCCCCGAAGCCGAGTACTACTACGACAAGTCTGACAACAGGTACTACACCGACGCTGACGGCGACCGGGCGAGGTTGTCATGTTGTACCGGCCGAGCCACGACCAAGACCAAAGACTTAGAGGCGCGGGACCACAACGAGCGCGCTACCGCCAAGATCTTCCGCTTTCACCATCGCGACAAAGTTGGTGACCACGGGGTTCTCGACGTCGGCTACGTCGCGCGACTCATTGGGTGAGCTACGACCACAGCTCATCGATGTCGCCGGACCGGACTACACATAGGGCCACCGTGGCTTGCGTTAGGCTAGCGTCGGTGGAGCCATGCCTGCACTCGCCGCCGTCGCTCGTCTGCCGGGCGGAACAGGATCTTGACCCGGTGGTGCATCTGCCCTTCATGCGACACTATGAAGATATGGACTCCGGCGACGGCCTCAAACTGTTCGATTGATTATTGCTGTTTCACTCGGGGTGAACAAGTTTGAGCCCCCAGCTCATGTCTTCACAGTGTTGGACATGCGGCACCAGCTTTCGCGTATCAGCGCCGTGCTTCACCCTGCAGTCGTAGAACGGCGGCCCGTGCATGCACGGCTCCATCGACTTGGCGCACCGGCACGGTGGGTACGACGTGGTGTGGTTCTCAGGCCTGAACATGATCCACGGCGTGAGCCCGCTGAGGCCGTGGCCGACGTAGCCGAACATCGACCAGCCGTTGGTGACGATCTTGTGGGTCATGCCCAGGAGGTAAATCTCTGCCACCGCCTTCATGTCATGCGTCGTGTAGCCGAAGAGCTGGTGCTCCTCGTGGCTCGGCTGGTACACGCTCACGACCTCGATGGTGGCCGTCGCCGACTGCTAGTACTTCCACCGGATGTTCTCGTAGTACCACGAGCTCAGGCGGTCATCTGGACAGCCTTCCACCGCGCACCGGCCATCGACGGACGGGGCGGTTCCTGCATCACCACGTCGGGGAGCAGATGTTCTTGCGACGTGCAAAGCGAGGATCTCGATCCAAGATGTCTTTGGAACAGAGTGTCCCCGTCGAACACCCTAACTCGGATGCCCACTTTTCGCCCGAGTCCCTCGTGTACAAGCGTGGAACCTCGTGATCGGCCCCCACACTTTGTTCGTCGGGTGGAACAGGTAGCGCGCCAGCAGTAGAACACCGAAGTCTTTCCGAGGGAACATCTGTCGAGCTCGCCCCGGTGCACCGGGTTCAGAAACAGCTTAAAGACGAAGTAGACGTTCGTCCTCATCGCCAGACCAAGGCGCGGCGGCGGAGGAACCGCCGCCGTCGTCAGAGAAGAAGAGCTTGTCGTGGTACGTGCGGCAGAATGGTCGAGGTCCACGAACACGCACGGGAGCTCGACACAGCGACGCCGTGCTATCGTTTCGCACCATGTTCCCGTAGCTCTTCGCACGCCGCCTGTTAGGGTTCGGAGGTTCTTGATTGGGAATGTACGGGAGCGCGACACGCAGCCCACGAGGTCCCCGGAACGGCTTGCGTAAGATTTTGCCCATCGACGTGTTCCCGCCGAGGAGCGGGACGCGGTCGGTGTGAGCACGACGACGAGGAACGATCCCGACACCCTCGGCGCACCAAAGGATCGTCCTGTTCCGAGGGGCCAGACTCGGCGACGGCACCAGCACGAGGTACCTGCAGAAGTCGTCCTTGGTGCCGTTGTGGGCCCTACCTGCAGCTCCAAAGGTCAACACGGTTTGGGTTCAGGGCGGGCGAGGGTGGCCATGGGCCCATGGCCCAAAATGTAATGGAGAGACTTTTTGTGGTGTTATCCATTGGGCGGGCGGGCTGGACAGACTTTTTCTCCGAGGGAGCATCCATCCCATCATGAATATGAACCCTTGTCTGCGTACGGGAAGACTGATTCAAAATTCCTGACTGGCTGTCTGCTCCCGTCCCGTGCGTGCGTGACAGTCGAGACTCGACAGAGACGGAGGCACTGAGACAGCACTTATCGCAGTAATAATCATAAACTACTAGTACAGTCAGCTGCCACTGATTAAAGTGAGTGATCAATCGCCGCGTGCGCGTGGTTCGTTAGGTCCAGTTTAGTTTGCAAAAAGTTTGCAGCCGAAAAGGTTTTTCCTCGGCTTTTTTAGATCACATCGAATTTTTAAGACTTTTTCATGCAATCATTAAATATAAATAAAAAAATAATTAATTACATAGTTTTAGTTGTAAATCCATCGACAAATCTTTTTTAAGCCTAATTAGATTATGATCGGATAAAATTTGCCAAATAACAAACGAAAAACTACAGATTCACAAATTTCATTTAAAAAAATTTTCATATCTACAACAAGGCGCAGTTAATAACCGCAGTCCAAAGGTCAACAAAAAAAAAGGTTACTGCGGGGCGGCGGGTCACGTTGCGTGTAGGACATGTGGGGTTTGGGGGGGCGGGCGGGCTGGACTGAAGCATCCATCCCATCATGAATATGCACCCTTGCTGCATGCCATGCTGGCGTCTGCGGCCGCGGTGCTCAAATGACACACGCACAGAGACCGAGCCCGAGCGAGCGCCTTCAGCAGTCTGGACGCTGGCCGTCAGGCCGTGGGCGTGGCCGCCGGGGGCGCTCCAAATTCCGAGGCGCCCACTGCGGTCGCGTCGCTATGGCGCTCTGTGCTGCCAGCTTTTTCTATCCTCCTCTGGGATGTTTGTTCCTCCCCTCCCTGCTGCTGTTTGCTGCTGCTCCGTTCCGATGGTTCGTTTCGTCGCACATGCCAGTGCCATCGCATGCCGGACTGTGAAGTTGCCCGTCTCAAAGACAAAACTACTCCTAGGCCTGATTTCTCTAAGATCGGGGTTTGGGGCTGACCTGCGTTAAAAAGAGCTGCCATGCCACATTAAACTTACCGCGGTGTTTAGTTGACAATTAAATGTAGCGCTTAACTTTGATAAATCAAAAATTAATTCAGTAGATTTTATTTTATTTTAAATTATTATCTAAATACGAATCTTTTAAATATAATTAATCAATGTTTGAATAATAATTCACAAATAAAAAAAAATAGTTTGCCTCCCAACTAAACGCCGCCGGATGGTCTGCCGCAGGAGATCCCGTCCCACCGGCCACGGCTCAGCATCAGCATGGCGACTGGGCCACTGGCAGGCGAGCCAGAGCCAGCCCAGGAGCGGAGCTGCGGAGGGGAGGCCGGCTCTCGACAGGGGCGACAGCGACGCGTCGCTATGGCGCTCTGTGCAGGCAGCTTTTCTATCCTCCTCTGGGATGTTTGGAGCGCCCTGTTTACTACTGGTTCCGATGGTTCGATTGAAAAAAATGCCAGTGCCATCGCATGCCGGACTGTGAAGCTGCCCGTCTCAAAGACAAAACTACTCCTAGGAAGGATGGTCTGCCGCAGGAGATCCCGTCCCACCAATTACGGCTCAAAAAATCAGCATGGCGTGATTTGGGCCACTAAGGCGAGCCATAGCCAGCCCATTTTTAGCTGCGGAGGGGAGGCCGGCTCTCGACAATTAAAAAGCGACGGCGCGGGCGGAAAAGGCTTAGAATTTTGAGAGTATCTAGCGGAGCGCCCTAGGCCTAGGCTCCTGCCTCTCCTCCGCGCCCCGCTGCCCGCTATTATTGGCGTGGCCTACCTCGGCTAATTAATTAATTAACAAGCTTATCCCTATATTTGAGGTTGAGTCGAGGCCACACTTAATTAAGGTGGTGTTTGATCTAATAACTAAAATTTAGGTGGTGTATTATGAGGATGTTGCACGAGGTGTTTGGATACTAATAAAAAACCAAATTACATAATCCGTCGGTACTCCACGAGATAAATTTTTAAGCCTAATTAACCTGGTATTAGCACATGTATAATGTAGCACCACATTATCAAACCATGGACTAATTAGGCTTAAAAGATTCGTCTCACAAATTAATCACAAACTATGTAATTAGTTTCGTAATTAGTTTATATTTAATATTTATATATATATCAAATATTTAATGGAACAATAACTAAAATTTAGAATGGTCAACCAAAACAAACCTAATCGTCGCTCAACAACACAACAGGCGTCCATCGATTGCGCTTGCTTGCCCAGGCCAAGCACGCGTACGTACGTGTGAGGTCGGTCAGGACTCAGGAGGACGGGAAATAATGAAAAGGTGCACCATGCACAGCTGGGCTCGATTACCAGCAGTAAGCAACAGTAGCTTTTTCCGTTCCAAAAGTGCGATGCCAGCCACGACTTCACATGATTATTGATATGATGCATGTGTTATGTTAGTATTCCAAGTGTTCCATCAGTGTTAGTTGTTGCCAATGCCCGCCAAACAAACCTCATCCGCTGCATGCCAACGTCAAAGTTAGTACTAGTAGACACCGAGTTGTGTGGGAGGTCTTTTCTTCTTACGATACCCTTTCCTGATTTCGGTTCCATGAGTAAACTAAAATTAGCTACCAGCTCTGGGACCTGTATAAGGATGGTTACATATTCTTGCATCATTTCATCGGCTCGCCTTGACCACACAAAAATAAAAAAAAATTATCTATCGCCTTGAGTTGCTGCATCAGTGGACAGTGCAAGTTTAACTCGCTTTGAGTCTTTGAGATGAACCGGTTCCTGAGGTTGATGGATGATTTTGGCACTCACGTGGAACTCAGCACACCGAATTAAAAAAAAAGATACTACTGTCTTTTTCAAATTATAAGATGTTTTTTTGCCATCTCTAGATACAATGATTTTACTATGTATCAAAACATCTTATAATTTAGAATGGAGGAAGTTAAAAAAAACAGTGTTTGCACTATGAAAAGCAAGGACAGAGAGAAAATATTTTTAAATTTGTATGCACAGGATGCTCAACTTGCACGCTGCTGCTAGAATAGCACCCATAGCAAACTCTACTCCAGCGTACTATATCTCGTCGGTTTCCTCTCTCTTCTTATCAACAATTAGAAATTAACGCTGTAGCTGCTCTTAGACCATTCTTACTTTCTTAGTATAAGATTTTATAATATTGTTTTCAAGACAGTCACATCACTTAGGACTTGTTTGGCAGAGATTTCGAGCTGATTCTCTGCTGAATCTAGTAGGAGCTGACAAACAGTTTTTCATAGAGAAGTGATTCTCAGCTAATTTTATAAAGTGATTCTTTAAAATAAATTAAAAGGCTAAGAGAGAGAGAAAAAAATAGCTTCTCCTAACTCTACGAAGTGATTCTTCGTCGTAGTTTTGAGAGTTTATGCAAAAGAATCGCCGCGAGTACGTGATGCCCACGGCCACGGACCTCTGTCTCAGAGCCTGTCGACGCCGTCCAGCGTGCGCCACGGGGAACTCTTGCTTCCCCTTGCAGTGCCGTGCCACCGTGTGGGCTCCAATGCAACGCTTGGAGGCCCAATCATGTTCGAGGTCGGCCATGCCGCCGCACGGACAAGCACCATTCCACAACGCTTTTCTTTTAGCTTTTCCTTTTACTTTTTTTTTCTACTCAGACTTTGGAAACAGAATACACAGTAACAAAGAGGAGACAGAATGGAGCAAACAGCAACCCAATCTATCTTGCAATTATTTCATCTACACTTTATATAAACGTAAATTTAGGCTCATCTGTTCTTGCTTAAGGCACGACCAAATACTAACGCCCCGTTCGGCTTGCTGAAACTTGATTGAATTGGCTGAAAAACACTGTTCTGGCTAAATTGTTGCGAGAGAAAAACACTGTTCCAACTGAAAAAACAAGCTGAATAATACGGATTATAAGGTAAACCAAACGGGGCCTAAATTACTTGATTGACATTTAACATCACACCGTCGTAATCTGATCAGCTAATGTGTAAAAACACTAAAGAGTTCTTTGCACATGAACAGGTGAGCACAATTGGTAGAAAGAGAGTGTTGAGGGAACTCTGAATCAAGAAGAGGAGAAAAAGAGAAAACAGAAGCTAGACATGTCTTGAACTCAATCACGGCGTGCATATATAGGGCTAGGCGTGCATCGTCGCTGTCTTCTTGAAGTCGATCTTGTCCACCTTCACCTCGCCGTCAATCAGCTCGTAGACGTACACCACCACGCGGAGCCCGTCGATGTCCATCAGCACAAAGCTCGGGTTCACGTCGTAAGTGATGCTGCTGTAGGCGCCCGTGGCTGAGCCAGGGTTGATCACCACGCCTCCCTCGTGCTTGTATGCCTTGAACTGGTGGGTGTGCCCGGTCACCAGGATGTCCACGTCCAGCTGTCGCTGGAGCATCGCCAGGGAGTCCAGGTCGCCCCATGGAACAACCTGATGTTCGGTAGATGCAGAGATTGAGTGAAAAAATGTTTAACAGAAAATATATGCTAGATAGTCAGTCTCAATGACCACATGCGCAAATTTAACATTTGACATTGGGGCAGAGATGGTCTACTGGAATTCAAGAGCCACAGCGTGCGCAAACAATGTGCTCACAATCATCTATTGCCCATTAATCATGTTTACTGGTGTCATATCGTTACGAATGGTGAAGTACAGAGTGAAAAAAATAAATGGAGAGCAGTTCTCATAAACTGTGTGAATGAAGGTGCAGAACATGGTGCATGCACTGGCAGTGGCAGATACAATGAACCAACATCGTGCATGGCTCTCCACAAGTGAAGTTCTAGACACCGAGCATGGGCTTTGTGGTGTGGCCAGGCTTGATGTCCCCAAGGAGGGAGTATCAAATCACTTTATGGATATGGTCTATGGAAATGGACCACTCTCTCTGGCTCCTATTAGAGACTATCAGTTGTTTCAACTTTAGAAGAAAAATAATTTTGTTCTTCAAGTAAAACTATAGACCATCAGAAAACATTGAATGCATTATATTGAAACACCACAGCAAAAGTTTTCATGGCCACTTTATAGAGCTCTGCAGAGGTGTTCTTCACTGCAAAAGTTGAATCAGTGGACAGGAGACATCTGGTTCCACTTTATAGAGCTCTGCATTTTCGAGGCCAATAAGACAGTTGACCTAATAAATGACACTGAGGACTACAACAAAGAGTTTGATTTTTATGATTTTTGGTAGTTAAGCACATTATTTGGTAACTTCATGACTAAAAGTCACCTCACTAGAAGAATTGAGAAACATATTGCCAGATTTGCAATGGAAAGCCATGTGTTTAATTTAATTTTCCTGGGTAAGAACTAAGAACTGCGCAAATGATTGAACTTTTATGGTCAAAGTGTAGAAACGAGTAAAATTGAGGGTTTAGCCATCTACGCACTTAGCAGACCCTGGCTTTTATTCTAGAAAATAAGAGAACTACTTCTTTCCTGATCTCAGGAAACTCAGAAAGAAAAATTTCCAAAGTAAAAGTTACAAATTGATGGTCCATATCAGAATGGCTGGAGGTAGTTTCAAAGATGTATCAAATTTACACGCAGGGCATGAACATGCTAAGATAAAAGAAACAAAAATTGTTTACGGAGTCTGTGCTAACATTAGATTGCTTAACATACGTCTAACTAAAAGTACAGTCTGGTTTCAACAATATGCATATATCAGAGTGCTAGTTCATGAGCAAAGAACAAAGCAGTTTAAAACTTTAAATAACCAGGTTAACAAACATGGTCATATGTGAAATAAATTATAGGCATCATAAAACAAGCATAGGTTTTTTGTGTGTGCGCCAAGGAGCACCTGTAAGAAATTAAGAATACAATTTATTACCATGGGCATGAAAGTAATAGCTCCCGTACATTTCATGAGTCAAACAAACCTGATGGCCATGGCACAGCCCAAGCTTAAACTGACCAATTGTAAGTGTCTTAGTCTCTGGGTATCGAGCATCCTCATCATATTCACCTCTAGTTATGTGAAGATCAGGGCAAAGGCTTTTCAGGTAGTCATGGACTTCCTACATTGAAATTATGAAAATTATTAGCCTGTACTTCATCAGAACAAAAACACTCAGTTCATACAAACCATCAATCCGCAATAGGAAAATGGGATACCATAACCCAGGTTCTAAAGTACATTTGCAACTATGATGATAAGTTAAATAGTGAATGACCAAGTTCCATAAAAGAATAACCAATTCATGAACATATAGAAAACATTAGACGCTCCTTGAGAAGGATAGCACAGACATTCATACTGCAAGGAGTAGGTATGCCATGCAATAGCGCGATTGATGCCTAGAAGGCTAGAGTTAATATCATCATAGGCCCAAATCTAAGAGCCCATCAACATATTCTACCTTTTTTTGCATCTTCCGACAAGCGTAGGTACACCCCCACCCCCTAGACAGACTATACCAACAAAAGAAAAAAGGAACCAGCTTCATCAAGATTATAAACACAAACGCGCAACTAGACCAACCTAGGAGAACTAGGTGACATTTTGTTAAGAAGAAAATAGGCACCCAAATTCACCTCAATGAGGACTTGAACCAGGGTGTTCTAGGCATACATCCACACCCTTGACCAACTGAGCTAGCTCAACTCCTCAATTTCATCAAGGTGAAATGCATCTCTCTTCAACTTACCAAGTATTTAGGTTTCATTAAGCCATAAACACTTCTACTAGGTAGATTGTGTATTGGTGCCTGATGCACAAGATATGCATTACCATATCTCCCATATATGCGACTGGGGGAAGTTCTTCATCTATTTCCAGTTCCAAAAGGATAATTCAGCAAATCAATGATGGCACAGCAAGATAAGCCAAACATATTAAACACTCTTGCCAACAGAGCAAGCTTTTGAACTTGGTGTATTTGCCATTAAAGCTAAAGCTGTTTAGCCTACAATTTATAAAAAGATAAGGCCAATATTTTAAGCGCTCCCTCTGGTCAATTACGTTTAGTACAAGCACAACAAGCAGGACACAAGATAATTGCCCTGTCCGAAACATCACGTTTAGTTGACTGGATGCAGTATATGCCATTTTGTGCTCAAACTTTTTGTTACCAAAATCAAGATACAATAGCCTATTTGGCTTAGCTTCACCTCCAATAATATTCCAAGACAAAGTAACGCCAAATAGCTCACAGTTCTTCGGCCTAACCCTAAGTCCATTTTGTACAAGAGATCCTCAATATGCTGATTTCAGTCGGAGGGTCTTGGGACTTATGTTATGGCTTATGACTTATGAGCAAACATCTGATAAACTAGATTATTAGAGAAGATTAAACTATGCCAAACAGGAACATATCAACTGGCATGCTTATATGATGACAAGAGCTTAAAAGTGAACAAGCAGCAATATATGGGACAAGGAGTACTATTCTATGCAACTATCCTTATCAACATGCAAGTTAGCCACCAGGAAATGATACTATTGCTTCCTTGGAGATGTGAATTGTGAAGATCAGAGAGAACTGAAGATTGGGTGATTAAAAACAACTTCCCAATATACTAGAAAATTACTAAATAGAAGGTATTGTCAGCTTTCATCTTCCCTCTCACTGTAGTAGTCTAGTTCAGGCGTTCACCTAAATGCAACAAAAAATCATTTAAAAAAACTGCAATGCAGTTATTATCTTTCCAGTGTTCTCTCAAAAGGAACTGATATCGTAATCATTCTTTGACAGTATAACTATAGTAATCTATCAAGGAGCTGGTCGCTCTTGCCTGTTAGAAACTTAGAATAACTAGATTGGTTTCTGACAAGATCCCTCCAAATATGCAATAGATGAATTCACTCCTTTATGATTTAGAATTAAAGAGCTCCTCAGAAGATTATTAGGTGACATCTCTAGATAATATATTTTTCTTTAGGAAGCGGCTTTGGTTAAGGCTTTGAGTCGAACAATTTGAATTTTCAATCTTTTAGCTTTGTAAAGCTTACAGGTTCTTCTGTACCAAGCTGCCTTTTATTTCTATTACTTCATATATACTCAATAGGGTCCTCCTGTACAGTTCTCAGTTTTGGCAACATTTCATAAACCTGTACAGGGTATGGTATCATATAGATACTCCTTTAAAAAAAAATCTCTGCCCCTTCTTATGAATTGGGAGACCAACCCTATGACTAACAATAATGAATGAATAATGAAAGAACAAAGTTATTTCAGCTGATCATTTGGAGCTACATAGTAAAATGGATATTAGTTGTACATACTATAGGTTCTTCATTTGATAAATCTAGTGGTTGCAGCTATTATGTTCCCTGTAGTCTACTTCCTAAAAATCAACTAAGAGCATATAGTTTCATCAAGTAAGAGCTGGGACTAAATTGATTTTAAAAAATGTAGTTTCAAAAATGGAGAACTTGTTAAGAGCGTGAAATAATGATAACAAATTTCTCTAAGCACAATTGTAAACTGTGATAGCATCAAGCTACCTACAAATATACATAACTACTAAGACAATAAGGTAGTTACAGGTGGTGCCTTCTAGCTACGTAGTGGTTACTAAAGTATTTTCCTGGGAAAGCTCCACATCGTATTACAATTGCACAATTCCTATTCCTAGTAAACATAGACATGGTGAGCGTGTTGCCGGCTGAGAATTTTCCCTTGACAGTTTAACAAGAACTGGAAAGAGCTCTATGATTATAGGCAGTAAGATGTGACATTGGTGTACTGAACATGCAAAATAGTAAGCCTGCCATCACTGAACTTTTTGACAAAGCATCAGCATTGGGGTCCATCGATCATCAATTTGTTTCAACAAATGGAAAAACACAAGATGAAGTCCGGTTATAGAGACCAGCTCGGTGCCATCGCCACCCTGGAGCCCAAAATAATCGCACACACACGCTGCCCAACCGAACCAAACAAAAGACTGCAGTATAGAATAATATAGCGATGCTGCTGAGACCTAAGAACCATAACAATTTCTCTCGTGATGCAACTATCCACGGCACTATGACCTAGCCAGCGCAACAAAATTGGACGCATGAAGCGAGAGGAAGGGATTGTAAGATCGATCGAAAAGGGGTCGCCGGTTACCCGGCCGGCCGGCCAGGCGAGGAAGGTACGGTTACCTTGATGCAGAGGTTGCCAGTGCAGATGATGTTTGGATCTTGCCCGGCACGAGCATGGACTTGAATTTGGCGGGCAGGTCGGGCGCCCGGTGCGGGATGTGCAGATCCCCCAGCGCAAGCACGAGCACCATCCTCCCCCGCTATCGCCTCCTTCCCCTCCCCTGCCCCTCTCCTTACTCTTGATCTCCTACTGAGCTGTACCTCCACCCCCACGATCCGAATCTCCCACCTCAGGTCAGCTCTCTATCCGGCGGAGCTGCACACCATGATTCGAGTCAAAACCGTTCAGCACCTCAACACCCCACCCCACTCCTCCGCGAAGAATTTTTTTATTTTTTACATTTTTTTAACCTAATTTTAAATTTACCGCTGTTTTTTTTTCAAAACTAATATTTTTTGCCGCGCCTATCGCCATGGCGCGCCGAAACGTCTGTCCCACGCCATGCATGGTGGCGCGGCGGGAGGGATAACGTGACGATGACCGGGGCACTGACCGATGACGTGGCAGGGTCTGCCGCGCCATCGATCTTGGCGCGGCAGTGACGCGCCCTGATCGGTGGCGCGGCAGAGCCGGCTAAAAGGGTCGCGGCCCAGTCCCGCCTGCCTTCGTCTGCCTGTCCGCCTGCCTGCCCGCCACTCCCAAGTGTTGTCGGCGCTCGGCCCTCTGTTTCCGCCTCTCTCTCCTTTCCCTTTCATTCCTTGGCCGCCTCCCTTCCTTCTTGGCCTCGTTCAAGGTAATGACGCACTTTTTATTTTTATTTGAATGCTGGATCCAAATATTATGACCGGGAGTTAAGGTTATGAGAAAAATTATGTTTGGAAACTATGGGTTATGGTTTGATTTTATCGATGTTAAGGTTAATTATTTAGTTAGAAGTATGTTTACCATGTATATTTTTGTTACTATAAGTGTTGGTTATATTATTTGAGTTGCAATACAAATGATTATATTTTACATTAATTTACGATGTTTTGATTGATGTTTAATTTAAACCGTTTTATTAGATGGAAAACATGTTTCGGGAGCAGTTGACGCAAAACGGGTCGTCCTAGAGAATTATACCCCGACAAGTCTAGCAAAGATACCCCCGTCCCTTCTGACCTCCCTGTCCCTAACTGTGACTATGGTCGTCCGGCCGACGTGTTTTAATCGAGATATCCGGACACAACGGCTCGTTGCTTCTACACATGCAGTCGTTTTAATGTAAGTAATTGTTTTCGTATATTTTTTTCTTCATTTGTATTACTAGGTTACTAATATTTTGTTGGAATTTTGTTGTGTAGGCCCATGAGAGGTGCTTTTTCTTTTAGTGGATCGACGGTGCAGACAAGTTTGACCCCATGTACCTCATTTTCGACGATTGGTGGAGAAGACGACATCCATGAGAGCACTTCGAGCGGTGGGTTCCACCTCCCCTAACCCCCCTCCAATGACGGCTAAGGAGAAGCACTTAGCCACAGTTAGACGACTCGAGGAACCTTCTCTGTGTGTGAGTTTGCTAGACAGCGCGATATTCGTAACCCAATCGATGTTGGGCTTGACAAATGGAGATTTGAGAGACGGAGGGTGTTAGAGGAGGAGAGAGCAAGCAATGAGGCAAGGGAGGAGACAAGAGTACAGATGCAGGTCTTAAACGAGTAAGTTGTTGTATTATGTGCTAGTGAGTGCTTGAAAGCCATTTTTCGTTGCCTAATTTTAAATGTAATATAATCGCGTTGCTAACTGATTGTATTTTATACATGAAGGGATTGGATGCAGCGAGGACCATGACGGAGAGGTGGCTCGTGCAAGGTATGAGGAAAAGTAGTTAGATGAGCACAGAACACGAGCTAGTCGCACCGTTCAATCACCGATTGTGTTGTCTGATGAGAGGGACGAGGATGAGGACGACACTGCCAGACTAAGCGAGTTTATCACTCTAGCAGAGGCGGGCGTGTAGGCGAAGGAGGCTGATGACGACACTAGCAGACTCAGCGAGCTCATCGCTCTTACTGAGGCAGGCTTGCGGGCGGAGGAGACTGAGGACGACACTGGCAGACTCAGCGAGCTCATCGCTCTTGCTGAGGTGGGTTTGCAGGCTAAGGAGGCTGAGGACGACACTGGCTAACTGAGCGAGTTCATCGCTCTAGCAGAGACGGGCTTACAGGCGGAGAAGGATGACGACGCGTTTTTCACTCAGGCCGCAGATGAAGCGGAGGCCGCTTACTGTAGGTGACACGCAGGTTAGAGCAATACAGGTGAACCTAGCCACATGAACGAGGAGGAAGAGAACGCGTTCTTGTCTCAGGCCATAGATGAAGCGAAGGCCGCTTACTACAGGTGAAAGGCAGATCAGGGCAATGCAGGTGACCCTAGCCACTGCAACAGGGTTGTGGTAGAGGATTGGTACTCGGACGACGAGTTGCTTACTCAATTTGTTTCTGACTGGGGATTTTTTATTGCGCCGTCTGTTAGTTCCATGTTTTATTAATGATCAATGTAGCTATGTACTAAAACTTTCATTATGTTGTCTTGTTTTTCTTTTGAACTATTGATGTATTGTACCCATGTATCATGTACTTGGATTACCCATGGTCGATCTTAAGTGATCCCATCCGTTTGTCACCCTCCGAGTCATCCGTTTGTCGCTCTCTCATGCATCCAAGTTTTTTTAATAATAGCGAATGTGGTGAGAATTTCTAAAACGAACAAAATCGAGTGAAATTATTTTGAATACGGCTGGTGGCATATATATCTTGCATGTTTTCCATGTATTTTAAAATAGTAGCGTGTAATTTATGTTATTAGCATTAGATTAATATAAAATAACTAGGCCCACGGCGTGGTACATTTGGCACGCAACCCTAAGCCCGTGTTCGCTTCGCCGCCATATCCCACTACTTGCGCAAGATCGACGCCGCTAAGGCCCATGGCACTAGAGGACTGAACGAGATGTAGTGTTCACCAAAGCCTCAATTTCAATTGAACGGAGTCTGCTTTGTGTCTCAGTAAACAACTACAAGTGCTGCAACAACGCATTGAAACGAATATGAAGCAAATAATAGGAGTTCGTGCGCAAGTTGACAAGTTGCGACATAACATTTTAATTGGTTCATGAGTCTGCAAGTTTCGACATAAGTTCGACATAACCAACTAAGTCCCAGGAGTGTAAGGATCTCTCAGACGTCTCTGTCTCTTCGGATTTATATGCAACATAGTGGGAGTGTAGCCAACGTCGGTGTTCGAACGGAGATACAAGAGTGACATATATAACAGATCCTCATAGTTGTACCCACGAACCCTGCAGGCCATGATCATATGAGAGCAAGGGGCATGCATGATCCGAGGGACGTTGCAACTGCACTCTACCTTTTCAAGATCAACTTGGTAGTTTCGTCCACCATAACGTTCGCCGTCCAAGCTTGTACCACCCTTGCCCCATACACTAAAGATATGGCGTCGGGGTCCATATGGCTCGGCGGTGTGCTGTTTGGCCAATTCCTCGGCCTCCTTCAAATATTTTGCTATGGCCTTTCCAAAACGCCCCTGCTCAGCTATATTCCTCTTCGCAAGTTCTCACCTCTTGACAAAATATTCGTTGCACTTATGAAAGGAGAACTCAATAATTCCAGACACAGGCAATGATTGAACTCCAGTGAATACACGGTTGAAGGACTTTAAGTAGTTAGTGGTCATGATGCCATACCTGAAACCCCCCTCATTATATACTAACGCCCACAGAGCCTTCTGTTCCATCTACGTCTCTAACCAGGCCTTTCCCGCTTTATTTACCATCTTGTCTAGTTCTCTCTTTATCTCCTTGAACTGGTGCTCTGTACGTACACAACATAGAGCCTTTACCTTGTCACATACCTCCTGCTTCCTCTGACGCCGCCAGAAATTAGCGACGAAGTGTCTCATGTATCATCTATGCACTAGAGATGGGAACCCATCTATATGCTCAGTTGCAGCATTAAGAAGCACTGGGTGATGGTCCGAGATCAAACATATAGTCCGAGATGGGCCTAGCACTTGTACATGTAGAAGCCGCATGAACCATGACCACAATTCATTGTTCTCTCCCTCTGCCAAAGCAAATGCCATGGGTACTATCTGGTCCTCAGGATCAACAACAGCAACCATCATCAAGGTGCCCCTGTACTTTTCTGCCAGAAAAGTGCCATGAACAAGTACGACTGGCCGACAAAACTGGAATGCATGCCATTTGTGCGAACGACTAGAACACACGATAGAGGACATGCTTCAACGGGTCCCAAAAACACATCCCTCTGGTGTCCACAAACTATTTTAAGTCAGGGTTATAGTAATGCATTACACATAAGATGTGGGGCACCCTGTTGTACGCTTCCTCCCAACTACCCCAACGAATCGCCAGGGCAATTTGCTTCGCACGCCATGTGTCGGTGCAGAAAGTGACCAACACGTAAATATTTGTAGTTTTATCGTACGTTGTGATCGGAGGTGGCCTAGCACTCAATGACACAGGATTTATACTGGTTCAGGCAATGTGCCCTACGTCCAGTTTGAGTCGGCCGGTGACTTTATTCCTGAGCCCAGGTGCTCAAAGTTTTGCAAGGTTACAAACGAGAAGGAGAAAGATAGAGTGTACAAGAGGTTCGGTCGGACTCCGATCAGAGGGGCCAAGAGTGACGGGAGCTCCGCTATGTGCTATGTGAACTTGATCGATCTGAATGAATCTATCTGTTGAGAGAGAGCGCATCCCCTTTTATAGATGAAGGGGATGGCCTTAAAAGTGAGAAGGAGAGAGTACGTATGCTATTTAGTCTTATTGCCCACGCTAGTGGGTACGGGATGGTGGTAGGTGCTCATAATACTGTTGAATGTCATATGCACGTGGGAGGTTGTATTGTCTTCTTTGGGTATGGTAGACGTCGGCGCCTGTCACACTGTTGATACCCGAAGGCATGCGAGGGGTTTTACCATGTCCCCCTGGTACGGTAAATGTCGGCGCCCACAACACTGTCGATGCCCAGAGGCATGTGGGGGAGGCTTACTGTATTTGTCTAACATGGGAGTTAATGGCGCCCACAACACTGTCGATGCCCAGAGGCATGTGGGGGGAGCCTTACTGTATTTGTCTGACATGGGAGTTAATGGCGCCCACAACACTGTAGGGGAAAATGTCGACGCCCACAACACTGCTTGAGTTCTGTCGTGCTAGGAGGATCGCAGGGTATTGCCTGGCAGGTGCACAGGGTATGGTCCCTGGTATTGCGGTTTGACTTGTGCGCCCTGCCTTACTTTCTTCGTTCGTTCCCTGGTCCTTACCGAGCGGGCGTCCCCGATCGTTTGGGCCCAGTCGACACTGACTGTGCCAGTTGGAGAAGAGCGGTGAGCAGGGGTTTGGTGCATCCTCGGTCGGAGATGTGGGTCGGAGTCGGAAGCGGTGTTCGGCCAGGCCTTCCGGTCGGAGAGGGCGTCCGGAGGTGGGCTGGAGACCGAAGCAAGCGCTCCGGTCGGAGAGGCGGGTTGGAGTCGAAGGCGGGCGCCGTTCCTCCTCGACCAGGCCTTTCGGTCGGTGATTAGATCGCCTTCTGGCCTGCTGTTTAGGAACATGGGCCGGCCCATGAGTTGAGCGCTGTTTACAACGTTGCCTGCTGGGCCGAACCTTTGTTGGAAAGCCGGTCCATGAGAGACCCCGAGTTTATGAACCCGACACCATGCCTTTTCGTACCTCACATCGTACTTAATAAATTCAGATATGGACTATTGTAAAGAAGACACCGAAATATTGTTGTTGTCATCAACAAGCCCCAATAGACGACGAGCAAGGTAACATGCAGTGAGCTGCTGATGATTTTCCTTCCCCCTATTTGTTAGGCAAGTGTGGGGTTCGACAACTTTACTTATGCTCCACTTGCCATCACTCTGTCTCTTTCGTGTATTTAACCTCCACGTACAACTATTTTTGTATATCACGTGGTACCTCAACTCCTGGTCCAAATGAGTGACGTTGTACGGCCTATGGTGATACACAGCATAGTTCTACAGAAAGAGCTTCATCTCTAACATTGTATCGAATATCATCCTCTTCCTAAGGGTTTCTGTTTTATGGTCATACAATGATTTCCTACACATCTGGAGACTAGTGTCACAAGCTGCCATATCTGTCATGCTGACATCCCTATAGTTCGGAATGCCCCTGAAAGGTACGTTCATCGACCTTAGTTGCTCAAGCTCAGTCGCTGTGTAAGGTGGTGGTGGAACATATTGCTACGCTTCGCTAATTCTGCCACATGAATCATAGGGGGTATCATCTGCTGGCAAATCTATGACTAGTCTACCCTAAGCCTGGATAGCATGCAAAATCTCAGTTGGTACTGGTAATGGCATACCATGAATAGGTACTAGCATGGCATCAACCGGTGTGGGCATAGCATGTCTATCTCCCTAGTCACCATCTGAATCGTCCGAATCACTGCTAACTACATCACCGATCCTGTCCTCCTCCTCCTGCTCCTCCTCTTCTAGTTCGAACTCGTTCACATCGAAATCATTGCTTATACAGCCTATTTGACTTGAATGAAACTGCTCATACGTCAACTGACCGTCCAAATCCATGTTACCCTAAGTTGCTTCCCCTTCGACCCCCAATTCTTGCTCATTGCCTTCAACACCGTCAATGGACGGCCCATCCTAGACACCCTGCATCTTGTACCCATTCTCCACCATCACCTCAGCTATGGGCACATTGAAACCTTGGAGCACCCTAGTGTAGCGGGACTAGTGAGTTGGGTCGCGCAAGGGCATGAGGATATAGTGTGCCCTAGTTTTCCTAGTATCAAACCTCCCCTTCAGTGTGAAATCACCGCCAAACTTTGAATTCAAACGGACACAAAGGTCGTTCAAACTAGGAGATTCATCAAACCATTTTAATTTTTCTTCCATATCCTCAAACATACCATCTTCTCTCATAACACTTCCTCCATAAAAAACTCTAACACAACAATCCATCTACAAAAGCATTTTAAGAAACTTCATCAATTCATCGAAATCGTCGTACGTAATGTCCATAGTAATATTAATACCTATTCTAACTGTACTATCTATACTAACTAACTTTACTATCTATACTAACTTACTATATTGCCTATACTAACTAAACAAACTAATTGTGCTAACTATACTAACTATACTTTACTAATTATATTAACTTTATTTATTTTACTAACTTATTATACTAGCAATGTCGATTCAATCAATAAATACACTAGGGGACTACCTCGTGGCAGCGGTGCTCGTCCTCGCGGCGACGACACGCTAGACTGGGCCATGAGGCGCGGACGCTGGCCTCGGCGGCTGCAGCGGGTGGACACGGGATAGAGAGAAGGGCGTGCGGTAGTTGGGAGTGGTGTACAACGCGACAAAGAAGCGGGCGGCGATGATGTTGAGGGCGGTGGCGGTGGGTGGGCATTGGTGGCGGTGGCGGCCGCGCGCGTGGCGTGGGGCGCGGAGGGCGCGACAAGGCGGCAATGGGCGCGCTAAGGGGCGTCTTGGCGCGTCTTGGCGCGGCGGGCAGACGCGACGACGGCGATGGCATTGATGGCGAAGCGGCGAAAGCGGCGAGGAGGCGGGCGCTACGCTGCGGGCGGCAAGCGGTAGGCGCGCGTTGCGTGGTGCGGTGCGGGCGGCGCAAGGCGTGGTAAGCAAGTGAGATCGAAGCCGCGGCCCTTTTAGCCGGCTCTGCGCGCACACCGATCAGACGCCGTCGCGCCACGCGCCAAGATCGGGTGGCTGGCAGTTCGCCATCACCGGTCGCGCCGCCCGGTCGTCGCCATGTCACCCCTCTCGCCACGCCACCATGCATGGCGCGGCACAGACGTTTCGCCGCGCTTGAAAAATAGGCGCGGCCAAAAGTATTAGTTTTGAAAAAAAAAATTAAAACATTATTAGATTTAAAATTAGTTTAAAAAATATTAAAAAAAAAAATTCTCCGCGAACAAGATTGATCCGCGCGACAGAAGGGGAGAAGGAAGAGGGGCAAGCACGTGGGGCCGTGGGTCCACTTGTCAGACTGACGAAGCTGGTTTGCTCGCTTCGCTGTACGGACTGGCCCGTATTGGGCTCATGACTGGGCCGGATGAGTGTTGTTCGGCGTCTCCGTACTGGGCTTTAGCTCGATGTGCACGAGGGACACGGCCCGTTTGCGCTCCATCGGTTTCGCCAAGTTCGTTGGGCTAGCGTTAAGCTAATAAACGTCTGTCAAGCTTTGCTGCCTCAGTTCAACTTGTGTGTTGAGTTAACACTCGTGATGTGTTGTCTGCTGATTATTATTATTATTATAGTTTATGACTGAGTTCACAAACGCTTGGCTCGGTTTCTAACTCCAAATAAGTCATCAAATTGTATGTCCATGAAAAAGCGGTATAATGAAACCATGCATTGAGGATGGTTGTTTTATTCCATTCTATCTGACATGGTATTCTTAAAAACTATAAGCATACCCTATGCGTTGACGCGGGAATTTATTAGGATAAAATCACTACTACATAAATAATTTCGTGAGACATTGCCCAATCATTAACGGAGATGGCCACAAAATGCAATCGTCTCTTAAAGTATTTGAGCATTTTCGGAGGCGGGCGTTTTATTTACGGAGGCAGTTAAAAACAACTCGTCTCTTCAAATAAATTTACGGAGACAGTCAAAAATTTCTCGTCTCCTAAAATGGATATATATATAGATATAGATATAGATATAGATATATAGATAGCGCTACGCAACTCTTCACTAAGAATGGCCTAAACATTGCCATTTGGCTTAACCACAAAATAATTTCAGCACTAATAATCATGACTGAGGCAAATATCCATTCATTACCCTAGAGAACTATAATCTATACCTCCTTGTTATGTTGTTACTTAATAAATAATGTAACAGACCATTGAATAAGTATTGAAATGTTGAGTACATGTTGAATGAATATGTTCATAATATGTTGATTGATTTAAAGAATGTTAAGTAATTGACGTAGAGACATGTTCTTCTAGAGCCCTTGTACATGCATTTGAATATTTAGGTTCATGATTTTCTAAATTTAATGTTTTTATATGCATATTGAATTAAGAATTTTCATGTTTTCTTTAAACTGCTTAGCCCGCTGTTTACACCTTGGTAATTGCATCCATGGTTTTTCCATCGTTTTTTGTGAAGTGTTTATGGACACAGAATAAGGGCATGCTTGATACACATAGCTAGTTACTAGTTGAGCTAAAAATTAGTTCAAATCAACTATAGTTGGCTAACAACTAGTTAAAGACTTATCTAAAAAAGTTAACCCAACTATTAGCCTCCTATTTGGTATTAGAGACCTAATTTAGACGAATTTTTAGCTAGCTAGCAATTAATCCTTTGATTCAAATCGACCTTAAGCATGGTGTGTGTTTTTAATAAAAGTTATACGTATGCGTGCGTGTATACCGCCTGTTTCATAAAAAAAATGTGAAGGGGTTATGGGTTAATTTCACTTCGCCTACACTTTGAAACCACCTCTGGAGTAAAGATAGATGCCATGATTGGAACTTAGGATGTTGTGATGGATATTTTTATTATTCCATTCACTTGAGCTCCCGTCATCTTACACCTGTCACGAGTTTCCAATTTTCTTTGATAAAAACGGCGGCAAGGGGTCATCGTCGCACCGATTTTCCAAAAGGCACTGGAAGAAAAATGTCCCAAACATGACGGTTCAAACATGGACCATCATAGCCTTTCTGACCAGTTGGTTGAACTTGAACAATACACTGGTCTTGCCCGCTTCTTAGGCCCTATTCGCTCTTATAATTCATACTTTTAGCTTTTTTTTTAAGTCGAAACAGTATTTTTCTCTCTTAACAAATTAGTCGGAATAATATTTTTACATGTTTTTTACGAAGCGAACGGACCTTACTGAACTCCCCGTTAACCCCGACCGAGTACGTATCCACAGTGTTCCACGACGACCACGGTGGCCGGAGCTCCGCCGTCCGTGCGTGCGTCGATCGACAGGGTCGGCACGTTTGTCGCACGCGGCGAGATTAATTGATCTCTCCGATGCATCGAGTAACCGCATCCGCTTTGCAGCGTGACAGTGTCGCTTATCATTTGTTTTGTTATCCTACACCTGTTTCTGTTTTGTTTTAAAACCATTTTTTAGTACGTTGACAGAGACCGGAGAATGGATCGTCGCTAATTCTACACCCACCACTACTTGCCGAGCGGACGCGTCGCGTCTTCCGGCTCCGGCGTCCGGAGTCAATGAACCAGCTTCCCGAAATTCAGTTTCAGCAGAAGCGTTGAGCACTTGCGTTGGCGGGCACGTCACTCCTTACGCCACCTTATTTATTTTTTTTCTAAAAAAATGTTTTTACGCTAGCTTTTCGTGAACACCATGGCGCAAAGAGACAAAAGTGTCTGCGGACTTGGACGCACCTTTTCTCCCTCCTCCCTCCAGCTCCACAAGGTGATCGAAGCACATGAGGTGAGACTGTTGAAAACTTTAATGCCAGGCTGCTGTTTTGGTTCGTCACTACGAGTGGTAATACTCAAGTCCGTTCGTTTATTGGTTTCAGCCAGGGTTTATCAGCTATCCAACAATATTTTTCTTTCATAATAAATCTAGCATTAGTCAGGTTTATCAGCCCAGAAATCAACCAGCGAACAGGCCGACTTGGAGCATCTGTATGAGTTTCGGAGGATAACTCACTATTTTAATTTTGTAGTAAAAGGAGAAAAAAAGTCATCTCCAACGGTTTAGTAAAAGAGCTCCTTCAACATAAAAGTTGTCAGATATCTCTTTCAACCCATAAGTTTTCGCAGTTGAGAGAAACTCCGTATCTGCTATCCATTCAATGTTTTTCTCAGGAAACCAAAGTAAAAGTGAACGCATGAATAAATTAAGAAAATAAAGGGCCTTAGACGAGAAAACGGTAAGAACTCAAAAGAGGCTATTAAAAGAGGCTTGGTTGGTTAGAAATAGTACGTGGTTCTCAATACAAAATCATTTAGGAAACTAATATATAAATTTATTTGAGAGGGGAATAAATTGAGGTTGCTACTTATTTTGTTAACCCGCTGAACTTATTGGTTTAGCAAGTTAATTATAGAAAACACATGAAGTTGCTCTAATATAATATATCCGAAAAGGAGCGTTACAGTGTAAAGGAAAGCGTAAAATGTTTTGTTGTATCGGCTAAGCTCTTCCGTTCGCATAACCTACCTTTTATCTAGTCAAGTTAAATTCTCGACACGTGGGTGCTTACATTTTTCTAGATTAATTTTAAGACTTAGCGACGTTGTTCTTTCGGTGGTAGACAAGATGCTCGTTGACAACAGATGCATATAGTAACTTCTTTAATCTCGAGATCTACCGACCTAACCTTACTATTTTGGAGGTGCTCATATATAGAAGTACAATATGTGTATGTGTTTATAGGGGTGAGTGTGTGTATGTCCATGTCTATGCAATGATTGGAATGAAAAGACTAATGTTCAAATCTAATGCGATATTTAGTGTTTGGAGAAAAGGTTGGGTAAAATTATGAGATAGGAAAAAGGAGAGAAAGAGGTACGTAAGGGCGACCCTCACCGGTAAAGATGTAATGGAAGGTGTAGGCTATAGTTACTAGTAGTACTAATTGTGGTGTCGTGTCCGAGCAATGAGAACGAGCCTCGTGCAAGAGTGGAGGCAACGAAAAAGGGGAGCGGTATTGAATACGAGCATCTCCAGCAATCTCTTAATCCTAATCCCAATGAGAAAAAAACTACCTTTGAATTTTAGTGCTCCAGCAGTTCTCCAATCTTAATCCTATTGAGAAAAAAAATCCTCAACTCCCCAAGATCCATCCTCCAACTCCTCAAAGTTGAGGATGAACACTCCACCCAATACCTAAGTTTTTGGGCGGAGGTCCAACTGCCGCGTCAAAGAAGCCGAGCGTCGAGGTAGTTGCCGGCCACCAACCGTTGTGGCATCTGTCAATCATCGAGGAAGACAACCGTGGGGGCCCGAGTGTTGTGGATAAGAGGAGAGGAGGGGAAGAAACATTGATATAAATGTCATTTGCCAACACGAATCATTATGGGCATCTGGCGTCGTTTTCCGACCGCTTCGAGACCGATAAATGGGATGTGAGTGAGCCACAACATGGTGCCAACGAAGGAGCCACAAGTAGGACATGACGGGACAATGGCGAAGGAGGCATTAAAGGAGGGGCGACAATAGAGGAGGCGTAGCACGTAGGTAGAGGAGCGAGGAGAGGAGGGTAGTTGACGACAAATAGGCTACATATGCCAGGATAGTTATTTTAGGGTGGGAGTTTTTTGAATATTTACATATTTACCATTATTACAAGGTGAGTGGATATATAAAATAATATGTCAGTGATACATCGTAAGATGCCACTGTCAAGGGCCATCGGAGCCAAAAAGCCAACAACAGTATCGCTTCAAGTCGTGAATTGATTAAGCCTGAGCCAACCGGCCAGTAGATTTTACGCCGATGTGTAAGCTGTATTCTTTCTTTTTTCTTTTTACCACAAACGGGCTGGAGTGGTGGAGCGCATGCTGATGCTGAACATGCCCGCGGCCATGCATGTACAGTGTCAGTTGTCAGCGCATCGCCGTGTGAACTGTGAGCTCTTCTCGATCGGTGCACCGTGCACGTTCCAATGGATCCCTTCTCCAGCTACAGCCTTGTATTTTCCCGAAAACTATATATACCTCCGCGCTCCCTCCCCTTCCCCTTTCCCTTTCCTCCCCCACACCCACCCACCTCCGGCGGCTGCCAAGCCCTAGATGTCCCCCTCCCCCACCTCCTGCCCCCGCCGCGCCGCCGCCGCCGCCCGCGCCCCGCGCCGATCCCGCCAGATCTCGCGCGAATCGGAGGCCCTGCGCCTCCCCGTGGCCCGATTCGCCGGGAACGGCGCCGATTTGAGGCGGTTTTGGAGGTGAGGTGGGGGAGGTGCGATTTCGGTGGTCCTGGGCCTCGCGGGGCCCCGTGGATGGATGCGGTGGAGCTGCCGTTACCAGCCAAGGTGGAGTTCGGGAAGATCCTGGCGCCGGCAGCCGCGGTGGAGGGGGTGGACGGGCCCGTCGTCGGTGGTGGTGGCCCCGGAGGCGGGGGCGGGGAGGTGCTCAGGCGCTGCGCCGACGCGGATCGGCGGCACGGTGGTGGTATTGCCCCTCTTCTCCCTCTGTTTAGCTGTCGTCATGGTGGAAGGATTTGGTGTGATTTGGATTTTTGGTGGGGGAGTTAATTTCACTGCTCGTCTGTCTGCTTGTACTATGTAACGGAAATTCACGCTGCTTCTGCTGCTGTTATTAATGGGGATGCTATAGTTATTTAGCAGGTAGTAAGTGATTTCCATTTCTGTGGTGGAGGTGGACAGGGAGCACGGCGCTTCCATTTTGTGTCTGGATTGTTTTGTTGCTAATTTATCACGTAGGCTTGGATGAGGATGAGTTTCTGGCTGCCGTGCAGAGATGTATGTTAATGAATTATGGCACGGGAAGGGGAAGCCAGTTCGATGACTTGCTTAGCAGATTTGTGAGCTCTTTCCATGATGATGCGTGCAGCTTTGATGTTTTTTTCCCTGTATCGGCTGATCTATTGTTTGCGGTCTGTGTTGGTTATATGTTCTTGTCTGCAATATATTACATATTATTCTCTTTTTCTTGGCAGCTTGTAAATGCTTGTGGCTGTGTACATAGTCCTCTTTATTATGTGATCTTGAGGTGCTTGCAATTGATTGTCTAGTGCCCCTGTTATCTGGTGGTCTATAGTTGTCTTTTCTGGTTGTTGTAGTGGCATTTACTTGGTCCATGTCATTTAGAAACATCACTTTGCTGTCGCTCCTGTTCCCTCCTTTCAAAGCCTTCCATGTTGCTTCATTTGATTTCATGAAACTTTTTCCTTTGTGTCACTTCGCAGCATGGACCGTGCGTCCGTGCCCATTATCTTTTGTCATTGTCTTTTCGTACTGCATTGGTAGCTTTATTTACAGTAGAAACGCATATGCCATATTTTATGCCCGTTTACTTATGTTGCTTGGATTGGGTAGTTCTGGTTGACTTGGTGCTACTTTGATAATCCCATTTCCCGTCAAGAAATCCTCAAATATGTATGTTGTGATCCTCAAATCTGTATATGTATGTCGCGATCCTCAAATCTGTGCATGATTGTTTGTGAGTGTATCAGTGTTGCGAAAAATGGGCAGAATTTGCAACAATTCAACCTTCCAAAAGTTGGCTATTGCTTTGCGCTGAGCAGGTTCCCTTTGGGACAAGTTATTATTTTGTTCGATTTATCGCATAAAGGACTACGATATATATCGCTCAGCTGCATGTACATTGGAGTCAGTTCCTTGGAGCTCCTTGCAGTTGAAATTGAATCATTGCCCTCAAACGGAACTCATGCAGTGATCTTTCCTTATTTGAGCATGAAACCAAACACTGCATCATAGTTGGCTTGCACCCTGATTCTGGTTGTACGTTATGCAGACTGCATTTTACTTGGTTGCATATTGGATTCCAGCAATGAAATGAACAGTTTTGTTAATCTTTTTTATTTGTGTTTCTTTGTGAATATTGAGTATTTTCTGTGAGGATCAATTCTACTTTCCTCTTAAGTTTCTTATATTTATATTTTTTGGGACATGCAAGAGAGCTGTTTGTCATTTATCAGAGAATCAAAGAAAGGGCCGGTCCCTTACAGAGCCTTAGGGGTGATGATCAAACTTAGACACGCACGCACAAACACTGGTCATCCTTGCTGATTGTGATATTTACATAAAGGGCGTACCCAGTGCAGAGAGCTCCCGCTTTGTGCGGGGTCTGGGGAAGGGTATCAGTGGCAAGCCTTACCCTCGCCTGTGCAATGCGAGGAGACCGCGACTCGAACCCGGGACCTTCCGGTCACAGGCGGTAAGACTCTACCGCTTGCACCAGGCCCGCCCTTCGATTGTGATATTTACATGCATGGTTTTATTTACTGTCGTATGTACTTTGTACTTACGTTCCTTTCATGTGTTGGTCATTTGGCCATAGACTGGGGAGATAGGTGGAACTTAAATTTTTAATGGGTGTTTTATTATCTGTTTTGTCTTCTTTTTTTTCTGTAACTTCCACAATGCAACTGTTGTGTCATGGTCTTTGTTCTCTCTTCTTTTAAAACCTTATATAAGTTCAGTTTTTTTGTTAGTTTTCCCATGAAAGTAATGTGTTAAGTTACTTTAGAGGGATTTTAATCATGGTTCTTAAGGCAGTAAGGCTAAGTTGTGGCGAGCCACCCCCTTCCAATTGCCCAGGTGACACCTAGGCGGTGATAAGGTGAGTAAAGGCTACGCCATATGAATCTAACACATGTGGCTGAGGAAAAAGGAAAAGAATAAAGAAAAAGGAGGAGGGAGGAGTAAGAAGGGGCTGGCTCAGCCCATCAGCTGCCATGTAACCCTCCCCTGGGTGACCTACATGGATACATTTAATGGGGACACCGATTCCCAGCGCCGCCGCTCGCCCTCTGCCTCTTGTGTGAGTGCTCCCTCCCTCGGCGCAGCTTGCTTCTCTCTCTCATTCTCCAGATGCACCGCCACCACCTAAAACTTCTCCCTCCTGCTTCTTCCTCACTGCTCTACGCCCTCGAATTGACTACTGTTGCAGTCTCCTTCCAGATCGGCTGTGCCGCAGTTGACCGTAGCAAGTGCTGCGCCGCCCACCGGCACTGGAGACAGCGGGGATGGCAGCAGCTGCAGGTTCTTGGCTTTGCTTGCTCTCTACCCTCCCGTTCTTCCTCTGTTCTCCCTCCCTCGCTCTCTTTCGCTGACTTTTGGACATGCTGATGGGGACGCCCAGATTTCCAGCGTGCCTTATCGCCTAGGTGACGCCTTAATAACCATGATTTTAGTAGGAATTTATTCGTGAACTTCCTTTAGACTAGAGGGTTTTCTGGTGGCTGATAATGGGACGAGTTAATTACCATTGAACGCAAAAAGTTCATTTGAGAGCGTTTAGATTGATTGGCAAGGGACGCACATGTCAAAGCATGTGAATCTTGTAACCTTCAGAAATAGAATATACTTGCCCACTTTCAAAACCATATATAACTTCATCCTCCTTTTGGGGAAAAAATTCTATACATGCGTGATGTATATCAACCTATATACAACACCTCTTCTGTGCCGTCGGATCATCCTAATCAACGCCTGGCTGGTCCACCACGCATCCGCATGGCCGCATGCAGCCTGGAATATCTCCGCTGATTTCGTGAATCACGGCTTAATCGCACACGGAGACTGATCTGATGGCGTATGAGGGGTGCTGTACGGGGGTTCATGGGCATCACGTAGGCATATAATTTTTCCCTCCTTTTGGGCTTGCTTGGTTGTTGAATTGCTTTTTTTCTTTTGGCCCATTCATCCATGAATCTTGCTCATACCCTGAGAAAATATCTTCGTATCCTCCATTTAAAATTAAAGTGAAGAATACGGTTCCTTACAAAATTTTCCGTTATGTTTTTGGAGTATTCTGGCAATTTATATTATCTCTCTAAACGTTTTATTTATGTATACTGTTTCTTTAAACTAATTTACTACTCATTTGTATGTTAAAAACACAGGTGCAGATGTGAAGCAGCACAACCAGAATGCAGAAGGCTTTCCATCTTATAGAAGTAAAAGGACGTCTTTGGAAGTCCCTATGCAGAAATCTCTTGGTTTTGGCTTGAAGTCTGAAAACGGCAAACGGGATTATATTGCAAATGATACGGTTCAATCCTTGCATAAGCAAGATAGTAAGATAGTGACAAAAAAGACCATAAAGTTGTTGGACGGTCCACCTTATTCAAAAAGGCCAAAGCTTGAGCCAGTACAAACTGGTAGAGATGCTGAGGCTAAGGGACATGAATTCATATCACAGAAGAATGTGCCTGATTTGACACCATGCGCAGCATCTGGTAAGTCATAAACTTTCTTTATTCATTTGCAATTGTCCAATTTGATGTAGTTCCTTTTTATTGCCCATGTTAGGACAATCCACTTTTATTGCCATGCTATCGTGTTTTGATTCAACATTATTTTTTGAGTGCACTGAATTCCTCGCTGCTTCATCTCTCCTCCTTGGGGCCTTGCTTTTATTCAGTTTCTTCACATAGATAACCTTCAATTGTTTGCTGATTTCCATTTCAAAAGTTAAGCTACACTCTGCTTTGATTCATACAATTACAAGGCAAATATCCAAAGCTGGAATGGAAGCTAAGTTTGTGTGGGACATATTCTCAATCTCAGCAGCAATGGAACTATGTTTGCCAAGCAGACTGCAAGGATGATGTAGTCTTGTATAACTTTACGAGTGACAAACTATCAAATAAATACTAGGACTAAATTTTGTAAAGGGGAGTGCGTAGGTAGAATGGGATAGCTTAGTTATTTTGCCTGTGGAGGGTGCTCTTGTCCTTTTATCTCTTATTCCTATGAAGTTTATATCATGTAATGTTTGAAACCTCCCTGATTTGAGGTGGTCTTTCCTATTAGGTTTCCTCTTGTGACACTGTTTCCATAGGCTTGGGTAACAGCTATAACTCATCTGTGGCAGTCCGAGTATGCCTTGGTTTTGTTGTCTTAATATGCTAAAATGATTTAAACGAAGTAATTAATGTTGCTGAATAACTATACCCATCATCAAGAGACTATATTGAAATGGTTAATGGCACTGGGTCAGGACATTCCATTAGGAAATGGATTTTACCTTTCTAATTATAGTAAGTCTAGAAATCAGGCTGCAGATTGAATGAGCCAAAAGGAAGAAGAAATATGTGCCTTTTCTTCCTGCTACTTACTGGCCATTTTGCTCGTACAAAATTAATAGCCACTCATTAACCAGACCTGCAGTACTAATTACTCCCTGCCATACTTTTTTTAAAAATCTTTATGCACATTTGATTTGATATAGTTGAGTTCTCATTTGTTCTACTCGCTTTAATGCACATGCTGCTGTTCTGTTTGATATTCTGACAATAAATAATTTTGCACTTATCCTAATTATACACAGAAAAATCTCGGTTGCTCAAGCAGAAGCGCATTTCTGATGCAAAGAGAATTGATAAGAAGAATATTATGTCTGGTGTCAGATCAAAATATGATTGTTTCTCATCAAAGGCTGGTCTAGCAAATTTTGATTCTGGTTTCTCAGGAAACAGCGTACTTGGTATGTAGTAACTGGTTGCATCTACCTCAAGCATTTATATCTTAGCACTGCTAGTTATTTCTTTTGTTAAGTCTGATCACACGAGCTTAGTGGATAGGTGGATGTCAAATGTCTCTGTATGAAGGTCTGCTAATTGTTTTCCTAACATTGCTTAGACATATTAAATAATTCTGTTCTATAGGAAGGATAACTCTTGATTTAGCAGTATCTAGCTTTTGCATACTAAATGCTGCACTGGTACTTGTTATTCAGAGTCTGCTTACTTTTGACAATGCCATTCTCCGAAGATTTCTGAAGCTCTGGTTCTGGTCGTATATTTCAAAGCCTCATCCTCTTAACTTATATATGATAATGGACTCTAATTGTGCACTTACAAGGAATTATGGTTAGTTGTATGTCTGTATGAGCTGTTTCCATTTTCCTTATCGATTTGTCCATTCCATCTTATTTTCTTTGGAGTTTGTTTTCACACTCATTCAAGGATTGGCAGTAGCAATAGGCATGACGTGGTTCTTTGAGTTATCAATATTCTAATTTCTTTTTTCCATGTTTCTCTTTATATCCCTGCTTTTTAATAACAAAAATGTTTATTTTATGTAGTCTTTTTATTTGTGTGTAGTGAGAGCTGGTGCAGTGGTGAGAGACATCTCACTGAGTCACCAGGTCACGGGTTCGAAGCAGCCTCTCCGTAGATTTTGCGGGGGGAAGGCTTGCCTCGATTTTTCCCTTCCCCAGACCCCACTCATGTGGGAGCCCCCCCCTATTTGTGTGTTTGATGATAATTTGTTTGTTTCTTTGTATGCCTTTACTTGCATAAACTAATTTGGCAGGCCTACATACAATCTTAACAATGTTATGTTATTTAGGTCTTGATGCCTTTTTTTTGCAGTGTATGCTTCTATATTATTTATGCCATGTGGCCTTCGTAGTATAAAATTTTCTTTCGCCATCTCATATAGCATGGATAACATTCAGAAATCTCCGCCTTATGGTCAAACCGATTTGCATCAAACTTACAGTGGTTGACATATTTATTCAGGAGCACATGGCCTTAAATCTGATGTTCGTGACATCACAAATCACATTGAGAACCTCTCATTGAGCGAACTTCTTGATGGCACTTACAAGTATTCCAGCTTAGGAAGAGAGAAAGGAAAGAAGGTATTGCATTTAAAGAGGAACTCCTAGTCTCTGTCAGAAAAGCTTTTTCTATGCTTTCTGACATGGACTATTGCCATGGAAAGGACTCTAATATCATTCTGAGCCCTAAACTTCCTTCTGCAAGCACTTCTAGCTGTGATATCAAAGAGCAATGTGGTGACAAGCCATCTCCCTTGGTTAAGGTAAGTAAAATATTCAGTGTTACTACCAATATCATGTCTGCCTCAAAGTTTGTTTGACCTTTTTAATACTACTGCCAGGACTCATCACAAATCAATGTCTGTGATACTGCACTTCGTCATCCAAAAGATATCTTAAGCCGTTTAACACTTCCTCATCAACAAGATTTGGACTCTCTTTTAGCACCTGGAAGTGAGAGCACAGCTGGAGTTAAGCCTTATATGCCTTCCATGACAGTTCATGGAGCTAGTTTGCCACCATTTCCTTGGTCACACTCACAGGCTGGGGGCTGTCGACAAAGTGTTGACTGTGGTAAACATGGGTCAAGTAGGAGTAACTCCCAGTGGCAATGGGTGCGGGTTGGATCCAACCTCACTCCTCTAGATTATGAAGATACTTTTGTCCATAGAATTGATGATCTCCTTCAAGAGATGGATGCAGTGAAATTATGTATAACGGATTCATGTGATGGACAATATAATTTGTGTGGCACGGAATCAACTTCCGGATCACTTGTACAGAACATTCACTCAAGAAAAATTGGGGGTGAGCATGGTTCTCACCAACTGCAACCCCTGGATCATGTTGACTCTTTAGATGGTTTCCAGAAGCATGACAGTGAACATTCTCTTTTAAAAACTTCTCAAGGTAGGCCAACATCTATTTTGGAATAAGTTACTTTGGTATTCGTATTACCTTGATGAAAATAGTACTCCATTCCAAATTGCAAGTCGATTCGACTTTTCTAGGTACATAGATTTTGCTATGCACCTAGATATACGCAATGTCTAGATATATGTATGTGTATCTAGAAAAGCCAAATGACTTACAATTTGGAACGGAGGGACTAGTTGCTAAGAAATTAAATTTGAATAATTCGACATGCTTATAGATCACTATTCTAGATGTACAAATGCTTTGTTGGCCTCACATATTCAATATTATATTGAACCATATTATGCCATCTTGTGTCATGTAGCATTTGCATGTTAAGCCAGAATAGAAGTACCTAGGGATTCTTTATCTCTATAGCTAGGCACTCGTTCTGTATCAGAAAATACTGTTTTCTGGGCATTCATCTGGTATTACTCATTTTCAGTTTATCTTACTTTTGATGATTTACTTATGCGAGCTTTCCTTTCTCTCAAGCAGTATCGCCAAAGATACAGCGTGCTGCTGAGATCTTATGTGATATGAAAAGAAGCACTGAATCATGGAGTGGCCAAGGATACAGCAATGGGGCAATTAAGTGGCCAAAATCACCATCAGAAAAGGTGATGAAAGCCCGGAAGCCCTCATCCCAGTTTGGTACAACTGAGAGCTCGTCAGGTTTTCGTAACAATGATGCAACTTGGAATGGGAGCAGTCACCCTACCAAGAAAATTGTTGACAGGAAGAATGATTCTGCACGCTTGAATAATCCTGGTAAGGGAACCATAAGGTGGCCTGTGCCTGTTGAAGATAGTGCTTCTCCTGTCAGGTCCAAGCGGGGTCTTATGGTCGATACGAGGCAGCCCCATGGAAACGGTGGAAGGCATCCGGTCCAGGTGTCATCACAGGCACGGCTTGAGAAGGAGTATGAGAACCAGCAGAAGTTGAGGAAAGCAACACTGACCTCTTCTCTAGGATCTGCAGGAGATTGGAATAGGAGAATGTGAAGTGTACATTATTCATTTCAAAATCATAGGCTACCGGTATATCGTCTGGGGGACAGCGGAACCAGGCAACTGTTTCATAAGAGGTCACAAAACATTGGGAGATGTGATAATTTAGGTGGCGGGTGATGTATCTATTGGGCCATTTGTTGTTGGGGAAACTGTTGTAACTAGTGTAATTTCTTTTTTATTACCATCATATCACAGGTCTCGTCTCACTATCGTCCGTTGTGTATTACTAGTATGTGTCGAGCTTTTAGTAAAAGTAATAATAGCAGGCGAGGTAATTGCATTCCAGGCGCCAGCCCTCGCGTCTTGCTCATTCTGATTCTGAGCTTATTGTCGCTTATCGGCATCGGCGTACCACTTCCATTTTGATGGTTGGAACTTGGAAGCACAATGTTTTTATCGTCAGTCATGTTAAATCGTCATCTCATGTTAAATCGTCATCTGAGTCTTCATTTAAAAAAATTCGCTATCTAGTCGTGTGAACTATCATTGTTTTTTTTTTTATTATTGCATCCGTTGAATGTTGTTGTGGCAGAACGTGAATATGTGGCTTTTAAGATTTACCACACTGCATATATACTGTATATGCTTGACGTGCATCATGGAGCGCTCTCTCTGCTTGCAGACAGAAAGGCCTGCCTGATTCAAGCTCAAACTCTTCTTTTTTTTGGGTGACATAGTTATGCAAGTCGAAGTCTGGTCCACATAACTTGGTATTCTGCATATACATGTTTCAATTATGCTACGGGACGACTAGCGTCCGGCACTGGCGTCCCTTCGGAAGCAGCTCCCACACCTACGTCTGACGCATGCAACTTCACACATGTAACTTCGTTCGCCCCGCGCCAAATCTCGCTCCGGAGGCAGTGTCCGTCTGGACGGAGCTCCGTGCCTGCACCGGGGCCCGCCTGCATCGCATCCCGTGCCCCGCTCACCCGCATCGCGCGCCAGCATCTGGAACCGCACCCCTACGCCCGCATGTGAACTATGGCGGCGCCCCGACAGCAGCACCAGGCTTGCCGCGCTCATCCCGCACCCGCACTTAAATCACGACGGCGTCCCGGCAGCAGCACCAGGCGGCTGCGGCAAGCCGCTGTCCGCCAGCCACCAGCACGCATTGCAACATGTGCACACCTGATCTACTTTGAAACATAAAGATGAAACAATTGCAACATACAACTGAAACAGATGAAACATTTGAAGCTCTTGAAACATGCATGTATAGCCATAGCAACTTATGCAACATCCAGATCCACTTTTGCAACATAAGTCTGAAACATCTGAAACACGTGAAAACAAACACTTGAAACATGCATGTGTAGCCATAGCAAACATATGCAACATCTAGATAAAAACACTTGAAATATGCCTCTGAAACACTTTGAACATAGGCTTAAAACATGTGTATATTGTCATTGCAACATATGAAACATCTCAAATCTACTTTTGAAATATCCAGATGAAACACTTGAAGCATAAGTCTGAAACGCTTGAAACACAGCGTCGCCGGCGGCCATAACCTACATGGTGGGGAACTCCGGTAGCCAGCAAGCTCGGGTTAGTGGGACGTCAAGAGCAACGGTCCAGCTACACCCCCGGCGCAGCGCGCATGCCTCCTCTTCCTATCGACGGGCGCGCTAGATGGGGGTGTAGGCGTAGGCCTCCCCTGCCTCTCCTTCTGCGACGAGCGAGGTGGATGAGGGCATGGCGTGGGGCGCAGAGGAGCGCAAGATGTGGCTGGGCGCGACAGCATTGAGGAAGGCAGGTGGGAGTGCGGTGGAGCGTGGTCGTGGAGCGAAGTCACGGACTCACGGCGCTGCGGCGATATTTTTTAAGAAATTGCGGTGCCTGAAGTGGAGCGGATATAATATGATAAAAATGAACCTTCCTCTCTCATATGAAGAACTTAGAATTTATCTTACAAAATCAAAACTCAAATAACATGCTCCTCAATTATATGCAAACTCCTACCAGAGCCATATCTAGTGCTTTGAGTTTAAAACCTTCATAAATATGCTACTTATTTCTGCATTGAGTTTCATCAAGTCTTGCTGACCCTTGTTAAGAAAGTTATCGTGCCTCCAAGACCAAGATCACGTACATGCCACATATATAAGCTATTCCTACATTGGGAATACGCTAAAACATGCTTTCATTCACCAAAAATATTCTACTCCTATACTGGGAGTAGACAAAAAAATATGTCTTAGAAATAAAAACCCCATGTTCTACAAAATAGTTATCTATCTTTCAATATGTGGTTTAAGAGACATGTGCTATGCAAAAGTATATGAGAAAAGAAAAAAAATAGGGACACATGAAGGTCCCCAAAGAAAAAATGGACACATGATGGTCCAAGTATAAAAAGATAAAAAATGATGATGAGCACATGAAGGCTCATGTGAAAAAAAGAGAAAAAGAAGATAGCCATGTTCTCAAAATAAAACTTATGAGAGAGATCACTCATATCAAGAAGTATAGTATAGGTTTAACATTATCCACACAGTTGCACTTCTTGATCTAAGTGTATGACATCTTTCTCCTGGGATGCGAGCTTTGACTTAACAAAATATGCAGAGTAAGTATGCCTTCATATCTTTCCCCACCCAAAGATCCATATAAGCTTTTTAGAAGTAGGAAAGAAAGAAGGCAACACTATGATATGCCTTGGTGAGGAACTAAAAACAATATTGAGTGATCCGAGAGAATCATTTGAGGAGCAAAGCTATGTTTACATTTTTAAAATCAAATGAAAACCCAAGTTTTTGAACTGATTGACGCAAGGGGAATTGAATCCATGCTATTCCATTATTCAATTACCCAAGATAATGTGGTAGACACTTCAAAGTTCACAAGTGCAGGTGAAGCTTGGAATAACTTGTATGCAGATGTCATATCAAGGAGATGACCCATCTTTGTCCTTAACTTTACTCGAGGACGAGCAAGGGGCTAAGTGTGGTGGAGTCTGTTGGCGGTCTTTAACTCACACTTTATACTGCCAACACTTCTATAAAAATCACTGAAAACAACACCAAACCTAGAAATAGGACTTACAACTCACCAATTCCACTAGTTTTGATGAATTATCTCTTTGCAGGATGACTTACATGAAAAGCATGGAAATATGACAAGAATACGCAATCACGCAAAGCGCATTCCATCCTACACATAGCAAAAGAACCAAGAGGAAGCCCACTCAACCAAAGAAACTGGGCCATGCACCTACGTGGCTAAAGTTAAGTCAATAGAAGGTCACCCACAAAAGATGGGGCCCAAAGGCCTCAGTAGGGGTGCCACCGCACCCCTAGTGAGCCCACTCGACGGGAACACCACTGTAGACGTTATCTAGAAGCCCAAGGGAGAGTGCAGACCGAGGGTCACCGCATTTGGCCCCAGTGGGGGTGCGGTCGCACCCCAAGTGGCTCCGTTCGGGCCCAAACTTGATGGGCCGCCTCACACCGCCTCTCTTTGGTCGGTTCAGGTCGAGATGGTGGTAAATTTAATGCTGAGGAGGCAGTTTGGTCCTTCCATATGGGAATGGGCAATATTCCAAAGACCCCCTCCTCTCCACCTATAAAAAGGAGGCTCCCCTCTCCTCATTGAAAACACACACAAGAGAAGAGCACAAAAGAAGTAGAAGAGCAACACCATTCAATGGGCTTAGGCCCTAGCTCGCTATAGAAAAGTAGTAGGGAGAGATGTGAGGGAGAGTTCGGGGAAGAGCCAGGCTTATCGGTGTCTCCTTGTGTTGTCCTTAGATGAATTAGCTAGAAGAAATACCTCCATTCCCTGTGGAAATACGATACCCTGAATACTTTCGGGTGAAAGCTACAATGATAATTCCATACGCTTGGATTAAGTTCTATAAACATTAAGAAATACCAACAGGGGCAGCGGAGACAATGTCCTACTGGTCAGCATCTGTGTCGATGACCTCATCTTCACCGACGCTGAAGAGAAGAAGGTGGAGGCGTTCATGGCGTAGATGAAGAAGGCGTTTGACATGAGCGACCTCGGCCTCCTTTGTTTCTACCTCGGCGTTGAAGTGCGCCAGGACGCCAGTGGAATCACCCTCCACCAAACCCACTACGAAGAGCATCCTCAAGCTCGGCGGCATGACATGTTGCAACTCGGCCTACACCCCGACGGAGGAGAAGCTCAAGCTAAGTTAAGACAGCATGGCGGAGGAGATCAATCCAACCCATTACCGGTGGCTGATTGGGAGCTTGCTACCTGGTCCACACCCGGCTGGACCTCACGTTCGCCGTTAGGTACATGAGCTGGTTCATGGAGTGGCTGATGATGGAGCATCTGCAGGCCATCAAACGAATCCTGCCCTACATGGTATGCACCCTTGACTACGATCTTCACTACGGAAGGGCCCCAGACACGCGTGCGCTTTGTCGGCTACTACGACAGTGACCTCGCTAGTGATGTGGACACCAGTAAGAGCACAACTAGGACCATGTTCTTCCTCGGTGGTTGCTTAATTAGCTACCAGTCCCTCAAGCAAAAGGTGGTGGCCCTTTCAAGCTGTGAAGCGAAGTACACATCACCACCACCACTACAGCAACTCGGGCACTATGGCTGTCAAGGATGCTGGTAGAGCTCCTTGACAGCAAGGTGGATGTGGTTGAGCTAAAGGTGGACAACAAGTCTCCTCTGGCTCTAGACAAAACCCCATCTTCCATGAAAGAAGCAAGCACATCCGCATCAAGTATCACTTCATCAGGGACTACTTGGAGGATGGAAGCATCAATGCTAGCCACATTGCCACTACTGATCAGCTGGCCGACATTCTCACCAAGTCGCTAGGGAAGTCCAAGTTCCAAGAGATGAGAGAGAGGATTGGGCTATAGTAGATCACCTCCAGTGCTCGGCACAAGGCTTAGGGGGAGAACTGATAGATAAGCCTAGTGCCAAAGCACTTTTATCTTACTTTTCTACATTTTACTTTCCTTGGCTTCCAAGCCTAGTATTAGGAATATGCTCAGCATCCACTTTGGTGGTTAGAATATGCTGGAGCAAGTGGGGAGGCCCTCTGCATATAAAAGCAGGGGCAGTGTCATTGTAAAAACTAAGCCATTGCATTTCTATTCAATCCAAGCGGCCAAGGACCAAGTTGCCCCCTAGTAGTTCCCAAATCTGAATCTGAGATCCAATCAGGCCAACAACCTTATGTGATTCCTGTTGGTGGATCAAACTCATTTGGGACCTTGGTATTATTCTATACTCAGTGCTAACTGCCAAGGGCAACTCATGGTTGCACATTTCATTTTGGTGTTTATTAAATAATCTAAAGGTATCTCAGTGGTTAGTATCCATGAATGGTAGCCGTTGTCATTTTGTTGTAAATATTTGTTGGCCTTTATGCTATGACGTGTCATGTCAGGCCGATAGTACCAGCATCACCCTAGGGCTCAAGATGCTACCAGGGGCACACCTAAGGAGGTGTAGGCTTAGACTATAATCAATGGCAATTAAGCTACCAGTTAGGGTTAAAACCCAGGGAGGTGCATGTACAACTAGCTGCAAAGCAAGAGCCCGAGGAGGCTAGGCGGCTATGATTAATGGCATTTAGATGATGGTTGGGTCTTAGGAGTAATGATAGGGCTAGAACCAAGGAGCTTTCCTCCTATTTATATCCTGTCCGGCTTATGTTGAATCAAGCAAGAACAAACCTATTCCTAATCTCACTATTCTATCTTAATCTCATCTCCTTCACCATAGGGCGTGCAGGGGTGAAACCCCATGCCATTATCAACCCAAGCTACGAGCTTCGTAGTCGAGGGCCAGCTACCTTGAGCACCAACACCCTTGACAACTTGGTATCGGCTTACAGGCGCTCCGCTTCCACCTCTGCACCACCACCAAAACCAGCAGCCACCATGCCTTCCACCCTAGCCTCACCAATGCCCTCTGCCGCCTACATATCATTGCCCATGGCAAAACCCACCATGACCGATTTGGCCAAACACATCCAAACCCTCTTGGCATCCATCAGTGACTTGCAAGTGCAGGTTGCCGCTCTGCAGCAGGAGCACCCAACGATGGCCTCCTTCTCTGGTTACAGGGGATCGGGCCACGACGACCAACCTGGTGATCGCCCTCCCCATTTTTAGAAGCTCAATTTTCCCAAGTTCGATGGCAAATCAGATCCGCTGGCCTTCCTCAACCGCTGCGAGTCCTACTTCCATCAGCAACGCATCGCCGCGGAAGAGCAAGTATGGATGGCCTCCTACAATCTGGAAGCAGGCACCCAGATGTCGTTCATCCAAGTCCAGCAGGATGAGGGCACACCTTCATGGCGCCGCTTCTCCGAGCTCTTGAACCTCAGGTTCGGGTTGCCAATCCGCTCCAACCTGCTCGGGGAGCTTATGGCCTGCAAACGGACCGGCTCTGTCGCTGAATACTAGGACCGGTTTGAAGCTCTGCTCCCACGCGTCGGCACCCTCTCGGAGGCACATCGCGTCCAAGCCTTCACGGCCAGACTGCATTCGCCTCTCAGCCTCGATGTCGAGCTCCACAACCCTTAGTCGATCATCGTCGCCATGAGCCTCGCCCGAAAGCTAGAGCTGTGCGAGCCGTGCGCTGCCGCTATCACACCGCCTTCACACCACCGTGTGACCAGCAGCAGGGCCTCCTCGCGGCGCCTCCACCACGTCTTGCTTTACCTACTCCGTCACCTGCCGCAACTGTCGTAGCCACCATCGTCATGGTGGAGGGCCACCCCGTCAAGAGCCTGTCGATGTCTGAGATGGAAGAATGCTGTCGGCTCGGCCTATGCTTCAATTGCAACGAAAAGTTCAGGCATGGTCACAACCAAGTTTGCCAATGCCTATTCTTGTTGGACCTGGCGGCGGCGGATGATGACAATGACGTCGCCCCCGATGACCCCGATAGTAAGAAGCCACTGATATCGCTCCTTGTGATAACTAGCGTCCACACCAGCAACACCATGCTGGTGCGCCTCCGATTGGGCGACATCAACGTCCACGCCCTCATTGACTCGGGCTCGACGCACAACCTCATTGCCAAGGAAGTTGCCAGTCGCACTGGTCTCCCCATGGTCTGCTTCAGCCCTGCATCCATCACAGTGGCCAATGGCAAGCGCGTGTCGTGCACAGGCGTGTATAGGCGGGCGTCATTCTCCATTGTCGGCGATCAATTCTCTGCCGACTTCTTCGTGCTTCCCTTGCCAGGGTACGACGTGGTGCTGGGTACCCAATAGCTCGCCACACTCGGCCCAATCTTGTGGGACTTTATGGCCTTCACCATGTCCTTTTGGCACAAGGACCGTCCGGTCTACTGGCTCTTGAAGAAGTTCGTCGGCAACCCTCCAGCTGCACCACCGACGCTTCCCCCTACCCACCATGATGCTACGGTGCCCGAACCAGAATGTGTTGTCCCCACACACCTCGTCCAGGGTGTTTGCCCAGTTCTCGTTCACTGGACAGGGGAACCTGCAGCCTCTGTCACCTGGGAATACGTCGGCAACTTCCTCGACCGCTATCCAGCACTGTAGCTCAAGGAAGTGAGAGATGTCATGTGGGGCCGATAGTACCAGCATCAGCCCAGGGCTCGAGATGCTGCCAGGGGCGCACCCAAGGAGGTGCAGGCTTAGACTATAATCAATGGCAATTAAGCTACCAGTTAGGGGTTAACCTAAGGAGGTGCATGCGCAGCCAGCTGCAAAGCAGAAGCCCAAGGAGGCCAGGCGGCTGTGATTAATGTCATTTAGATGATGGTTGGGTCTTAGGAGTAATGACAGGGCTAGAACCAAGGAGCTCTCCTCCTATTTATATCCTCTAACCGGCTAATGTTGAATCAAGCAAGAACAAACCTATTCCTAATCTCTCTATTCTCTCTTAATCTCATCCCCTTCACAATGGGATGTACAGGGGAGAAACCCCATGCCATTATCAACCCAAGCTACGAGCTTCTCGTAGTCGAGGGCCAGCTAGCTTGAGCACCAACGCCCTTGACACGACGGGATATGTATAGATTAGATGTTGAATCATGTGATATCGTATAAGACATAAGACCTATTGGCATAAGACATTTCGATATTGGTATACTGGCTAGCTAGTGGAATGTAAGAAATTGCCTTGTGTGTAAACATTACATAATTTATTATGGACCTTGAATCAGAGTTTAATAAAATAATAAGAATTCAAGATTACATGCTGTAAAGGGTTGGACTTCAAATAGTCTGGCACGTACTGTGTCAGTTTTTTTTTATAAATGAATTCAGTTTAGAAAGCGCAGCCTGATCTTTCTTACTGTTCAGGGGATATATTGAGGCAATAAGGGAGATCGAGCAGCAAATTCAGCAATCTGCTGGTGTTCAGTTTGATGATATTGTTGTTGCCTATGGCAGGTATACTTCTTATGGGTAATTTTGTGTGTGCAGTTCTTATTGTGTCATGCCTAGATTCGGAAAGTTGCAAGGCATCACTTTATGGTCGGATAATGTTTAACTTCATACAGTGTGGAACCATTGCTGGCCATGCTTTTGGATCCAGCTGATTGACAGCTTAAATACAAAAGTATGATCTACCCTTGTTTGTTGTATTGTATTATCCGGCACTGAAGTTTCCAGACTAATATCCTCTTGGTGGATAGGTTCATGCATTCTCTGTTTGTGATGATCCTGAATATTTCTATGTCCAAGGCCTGATTGATGGACTTAATGCTGGTTTGGATTTACATGATATAGTTAACATCGAAAATGTAAGTACACTTTGGAATTTTTATTACTCCCTCCATACTAAAAAATGAAGTCGTTTTAGACAGTGATATGGTCTCCAAAGCATAACTTTGACTACTTATTTTTATAAAGATATTTATCAAAAAGTGATATATGTAAATTTTTGTGAAAGCATTTTTCAAGATAAATCTATACATATGGTTTTCACATTTCCAAACTCAACAACTTAAAAGTTATTCATGATTTATATTCCCAATGTTTGACCAAAGCCTTGTCCAAAACGACATCATTTTTTAAGTATGGAGGGAGTATTTATTAGTAAAATCATTTTGGTGTGCTAACTCCAAAAAGTTCATCTGCAGTGCCTTGTTGCAACTTGTTTTACATATATAAACTACATTTCGTAATCAAAAATTTGCAACGGTCAATGTGTTGGCCCACAGTTAGCCTCCCGACCACCAAAATAATTTTCAGACCACTACAGATAGCCTCCAGACCAGAGACCACAGCCTCCGACCACTATCTGTTAGCCTCCAGACCACCGCGATAGCCTCCAGACCACTCCGTTGGTCTCACAGGATCACCGGCTCACGACAGTGCCACTGCAGCCGATCTTGCCAACCACCGGCTCAGGCGAGTGGAGCACTTGTCGGTCTCGCCGAGCACGCGCTAGTGTTGCCGAGCACCCACTAGCCGTGCAGACCACGTACCGGCATTGTCCGTACCCACACACTACGGATCAAGCTAGAAGAGGAAGGGAGAACAGAGCAAGCACGCACAATACAAGACAACAGCGTTGGCCGAAGCCCTGTCTGTGTAATGGTAAATCTGAGCTCTCTTTACTGAGTTGCCATACATGTCTATTTATACAACTCTAACTATCTAGTCCATGTGCAAAGTGCCCATGCCTGGCACGATAACTAGATAACCCGGCAGTGGTGACTCTGCGCCAACCCTTTGCTGTTCCTCTGAAAGGTTGCAGGTGAGCCGTCATGGCGCCAGACCTGCAGCGACTCATTGTATCACGGTGAGGGGGGCAAAGTCGGCGCTGCCTTCCCTTCTTGTGTTCACACACACAGGCGGCTAAGTCGGCGCCGCCTTCATCTCGCTGTGTTCACACAAGGTGGCGAGATTAGCTAACAATCTTCCCCTAATCCTACTGCTAACCCTTATACCTCCTCCATGCCGATCATCTCCTTCAGCTCCGTGAGTCGAAGTCGTCCGAGCGGCTTGGTGAGGACGTCTGCGAGCTGTCGAGTAGTTTCGACGAACTCAATGACGATCTGCCCTCCATCAACACAGTCCCTGAGGAAGTGGAACTTCACGTCGATGTGTTTACTTGATCGTGCGAACCGGATTCTTCGTGAGGCGATGGCGGGCTGGTTGTCCACCATCGATCTTTGGTGGGTGAGCTTCCACGGTTAGCTTTTCGCCCGCCGGCCGGCGTAGCTCACACAACAACGCGCGCCATTTGTGGCGCCGCCACGTACTACGCCTCGCGCACGTAGATAGCGCCACTACCTTCTGCTTCGATGATGACCATGAAATTGAGGTGACCCGAGGAAAGACGAGTACGCCAGAGGTGCTCCGTCGTCCGTCGATGTCCCCGCCATATGCGCATCGGCGAACACCGTGAGTTGCGACCTACTTCCCCGGTCTTTGGGAAGATGATTCCATGATTCACCATCCCTTGACGTAGCGTAGTAGCCGCTTCACCGCAGATCCGATGATCCTCTCGGGATCCTCCATGAAGCGGCCGCGTAGCCCACGGCGAACGTAATGTCCGCCTTGTGTGGACTAGGTAGCGCAGAGACCGCCGACGATGCTCCGGTGAGAGTGTTGCATCTACTTTCGTCGCGGTCTTTGTCCTTCGTCGACTTCAAATACCGCTCCTCCATCGGAGAGTCACGCATGGCTTACACTCCACCATGCCGCTCCTCTCCAACAGCTTGGAGGCATACGCGCTTTGCCCGAGCGTGAGTTCCTCCTTCCCCTGTCTCACCTCGATGCCGAGGTAGTAGGAGAGAGCGCCGAGATCGCTCATTTGGAAACGAGCTACCATCTCTCGCTTGAAGCTATTGATATCCTCCGTGCGCGCGCCGGTGATGATTAAGTCATCCACATACACGCCGACCACGAGTTCTTCCTTCCCCCGTCGTCACGTGTAGAGCACGTGCTCGGTTGGGCACTTCTGAAACCCAAGCTCGCTCAGCGTGGTGTCAAGCTTGGTGTTCCATGCTCGAGGGGCTTGCCTCAGCCCGTAGAGCGCTTTGCGTAGTCGGAGCACCCTGTGCTCCTCTCCCTTGACAGCGAACCCTAGAGGTTGCCTGACGAAGACCGTTTCTGCCAGCTCGCCATTGAGGAAGGCCGATTTAACGTCCATGTGATGGACGCGCCAGTCCTTTGCTACTGCCAAAGCAAGTAGCAAACGGACCGACTCTATGCGCGCTACTGGTGCAAAGAACTCCTCGAAGTCGATGCCCTCGCGCTGGACAAAGCCTCTGGCGACAAGGCACGCCTTGTGCTTGACAATGGCGCCGAGCTCGTCCCTTTTGACTTTGTACACCCACTTCAGGCTGATCGGACGACATCCTAGAGGAGGATCGATGAGCTGCCAAGTCTCGTTTTCCTCGATCGCCTTCATCTCCTCCAGCATCGCCCGTCGCCAGTTTCCATCGCGCTCGGCTAGCGCGAACGTGGATGGTTCCTCTGCACTACTGACAAGTAGCAGCTCTGCGTCGTTGAGCAGCCTACCCGCCATACCTGAGGGACCTGTGCCGCCAACGATGTCGTCCAGCCTGCGGAACCTCAACTCCTCACCTTCGTGGTAGGCGTCCACAAACTCAGTGATGTCACTTGGAGGTGAGGCGAACTCGATCAGGGGTGATAAAGTTCCTTCTTCCGCTGGAGTGCCCTGCATAGCACCTGAAGTGCTCGGCACTGCTTTTGGACTGCTCGTCATAACTCCTGCAGTGTTCAGCCACACTATAGGAGTGCCCAGCCTCAGTCTTGGAGTGGTCAGAACCATAGTAAGACGTCTTGGCTTCGCCATGGGAGTGCTCGGTACCCGTCCTGAAGTGGTCGCCGCCACTGTAGAACCTCCTGGCTCCACTCCTGGCATGCTCGACATCCCTCCAGAAGTGCTCGACACTCCTCTCGGAGTGTTCGGCATCCCTCCTGAAGTGCTCGGCACTGCCCCAGAAGTGCTCGACTCTACCGCCGGAGTGCTCGGCGCTCCTCCCGGAGTGCATGGCACCTGTTCCGCAGCATCTCCACCACCGTGGATGACCAAGTGCTCGACAACGAAGGTGTTGGTGAAGCCTCCCGCTTCCCCCGTGCTCGGACTGTGCCAGTCCCAAGCTGCCTCCTCGTTGAACACAAAATCGCGCGAGACAGTCACCTTGTCTCTGCGTGGGTCATAGAGCTGGTACGCCTTGGTACCCTCCGCGTACCCCAGGAACACCATGGGTGTGCTCCTGTCCTCTAGTTTGGTGAGATTCGGCTTCGTCTTCCTGACGTGGCCGATGCAACCGAATGTCCGGAGGAATGACACGTTCGGCTTGCTCCCGTACCAAGCTTCGAACGACGTCTTGCCCGTTAGGGCTTTGGTAGGAGCGCGGTTGAGGATGAACACCGCCGTGGTCACCGCCTCTCCCCAGAACTTTGCCGGCATCCCTTTGGCCTTCATCATGGATCGGGCCATGCCGACCACTGTCTGGTTCCGTCGCTCCACCACGCCATTCTATTGTGGCGAGTACGGCGCGGTGTGATGTTGCCCCACACCTTGATCCGCGCAGTACGTAGCAAACTCCACCGAAGTGAATTCGCCACCCCGATCAGTCCTCAGTACGTGGAGCTTCTTGCCGCTCTCGGCCTCCGCGCGCGTCTTGAACTTCTTGATCGCCACCGCCGCTTCGTCCTTGCTCGTTAGGAGTTGCAGCCACATGTAGTGACTGCAATCGTCCATGAGTAGGAGGAAGTACCGCCGACCACCGCATGTAGCAGGCGTGATTGGCTCACAGAGGTTGCCATGAACTAGCTCAAGAGCTTCCTTCGCGCGATACTTGGCTGCCTTTGGGAAAGGTAGCCTCCTCTGCTTCTCGGCCAGGCAGCTGTCACACAGCTCGCCTCCGTGTTTGATGTGGGGTAGCCCTTGGACCATCTTCCCTAGCCGACCAAGCGCGTCGAAGCTGAGATGTCCGAACCGGGCATGCCACATCCACGGTTCCTCGGAGTGCCTTGCCGCCAGGCAAACTGGCTGCTCTACCTTTAGGTCAAGCAGGTACAACCGGTTCAGTGACCTCTTCACCTTTGCGAGAAGTCGCTGCTCCCGGTCTCTGATCCTCAGAATGCCGTCCTTGATCAGAACCTCGTTATCGCGCTCATCCAGCTGACCAATGCTGATGATGCTGGAACGTAGCTGCGGGATGTAGTATACATCCGTTAGCGCGCGGTGCTCCCCATTCTGGCATCTGAAGATGATGGTGCCGCGCCCTTGGATAGCCACCCTTGAGCCATCACCAAACTTCACCGTACCGGTAACATCGCCGTCGAGCTTAGAGTAGGAGTCCTTGGAGCCCGTCATGTGGTTACTGGCACCAGAGTCCAGATACCACCGCTGCTCCTGGTCGAGGTTGACGGTCTTCAGGGTCTTGCTAGATCCTTCCACCGTCATCGCCTCTTCCCTCTCCATGGCCTCGACGTCATGCAGTGCACAGAACGTCGCCATAAGGATAGTAGCCTCATCCTCATCATCGGCTTTCGCCAGGTGAGCCTGAGCCTTCTTTTCCTTCTTGCGATTTGGGCACTCCCGTGCCCAATGGCCCATCTTCCCCGCAACACCGGCGAGCGTTGAGTCGATTGCTTCTTCTCAGAAGAAGCCACCGCCGATGTTTGCCGTTGCCACCGCTTGACCGGAGGAGGCTGCCTTCCCGGAGTTTCGCCGAGCAGCCCACTCCTCTTCCATCAGCAGGAGTTTCCCGCTGTCCTTCGTTGCTGTCGCCTGCTCCAGGTGCTCGTCCACCGCCCGTAGACGGCCTGCCACATCCTCGACAGTCGCTTTGCCGAAGAAAAGTTGCCTGACGGCGCCAATTGACGGTGACGGTCGCTTTGCCGAGCGCCTGACGGAGGGCACTCGGCAAAGCCCACCCTCTTTGCCGAGTTTCAGTCCTACTACACTCGGCAAAGGTGGCCGCTTTGCTGAGTGGCTAATGGGCGGCACTCGGCAAAGGCAGGGAGGCTTTGCCGAGTGCCTTACTTGTGGCCCTCTGTAAAGCCTCCCTGCCTTTGCCGAGTGCAATGGCGATAGCACTCGGCAAAGCCTCCCTGCCTTTGCCGAGTGCAATGACCATAGCATTCGGCAAACTTCCCAGCTTTGCCGAGTGTCTTGGTGATTGCACTCGGCATAGCTGAGAAATTTGCAGCATGGAACCTTTTACCTTATTTCTATCAGACAAAGGCAACATGAAAGATAGATAAAATGATATTACAACATTTCACTCTAGGGGAACTAGGAATGAGGCAATTCGAAACACCAATGTTCTGTAGCATAGAACCTTTTACCTTATTTCTATGAGACAAAGGGAACATGAAAGAGATGAACAAGGGATTACCTAGGTATCGCTAGGAGGTTGGGCGCCGAGCTCTGCGTCGTCGGTCTTGCTGGGGAGGGGCTTGGTGCAAGGACGTCGGGGGGGCCACCATGAGAGCTCGTCGTCGTCTGCTGCTGGTGGGGCCGGGGTGAAAAAGGGCGAGATGAGTCCAGTGGCGGAGCCGTGGGCAGGAGCGAGCGGGCGTGGTAAGCAAGCGTCAGGTGAGGCGCGCCTGCAGTATGGCGTTCTGGGCGGGTGGCGGTGGCGGCGATGTGCGGGACGGCGTGGGCCAAACTTTTGCTTGGAGGCGAAGGCCACTGCGCGAGCACGAAAGCGGGCAGCATAGAGAGAAGCCTTGTGTGACGACGCGAGGATGACGGGGGGGCGGGGGCGGCTGGCAGGGGCGGTGAGGGAGCGAGGGGCGGGGTGTGCGCGTCGCGCGTGAGTGAGTCTCGGCCGTGGCGATTAAGTCTTAGGTCAGCCTTTGCCGAGTGTCCACGATCCGACACTTGGCAAAGCCGGGATTTTTTTTAAAAAAACATTAAAAATCTTTGCCGAGAGTCAAGCCGATAAGGCACTCAAGCAAAGACTATACTTTGCCGAAAGTGCTAACCCTAGGACACTCGGCAAAGGTATTTAAAAAACTTTTCTATTTCCTTTCCTTTTCCTTAACCGCTTTTTTCCAAATTTGTTCCAATACACTTTGAAAATACCTTGTCAAATTCACTACAATGCAAATTTGATGCTTCAGTGAAAAATAGACCATGATTTCATGTAGTTATAGCTCAAATTCCATTTATATAATTGCAATTAAAAATTAATAATTATCAAATGGATCCAAAAAATCACTAAAATTTAACATGACACGATCTTTGATGTCTATTGGCTATACAAAAAGTTTCGGAGTCAAACCACAACTCGATTAATCACTTTCACTCCAAATCTTACCAGATCATTCTCAACCATCATGAAACTTCTTCGGAGATATTTCGGTTTGTAAGCAATGTACGTGACAACTTATGCGACACCTTCTCAATTTTTTACCACAGCCTCCACATATGATATCATGACATCTTATCAAATTTCATGATTTTCAGACTTCCTTTGCTTTTTATAGAATTTAAAACCATTCAACCACATCGCCGGGTCGTGTTTCCGAAATAAGACGTTGAAAACCCTTATAATCTTATAGGTAAGGCCTCAAACTGGGTTGAATAACATGAATATCAATTTTATACTCATTTTTTCCCAAATATTTGAATCACTTGCGGTTCAAATTTAACTTAATTCAAAAAATTGCTTGAAATGTAATTAATTAGTTAAATATAGCAAATAAATTCAAAAATACACCAAACTTAAGCATGGAGTACCACATGTGGTATGTGGAGAGGTGAAAAATTTTGAAGTGCAGGAGTTAAAAAAAATTATACTTTGCCGAAAGAGTGTCTGCTTTTGACACTAAGAAAACTCTCTTTGCCGAGTGTTGCATTTGTACACTCGGCAAAAAAGAGACAACGACCAAAAGTTGGTTTAACGGCGGGGTAAAATTTGCCGAGTGTGAGACGGTGACACTCGACAAAGAAAGTCTTTGTCGAGTGGCATATCTGAGCACACTCGGTAAAGAGGACGATCTTCGAAGAAAGTGCCGATCACGAGCACTTACTTTGCCGAGAGTCGTGTCGTTGTCAAGTGTTCGAGTTTGGGCACTCGGCAAAGACGTCCTTTGCCGAGTGCCCGAGATAAAAAAAACTCAGCAAAGTTCTTGGCACTCGGCAAAGCTTGCGATTCTGGTAGTGGCGTACGGCAAGATCAGGAGCTTCTCTACTCGGCGAGATCAGGTACTTGTTCTGCTCGTCGAGGCGCTTCTCTGCTTGGTGAAATCAGGTACTTGTTCTGCTCGTCGAGGATATCCCAATGGCACCAGTAATATATAAGTAAGAAAAAAGCGGAAGAAATTCGTGTCGAACGTGGAGTTTGTATCATACCCTGGATTTGATTTTTCTGATATAGGAGCTGGAGTCTTCATTCGATTCGATTCCAATCAATATCCGATCCAGTTCGACTCCCTCGACCAACACGGCGGCGCCGACAACTCGGAAGAACGTGGCAGCAGAGGCGGCGGCATAGGACCTCGAGAGGAGGCGATGCATTCCGGACGCCGGCAGCTCCATATATGCGCAGATTACTCGATCTGAGCGGCGGTGCTGCACGCGGAACTCGAGCTGTGGCAGCGCTGTGCGCTGGACGGCAAAGCTCTAATCCAGGCTGCCTCTTTATCATCTTCACTGCTTGCATCATCACCATTCATGTAATCCCTTTTCACTATCTAAACTTTACTCCGCATGCAAATGAGACTCTTTAGGGACTAACACCTCTTCTTGCATAGGCTTCTTTTCACCACTTCTTTGGAACCCAATCAAGATACTTCTTTACTTCTGCTATATCCTTCATTTGCTCAGGTGATGACATTATCCTCACATAATAGGATTTAGGTCCTGTTCGCTTCGCTGAAAAAATAGGTCGAAACACTGTTCCGTCTAATTTGTTGTGAGAGAAAAACACTGTTCTAGCTAAAAAAAACTAGCTAAAAAAGACGGATTATAAAAGAAGCAAACATGGCCTCAGTCTGCACATCTTCCTATGGTGTTTCCAGCCCATTTGATTCACCTTTCCGAAGGTGTGCTTAATGAATTCCCATATCTCACGAGCGGTTCCCACGTAGTTTATCTTTTTCATCAAATCAAAGCTCACAACATCCATTAGCTAACAACAAGTATGTGCATCAAATTCAAAGAGAACTCTTTGAGCTTTAGTGAGATTTCTATGGTCCAAGATATGAGTGAGACCACTAGTGACGATCCACCAAAACTTAGGTCCCTTTGCACAAAAATAATCAAGCATATGATTTTTCCAAAGTGCAAAGTTTATGCCATAAAAATGTGTGTCTTACAATCATCTAGCCCACTAGACGTCATCCTCTCGAGTCGGTGAAGATCACAAATGAGAGACCACACTTCGATACCACGTGTAGGATCGAGATGGTGGACTAGAGAGGGGTGAATAGTGCTTTCTAAAATTAATCGCGCCAGCTAACCAAAACAAATGCGGAATTAAATCTATTCGTCTAGCCAAGACTACACCCCTCTATCTATATTCTCAAACACCTTAAAAACATCATAAACTAGCAATTAAGATGCCAGGCTAGTTAGAGCTCACCTAACCAATTCTAGGAGCAATATCACACAAACCTATGCCACTAGTACTTCAAGCAACAGGAGAGCTCCTACACAAGCTAGTAAGCAAAAGCACAAAGCCACCTAAGCTCACTAGCAATGCTCAATAACAAGGCTACACAAGCCAAATTATAGAGCGCAAATTACTTACGTACACAAACTAAGCAATGTGACTAACAAGATTACTCAAACCGAATTAGTCACGTATGGGAGCTACTTCTATGCTACACAAGCAAGAAGGTAACTAGTAAGCTACACAAGCTAACTAATTATAAGAGCAACTACACAAGCACAATGTATATGAAAGTAAATACAAGCTTGTGTAAGGAGATGCAAACCAACGGGAAGAACAATGTTGACACGGTGATTTTTCTCCCGAGGTTCACTTGGTTGCCACCAAGCTAGTCCCTCTTGTGCCAACCACTCACTTGATGGTTCGGCGGCTAATTGGCATCACCCGCCAAGCCCACAAGCTGGGCACCGCAAGAACCTACCCACAAGTGCGGGTAGCTCAATGACACACTCTACTAGAGTTGCTCTTTATGGCTCCCACGGGGTGAGCACAATCTCCCTCACAATCACTTCTTTGGAGCACCGCACAATCTTCTTTGCGTGCTTCGACAGAGACCACCACCAAGCCGTCTAAGATGTGGCAACCTTCAAGAGTAACAAGCACCACCGGCTTGCAACATGAACACCTAGTGCCACTCGATGCAACCTCACAATGCAATCGCACTAGAATCACACTCACACTCAATTGGATGATCACTATCAAGCGTATGTGAGTTAGAGGGCTCCCAAGTTCACCTACACAAGCCACCAAGGCTTAAGGGTGCTCAGTAACCAGTCCAAGGCCAAGATCCACACCTATTTATAGCCCCCAAGCCAAATAGAGCCGTTGGAGCAAAGTATCCCTTTTCTGCGAGGGCACCAGATAGGGTGGTGCCGGGCATCGAACATGGCGGTGCCCCTCCAACGTGTAAAGTCCCAACGGCAAATGTGAACTGGCCATTGATCACCTAGCACCAGACATAGGGTGGCGGTGGCCACCCAGGCCAACCCCGAAAACTGCACTCTCTAGAAAAAAGCAGTGGTGCCACCACCAGACTGTCCGGTGAACATGGTGGTGCCCTCTTCAGCTCAAAATCAATAACCACCAGATAAATCTTGTAGAGCATTTCATTATCTTTTCAAAAAGTCTAAGATCATCGAAATCGGAGTTCGAAGCTAAGAGTTATGCCCAAAATACGAAATGGTGGTTGTGCTGATTTGGGCACGCTGCAGGGGGTGGCAGTGCACCTTGCCTAGTGTGGTGGTGCACCACCCCTAGGGTGGCGGTGCCATCGCCCTAGGGGGCGGTGCACACTAGAAATGGTGGTGCCACCCCCCAGGCTAGGCTACGCGTTGGCTGCAAGTTTAGTTGCGTTTTTTGACCCTCGGACAACCCAAACTTGCTCTTTTTATCTCCTTTTCCTCTCCAACTTGATCCAAATCACCTCCAACAACTCCTCCTTTGCAAAAGTGCCAACACCACTATATGTTCACCATCTTGTGCATCTGTGTTAGCTTTTTACAAATGTTTTCTAAAGGATTAGTCACTCAATTCACCACACCACTCGATCCTAGCAATGATGCAAAGTTAGATCACTCGAATGGCACTAGATGACCGATATGCAAACAAGTTTGGCCCTCTTAATAGGATGGCAATTATCTTAAATCCAGTCATAAACTTCTCTACACACCTATGATCAATAAAATGAAATGCCCTATAGGTTATACCTTTGCCTAGGCATTCCATTCCATCTCCTCTAATGTTGATGCAACACATGCACCAACCATATCACAAATGATATGATCCACTTCATATCATCACATGACCTTATTGGTTCATCGATCTTGACCTCACTTGCTTTTCACCGTTCTCTTCGTCCATCGGTGCCAAGTCTTGCTCAAGCTTCACCACCACGTGGTCCATCGCTCCAAAGCCTCCTACTTGCCCTTCACGCTTGCAACCTGTCCATCAAGCCATGTCTTGTCTTGATCTTCTCCACCTTAGTCACATGACTCCATATCATGTCTCATATGCAATGAGCTCCTTCATCACATGCATGAGCTTTGCAACATATCCAAGCCATTTCACCTCTATGGCATGAGTTGCTCACACAAGTGTACCTGTCGACTAATCATCTGTGTATCTCATATTTAAACACATTAGTCCATCTAGGTTGTCACTCAATTACCAAAACCAAACAAGGACCTTTCAATCTCCCCATTTTTAGTAATTGATGACAACTCTACAAAGATATGGAAATTAAGCTCAAATAGATTTGAGTTGCTTGCCCAAGCAATTTTACCATGTGTAAATGATTTTGGACAAGTACCATAAACCTAAATTGGTAGTATTAGCTCCCCCTACATATGTGGTAGACTGTCTGGTTTGAAGCTCGCACATATGCATAGATTAAAATTATGGGAGAGTAATTACTACCAATGATGCTAAGGTGTAAAGGATTAACCTTTGATGCGTGACACCAATCGGACTGCACATTTTAACACCATCCTTAGCACCATGAGTAGCTAGACAACAAATACACTAGAAACCCCGTGAGATCAACATTATAAGCAAGGTTCTAGTACCACGTGTAGAAATACAAGTCTAGCTACCATCCTATGTATGCTAGTTATCATATCATCTATCAAATTCTATAACTAACATACACCACATAAGCATGCATATATATGGCAGAACCGTCCGAAATAATACGCTTTCGGAGGTGTTTGTCTTCCACTAGACACTAAGCACTCTGAAAGTTAGCTACATCAGACAATTTTGTCGAGCACACCCTAAGGGAGAACTCAAAATAATCCACATTTTACATCCAGAATCCAATAATGAGTACGAGTTTACAATACTTAGTCTATTTCATACTACAAGAGTTCTTGGAAATTATTTATTACAATACTAGAGTTCAGAGTGCGATAATTAAACAGCGGAATGAAAATAAACATCTAGCAGAAACGATACAAGGATCCATCTATGCCCACCAGAAGAATCCTACACCAAGAGCTACTCCTCAAGCTGCACATGCAACAGGGGTAAAATAAACCCTGAGTATATAATGTACTCGCAAGACTTACCCGACTAGTGGGAATAGTTTCTCGACTCTCAAGGATATGATAGGCAATATGGGTTTACTGTTTTATTTTTGTTTGCGGAAAGCATTACTAATAGTTCATCCTTACAGTCAAGTTTTATTAGCAGTCATGATTACTTCATTAGCTAATGATTCTAGGTAAGCACCTGTTCTACTTTCAAGCAAGGGTTGAGCAATCAGAACTATTTCACCATCTTTCATCTTCTAGTTCTTACTACGGTGCTAGAACATAGCCAAGTCATACCGTCTCACGGAAACAACGATTTGTGAACCAATGTATCCTATTTGGGTACCCCAAAACACGCCCCATTTGTACCCCAGGCATAAACAAGACCAACCCATTCCACTCCTGTCACGGGGTCCAGGTCCCTGTCCAAACTTAGACTCTAAGCCCCCCACTTGAGACCCGGTCTCAATATGGTGCTTGGACCTCCACCTTTCCCCATCTTCAATCAGTCGGTCCAGAAAGAGTCAGAACCCACAACAAGAGCGTAACGAGCCTTCCCGCTCCCATAAACAAGTATGTGCTCAGGATAATAAGTCTGTGACCTGACTACCATCCACAACAACGGACCCTCCTCAATCGACATGAACAGGGAAAACGGTGTAACCAACCTAAGCCCCATTGGCCACGAGACACAACCTGTTACACCCACCAATACCCATACCATATCCTTGCCCAGTCTCCATTTTTCCTTTCACCATTTTATTATGAGAGTAATAATAATCACCTATTGTGAGTAACGGCAGGCTGCTCACGCTACCGAAAGCCTAAGCATAGTAGCTACTCAAACCTGTACTAGTAGGACTCATAGGACAGTTATATCTATGTAGGTGGTTTTCATAATATTCCTATAACGTAAATGCACATAACATATATAAAACAGTGATTATTAAAAATAAGGGGTTATGCACCGGGGCTTGCCTTGGGCAGACACGGTGTCAGCAGAGTCAGTCAGTGGCGGCTCTGGGACCTCCTCCGGCATGAGAATCTCCTCCTCATACTCCTCGATGACCACCTCGAACTCGTGATCGCCGGTGGTCATGATCTCCGCAAACTCATTCTCTACATGCATGCGATGATGATGCAACACTTAGCATTTAGGCAACAACAACTCTTAAACTAAGAATATGCATACTAAGCTACTAAGCTAGCTCTAATGACTAAGGTACTAAGCTAACTACCATCTTCATCAAGCAAAGTGTTGGGTTCAACTAACAAACACTTGGCTTTGCAAATTAAAGGTACATCTTTATTCCTACTAAGGATTTGATGCATATTGAAACAAAGAGCATTTAACTACCCCTACTGCTGAGTCTATTCTAAGGCTACAAAAATTATAGTGAGCAAATAATAATACAATGAAACTACTATAAAAATTCCAGGACTAAAGCTATCACCAATTTAACACACAAATTCCTACAATAATTAACTTAATATTATTAAGCATTCTCAAATGATTTAATAGCTCCTAATGTCAACACATATAAACATGAACTAAATACACTAACAGATAGAGCATAATTTTAGGAACCTAACAAAATTTGTTTCACAATTTTTGGACACTTACAAGATTTTATATTAATTACCAAAGATCAACTCAGAAATTAAATTAGAAAACTATTTCTAATTGCTTAGGAAAATGAAAAGTGAATCTCCCACGCGGCCCACACACGCGGCTCGCGTGACCCAGCGCTCATGCAGTGGCCCGCTTCCGAGGCCCATACGAGGCCGGCCCATGCGTGAGACGGCCCACGGTGGGGGAATCCCACGTGCGCTGGCGTTTATGCAAAAGAGGCCTCGAACTTCTTTCAAATCACAACTAAGTACTAACACTACTTCCTTCTCTCTCAGACCATCTCACTTAACCCCTCGATCTTTCCCTAATTCACCCGCACACACCCTCGGCAACTCAGTGTACGGTAACACGGCGAGCGGTGACACTGGGCGCCTACGCCAGCCACCTAGGACCTGTGCGGGCCCACCTAACGGGTCGATCACCATCTCCGATCTTACTGGCTACGCTAAGCGGCGGTGAGGGGTGGCGGGACTTGCTGGGGAAGGCAACAGCGGCATGCGGCCTTCCGCGACAGCGACACAACTGTTCCAGTGAGCTCGGGCGGCTAGAAGCCTAACCAGCTAACGTGCGAGCAACAAGGGCTCATCGTGGACCTGGTCGAGGTGACAGTTGGAGTGGAGGATGACAGAGGAGGGTTGGCCACGTGCGGCCGAGCCGTGCGGCGGTGCACTATGGCTGCACGGTCACGTCAGCGACGCCAGGGAAGCGATAGAGGTTCGGCCAAGGCGCGCAGGGCGAAGAGGGGATGGAAGCGAAGCTAGCGGTGCACTAGAATTCGTTCGGGGTGGACCGATGGAGGACTATCCTCGGCAATGGCTGAACGCAGCCTTATCGACACAGCGGTGGGAAAACCCCAAATTGGAGCTTGGCCATGCCTGCTTCAAGGCTGGGTGGGGTCCGGCAGCTAGAGGACTTAATGATGAGGCCATGGACGTGTTGAATAGGATTGAGGTGAACTCTCCCTGGCTGATTGCAAGGGCACGACTTTGATGGTAGAGGCGGCAGGGAGAGGGGATGGGTCCGAGCTCTGGCCATCCTCACCTTGGCGGCAAGCGATCGGCCGGACCCGAGCCAGCATCTACACACTCACTATGTGACAACACGTCTAGACCACGTGCGTGCGCGCGAAGGCAGGTGGGGGCGTGGCATGCGCAGCCACAGCGCCATTAAGGCGAGGTGACGGCATGAGGCAGCTGGGACAACCCATGTGTGCGCGGTGATAAGGCGAGCAAAGAGCAGCAAGAAGACGACGTGATAGCAAAGACCGCAAGACCGTAAAGCCAAGGCGGCGATAGTTATACGCCCGTAGTTTCGGCAAGGCGGCAACGGCGGTGACAGCGGCGTGGTGGCGAGGGGAGCAGCAACGCAGCTGTCGATGTTTTACCACCGATAAACTACCACGGGGGTACCCGAGACAGTTGTTCGGGCTTCGACGAATAGCGGAATTCGGCGGTTACGCAAAGAGACTCACGATTTATACTGGTTCAGGCCCTCGACTTGGTCGAGTAATAACCTTACGTCTAGTTTTGGTGTTAGCCTGTTTGCGTTGTATTGCTTTGAGTATCGGGTATGCGTTCTCCTCTTACAATGGGTACCCTCACCAGCCCTTTATAGTCTAGGCGCTGAGAGGCGTTGTTTGTGTCCTATTCGGATACAAGGTCAGAGTCCTAAGCTACGCTTCGGGCGCCTTTCCTTGCATAGTTTGCGTTGGAGTTTCGGTTTTGCATGTTGCTTTGCTCCGCGTTCTTCTTGGTGATTGGGCTGTAGGCCTTGTTACCAAGGCCTACCTCCCGCAAAGATGGTCTATGGGGGGCCGTAGGGTTCCCCATCGACAAGCCCCCAAGCATTTCATGATTGAGCTTCAAGAAATTTGAGTTGTTGTAGTCTTGATCCGGGTCCTTCTTGAAGTGAAATCTTGAGATGGTCTTCTTTGATTCTTCTTTTGGGTGATGTGCACTTTTGCTTGATGTCCTCCGGGTTCTTTTTCCTTTGAGTGCAGCATGCATAGTGAGTGCAATTTTGCAAAATTGCACTCATTGAAGCTTAGAAGCTCTTGAACCCTCTTGTTTTTTGTACGGAAAAAATTGGAGGGTCAAAAATTTGAAAATATATTTTTCTATGGTAGGTACAACACATTTAATTGCCGAGCTTAAGTTTTCTCCGGGTTCATTTTTCATACATCATGAAAAGAAGCCGAAGAAGGGTCTTGATTTGTACTCCTCAACGGTCTTTGTCTTTTTTTTTGGTCATGGATGGGTTTTGTATAGCCATGCGTGAACGTTCGTTTTTTACTTTTTGTTAAGAATCTTGCTTTTGGGCACTATTCGCCTTTTGTTGCTTTGCCCTTTTGTTCATTTTCCTCTCTCTTTCTTATGATCTTTAGCCTTGTTTACCTCACGAGCACGGAGTTTGCTATAAATACCTTCTTTGTTGGTTGTGGTTACGCTAACTTGAGTAGGAAAATTCTTCTTCAATTCTTTCTTTTATTCAAATATATCTTTGGTGTGTGAGGTTGAGCAGACCCCGGGCTTATGCTTGGTTGGTAATGATCATGTCGCTTTATCTATCTGCTCTTCTTGTCGTTGCCGCCACGCTGCTACGGGCGGGCACACTAGGTTCCTTGTTGCAATATTTAAGAATCTTGTCTCTATCTTATGTATCCGAGTTTATCCAGGTCTTGTTTGGCCGTCTCAGAACCTTTGTATTTGTCTTCGATCAATGAGATTTATAATTTTTCTCCATCCGAAAAGTTCTTTTTCAACTATAATCCTTTGACACTATATAATTTTGTATGTGATCCTTCACACGTCTCCAAGTTGTTTGTCAAATTTGCTTATTGTTTTTGTCATTATTCGTTGTTGGAGAATTCAATGTGTCTTCACGGGTTGTATTATTGTCTTTGCTTTGTCGCCAGGAGGACTTTGCTCAAGGGTTGAGAGGCATTATCATGGTGTTGTCAACTCGATTTTTGAGTTTGTCAAGGGTGTTTTTTACCATTGTGTAAACAATGTTATATCCTTCATCTGGGTTACCACTCGGGTTCGATGCTTCGCTTCAGCTTGTCTTTGTAGATCCTTTCCGTGATTCAGAGAGTTTTATAGCCATGAGTGATGATGGGATGAGGTGAAGGTGGCTGGTGGTCTTCTGCATGACTAAATCTTGGAACATATGGATGTCTTTCTGCTATGCCTCCAGCTCCTTAGATGTTTTGTGTAATGAACTTGTGGTTTCTTGCAATATATACTTGTCTCTCGAAAATATGATCGGGCTTTGCCACTGCTTTTGAATTTGTCTTTTGATCTGAAATGAGTAGGCTTAAACCCTTTCTTTTTTTTCTTCCGAGATGTCTTTGAATAATATGAAAAAGTTTCACTCTTTCCTTGTGACTTTTTTCGCTGCTCGCCACAACTTTTGTTTCTTCTTGGTGATCTAGTAGAGTTCTTTTTTGAAAGAGTTGATTATACTTTTTCTTGGGGTAATCGGTGATTTGTACTATAGATCTGCGTCATTCTTGAGGCAATGTGGATAGTTTCGAGGGTAAGAGGACTTTGAGTTGTAATTATTACTTGTGCCACTTTTTTGGGGTGAAGTGATCGATTATGTTGCTCTTGGAGTCCGGTTGGCCAAGTTGTTTTTCTTTGATTGTGCCTTCCTCCTTGGGCGAAGTAGTCAATTGTACCGCTCTTGGGGTAGGTGATCGAGTTGTTGGAGTGTTTGTGCCGCTCCTTGGGCGACGTAGTCGATCGTACCACTCTTGTTGTAGGCGACCGAGTTGTTGGAGTGTTTGTGCCACTCCTTGGTGAAGTATTCGATCGTACCACTCTTGGGGTGGGCGATCGAGTTGTTGGAGTGCTTGTGCTCGCTTCTTCTTCTCGAAGTAGTTGATCGTACCGCTCTTAGGGTAGGCGACCGAGTTGTTGGAGTGAGTTCTAAGGGTGTGCGCGCTTTTTTGGGGTGAAGTAGTCGATTGCACCGCTCTTGTGGTAGACGATCGAGTTGTTGGAATGTTTGTGTACCGCTCCTTGGGCGTAAGTATTCGATTGTACCACTCTTGAGGTGGCGATGTGATCGAGTTGTTGGAGTGCTTGTGCTCCTCTCTGGAGTGTTTGTCGGAAGTAAGTGATCGATCGCACCGCTCTTGGGGGGTAGGCGACCGAGTTGTTGGAGTGTGATTGTGCCTTCTTTTGGCGAAGTAGTCGATTGTACCGCTCTTGGGGTAGGCGATCGAGTTGTTTGAATGTTTGTGCCCTCCTTGGGCAGCGTAGTCGATCGTGTCACCGCTCTTTGGGGTAGGCGATCGAGTTGTTGGAGTGCTTTGTGCCACTTCTTGGGCGAAGTAGTCGATCGCACCACTCTTGGGGTAGGCGACCGAGTTGTTGGAGTGCTTGTGCTGCTTCTTGGGCGAAGTAGTCGATCGCACCACTCTTGGGGTAGGGCGACCAAGTTGTTGGAGTGCTTGTGCCGCTTCTTGGGTGAAGTAGTCGATCGTACCACTCTTGGGGTAGGCAATCGAGTTGTTGGAGTGTTTTGTGCCCTTCTTGGGCAAGTAGTTGATTGTACCACTCTTAGGGTAGGCGACCGAGTTGTTGGAGTGCTTGTGCCGCTTCTTGGGCGAAGTAGTCGATCGTACCACTCATGGGGTAGGCGACCGAGTTGTTGGAGTGCTTGTGCCGCTTCTTGGGCGAAGTAGTCGATCGTACCACTCTTGGGGTAGGCGACCAAGTTGTTGGAGTGCTTGTGCCGCTTCTTGGGCGAAGTAGTCGATTGTACCACTCTCAGGGTAGGCGATCGAGCTATTGGAGTGCTTGTGCCGCTTCTTGGGCAAAGTAGTCGATCGTACCACTCTTGGGGTAGGCGACCGAGCTGTTGGAGTGCTTGTGCCGCTTCTTGGGCGAAGTAGTCGATCGTACCACTCTTGGGGTAGGCGACCGAGTTGTTGGAGTGCTTGTGCCGCTTCTTGGGTGAAGTATTCGATCGTACCACTCTTGGGGTAGGCGACCGGACCCGTATAGCACAACCATTTTTGGGTTGGCTATTTGCAGGGTAAGTGAGCAATCATACCACTCTTGGGGTAAGCGATTGTGCCCGTATAGCAACAACCGTTTCCGGGTTGAGCTGTTTGTAGGGCTGCCCCTTTTTCCCCAACCTGATTACGGGTTGGTTCTGTCCGTTAGATAGGGCTGTCAGTCGTACCATCTCTTTATGATAGAGTGACAAATGCTAGCTTGGGTCTCCTTACCCAAGAAGCTATTTGGCCGTTGGCCGTCAGTTAGACTATCTCCATATGGTTGAGTGACAAGATTGCCCGTGTAGCGTAACCGTTTCTGGGTTGGCTATTAATAGGGAAGCCCCTTTTTCCCCAATCTGATTACGGGTTGGTTCTATCCGTTGGACAGGGCTCATATTTGAAACTGTTCTTCTTGAATAATCTAGGTATTTCATCTGGAGTGATCAACTCGTATGTGTCGGGTCCTGTTGCTGTCTTCATGATGAAGGGTCCTTCTCATGGACTGAGTAGTTTGTGTCATCCATCTTTCTTCTGGATTAGTCGTAGTACTGAGTCCCCTGGCTTTATTGATCGGGGTTGAGTACTTTTGTCATAATGTCTTCGTAACCCTTGCTGATATCTTGCATTTTGTATGATTGCACTGTCTCTTATTTCTTCTATTGAATCAATTTCTAACCGCCTTGTTTCTTCTGCTTCGCCTTCTTCATATTGTTCTATTCTTGGAGATAGCCATATTAAGTCGGCTGGTAGTACTGCCACTGATCCGTAGACCTAAAAAAAAAGGTGAGTATCCAGTTGCTCTGCTGATCTGGGTTCTTAGACCCCATACTACTTTTAGTAATTCGTCGATCCATTTTCCACCATAATCTTTCAAATCGTCATATAATCTTGGTTTTAAACCTTGTAATATGAGTCCATTTGCTCTTTCGACTTGTCCATTGGCCTGTGGGTGTGCTACTGATGCAAAGTCGATTTCTATCCAACAATCTCTTGCCTAGTATTGGAATTCTCTTGCTGTAAATGGTGAACCAAGATCTGTGATTATTCTGTTGGGCATGCCGAACCTATGCATGATGTCTTGTATGAATTCCACTACCTTTTCTGCACTGTATTTGACCAAAGGTTTGTATTCAATCCACTTTGTAAATTTGTCGATTGCCACACATATGTATTCGAAGCCTCCTTTTGCTTTTTTGAGTGGTCCGACTTGATCCATTTTGACATGAGAACGACCAAGCCGTTGGCGGTATGCATATTAAGTTGTGAGCCGGCACATGTGATTGCCTAGCAAACATTTGGCAATTCTTGCATGTTACGATGAGCTCTTACGCATCTTTGAGTGTTGTTGGCCAATAGAAACCGGTTCAATGCTTTGCCGACTAGTGTCCTAGAGGTTGCATGATTTCCACAAACATCCGAGTGGATTTTGTCCAAGATTTCCTTTCCTTTATCTCTCGGAACACATTTAAGCGGTACTCGATGATCTTTGCTCTTTTGTATAGTTTATCCCCACCGTAACATAGTTTTTGCTTCTTCGCACAACCCGAGTTGCTTTCGCTTTGTCTTTGGGTAGTTTCTTCTCTTTGATAAAATCAATGTATGTTTGTCTCCATTCATTTTGTATGACTATGATTTGTCTTGGTGGTGCGGTTCTTCGCTTGATCTATTTCCATTGGATCTGTTGTCTCCTTCTTTTTCTCGTGTTTTCGAGTTGTTTGATGGATGGGGTGTGAGTTCTTCCACAAATATACCGGTGGTACTTTTGCTCTATCTCGATCCTAATTTGGCTAGCACATCTCTGTTTGCAACGTTGGAATCTCTTAGTACATGATGGATTTTGAGCCCTTGGAAAAATTTCTCCAATTTTTCGACTTCTACACACGAGACGCATCCATATTATCTTTTGTACAATCCCAATCCTTGTTGACTTGATTGATTACTACAATTTGAATCACCGTGAGACAAGTAGTCTTTTGATCCCAAGCGAGCTTGCAACTCTTAGACCATGTATTAATGCTTCAGATACGCCTCATTGTTAGTTGCCCGCCAAAGTATTTGTAGCACATATTTTAACATCTCCCTTCGGTGATATGAATAGTACTCTGCTCCAGCTCCTCCTAACTTTAGGGAACCATCAAAATACATTTTCCAATGATCAAGTATTGGTTCGGGTTCTTTTTGATGATTTCTATCCATTCAAACAATGAAGTCGGATAATGCTTGAGATTTGATTCTTTGTTCTTGGTTTGAAGTCTAGGTTGAGAGCATCGAGTTCTCACGCCCATTTTGATATCCGACTGTTGCATCTTTGTTGCGTAGAATGTCTTGAAGTGGAAAATTGGTTACACTCGTAGTCTTGTGTTCATGGAAATAATGTCTCAGCTTTGTTGATGATATCAACACTTTGCATAAAGTAGTTTTTGCACGTGTAGGTATCTCACTTTTGATTCTCTGTTAGTACTTCGCTTATGTAATAGACTGGTCTTTGCATTTTTTGTATGCGTGTCCGGGTTCTTCTCTCTCAACCACAATTGCTTTGTGTCGACAACGTTCTTGGTTGTTGTAATGTACATCATGTCCTCTTTGTCTTTTGGTGGTGTCACATGGTGATGATGCCAAGTATTCTTTTAACTTTTGGAATGCTTTTCCGCCTCTTACGTCCATTCAAAATTTCCCGCTTTTTCAATAATTTGAAGAAAGGTAGCCCTTTTCTCCTAGTCGGGAGATGAATCATTGAGTCTTTGCCATGTATCATGTAAGCTTCAGATGTCTTTAACTTTCTTTGGAGGTTTCATATCCATGATGGCTTTAACTTTGCTTTGTACTTGCTTCAATTCCTCGGTTCATTGACTAGAAACCCGAGTAGTTGTCTGATGGTACCCAAAAACACACTTTGTGGGGTTTAGCTTCCACTGCCATGCTTTTAGATTCTTAAAAGTCTCCTCGAGGTCTTCTATCAATGATCTGGGTTCTTTTGTCTTGATTACTACATCATCAATGTATGCTTCTGCATTTCTTCCAACTTGACTCCCCAAGAAAGTTTGAGTTGCTCTTTGATATGTTGCCCCTGCATTTTTTAGCTCAAAAGGCATTGATTTATAGCAATATGCCCCAAAGGGTGTAATGAACGAAGTCTTGCTTTGGTCTTCTTCTCTTAAGGATATTTGATGATAGTAGAGCTGATCCTGCTGTCGAGTCGATGATTTGATCAATTCTTGGTGGGACATATGGATCTTTTGAGCAATGTTTGTTGAGGTCTGTGTAGTCGATGCACATGCGCCATTCTTTTGAATTTTTCTTCTCTACCAGGACCGGGTTGGCAAGCCAATCCGAGTTGATTATTTCTCTGATGAATCCTGCTGCCATGAGCTTGGTGATCTCTTTTTTGATTGCTGCTTTTCTGTCTGGAGTGAATCTTTGTAACTTCTGCTTAACGGGTTTGGACCCTTTGTTCACATCAATTATGTGCTTAGCTAACTCCCTTGGGACCCCTGACATGTCTGCTGGCTTCCAAGCGAAAATATCTTTGTTGTCCCGAAGAAAGTTGGTGAGCGCGAGTTCTTATTTGGGGTCAAGATTTGCACTGATGATTGCCGTCTTCTCCGGATCACCAGTCAGTAGGTCAATAGTCTTGGTAGCGGCTTCTTTTGGTGGTGCGAAGTTGCTTGGCTTCTTAGCCGGTATCTTAATCTCATCTGGGTTCATTTCATTGGCCAGCATTGTAATCTCTTTTCCTACCTTTATATCTTGTAATCTTTTGGATATTTGTCGCAATCATGTGCTTTCTTTAGATCTCCTTTCAATGATAATACGCCCTTTGTTGTTGGCATCTTGAGCAGTAGGTATGGATAATGTGGTACTGCCATGTATTTTGTTAAAGCTGGTCTGTCAAGTATTGCGTGGTAGCATGATTCAAAGTCTGCAACTTCGAATTTGATGAATTCTGTCTGGTATTTGTCTGGTGTGCCAAAGGTGACAGGTAGGGTTATTTGTCCGAGGGGCATAGCTGCTCTGCCGGGTACTATTCCGTAGAATGGTGTGCTTGTGGGTGTCATTAGACCTTCACAATCTAGATTCATCCTTTTGAGAGTATCTGCGAAAATTATGTTAAGCCTGGCTCCTCCATCGATGAGTACTTTAGTTACTGCTACTCCTACGATAGTCGGACCCAGTACCAGCGGGTAGCATCCTACGTTTGCTGCATTGGTCCATTGGTCTTCTCTTGTGAAGTAGATGGGGTACTCTGACCAATCTAGATATCTTGGGATGGCTGGTTCAGCTGCCATGATGGATCTGTGAGCTAGTTTCTCTTGTCTTTTGCTTCATGTGTTAGGAACACCTGAAAATATCACCGCTAATTGGCGTTGGGGTTCTTGATAATCTCCTTCAGCTCTCTTTTCCTCCTTCTTGGATTCTTCTTGCTTTGGCTCCGAGTTGTTTTGATTCTTGTTTTCTCTCTTCATGAATTGCCGTTGAAAAGTGATGCATTCAACTAACTTGTGTCTGGCCCCTAGGTGTATGTGACACGGCATGTTTTCTATGTTTTCTGACGCTCTTCCTCGGTAGTTGTTACTTTGATAGTTGCTATTACTGTTGTAACTGCTGTTGTTACGGTTGTTGCTATTGTTGTAGTTGCCATTGTGATTGCTACCATTGCTATCATTGACGTTGCCATTGTATCTTCTTTTGTTGTCTGTGGTTGCCACCATATTGTCCTACCTTGGTCTTTTGTCTTGCTGTCTGTAATCGAGTCTTCTATTCTCTGGGTTGTCCCTAGCAAATCTATGCCGAGTTCTTTCTTCTGACGAAATTAGCTTCTCAACAACCCTCTTGAAGTCTTCATTTGTTTTTGGGTTCTCATTGAAATAGTCCTTGTATTGCTAGTTTGCCCAGATTCCTTCTGCAAAGGCCTCTATCACCTCCCTATCAGTAATGTCGTGGACTTGAGCCCTGAATTCTCCAAATCTTCTATAGTATTCCCTTAGACTTTCTCCTCTCCTTTGCTTTACTCCTTTCAATTCGGCTGCAGTCATTGGATGGGTAATAATGCCTGCAAAGTTGTTGCAGAAAGCTTCTTGCAAGTCTTCCCAATACCTGATTGATCTTGGCCTCAATTTGTTAAACCATTGTAGCGGCATTGCTTCGAGGGCCATTGGGAAGAATAGAGCCTTGATGTCATCGTCTCCTCCAGCTAATTCAATAGATTGGGAGTAAACCCTTAGCCATTGTCTTGGTTCGACTTTGCCATCATACTTGGAATGATTTGCTGGTTTAAACTTGTGTGGTAGCTTTAAAGTTTATAGTCTTTTTGTGAAACAAGGGAATCTATCGTATGGTTCCGTTCTTCCGTAATCTGGCGATCTTGCCCTTCTGTAATAAGACATGTCTTCTTTTAACTCGGACTCTCCGTAGTCATCTTCTTTGTCAAATCTTCTTGATATTTCTTGGTAGCGTTGGCTCAATTCTGGTTTGTCTCTTTCTTGTTGCTTTGAGTAGTGTTCATTCCTTCCATTGATATAAGCACTTTCTATTGGTCCTATCCTTTGAAAATTCGATTTTTTGGGTGGCTGCTCCCTTTGTGGCTCCTGTGGAACTTCTTTGCCGGGTTGTTTTTCTGATCTCCCAACTTCTTTCTTCTAGTCTTCCTTTGCTTTCCCGTTATTCGTGAGGGTGTACAACTCCTTTGTTAATTCTTCAATTCTTTCCCTTTTTGTATTTTTTGTGGCTTATTTTTCCACCTTCTTTCTGTTGTATTCCGTTAGCTCCGCTTTGTATTTATTCCAGACTTGCTTCCTTTGTTTAGCCCGGTTCCTCCTTCTAGCTTTCAATTTGTTCTTCTTTAGCCTTGCTAGTCTTTGCTCATCATTTTCATTGTTGTCGCTTTTCTCATCTGGCGAGATGTTGCCTTCGATTAAATTCAAGATTTTATATCCGTATCCGTGGTGATTCCAAAGGTTGTTCTAACTCGCTCGCCATGTATACACAATATACCTCTTCCGAGCTCTTCTTGTATGGTATTCCATCCTTCATTTGGTTGAGCTATCTCTGTAGCTTCCGAAATGGATCCGAGTTCTTTTCCTTCTTGATAAGGTAGTTCTTCAACGCGTGTGTGCGGCCTGGGCTTTGCTTGAGGTGAAAGAACTCGCCAATGCACCACACAATCTTGTGGGGTAATCTGTCATGATCATCCCTTCTTGTGCTCCCTCTAGGAGTATTCTTCTTGCTAAGTTCATCTTGTTTTGGGTAAAGTGTTGATGATAGGATCGATCTTTGTGTTATGCAAATCAGTAAGTTCCCAAGTTCTTCTTTGAGTTGTACGGGTCGTATCCTTCGCGATCGTTGTTGTGTCTCCGAGTCCAATTAGGCTTGGCTCTTATGCCGTGAAGATTGTCTTGGAATCGGGTTGTATCTCTTTTTCGAGTCGGTTTCATATCCGCTTTCTTCCTTATTCCGAGTTGTATCCAAAGTTGAGAGTTTCATCATCTTCAAATGAGTTTGTATTGAACTTTGTCATCAAATTCTTTTTCTTCTTGAGAGACGGGTACGAAGCTTGTTGTCGTCGTCGTTAGCCTTTGCAGATCTAGGATCCGAAGACAAAGGTTGTTCCCACCGAAAGGGTCATCTTGAGGTTGAGGTCCGCCAAACTCTCGAGAAAAAATTCATCGAAAGCCCCTACCTGGCGCGCCAGCTGTCAATGTTTTACCACTGATAGCCTGCCACGGGGGTACCGGGATAGTTGTTCGGGCTTCGGCGAATAGTGGAATTCGGAGGTTACGCAAAGAGACTCACGATTTATACTGGTTCAAGCCCTCGACTTGGTCGAGTAATAACCTTACGTCCAGTTTTGGCGTTAGCCTGTTTGCGTTGTATTGCTTTGAGTATTGGGTATGCGTTCTCCTCTTACAATGGGTACCCTCACCAGCCCTTTATAGTCCAGGCGCTGAGAGGCGTTGTTTGTGTCCTATTCGGATACAAGGTCAGAGTCCTAAGCTACGCTTCGGGGGCCTTTCCTTATATAGTTTGCATTGGAGTTTCGGTTTTGCACGTTGCTTTGCTCCGCGTTCTTCTTGGCGATTGGGATGTAGTTCTTGTTACCAAGGCCTACCTCCCTGTAGTATGGTCTATGGGGGGCCCGTAGGGTTCCCCATCGACAGGCAGCGGCCTACAGCGCCAGGCCATAGCCAAGCCATGACCAGGGCGGAAGCAGCCTTGGCCCGCCACACGCGACAGTGCACGTGCACGTAGTTCAGCCAACATGGTGATGCCACGCGCCCGAGCATGGTGACCACACCCATGCGGCCAACCGGCCCGAGACCGTGTCGTGCACGAATTTTAAAGTGTCGATAGCAACTAAATTGTTGAGGTTGACACTAAACTGCCTTCACTATGAGAAAAAGGGTCTATTAAGCTACCAATCTGAGCTAAAACACGACACCACCTCTTAACTCAATTTCACAAAATAAATCTCCAAACATGGCATTGTCTTGTTGTCAATAAACTTAAAGAATCTTCTAAGTCTTGAGATGAATTCAATTTCAAGTTCCATTTCTAGGCCATTAGAAGCATTAGCTAGCAAAGTTGTTTTTCAACAGCAAGGATTTCATTGCCATCTACAAAGTGTGTACTTCAAACTTTATTTAGGTGTTGCACACATGTTCTATAATATTTTTGCTTAATAAAAATTGGTTTTTAACCCTACTTGACATAACATGAGCTATTGAATCAATTTTTATTTAACATTTTTATTTGTCATTTTAGGTTACAAGAAATTTATCTACACATTCTATCACATGCATTATCACATAAACATGATGCTCGTGATAGGGTTTAGTAGTTTGTTTAGGGCGTAACACCGAGGGTGTTACAATATCAAATTCAAAAACTTATGCAATGCAAAGCACATGAATATGCACATATCAAATTCAACCAATCAAAGTTCATGAGTTTGCTCCCCCTACTTGTGTGCTTATTTTGTCCAAGAATTTTAATCCTTATCCATTCTTCAATGTTGCTCCCTCTTTGTTCATGTCCAAGTTCTACTTCTCCCCATGATGCATTTCATATCTTTGTTCCAATCTCTCCCCCTTTGTCATCAATTTCCATAAAAGTTATGCCTCTTGTTGATACAAAGGATTGCATTGGGGTAGAGGGATGACACTTGAATCTTCATTTTTGATGGACACTACCATATGTGGGATGACACTACTATAGCCCTTGAGATCACTCATGTAGGATCTTTTGACCTTGATACCAATTGGTGGGGCACCTCCCCCTATGTCATAGCATGGGTCATCCACTAATCTTGAGCTCTCGTGGATGAGGAAAGCATTCTTCACTTCATGATCACTTAAAGTGGAGGATCACTTGTGGAACCATCATCTTGCATGATTAATACCACGTGTAGATGTGATACCACTTGAAAGAACCTTCTATCATGGAACCACTTGTCGGATTTGTCGATAAAAACCATTTCTTGAACATTTGCTATCTTTATGAGTACCATTTGTAGGATATCACTTATGAGTTGATCTAGACACCACTTGTGAATTCTTGATAAAATATTTGAGTCTAGGTACCACTTAAAACAAACAAACTAGATATTCATTTGCATTGTTGTCTTGTTCTTGTACTCTTATCACTATCATGAGCTTCTAGTGTTGACTTGAACTAAAATGATTTGCCTAAGCTTCCAAGTTTGATTTGAACCCTCTCTAAGCTTCTTCACACTCATTTGGAGGTCATCTTATCGAGGTTGTACTTGTCACTTATTGGCAATCCAAAATAAATCAAGTACTTGGGTTTACTAGCTCATGAACAAACTCATATACTAACCACTAGATTTAACTAATCATTCAAGCAATAGTGGTAGGCTATGAATTTTAAAATTTTATTTGTTATGCATGATCCTAATAGGCATGTACTATATGGACTATCCGCATACTAGTAAGGAATGACAAATGATCATGCACATTACAATGATACCTTTGCTATGTTGGAGAAGAGGACAGTCACATAGATTCCAATTCGTTTCTCCAATAGCAATATGAAGTCCAATTTATAGCTTGGTGAAGACCAATCATCAATATTTGAATTCCATTCTTCACCCATATAAAATGTGAACCACTAATGATCAAGTGCACTAACTCTTATTGTGGTTGGCTTGCTTCATCATCTATCAATGCTTGCTTGAGAGAACTACTTAGAATACCACTTGAATTACCATGACTAGCTCTCTTTTGGGTGTTGCTTGCTTTTTTGATCAATCCTCTTGATTGCTTCAACTAAGCATCTCAAATGTCCCTTAGATTACCACTTCCATGTTAGCCTTCCAAGTACCACACTTAGTTTACCTATAAAAGGCGGCAAGCCCTACACTAGGGAGAAGTGACCTCTCTCCAAAGAACCATTGTTTGTACCCAATTGAAATAGTTTTGGATGATTGATTCATATAATGGACTTAACTTGATGTGTAACCTTGAATCCTTCTTCAAGTCCTTTTCTTTCTACTTGTTTAACTTCTTTTCTTTCTACCAAATGATTTCCAATAGTTACTAGAACTTAAACTCCATCTTTATCTTGAGTTTGATCTTGATCTTTCAATTTGAGTACCAAATATGTGTCAAGTACACTCCACAATCAAATGGTTTTGTACTCTTTGCTTGTCATGCTTTTAGATCATCTCAAAACCAAACTTAGGTACCTCAAACACTTATTTACATGTTTCAAACTTGAGCACCTTTCAATCAAAGTGACTCTTGATCAATCCCATAAATGTCACTTTTCTGGCAGATTATGTACCCTTCAAAGAAAAATGGATATTTCTCAATGTACAGACCCAAATGACATGAAATTTGGTGGAGACGTGATTTACTAAGTCATCTAGAAGCTGTAAAAATTTGAGCTTCATTTGACTTCTAGATTGCTACCATATTTCAATTCTTCCACCACTGCTACATGTTGAAAACTGCTGCACTATAGCTGACAAGATCTACTCTAAACCCGAAGCATTTCTTATCCAATTCTCATGAAATATTGTACAGAACTTAATACCATAATTCTAGAGAATGCATACCAAATTTCAAGCCAATACAAATAGATTTGATTACTCAAGCTCAGACTTGATCTCAGCTAGCTTAGATTTTTAATTTTGGACAGATTTCAATGACTTGAGCTATACTACAAATTGAATCAAACTTGAAACTAACTTGTTTGAATATTTTCACAAAGATATATATCCATTCAATCCACTTACTAAAAGTCATCTCATGAATTTATCCAACTCAAATCAATTCAAACTTGATTACTAATCAATTTATCCATTCAATCCACTTATAGCAAGCAACATATATATATATATATATCCAATTCAATCAACTCATATGCACCCAAATGAAATGATCAACAAGAGATATACCTTGGTTAGCTCATGATCATACAATTAGCAAGTTTCAACTCTCAACATTTACAAACCTCCAAATATATCCAATAAATCACCACAACTTGAATTATAGCACTTGTATGTTGTAGCCCTTGGAGTTCACTCAATTATCATGGCATTGGGTTTGGATGTGCACTAGGCTTCATAACTTGACTCAACATATGAAGAACAATAAGAATTCCATTGAATCGAGCCTCCAATGCCAATGGTATCTATAAACAATCATCCACTTTTTGATGGTACACAAACAAGTTTGGGTCCTCTCAAGTTAGGAGCAAGATACTTTGGCATAGCCTTAGTATAAGTAGCGGGATGTTTTACAATAGCGACCAATGAGGTACCATCACCATCCTTTCTAAGCACATTAGTATCATCAATTGAAATAGGCTTAGGATTCTCACCTAGGGGACATGAATTAGCCATGTGTTCCATTTTCCGGCATAAGTAGCAACTTCTCTTAGATTGAGCCTTTTCTTCCTTGCTCATTTGTTGCCTCTCATTGCCTTGCCTCTCATGAGTTGCTTGATCCTTCTTCTCAAGCTTGGTAGGATACACCCCGAGGCTAGGTGGCCCAATTCATCACAACTATGGCACTTGATGTGAGCAACTTTCTTCATCTTCTCTTCTATGTTCTTGCTCACTTTCTTTGCGTCTTGATTCATCCTTGGATGCATTGCTATTTCTCTTGCTTTTCCACCCCTTCTAGTTTTCTTCTTCTTCACCATCAAGTCACCACCATCTTCATGGTTGATCTTAATTTGCTCTTGGGTGTTTCTTGCTCAACTTGTGGCTTTGATTGAGGCTCCACTTGTTTCTTCACCAATTGCTTGGTTGGGCACATAGAGGTAAGGTGACCCCATGTGCGGCACTTGAAGCACTTGACATGCTTGAGCCTCTCTTTTTCTTTCTTCAACTTGAGCTTTTCTTCATTGGGGCAACTATTTGTAAGATGTCCCACTTCATGGCATTTGAAGCACATGAAATGAGAGAGCCTCTCCTTTTCTTACTTCTTCATATTTCTTTCTCTTTTTCTTTCACCCTTGGTCATGCTCTTCTTGTTGAAGCTGATGCCACACTTGTCACCATAGCTTCTTTGAGTCTTCAACATGTGCTCAAAGGTGACTCTTGAGTTGTAGCACCTCTCTAGCTTGTTGCTCAAATTCTTCACTTCATTTTTGAGCTCATTATTCTCCTTCAAAAGGTTAGTCTCACAAGACATAGAAGTAGAACAAGCATCTATATTTGAAGAGCATGGCATAGCTAATAAATCATCACAAGAGGTGGATACATGCTTCTTACCTTCATCACAAGAGTTAGCAACAATATGTGATTGATCAATTGACCCATGTGATGAGCTCTCACTAGTTTTAATTTTTCCATTGGAAAGCTCTTTAGTGAGAAAAGCATGGTCTTGTACCAAGTTATCATGAGCAACACTAAGTTCCTCATGAGCCAATTTTAGCTCCTCATGTGAACAAGTAGTAACATAAAGTAGATGCTTTTGTTGTTCACATGTTTTCTTTAGAAAAGAGTTTTCATTTTTTAATTTACTTGTTTTAGCTATCTCATTTTCTAAAGCTATGTTCATGCTAGCAAGTCTACTAACAAGCTCATCATATGAATCAACATGATCAACCACATTAGTACTTTGTACCTTTTGTGTCACCTTGTGACATGAAGCAATGTGGTGATGATGGAGAGCTTGTAGTAACATCATGATCATGGCTCGAACATGAACCAACATCATCAAGATCACCAACAAGTGTGCTTGAGGTAGAATCATCATGTGCATCACTTGTGGCATCATCATCCATCTTGTCAAGTGATCTTGTGGTAATATCATCATCATCATCACTTGACCATGAGGTGGAGCAATCTTCCACAATCACCAAATTGTGGTCATGCTCGACACACTCATGCACCTCCTCCTTGGGCTCCTCCATCTTGAACTTGCCATCATCCCATGTGGAGGAATCACCGAAGGTCTGCTTGATTGATTCCCATATGTCATGAGCGGTTCTCACGTAGTTTATCTTTTTCATCAAATCAAAGCTCAAAGCATCCATTAGATAACAACAAGCATGTGCATCAAGTTCAAAGAGAACTCTTTGAGCTTTGGTGAGATTTTTATGGTCCAAGACATGAGTGAGACCACTAGTGACAATCCACCAAAACTTAGGTCCCTTTGCACGAAAATGATCAAGCATGTGATTTTTCCAAAGTGCAAAGTTTGTGCCATAAAAAATGTGTGTCTCACAACCATCTAGCCCACTAGATGCCATCCTCTCGGGTCGGTGAAGACCACAAATGAGAGACCTCACTCCGATACCACGTGTAGAGTCAAGATGGCGGACTAGAGGGGGGCGAATATCCTTTCTAAAATTAATCGTGCCGGTTAATCGAAACAAATGCGGAATTAAATCTATCGGTCTAGCCAAGACTACACCTCTCTATCTATGTTCTCAAGCACCTTAAAAATATCCTAAACTTGCAACTAAGATGCCGAGGCTAGCTAGAGCGCACCTAACCAATTCTAGGAGCAAGGTCACCCAAACCTATGCCACTAGTACTTCAAGCAACGGGGAGCTCCTACACATGCTAGTAAGCAAAAAACACAAAGCCACCTAAGCTCACTAGCAATGCTCAACAACAAGGCTACACAAGCCAAATTATAGAGTGCAAATTACTTAGCTACATAAACTAAGCAATGTGACTAACAAGGTTACTCAAACCGAATTAGTCACGTAAGAGAGCTACTTCTATGCTACACAAGTAAGAAGGTAACTAGCAAGCTACACAAGCTAACTAATTACAAGAGCAACTACACAAGCACAATGTATATGAAAGTAAATATAAGCTTGTGTAAAGGGATGCAAACCAAAGGAAAGAACAATGTTGACATGGTGATTTTTCTCCAGAGGTTCACTTGGTTGCCACCAAGCTAGTCCCCGTTGTGTCAACCACTCACTTGGTGGTTCGGCGGCTAATTGGCATCACCCGCCAAGCTTACACGTTGGGCACCGTAAGAACCTACCCACAAGTGGGGGTAGCTCAATGACACGCTCTACTAGACTTGCTCTTCGTGGCTCCTGCGGGGTGAGCACAATCCCCCTCACAATCACTTCTCCGGAGCACCGCACAATCTTCTTTGCGTGCTTCGACGGAGACCACCACCAAGCCATCAAGGAGTTGGCAACCTCTAATAGTAACAAGCACCACCGGCTTGCAACACGAATACCTAGTGCCACTCGATGCAACCTCATGATGCAATCACACTCGAATAGCACTCACACTCAATTGGATGATCGCTATCAAGCGTATGTGAGTTAGAGGGCTCTCAAGCACACCTACACAAGCCACCAAGGCTTAAGGGTGCTCAACAACTAGCCCAAGGCCGAGATCCACCTCTATTTATAGCCAAGCCAAATAGAGTCTTTGGAGCAAAATATCCCTTTTCTGCGAGGGCACTGGACAGGGTGGTGCCTGGCACCGGATAGGGCGGTGCCCCTCCAATGGTCAAGTCCCAATGGATAATTTGAACTAGCCATTGAGCCCCTGGCACCGGACATAGGGTGACGGTGACCACCCAGGCCAACCCTTGAAAACTGCACTCTTTGGAAAAAAGCGGCGGCACCACCGCCGGACTGTCCGGTGACCATGGCGGTGCCCTCTTCTGGTCAAAACCAAGAACCACCATATCAATTTTGTAGAGCATTTCATTAGCTTTCCGAAAAGTCCTAGATCATTGAAATCGGAGTTCGAAGCTAAGAGTTATGCCCAAAATACGAAAGGGTGGTTGTGCTGATTTAGGCACGCTACAGGGGGTGGTGGTGCCACCGCCCTAGGGGGGCGGTGCACATGAGAAATGGCGGTGCCACCCCCAGGTTGGGCTACGCGCTGGCTGCAAGTTTAGTTGCATTTTCCGACCCTCGGACAACCCAAACTTGCTCTTTTCATCTCCTTTTCCCCTCCAACTTGATCCAAATCACCTCCAACAACTCCTCCTTTGCAAAAGTGCTAACAACACTATGTGTTCACCATCTTGTGCATGTGTGTCAGCTTTTCACAAATGTTTTCAAAGGATTAGTCACTCAATTCACCACGCCACTCGATTCTACAAACGATGCAAAGTTAGATCACTCGAGTGGCACTAGATGACCGATATGCAAACAAGTTTGCCTCTCTTAATAGTATGACCATCTATCCTAAGCCCGGTCATAAACTTCTCTACACACCTATGAACGGTGAAATGAAATGCCCTATAGGTTATACCTTTACCTGGGCATTCCATTCCATCTCCTCCAATGTTGATACAACACATGCACCAACCATATCACGAATGATATGATCCACTTCATATCATCACGTGACCTTGTTGGTTCATCGATCTTAAGCTCACTTGCTTTTCACCATTGCCTTCGTCCATCGGCGCCAAGTCTTGCCCAAGCTTCACCGCCACGCGGTCCATTGCTCCAAAGCCTCTAACTTGCCCTTCATGCTTGCAATCGGTCCATCCAGCCAAGTCTTGTCTTGATCTTCTCCACCTTAGTCACATGACTCCATATCATGTCTCATATGCAATGTGCTCCTTCATCACATGTATGAGCTTTGCAACATATCCAAGCCATTTCACCTCTATGGCATGAGTTGCTCACACAAGTGTACCTGTAGACTAATCACCTGTGTATCTCACATTTAAACATATTAGTCCACCTAGGTTGTCACTCAATTACCAAAACCAAACAAGGATCTTTCAATCGTGTCACATTTGAACTTCCATGACGAATCCGAAAACATCGTCATAGAATTGTTTTGATCTGTAACGAAAAATTGACCGTCATAGAACTATTTTGGTATGCGTGGCAGGGGGCTGCCACGTTGGTGGGTGCTTCCGTTGGAGATGCTTTCTACGTGTACATTCTATAGCCGGTTGCATTGGAGATGGTTCGTATACGTGTCGCCTTCTTATTGCACAACGTTGTAGGTTGATTCCAATTTGGTATCTTTTACTGGTTGCGTTGGTTGTGTTGCCATTAATCATCAAAAAGGGGGAGATTGTAAGAAATACGGACCCTAGCAAAGTTTTTGGTGGTTGGTTGACAACATATAACCGTTTGTACTGCTAGTACACAAGGCACATTAGTCCATAAGATGCAGTCATGCAATGATGGATCACTTGAACTAGGATATGGTGATGATCAAGGAATCAACACCACAAATGAAGATGAAAAAGGGGCAATGAAGATCTAGAACATAAGAAAGAAGCTCAAGACATCAAGAAGAAGAAGCCTAGACAAAAAGGATGCAAAGAAATGACATTCGAGCCTTTTAGTGGCACACTTGAGCTTTCTAATGAGGCCTAGTGCGAGGCCAGAAGATGAAGTAGTGCACAATGCACTTCCGATGCAACATGGAGGTTTGAGTACAGAGAAGGTTCATAGGTGCGATGGATGAGAAAGAGAGCACTGGAGCTCTCTGGTGATCAACAAAAAAAGGGCACTAAAATTATGGGTGCTATTCAGTGAAGAAAAAAGAGGGATGGACAACGCACTAGAATTATTTCGTGTAGGCATCAGATAAACCACAAGAGAAAAGAAGACAGACAACGGTAATTAGTACACATGGCAAGGGACCGGATTTGTCCGGTGTGACCATTAGAACTTCTAGTGCTCGCTGCTAAGGCAACCTTTGCTTTTAACGGCTAGTTGCTGGTAGTTCAGGGCTATGTATATACCCACATACTTGACCATTTGGACTGTGTTAGAGCTGGCTGAAGGTATAGTTGAGTCGAGGCTCAGAAGATTAGAGAAATTAGCAATGGCAGTAGGGATAGTGCTTAGGCTAACTTTGACCACATATAGCGCTTGCTCTAGGGTTAGGCCTAGTGTTTAGTGAGGTTTGCATACGCCCTTGCTATTGGTGATTGCGCGTACCAAGTTTATACAAGCGGGGCTTGTAATTTTGAGAGATCACACCAACTAAGTTTATGGCATGGTCGCTACTGATGGTGTACGAGAGATGAGAAGCCCTCGACGTTTTGGCCGAAGCTCTCCATTGTGAAGATGATGGGGGACAGTTCGGGAGAGACCACACGGAGAATCGCTTGTGCGTGGAGAAGGCTCGTGGGCTATCCGCTAAGTTATCTGACCGGGAGTTTAGCCCTTGCGACGGGCTCTAGCTAGCTCTAGCGGAGAGCATCAAGTTTCCGATAGCCAGTAAAAAAGATCATCGTGCGGGAGTTAGCATTATCTAACTCATTTGCGTTTCCGCATTTATTTTACAATTTCTTGATGTGTGCCTTACCTTCCTTGTCTGTCTTGCTAGGTTAGTTGATATGATTGAAACATAGGGTGTAAAACTTTTTTTTTGCGTTAGAGATATTAACACATTTAGAAAAAACAGATGTACAATTAGAGACTTACGTAGATTCTTATAAGTGGTTTTGAGCCTTATTTTGAAAGCGACGTAATTCACGCTTTTTTCTCAATTCCTTGTCACTCTCAATCATGTTCATGTGGCCCCAATTACCTTGCTGATTTTTTTTTTGAACAAACCATGAATACTCATTCCAGATCTTGTCCCTCCTAAAAATTTTAAGCACGCCATATATATTCAAACATTTTCATGTTCCACATTGTAGCGTTTTTTAGCATTCAAATAACCAAAATAAATAAACTCCAGATCGTCTTCTGAAATTTACGAACATCTCAGAAATTCAAATAAGTTATCTACTCCTCATTTCGTAGAACTTTCCAAATGCGCTGAAAATAGCACGTCGAGAACAACAACAGCTCTGACCCTGATCCATGATGGGTCAGTCAGTCAGTAAAACTACTGCATCAGACCATCAGTACGTGTTGAATTTCCCTCTTTCAAAGAGCATAGGCAATGCTGACGGATATATGAACATTAGTACAAGCTGACATTATTATCGTACAAATTATTGACATCAGTAATCATACGACGATGCATGAGGAATACGTACGGTACATGTGGCTGGGCTAAACTACCTGTTCGTTCGTCGATCCACCAGCGCACTAAGCTTATCTACCGCAACCAGACGTGCTGCAGGCACCTCTGATCGCTGATGGACATGTCGGCGACGGCGACTGTGGCGGTGCAGTTCATCTCCAGCACCACGCGCCGGTGCACCAATCCGCCCAGCACGGCGACGCGGCCGCGCACCCGCGTGGCAGTGGCCACCGCGACGGCGCCCGCCACCACGACGTCCTCCAGGAAAGCCGGGTCCCCCAGGAGCGCGCCCACGGCGACGTCCACCGTCACGTTCAGGCGCACGGTCCGCCGCGCCGGGGCCGTGCCCGGAGGGCCCAGGGCCTGCCCAACCTGGCGCGCGCGGTAGTACACCGACGTCTCCGTCGCGCCGTACCGCAGCGACGCCGCGTTAGGGTTCTTCACCGACACGTCCGCCACCACCGTCAGGGTCAGGAGTGGCGGCGGCGTCGACGAGGCCGAAGACGACGACGCGACGGCGGCGCCGGGGTCCTTGAGAGAGATGGCGTTCATCGTCATCACGGGCTCGCGGACGCGGTAGACGGTCAGCGTCACGGCGAGCAAGGCAGCGGCGATGAGGATGCTGATAATGCCGCATGAGATGAGCACGCAGCGGAGGCGCAGAAACGGGGTTCTGACCACGGCGTTGCTGCCCATGGCATCACCGGTGGATCGGATCATCGGAGGCCAAGTGCTGGTAATTGGTTGGAAGAAGAGAGGTAGGACAACGGTGCGAGTGAAGCTAGTAGTGGAGACATGTGGTAAGTAGTGAGTGGGTGATGATCACGGAGGTTAATGGTTTTTTTTTCAAACGAAAGAAGAATTATATTAGATAATAGCTGAGTACATCGACACGTTATCAGTACTCTGTATTACACAGATATTCAGAAACTAATTTTCATTTAAATTGTACCCACATTGTGAATGTCTCTAGATCTCAAAACAAAACCTGGACGACGCTTTGCAGTATGGATGACCGCACAGGTAAACACTCGGCAAAAGGCCTAAGAACAAATGTCCAACGAACGACGGCCAACATTCATGTAGGTGGAGTTGAGAAACTTCTTTCTGGTATCTTCCTTCTTCTTCTTTCTGCCACCGAAGAATGAGGAAGACCGATCTTAAACTTAATCTCCTTAGTCCTTCGTCATGGCTAGATCTAACCACAATAAAACGGAGAGAGACCGGAGAAAATTATTCCATGGCGGCGACACCATCTCCGTCTTGATGTCGCCATCCGGAAATAAAAGTCTCCATGACATACTGGTGAGGATGCTGACGCCGTAGTTGTCATCCTCGTCTTCAAGAGAGCGGCATGGAGAAAACGATTCCATTATGCCCTCTCGCCGTCGCCGGAGAGGAGGAGGAGATAAATCCTCAAAACCAAAAAACTTGGCATGGAGAAACCCTAACCCTAATGACTCAATCTACTGAAAAAAACTTATTAAAAACGATGGATCCCCACTCCCTCCGGCCTCCGGCGATATGCCGGAGGGGGGAAGGAGGGGAACCAATGGTGGTGGAGGCAGGGGCAGCGGCGGCGCTCCGAGCGCGAGACGTGAGACCTGGCCACGGAGGTTAATGGTTTATGCCCTGTTTGGATGCAAAGTATCTTTGAAGTATTGGAGAAATATTATAGTTTTACAAAATACTTTGGTTTTCAAAAACTACTGGATGTTTGGATGCAACAAATCTTGTAGTATCTAAAACCATGATTTTGTCAAAAGCTGTAGGATTGTTGGAGTTTTAGAAACTCCACTCATAACCTCTTTTTTCTAAACCACGGTTTTGTATCTCTTTGGCTTATAAAATCATAGTTTCGTGATACTACAGTTTTGAAAAAACACATCATCCAAACAGGTTAAATATTTTGTTTTGTGATTTTATGATGGGATTCAGCTTGCATTGGTGATTGGATGTTTCAATTTTGCGTAGAAGTCAAAGCTTCAGTGTCACTCTTTTTTCCTTTCTTCACCTAAATCATTTATGCTTTCTAACATTTTAGCCAAAATTTAATATGTTCTTATAAACCACCCTAAACTATAATATCATATTTTCACTGTTCCTTGCAGATTGTAGTACTTCTTTCATCGTCACTAATAACACACCCCAAAAAAATTGTATTTTGGGATGTCAATGAGTAACCATAGAGTAATGTTTTTTACAAAATTTTCTAAAATTACTCAAACATCTAGTTAAATAAGAACAATATGGCTAGAGGAAATATTGTTTTATAAAGTCAAACCAATATTATTCACACATATTCTAGAAATGGTTTTTTATACACATGCCAGTTGCATGGTTTTATTTGTGTGCAAAATATGTTTCAAAATGTTTTTGAAAAGCGTTTAAGTTTTGAGGGAGTCTAGATATAGCATGCCACTGGGTTACTTTGGTGGTGGGTTAGTATTTCCATAGCTTCCACTTATGGATCTTGTTGGGAAAACAAGTAGAGTCTGGAAGAATTTAGGGGCCTCCTTACTATCGAATCATCTATACAAGAGGTTATGGAGTTGGTTGTGCAAGTGCATCATCACTGAAGTTATCATCTAGGAAGAAAAGATGGACACCTGATAATTTCTGCCAATGTTTGCTGCTGAAAAGATGGATACCTGATAATGCTGCCAATGTTTGCTGCTATGACAGGAAGAAACAACTGCTGAGTATGCTAGAACTGGATGAATTACAGAACTAAATATTCAAAAGGAAAATTCCTTTGCAAGTTGCTCAAGATCCCTTGGCCACCACTTTATATTCTTTTATCAGTGTAAGTGTGTAACACAAGTGTCCGTATCAACCAAATGAGATTCTACCATTGGATCATGTCGTGTGAAGACACTTTCGTTGCAAGTTCTTTACCATGGTACATCCTGGAAAGCAGGGCGCGATGCATACAGTCCAAGCATCTTTGGCTAGGACCTGTTCAGATGGTCAGTGATGCCTACTACCAAATCAAGGTTACAATGATCAGATGAATGACCAGTCAGAATTATTCCTTCGATGAAACACATAATGCAAATATGTTCTGAATGCAGAACTGAAGGCAGTGGCATATCAGCTCTTGCCTGCTACTATTTCCTTTGGAATACTTGTGTACTGGGATGAGGTTTTATTGCAATGATCCAGTGCACTTATTTGTAGCTATTAGGTACAAGAAATGCAAGTATATCAATGTACAAGTCAACCCAAGATGCAATTGCAACAATGTGGACCAATGCAATTTCTTTTACCAGCTTTGCTATTGATGTCCCTGAATTGGTTTCACAAGAGATAGCAATGGAGATTGAATTGAAGATGCCATGGGTTCAAGGTGTTACTGCAATTCTTATTAGCAGAAGAAATTCAAAGGGTTATGGGAATTATCGGCTCCTGGTAAGCTGAATTTCAAGAAGAGGATGTCATGGGCATGTTCATGGTCAATGCTACGGGCAGTTCAACAAGCAAGGAAGGTGTAGGCTGGTATTGACGTGACCCACGGAAGTTACGCTGTGCAGTACAAAGAGAGCCGTCGAACACAAGCGATGGGGTCATTAAACGACCAGAACTGAACTCCGTGGAGGCGAGCGGGCCGGGAGCTCGAGTCCCCTTCCCCGTTCTGCTCGATCTATCCCCTTCCCCTTTTTCCTTCTTCTACCTCCTGTATCTGTTTCCTTGTATTTAGAGCCTTCAGAACCTCTAATCTACTACTCAGTGTCCAATAGTTGCATAATACTTGTGTCCAATTTAGTTGCATAATACTTGTGGGTTGCTGACATATATAAGCCTCTTTCGATAAACGATAATGTTATGTTACGGGCGTCCGTATGTTGACTCCCGTCCGGACGCGGCTCATCCTCATCCACTCATCCGCGTACCACGCCTGCCCGCTCTGCGCTGCGCGTCGCCGCTCGCGCGGGACGGACTCTGCTCGCTTGGGACACACTCTGCTGGCCCGCACCGCCCCTGCTCACGGGACATTCGCTCGCCGGCGCCGACCCCGCTCGTGGCTTGTGGGACGGAATCCGTCGGCGCGCCCCCACGTGCCTCCCCCGCCCGGACTCGCGCCTCCCATCTCGGCCGCGCTCCATCCGCCTACCGCGGCCACTGCCGAAGTCCATGCCGCCGACGAGCTCCACACCGGCGACCTTTGCGTACTCTGTGACATCAAGCTCCGCGACGGCGTCGAGCTCCACAACGACGAGCTCCATTCGTCCAAGCAACAAGGTGACATTGCTCTGAAACCGCATGTTGCAAGCGTATGTTTCAAGTGTTTCAAAGATATGTTGCAAGGTTTCGTATCGATGTTGTAAAAGTAGATCGATATGTTGCATATGTTACAATGGTTGTACACTTACGTTGCAAACGTCTATTCCCAATGTTTTTTCAGACGTATGTTGTAAGTGTGTTTATCTCGACGTTGCATATGTTTCACACATATGTTGCAAGTGTTTTATCTGGGTGTGTATGTGTTGCAATGTTTTTTTCAAGTGTTTCATATGTTTTTTAAGTATTCATACGTATGTTTTAAACGTTTCATTTGTCTTCAGACGTATGTTGCAAGTGTTGTATCTGGATGTTTCAAAAGTCGATCGGGTGTTGCATCTTCCTCCTCGCCTTCTGCTGCCTCACCTTGGTGTCTCCTGCCTTCTGCAGACTGGGAAGGGGGCAGGTAGCGCTTCAGTTCATTTTTCATGTTACGCGGGGATGCTTAGAAGGGATACTCCCGTAGGCCTGAGACGAGCTGGACCACGGTTCGGTTGGCTGGGATTGGGAGCTGTGTCTGGACACGCTGCTGGCGCCGGACGTCCGGACGCTAGTGCCTCCGTTTGATAAAAAAACATATTTAAGCCTCACTATAGCGGATTATATAAATAAAAGGATAAAGATAGAGAAGTAGCCTCCTCAAGATAAGTTGAAAAATATCTTTTGTGCCCATAGAAAGCCGATCATCTCTTACTTGTCTAATGTAAAATAAGCCTATATATTAGGAGAAAAGAATTGAATTGAATTCCCTCTCCACTGAAGTAGTATGCTTCCCATGTTCCAATCTCAAAGACAGTGTACTGTTTCCCTTTCATAGCATTTCAATATAAATATTAGCGGAAGCTAAATTTAAGCGAAACGAACGGCCCAGATCTCCAATAACGGACGCGCTTGGTTGCCATAGCTGCTGCGCAGCAGCCATAAAGCCATTGCTATAGTATCGCTGAGTGACTTGTTCTATAGTGACAGTTTTTTTTTTTTTTTTTTTTTTTTTTTGCCAGAGGGAGTATCTTTAGTGTCCGCATCACACGCCATCAACGCGCACAGCAAACTCGGCGATCTGCACAGAGGAGGAACAGGTCTTTGGAGCACAGGAAGCAATGCCCATCACTGACGCTCAAACCCCATGTATCAACGCCTCCACTCCAGGAACTAACAATCAAATGACAGGCACAACTCCTTTACATGCAGATCACGGTACAGGCAGCAACATCAGGATGCCTACAAATGAACAACAAGGGCAAAACACTAGTGATGCTGCAACGCCAGGTGTGACCACCATCATTGCAGGACACAATATTACGCCGATTAATCCGACGTACAGGAACAGCGTGACCTTGGTCGACAGGCTCACGGTCCATCTACCAGGGCTACTGCAAGGTGTTCGGTGCTACACTGATGCATCAATAACACCTGATCTTCCATCATTTCCGCCCAGAGCCAGAGCTGCAGGTATTGGCCTCTTTATTATTAATGCTCAGGTTAATCCGGCACAAACCATCTACATCAAGGCGAAGATGACAAGGGCTACATCAATGCTGATGGCCGAAGTCGCTGCAATTTCCCTTGCTGCAATTGTCACTGATCGGCTACATCTACAACAAATCAATTCTCTCATATAACCAGCAGCTTGTGCATTTCCTTAATGCCGAGGACCAAGCAAACCCACCAGATTGGAGGATCAAACACTTTACTCAAGTGTTCACTAACCACACAAGGCAAGGAGATAGAAGAGTTTTCAAGATTCAAAGATCCCAGAACCGTACAGCTGACAATTTCAGCCTGTTCACTTGAACGTAAACGATCGTGGATTATAAGCCAAAACAATATTTTTCTCTCACACCAAACCAGCCAGCAGTAATAATCCACGATCGTTTCAGCCGAAACGAACAGGTTGTTAGCTAGGCAAGCCCTATCTCAATCTCAGTCAGCTTTTCTAATAGAGCTCATGTAACTTAGTGCCCGTTTACTCTGTAAGGGTGTTATCAGCTTCATGCTGCTGAAATAAAACTGATTGTTGTCAAAAAAAAAACGCGCTGAGTCATGCACCATCGAAGGATGTGTGTGCGGATACATGAAAAGCAGCTAATTTATTTCGTTGGTTTGGACGAGGAGAGTTTGTACTTGTACCGCAACAGCGGTTCGTGTTGGTGAGACAACAAACCAAACTGTGACACGCTGCGCGGACCGCCGGAAAGGCACCAGTGCCAATGTGCCATGGCCACGTTTTCTTATCTTCGTGCGCGCTGGCGCTGCCTGCAGCAGGCTCCTCTCCTGCCGACCCTCACCAGATCCATAGAGATCGTGATGACAGCTCTCACTGTCACTGGCCTGCCACAAACTAATTTATTTATTATAAATGCAACGAAACATACCGTGGATACGTATATCAGGACAGCTAGAGGATATACACATGAAAAAGACTTCAATCCGATTCTTGAAGACGAATGAGGGCTTATTGATTTGTGGTCAAAATTTGACATGCCATGGATTTAGCAAACTAAAGTTGAGTACAAATTTTACCATGAATTTGGTAAGCCAAATGTGATAAGTTGATTAGTTTTAGTAGCTAACCAAACGATAGTCAAAATCGTAGCTTACCAAATCTTCGGCTTACGTATCTTGGAAGGCCACCAATCAGGCCCTGAATTCTCGTAGCCTCTCCCGTCAAATTTCAGAAGGTTCGGGGAAAGGAAGCACACACACTTGACAGACCCGTCCAAACTCCAAAGCACGATCACAGGAGGCGTAGCAAGAAAGAAAGGCCCAGCGCCAAAGAAAAAGTCAGCACACCAAGAAAGTGGGGAACTGCTTCTGCCTCCACTCCTCCAGCCTCCTGCTCGTCGATCCTGCCGCTCCACAAGCTTGATTCCTCGCTCGGCCATGGCTGCACCCGCGGAGGAGACGCCCGCCGCCAAGGATACGGCGTCCTCGCCGCCGGCGGCGGCGAGGTCCCGGGGGTTCTGGTTCCTTGGGGAGGACAAGTCTGTCCACAAGGCTCTCGGCGGGGGTAAAAGTATGAGGCCTTTTCTCATCTTCTTGCCTTATTGTGTTCTTTTTTGTTTTTGGCTAGTTGATTGCTTCGTCGGACAGGAATTCTGCGCTCCTTAAGTAAGCACGACACGATTCGTGTAGGCGGATTTCTTTTCCGCCTATCGATTTCTTGAACGCGGTAATTAGTTGTTACGTTTAGCTCCAGTCATCGCTGCCTTGCTAGGAGCGGAATTCTTTCATTCTTCCTCTAGGGCTATTCACAGTTCGCGAGGGTTTCTTGATATGGGTACAGAACTACGGATAGTTCTTAACACCCAGTAGTTTTTATTTTTGTCAGTTTACTTGAGTAGTTAGGCTGTGAGCGCCGACCAGTACAGTAATCTCTGTCTTCCAGACTTTCATGCCTCTGTTCTTGTTGAAAGGCGCAGGTTCATCTACGAGTTTAATATGTCCTTAGGAAATTTCAATTATATCACATTTAAATATGCACTGATGGATTGGGGTTTTATTATTTTGCTGTACCCCTACAAAGCAGTAAATACGTAGCCAGCTTTCGGCGACTGAGTGCAGATAATCACGGAAAGTATCATTTCTATCCAGTCGGCGATTTGGGGCTTCTCCAATCTACATATATATGTAGTTGTCATCCTAAAGCCAATAAGTATCTGGATTTTGCTTGTTTAAAAGAAAGGTTGTGGATTCTGTTTATAGACATGGGAATGGGAATGCTACAAATTCCTCAAGATTTCCTAGCTTTTCAGGAATGCAACGATTAGCATATCATGCTATTAACACAAAGAAACTTTGGATTACAAAGACATTTTCCACATCCGCAGCTAGGATCTGACAAAAAATCCTAAACACAGATACACTGCTATTTATCTGGAACTGTTTAGGTAGGGGAAGATTCAATACTTTTAAACTAAATTCTATAAGCATCTTACATGATCAGTATGTTCCCCTGAATCCCCTGCGACAGCAACAGGTTCCCCTGTTGGCGTCGACTTCCTGCAGCGCCGGCTGCTGATTCCAGTATGCCCATCGTAAACACATGTGTTGACCGAACAGCCGCTAAGGTGATGCGTCTCCATGTGTCCTGAAGACCTAAACCTTGGAATTATTATTTGTAAAGAGAGAGGACGGTACCAGAAACATATCTGAAAAGAGAGAAACGTGGACACTGCTTGCTGGAAACGAAATAGACGCGAATTGAGTCCACCTAGACCGCTAGACGCTGCTGGCGGCGGATAAGAGACGCTGATGGCGGTGAAACAACCTAGAAAAAAGAAATAGTTCTGTTCAATGAAGAAATCATGGGCCCAAATAGCTGATGTGACGTGTTTGAAAATAGGATGGTGATAATTAGGGGAACTGCTGTGGGAGAACAAGTTTTAGGAGGGGTTTCAGTTTAGGGTGCACCCTGTATACGAAAATGAGATTAATTTAAGTGTTCTCTTGGAGATGCTGTAAGGTCCCTGGTAGACTTTTCTTTTTTGTAATTTCAGTGTTACTTCAATTAAATGATTAGAAGAATTGAAAGCTGCAGCCCATGCCCTCGACCATGGTTAAGGTATTGAACAGCAATACAGAAGTTTTGGTAATTTTTATTTTCCTGTTAGTTTGCATTAGAAATGGAAGATATGATAGAGATGTGGAGGGAAGGGACAGAGAGTCAGAGACCATTTTTACAGCCTCAGCGATACCATGTCCTGTGTGGTGAGGAAAGGAGAAATAAAAATCTGATATGGTTATAAATGGAGGAAAAAACCACAACAGAATTATGTTAATGAAAATGTTACTCAAATTTATGGTTGCATAATCTATCCTGAAGCCATTCCATCTTCTCATCTGTGTTCCTCTGTGAAGCTGCTGATGTACTATTGTGGAAAGACAAGAAGACCTCTGCTTCTGTAGTTGGTGGTGCAACTATCCTATGGGTTCTGTTCGAAATTGTGGAATACCATCTCCTGACCCTGGTTTCTCATGTGCTGATTGTTGCACTGACCATCTTGTTCCTATGGTCCAATGCCACTGTCTTTATCAAAAAGTAAGGAAGAGATACATAGATTTATATGCACTTCACGCTGACCAAATTTCTTAAATATCAAGTGTTTCACTTTCAGGAGTCCTCCTGATGTTCCTGAAGTGCAGATATCTGAAGATCTTGCTGTGAACATTGCTCTAGCATTGCGTGCTGACATCAACAAGGCACTTGCCTTGCTTCGGGAGATTGCTCTGGGCCATAACCTGATGAAGTTCCTAGGCGTATAAATCTCAGAGACCCATTTGTTTTTTTCCCTTTTCAGTGACAGTTTGCAAGGTTACACTGACCAAATCATTGTTCCAATGTTTCAGGTGATCGTTGCCCTTTGGATTCTTTCAGAGATCGGAGAGCTCTGCGATCTCCTGAGATTCATGTACATTGGTATGGGTTTTTACGCTCCAAAAACTCTGTTTTAGTGATTCTTTGAGCTCCCACTCTAGTTAGCTAAACATCAATTCTCCAAACAGCGGTCTTGATCCTCCATACGGTGCCGATATTGTACCACAAGTATCAGGACCAGGTGGACGAGTTCGCTGCAAAGGCACACAGTGAGCTCTGCAAGCAGTACAGGGTCCTGGACGCCAAAGTTCTGAGCAAGATTCCGAGAGCTCCACCAAAAGATAAGAAACAGAACTAGAACACGCCAAACTCAGACCTGGAGGATGACAGGCGACTTGTTTTCAGCTTGGGCGGCGAGAGTTTGTATTCAATGGTCTGATGCGGTTCGTCATTCGTGGGCTTTGCGTAGGTGTACAGTTATCACGTATATGTTCTGGTCGTGTAACCCTATATGTTTCTACCAACCTGTACGGATGTAGACGACCCTCAAAAGTGTCGTAAATATATTCCACCAGGAATTATTTTGGGTCCTGGATTTAATGGCCTTTTGGTTTAATGTGTATATGTAGCTTAGGACTCAGGCAGTTGTGTTTATTTATTTGCTCATTCTTAGTGGAGAGTTTTACAACCTTATTTTCAAGAACGTAGAATGTAATGAAATATGAAAAAAAGTTTTATTTTATTGTTTCATAAACATTTAATTTTGTGGCTCATCTAAAGTTGAAAGCGAACTAAAAGAGTTCCGTCAGCATGGCACTTCTATTTTTTTCTCTTTGAAAAAATATTGCCACATCACAATGATAAGGTCGTAAGGTAATATGTCAAAACAAAAGGAGCATCTAATTCGGGAAGGTAGCCTCAAGAGTCAAGCCCAGAGGATCTCTCGATGAGTGGTGACCGATGGAAGACATGCTTGATGCCCGCGAAGACCTTGAACTGAAGGTCTGGAGTTTACGGCTGAGCAGGAGGTCCGCTTTTTGGTAAACCGTGATGTTAGAGTTCATTACTGGACCACATTTTTGTGGAGTACAGTTCATTAATTAATACCATTAATATAGTTCCTGAGACCTGAGTGTACTGTGGACATTGGAGGTGGTAGTTTGAGCCATGCTTGTGCTGTCTCAGATACCAGGTGCCTGATGTTGTTAAATGTTTGAACCTGAATTTTTTGCTCTTGATAGCAATGCTAAGGGTCCGGGGTTTTCCCCTGAAACCATAAGAAGAAACATCTAATTGGTGATTTTGTAACTAAGACACGAGATGATGATCAGCACTGCTTCCTTGAGTTGGAATTTACTGGACTAATATGTAGTACCAACTGAAGATTTCATAAATCTACTGAGGAGGTTGCTGATATTCAGAACTCGAAATAAAAAATGTCTACTGCAGCAATCTTGAACAATAGCACACGGCTCATATTTACTATTTCTACTATAGTCAGTTTATTGCATATACCATAAACTAAGAATGGGCTATATTTTGTTTAGATATCCCATGTTCCAGGTAATAGATATTCAAAACACTACAATCATGAGAAATAGTTGTTCCAACAAATACCAAATGAGAGTGGCAAGACCAAGGCGAAAGACCTAGACCAATTCTACCATCTACTCCGTACATTCGAAGGGGTTTGCTACAGACAAATCACGGACATGATTAACATGTATACGATGGGTACATGTTTTGTTTGTAAAATGTAACCGTGCACCTCTCGAGGCCCTTTTCTCCATCTGAAGCATCACATATTGTTCTGCAAAAAAAGCCCCATTGTAATTTGTGTTTCCAACTTCGAGCCTCATTAACTCTAACTCTCTCGCATTCAGTAGAAAGAATGAGGCAAAGTTGATTTGTGATCTGATGCCTCGATACATCAACACTATTTTCTTGAGATGGATATAAGAGCTTTTAATGAAATCCCTGTGTTTACGACGCCACCGATTCATTTCTCCTGAAATATAAGACTGAAGGGCAAAACAGATTAAAATGGGAAAACTCAAACCGCATTGGTACAAGATTAACACCAAGTCAAGAAAAAGAATATAAGAACATTGTGATCCACAAACTGTAACTGAAGAACTACCTTTAGTACAAGTTCTCCAGACATGGAAAGCATTTCATCAACTCAATAACCGTATCGAGATTAATACTATATGATGCGACAGCTAGAGTCTTGACACTGCTCAATGTTGTTGTCAAGCTTACAACTTTTAATCCCTGAATCAAGCATTGAACAAAACATCAAACAATGTGCAAATGCAGATGACATGAAAATCTCTGTAATAGAAAACAAAACTCAGCAGACTTTTCATGGGAAGAAAATAGAGTGCCATGACTACCTGAATAAATATGGTGCCAAACACGAGCCTGGTACGTTCAAAGCAATCATCATCAAGACAGCCTAATGTCTCCAGTTTAGGCGCAGAGATTATAGTTAAATTGGTTGGCTTGAATGATGAACAAGACAGAGAGATCTTTCAAGACAAGGGGCATCGACAATTATGACTTCCTGTAATAACTGGAGATTGTCTCTACAACAATAAGGCTGTGTTTAGTTCGTGAAATTTAGGAAGTTGGCTACTGTAGCACTTTCGTTTTTATTTGACAATTAGTGTTCAATCATGGACTAATTAGGCTCAAAACGTTCGTCTCGCGATTTCCAACCAAACTGTGCAATTAGTTTTTTTTCGTCTATATTTAATGCTCCATACACGTATCGCAAGATTCGATGTGATGGCTACTGTAGCACTTTTTGGGAAAGTTTTTGGAAACTAAATACAGCCTAAGAATCAGTGCCGACACCGATGTTTCTAAGGCCCTGTTTAGTTTCCAAAATTTTTTGCCTCCTACAGTAAAAGAGCATGTTTGGACACGTGCATGAACTAATAAATGTAGACGAAAAAAACTAATTGCACAGTTCTCGACAAAATCGCGAGACAAATCTTTTAAGCCTAATTAGTCTATGAAAAGCCTTAAGTGCTACAGTAACCCACATGTGCTAAGGACCGATTAATTAGTATCATTAGATTCGTCTCGCAGTTTCCTAATGGGTTTTGTAATTTGTTTTTTTTATTAGTATCCAAAAATCCCTCCCGACATTCTTCCCACACATCCGATGTGACACCCAAAAATTTTCACTCCCTAAGGGTATTGGAACTAATCCGGAGACAGCCAACCCCAAAGATGTCGCTAAGCAGCAAACACTCCAGGACAGGGCAGCTGGAAATCATGATATGCAGTGAGCCCTCGGAGAAGCTGACATTTTCAAGGCCGTGCTGCTTAAGGTGGGGAAAGTGAATCCCTTCCACTGAGCTATCCGGGAGCTCGCATTTGCTCAAGGTAGCAACTCGGAGGGTAGCTGAGAACCGGAAAGTAGAGGCAGGTGGCGGTGCCAACGGATACGGGCGATCATACCTATGTGTCATATGTTTCCCTTCCCAGAAATCAAGCTCCTGGAGGTTGTGAAGCGCCGGGGAGCTGAGCCAGGCGTCCACGGTGGCGGGACGGTCGTGGAGATAGTGCGGCGGGACGCAGAAGCGGCGGCCGGGGCTCGGGTGGGCGGAGAGGATGAGGGAGACCACGCTGGCGAGAGCCTCGTTGACGGCGGTAAACAACTTATCATCGCGGAGGCCCTTGGGCTTGGTGCAGAGGTCTCTGCCGTCGATGACGAGAGGGGAGGCGAGCCAGACGTGGCGCCACCGGGAGGCGAGGATTTGGGTGCGACCGACTTCCTTGGTGGAGAGAAGCGAAACTATCTCACCGAGGACGGCGTCGGGGAGACCGCTGATGCGGTCGACGTCGCCGCCGCCGCCGCCGCCGCGCGGCGGTTCCTCGCTGTGGGTTGTAGGTCCTAGATTGGCCGCCTCCGTGGCTTCCGTCGCCCGTGGCGGGGGCTCACCGGCTACGAGGTCCTCGGATCTCCTCCTCTTGGCACTAGGACACATAAGTTCCATCTCCGCGGCCGGCGGCCGGCGGGCGGTGGCTTGTGGGGAGGCAGCGCCGCAGAACCGGCAGTCCGGCACAGAGGCTCTGGACTCTGGTGTGTGCGGTAGTGTGAGGCTGGGCCATGCTGGGTTTTATGGACCAACACAAAATGCAAACAGGTTTGTGATCTGGTCACCGTTTCGCAAGGTTCTTATATATCATTATAGCATTAAAAATCTAATTTTTATGGACGAAACTGGCGCCCGGACGTTCCGACACCCTGCGAGCCCTGTCTATTGCGCCGTCACTCCACGTACCGCCTGACTCCACGTGGTGTCTGCGCCCCCTCTCGACCCCGCGCGTCGTCTGTGCCCCACGCAACCCCTCGCACCCTCCGGTAGCTGCAGCAGACGAGTCACGTTGCAATATGTGTAATACCCCAATCTACTTTTAAAACATTCCGATACAATACTTGCAACATGTGTCTAAAGACAGATAAAGCAGTTGAATTGAAACATGCGTCTGAAATACTCAAAAAAAACAAAAAAAAATACATGAAACCGTTGCTAACATACGCAACATTAAGATTAAATACTTGCAACATATGTGTGAAACATATGCAACATCCAGATAAACACACTTGCAACATACGTCTGAAAAAATAGAAGAAACATTAGGAATAGACGTTTGCAAGATACGTGTACAACCATTGGAACATATGCAACATCCCGATATACTTTTGTAGCATCCATACGAAACACTTACAACATACCTCTGAAATATTTAAAACACTTGAAATATACGTTTGCATCATGCATTTGCAACATCGGAGGAAGGAAGGAAGCGCGAGGTGCAGCTGGAGAAGCCCGCTCTAGGTCTAGCCACTCTAGATCTCGTGATGTCGTGAGGTGAGGTCGAGCGTCGTCGTAGCAACGACATCGACAGCAGCCATGACCTCATGGTGGGGAACGGTGGTGTCGGCAGCACCTCGACGCGCGCGCGGGATGGGCATGACGTGACAAGGCGGAGTGAACACGACGGGGGATGGACCGTGGCGCGGCTGCAGACGTGGCGCAGGATGGGATGATGCCGTGAGGCGGCTTGGGGCGGGGCGGACGGCGTAGTGAGCCGCGACGAGAGAAGCAAGAAGTTGGGGATTTCTATTAGCTATCGTAGTGTAGATAGAGGAGAGTGCGTAGATAGGGAGAGAGCGTGTAGAGTCAAGATGGCGGACTAGAGGGGGGGGTGAATAGTCCTTTTTAAAACTAAACGCACCGGCTAACCGAAACAAATGCGTAAACTACTTAGCTACACAAACTAAGCAATATGACTAACAAGGTTACTAAAACCAAATCAGCCACGCAAGGGAGCTACTTCTATGCTACACAAGCAAGAAGGTAACTAGCAAGCTACACAAACTAACTAATTATAAGATCAACTACACAAGCACAATGTAAAGAATGTAAGTATAAGCTTGTGTAGGGGAATTGCAAACCAATCGGGGAGAACAATGTTGACATGGTGATTTTTCTTCCGAGGTTCACGTATTTGCTAATACGCTAGTCCCCGTTGTGTCGGCCGCTCACTTGGTGGTTCGGCGGCTAATTGGCATCACCCACCAAGCCCACACGTTGGGCACCGCAAGAACCTACCCACAAGTGAGGGTAACTCAATGACACGCTCAACTAGAGTTGCTCTTTGCGGCTCCCACGGGGCGAGCACAATACCCCTCACAATCACTTCTCTGGAGCATCACACAATCTTCTTTGCGTGCTTCAACGAAGACCACCACCAAGCCATCTAGGAGGTGGCAACCTCCAAGACTAATAAGCACCATCGGTTTGCAACTCGATCACCTAGTACCACTCGATGCAATCTCACTATGCAATCACATTAGAATTGCACTCACACTTAATCGAATGATCACTATCAAACATATATGAGTTAAGGGGCTCCCAATCATACCTACACAAGCCGCCAAGGCTTAAGGGTGTTCAGCAACCAGCCCAAGGCCGAGCTCCACCTCTTTTTATAGCCCCCAAGCCAAATACAACCGTTAGAGCAAAGCTGTTGGTTTCTATCAGGGCACCGGACAAGGCGGTGCCCCTCCCAACAGTCAAATTCCAACGGCTCGTTGGTCACCGGATAGGGGTGACGGTGGCACCGCCCTAGGGGTGGTAGTGACCACCCAGGACAACCCCCGAGAAAACCATCTCTTTGGAAAATTAGAATGGTGCACCACCATCACCATGGCGGTGACCATGGCGGTGACCCCCTACGCTCAACACCGAACTCGCCAGCCTCGGTTAAAAAACGGTGGTGACACCAGACAGGGTAGGGCGGTGCACCGCCCCTGGCACGGCAGTGTACACCGGTGGCGGCGGTGACCATGTCACCCACGCCCGCACGAGACAACCCTCCAGCTGGTCACCGGACACAAGGGGGTGGTGCCACCGCCAGGGCAGGGCGGTGTGAAAGGTCCTAATATGGCTAGAGGGTGGTGAATAACCTATTTTAAAGACTCTACAAAGCACTAGGGCAATTGATTAGTACAACAAACTGCGTAATGCAATTTTGCTCTAGCTCTACAAGGGTTGCAAGCCACCTATTTTAACAATTCTAGTTGCTATGATCACTATCACACATAACAAGCTAGGCCACTACTCACTAAGCTAGTGTGCTCTCAAAGACTAACTAAAGAGCCACACTAACCAAACTAACAAGCTCTCAAAGACTAACTACACTAAAGAGCTTGACAACTAGCTTGCAAGGAATGTAAAGGAGTGAGTAGGGTGATTATACTGCCACATCGAGGAATGAACCGATCACAAGATGAATACCAATTCAATCACCGGGAGAATACCAAAGGACAAGAGACAATCAATGTTTCTCCTGAGGTTCATGTGCTTGCCGGCACGCTAGTCCTCATTGTGTCAACCAACACTCGGTGGTTCAGTGGCTAAGAGGTGTTGCACAAACCTCGTTCCACATAATTGGACACCGCAAGAACCTACCCACAAGTGAGGTAACTCAATGACATGAGCAATCCACTAGAGTTACCTTTCGGCTCTCCACCGAAGAAGGTACAAGACCCCTCACAATCACTGGAACTAGCCACGAACAATCACCAACACGTGCCGAAGCTCCTCCGCTGCTCCAAGCCATCTAGGTGGTGGCAACCACCAAGAGAAACAAGAAATCCGTAGCCACAACGATCCACAAGTGGCACTAGATGCAATCACTCAAGCAAATGCACTTGGAATCACTCCCAATCTCACTATGATGATGAATCAATTATGGAAATAAGTGGGAGGTGTTGGCTAGGCTCACAATGATGTCAAGTATGTCAAAGCGCTAAGAAAAGTAAGCACCAAGCCAGCCAAACACTATTTATAGACGTCCCTAAACGAAGAGAGCCGTTAGAGCCAAAGGAGGTCACTCTGCGTACTGACCGGATGCAGCCACGTGTCCCCTGCGTTCAAACCTCAGTCGTCCAATCTCAACGGTCAACTCTCAATTGCTCACATGTTAAGTGATGACCGGACTCGCTGCTTGCACCACCTGACGCAAGAGCCCTCAGCGTCTGGTCATTTCTAGAGATGTTCTAGAGGAGTTTTCTATTGACCGGACGCGTTAGGTCAACGACGACCTGATGCGCTCCGGCGTCCGATCGCCTTTCTTCTTCTCTACATTCGCCTGCGAAGCCAACATCACCGTACGTTAGCACGACCTGACTCAGACCCTACGCATCCGATCGTGCCACCGCGCCGCTGCTCAAAAGGTGACCGGACGCACCGGTGCAGCCAGGGCCAGCGTCCGGTCCCAACACCTTGCCTTTGGTCAACTATGCTACGCTGCTTAAAAATGACCAAACTCAGGGTCCAACGTCCAATCAGACCGACGCCAGTGTCCGGTCAGCAGCCTTCGCCTCCTTTTCTTTTTCTAAGTCTGCAACCACTTTGCCCTTGCTTCTAACTTGCTAACCACAAAGTGTAGAACTTGTGTGCACGTTTGTTAGCATTTGTCAAAGTATTTTACAAGGGTCAAAGTTAACACACTAGGTTTTCCTAAATGCATATGCAAAAGTTATGTCACCTAGTGGCACTTGATAAACCGTTTAGCCAAAAATTTCCCCTCTTTATAGTACGGCTATCGATCCTAAGTCACTCACACCCTCTATGGTGTCTTGAGTGCAAAACAAAAACCTATCATATACCTTTGCCTTGATCTTCTCGATTTTTATTTTTCTCTTTCTTCTTTTCCAAGTTGGGCTTGATCATCATCAACACATGTCCATCTTCATCTCCATGGACTTCATCACCATGCTCCACACTTGGATTGCACCAACCTAGCTCATATCATAACTCATGACAAAGGTTAGTGCTAGGTTTCATCAATTATCAAAACCAAACTAGGGCTTTCAATCTCCCTCTTTTTGGTAATTGATGACAACCTATTTACAAAGATATTCAATAAAATCTATTTGGATTCAGGTTGCTTGCCCAAGCATATTACTATGTGTAAAGGTTATGGACAAGTTTCATCAACCCAAATTGTTAGTATTAGCCCCCCCTATATATGTGCTAAGAGTTTAGATTTAAAAGCTTGTACATATGCATGGTTTAGAAGTTTGGGAGAGTAATAGCTACCAAATGATGGTAAGGTGTAAAGAATGGACCTTTGAAGCGTGATACCAATCGGAGTTGTCATTTGACACCATCCTTAGCACCATGGTTAGTTAGATATCTCTTGCAAAACATAGACACTAGATACCTTGTGAGATCAACATTATAAGCAAGGCACTAGTATCACTTGTAAAACATGCAAGGCATATATAACTATCATCCTATGCATGCTAGTTTTCATTTCATCAATCATTTTCTACAATCTAGCATACACCACACAAGCATGGATAGGGAATTTAAAGAACTTATGCCATGCAAGCAAACAAATGTAATGCACATACAAATGCATCATACGAGTTTATGAGCTTGCTACCCCTACTTGTGTGCTTCAAATTTTAATTGATCCCCTTATAATGTCATTTCATTTGTTTGCTCCCCCTATCTCTTACTATCTTTGTGAATTTCTCTCCCCCTTTGTCATTAATTAGCACAAAAGGTGAGCTCAAATTTTAGATAGGTTGGGGTGAAACCATGTGAAGTGAGGATCATTTTCCCAATTTGGTTCAATATAGATCATTTGCAAAAGATATTTAACTCGGTTTGATCCAAGGACAAGCTTCTTCACACCTCTCCAAATAAGGGTTATCTTGTACCATGTTGAGTGAAACACTTATAGCTCATTCTCTAGATTAAACACTAGGTTCACAAGCCCACAAACATGTTATATGCTACCACTAGATCATTTCAAGCATACAAGCAATAGTGGTACCATACAAGCATCAAATTTATTTGATTTTAATGAATGAGCCTAAGACATGATAGGAATGACTAGATACACTAAACAAGTCCTTAGTAATGGATGAATGACATGTCAATCAACTTTACTTGTTTTGCTCAAAGAAGAGGCATGTCATATAATGGGGGTGCATCAACACGTATTTGAGAAGTAAAGTATATTCAATTCATTTCTTAACTTGTAAAACCTCTTCTCATCAAGTGCCCACACTCTCAATACAAATGTCTCATTTTTGTTGGTGATCGCTTATGAAGTGGTGGCGGACATCAATGTGCTTTGTTCTTGCATGTTGAACTGGGTTGTTGGTGAGCTTGATAGCACTCTCATTGTCACATAGCAATGGCACTTGTTTGAACTTGATTCCAAAGTCATTCAAAGTAGCCTTCATCCAAAGTAATTGAGCACAACAACTATCGACCAAAATGTACTCCGCTTCGGCGATTGAAAGTGCTACACTATTTTGCTTCTTTGATGACCAAGACACAAGTGATCTTCCCAATAGTTGACATGTGCCCGATGTGCTCTTTCTTTCAACTTTGCATCCCACATAATCAGAGTCCGAATATCCAATCAACTCAAATCTTGCTACTTTGGGATACCACAATCTAACATTTTGTGTATGCTTCAAGTACCTCAATATTCTATTTGTTGCCTTCAAATGACTTTCTATTGGTGAGGCTTGAAATCTAGCACACATGCATACACTAAACATCACATCTAGCCTTGATGCGGTCACATAGAGTAGGCTTCCAATCATAGACCGATACATCTTTTGATCCACCATGTTGCCACTAGCATCACTATCCAAGTTTCTATTTGTCTCCATTGGTGTACTAATAGCTTTAGCATCATCCATTCTAAACTTCTTGAGCATGTCTTTGATGTACTTTCCTTGACTCACAAATGTGTGATTCTTCATTTGCTTGATTTGAAGACCAATGAAGTAATTAAGCTCTTTAATCATGGATATCTCAAACTCACTTGCCATCATCTTTCGAAACTCCTCACAAAAATCTTGATTGGTTGATCCAAATATGATATCATCAACATAGATTTACAACACAAACAAGTCATTTTCTAGCTTCTTAATGAAGAGAGTGGTGTCAACCTTTCCCATCTTGAATCCCTTAGAGAGTAGGAAATCCCTTAATCTCTCATACCGTGCTCTTGGTGCTTGTTTCAATCCATACAAAGCCTTTCTTAACTTGTAAACATAGTTGGATTTCTTCTCATCTTCAAAACCAAGAGGTTGCTCAACATACACAAGCTCGTTGATGTACCCGTTGAGAAATGCACTCTTCACATCCATTTGGTATAATTTGATGTTGTGAGCACAAGCATAGGCTAACAAGATCCTAATTGCTTTCAATCTTGCAACCGGAGCAAATATTTCTCCAAAGTCAAGACCTTCAACTATCCCATCTTGATCTTGCTTGTTCCAAAAGACCCATTTGGTTCCAATCACATTATGATCCCTAGGCCTCAAAACTAACTCCCATTCTTGGTTTCTTGTGAAGTTGTTGAGCTCTTCATGCATAGCATTCACCCAATCAACATCCTTCAAAGCTTCATCTATCTTCTTAGGCTCAATGGATGATATAAATGAGAAATATTCATAAAATGATGCAATCTTGATCTTGTTTGCACACCTCTTGAGATATCACCAATTATGTAGTCCAATGGATGATCTCTTGCAATATTGGTTGGTTGGAGCACTTGCACTTGATTGCTTGCATTTGATTGATCACTTAGTTGAGATGATAAACTAGCCACCTGTTGTTGATCTTGCACTTTGTCATTATTAGCACTTGTTTGATCTTGATCATGAGAACCACTAGCTTGCACATTTGAGTTAGAGAGCACTTGATTCTTGTCATCTTCAACATCAATCACCTCTCTAGGCCTTATGTCACCAATATCCATGTTCTTCATTGCAATGACCAATTGAGTGCCTCTCACATCATCTAGATTCTCATCTTTCTCTTGGGAACCATTGGTTTCATCAAATTGCACATCATGCACTTCCTAAAGAGTACCACTAGTCAAATTCCAAACTCTATAAGCCTTACTAGTAGTGGAATAACCAAGCAAGAAACCTTCATCATATTTCTTCTCAAACTTGCTCAATCTTGTGTCTTTCTTCAATATGTAGTATTTGCAACCAAAAACCTAAAAGTATGCAATATTGGGCTTTCTTCCATTCAAGAGCTCATATGGTGTCTTCTCCATCATGGGGTGACAATAGAGTCGGTTGCTATAGTAGCAAGCTATGTTGATTGCTTTGGCCCAAAATGAATGACTCACATTGTACTCACTCAACATTGATCTTGCCATATCAATCAAAGTTCTATTCTTCCTCTCAACTAGGCTATTTGATTGAGGAGTGTACTTGGCCCAGAATTGATGCATAATTCCAAACTCATCACAAAGCTCATCAATTCTTGTGTTCTTGAACTCACTTCCATTGTCACTTCTCACTGTTTTTATGGTTGTTTCAAACTCATTGTGAATTCTCTTGATGAATGTCTTGAAGGTTGCAAACACATCACTCTTATCAACAAGAAAGAACACACATGTGTATCTAGTGAAATCATTCACAATCATAAATCCATATTTGCTTCCACCAATGCTAGTGTATGTGGTTGGTCCAAATAAGTCCATGTGTAATAACTCAAATGCCTTAGATGTGCTCATCATACTCTTCTTAGGATGTGTGTTGCCAACTTGCTTTCCGGCTTGACATGCACTACAAAGCTTATCCTTCTCAAATATGACATCCTTCATGCCTCTAACTAAGTCATACTTGATCAACATGTTCAATTGTTTTATTCCAACATGACCTAGCCTTCTATGCCATAACCAACCCATGCTAGACTTAGTGATCAAACATGTTGACAATTGAGCTTCTCTAGCATTGAAATCAACCAAGTATAGATTCTCATATCTAAATCTTTTGAATATCAAGTTAGAGCCATCTACACTTATGATCTCTACATCATCCACACCAAATATGCACTTGAAACCAAGATCACACAATTAAGATACCGACAATAGGTTGAAGTTCAAGCTCTCTACTAGTAGCACATTGGAAATGCTCAAGTCATTGGATATTGCAATCTTACCAAGACCTTTGACCTTGCCTTTGCCATTGTCACTAAATGTGATACTATCAATCCTATTGCTCTCATTTGCATTGATTGAATTGAATATTCTTGAATCACCAGTCATGTGTTGTGTGCACCCACTATAAAGCACCCAATGCATCCTCAGCTTTATAATTGACCTACAAAAGAAGATCAATTTCTTTTAGGTACCCAAACTTGCTTGGGTCTTTGAAGGTTAGTTACTAAGGTCTTTGGTACCCAAATGGCCTTCTTATTTGGGCCCACAATTGGTGTACCAATGAACTTAGCCTTCACATCATTGGCACCCTTAATAAGCATGTAATAAGAATCAAATCTAATTAAGGATATATTAGGTTGCTTGTTCTTGTTAGTCTTGTAATATTGCTCTATATGCCCAACTTGCTTGCATCTATTGCAAAACCAACCATTGCCCTTCACAAAGCTAACTTTGGGAGTGACAAAGGCCACCTTGTCTTTTTTGGGCGTATATCCTAATCCCTCTTTGTTGAGAGAAAACCTTTGGCTACCCAAGCACTTTAGCAAGCGGGCATCTCCACCATAGGCATTGCCTAAGGCACGAGTGAGCTCATTCACCTCCTTCTTGAGGGTCTCATTTTCTACCATTAGTGAGGCATCACAAGTAAAACCATGACTCAAAGATGAAGTAGAAGTGGTAGTGCTACAAAAAGGGTTAGTGGGAGCAACAATAATGGGTTTATAAAAAGATTCATCAATAATATCACATGTTAGTCCCACATCACAAGACACAATCACTTGCTCCTTTTTGGCTTCCTCCTTCTTGGCTTGCTCGATGAGAGAGAAGTGAGCCTTTTCAAATTTAGAGTGAGCTTTGCCAAGCTTCTCATGGGATTCCATTAGCCTCTCATGAGTGGCATTGAGATCATCAAAGGATTGCTCAAGAAATTTGACTTTCTTGCGTAATTCTTTGCACTCCTTTCTCTTCATCTCAAAGCAAGTGTGCAATTGCTCACACATATCCATGAGCTCCTTCTTGGTGTACTCCTCATCATCATCATCACTCCTACAAGCATAATTTTCATATTTATTATCATCACTCACATCATATTTTACCTTGGTAGGCTTTGCCATGAGGCATGTCCATAGAGTGTCGAAGATGGAAGGCTTGTTGTTGATGGCGATGCTTGCTAGTGCTTTCTTGATGGATTTCTTGTCATCATCACTAGAGCCATCACTATCCAAAGAGCCATCACTATCTCAAGTGACCACATAGCCTCCACCCTTCTTCTTTTGGAAGGTCGTCTTCTTCTCCTTCTCCTTTTCCTTCTTGTCCTTCTTGTGCTTCTTCTTCTCATCCTCATCATTGTCATTATTGTAGGAACAATACGCTACAACATGATCGGGGCTCTTGCAATTGTAGCATCTTCTCACATATTCTTTGTTCTTGGTGTGATCTCTTCTCTTTCTTGCACCATAGCCCTTCTTCTTCATGAATTTGCCCATCTTGCACACAAAGAGAGCCATAGGTTCATCATCAATGTCACTAAGATCTTCATCATCACTTGATTCTTTCTTGGACTTTCCCTTATTCTTGGAAGATGAGCTAGCCTTGAATGCTACACTCTTCTTCTTCTTCTTGTCTTCATCTTCCTTTTTGTCATCCTTATCAACCCCTCCCTTTCCACACGGTATGTCTCTTATGTCATGACATCACCTAGTACTTGGTTAGGGGTGATCTCCTTCAATCCTCCTCTTATGATGTGCAATCTCAACATCTCAAATCTTGGAGATAAGCACATCAAGAACCGATAAGAGACATCATCATCATTGATCTTCTCTCCCAATGCCTTCAAGTCATTGACAATTACTTGCAATCGATGAAACATCTCCGGAATGCTCTCATCTTCCTTCATCTTGAAGCTTGTCAACTTGTCCTTGAGAATATACAACTTAGCACTCTTCACCACTGGTGTGCCCTCATATGTTTCCTCCAATCTCTTCCACACCTCATTAGCTCTATCACAATCCTTGATTTGCTCAAAGACCTTGGAATCAATGGCATTGTAGATGGTGTTGAGAGCCATTGTATTGCATTGCTTGTTGGACTTGTCTTGGTTGGTGAGATTGTCGGGATCAATGATAGCATAGTCACTCTCGGTCACATCCCACCCTTGATCATTGATTGAACCAAGATATATCTTCATCTTTCCTTCCAATAATCATAGCATGTGTCATCAAAGAACGGTGGTTTGCCCCCCATATGGTTGAACACAACTTGAGCCATCTTTTGACACCGAGGTTATTAAGCGTTCAATCAAACGGTGACCACTGCTCTGATACAACTTAAAGGTCTTAATATGGCTAGAGGGGGGTGAATAGCCTATTTTAAAGACTCTACAAAGCACTAGAGCAATTGATTAGTACAATAAATAGTGTAATGCAATTTTGCTCTAGCTCTACAAGGGTTGCAAGCCACCTATTTTAACAATTCTAGTTGTTATGATCACTATCACACAGAACAAGCTAGGCCACTACTCACTAAGCTAGTGTGCTCTCAAAGACTAACTAAAGAGCCACACTAACCAAACTAACAAGCTCTCAAAGACTAACTACACTAAAGAGCTTGACAACTAGGTTGCAAGGAATGTACAGTAAGTAGGGTGATTATATCGCCACGTCGAGGAATGAACCGATCACAAGATGAATACCAATTCAATCACCGGGAGAATACCAAAGGACAAGAGACAACCAATTTTTCTCCTGAGGTTCACGTGCTTGCCAGCACGCTAGTCTTCGTTGTGTCGACCAACACTCGGTGGTTCGACGGCTAAGAGGTGTTGCATGAATCTCATCCATACAATTGGACACTGTAAGAACCTACCCACAAGTGAGGTAACTCAATGACATGAGCAGTCCACTAGAGTTACCTTTTGGCTCTCCGCCGGGGAAGGTACAAGACCCCTCACAATCACCAAAGCTAGCCACGAACAATCACCAACACGTGTCGAAGCTCCTCCGCTGCTCCAAGCCGTCTAGGTGGCGGCAACCACCAAGAGAAATAAGAAATCCACAGCCACAACGATCCACAAGTGGCACTAGATGCAATCACTCAAGCAAATGCACTTGAAATCACTCCCAATCTCACTATGATGATGAATCAATGATGAAAATGAGTGGGAGGTGTTGGCTAGGCTCATAATGATGTCAAGTATGTCAAAGCGCCACGAAAAGTAAGCACCAAGCTAGCCAAACACTATTTATAGACGTCCCAAACAAATAGAGCCGTTAGAGCCAAAGGAGGTCGCTCTGCGTACTGACCGGACATGCCAGTCGGGTTGACCGAACGCACCATGCCAGCGTTCGGTCGCTCGGATGCAGCCACATGTCCCCTGCGTTCAAACCTCAACCGTCCGATCTCAACAGTCAACTGTCAATCGCTCGCGTGTTAAGTGATGGCCGGACTCACTGCTTGCGCCACCTGATGCAAGAGCCCTCAGCGTCCAGTCATTTCTAGAGACGTTTTAGAGGAGTTTTCTATTGATCGAACACGTTAGGTCAACGACAACCTGATGCGCTCCGTCGTCCGGTCGCCTTTCTTCTTCTCTGCGTTCACCCGTGAAGCCGACATCACTGTACGTTAGCACAACCTAACTCAGACCCTGTGCGTCCAATCGCGCCACCGCATCACTGCTCAAAAGGTGACCTAACATACCGGTGTAGCTAGGGCCAGCGTCTGGTCCCAACACCTTGCCTTTGGTCAGCAGCGCTGCACTGCTTAAAAATGACTAGACTCAGGGTCCAGCGTCCGATCAGACTGACGCCAGCGTTCGGTCAGCAGCCTTCACCTCCTTTTCTTTTTCTAAGTCCGCAACCACTTCGCCCTTGCTTCTAACTTGCTAACCACAAAGTGTAGAACTTGTGTGCACGTGTGTTAGCATTTGTCAAAGCATTTTACAAGGGTCAAAGTTAGCACACTAGGTTCCTAAATGCATATGCAAAAGTCTTGTCACCTAGTGGCACTTGATAAACTGTTTAGCCAAAGATTTCCCCTATTTATAGTACGGCTATCGATCCTAAGTCACTCAAACCATCTATGGTGTCTTGAGTGCAAAACAAAAACCTATCATATATCTTTGCCTTGATCTTCTTGATTTTTGTTTTTCTCTTTCTTCTTTTCCAAGTTGGGCTTGATCATCATCAACACATGTCCATCTTCATCTCCCTGGACTTCATCACCATGCTCCACACTTGGATTGCACCAACCTAGCTCATATCACAACTCATGACAAAGGTTAGTCCTAGGTTTCATCAATTATCCAAAACAAAACTAGGGCTTTCACGGTGCCACCCCCTACACTACTGTTCTTGGCCACGGCCAAACGGTCACCGCCACTAGTGTGGCGGTGCACCGGATAGGTTGGGGTGGTGCCCCTAGGGCAGCCCCTCGAGCTCAGTTTCGCCTTCTTTCTTCACCTTTCGACTTCTCCTTTGCAAATGTGCTAACACCACCAAGTGTTCACCACCTTGTGCACATGTGTTAGCTTTTCAGAAACACTTCCCAAAGGATTAGCACTCTTTTCTCAATGCCACTCGACCCTAACATGTATGCAAAGTTAGATCACTCAAGTGGCACTAGATGACCGATATGCAAACAAGTTAGCCCCTCTTAATAGTACTACCATCTATCCTAAACCCGATCATAAACTTCTCTACATACCTATGACCGGTGAAATAAAATGCCCTATAGGTTATACCTTTGCCTTGCGCATTCCATTCCATCTCCTCTGATGTTGATACAACACATGCACCAACCATATCACAAATGATATGATCCAATTCATATCATCACGTGACAGTATTGATTCATCGATCTTGACTTCACTTGCTCTTCACCGTTGCTTTGGTCCATCAGCGCCAAGTCATCACTCAACTTGCCCTTCACACTTGCAACTGGTCCATCAAGCCAAGTCTTGTCTTGATCTTCTCCACCTTAGTCACATGACTCAATGTCATGTCTCATATGAAATGAGCTCCTTCATCACATGTGTGAGCCTTGAAACATATCCAAGCCATTTCACCTTCATGGCATAGGTTGCTCACACATGATGTACTTGTGGAATAATCACCTATGTATTTCACTCAAACACATATTAGTCCACCTAAGGTTTTCACTCAATTATCAAAATCAAACAAGGACCTTTCAATCTCCCTTTTTTGGTAATTTATGACAACACTACAAAGATATGGAAATTAAGCTCTTTTAGATTCATGTTGCTTGCCCAAGCAATTTTACCTTGTGAAAATGATTTTAGACAAGTACCACAAACCTGAATTGGTAGCATTAGCTCCCCCTACATATGTGCTAGAATGTTTGGTTTGAAGCTCGCACATATGCATAGATTGGAATTGTGGGAGAGTAATTACTACCAATGATGCTAAGGTGTAAAGAATTAACCTTTGATGCGTGATACCAATCGAAGTTGCACTTTTAACATCATCCTTAGCACCATGAGTAGCTACACATCAAATACACTAGAAACCCCGTGAGATCAACATTATAGGCAAGGTTCTAGTACCACATGTAGACAAACAAGTCTAGCTACCATCCTATGAATACTAGTTATCAAATCATCATTCAAGTTCTATAACTAGCATACACCACACAAGAATGCATATCGAATTTAAAAACTTATGCAATGCAAGCAATCATATGAATATGCACATGTCAAATGCAGCCAATCAAAGTTCATGAGCTTGCTCCCCCTACTTGTGTGCTTCTCTTGTCCAAGAATTTTGATCCTTCTCCATTTTTCAATGTTGCTCCCTCTTTATCCATGTCCATGTCCAAATAACTACTTCTCCCCCAAAGCTTTCATATCTCCATTTTCAATGTTGCTCCCTTTTTGTCCACGTCCATGTCCAAATAACTACTTCTCCTCCAAAGCTTTCATATCTTTGTATCAATTTCTCCCCCTTTCTCATCAATTTCCATAAAAGGTGTGCTTCTTATTGATGCAAAGGATTGCATTGGGGTAGATGGTTGACACATCTTCATTTTTATGGACACTACCATATATTGGGATGACACCACTATAGCCCTCGAGATCACTCATGTAGGATCTTTTGACCTTGATACCAATTGGTGGGGCACCTCCCCCTATGTCATAGCATGGGTCATCCACTAATCTTGAGCTCTTATGGATGAGGAAAGCATTCTTCATTTGATGATCACTTAAAGTTGCGGATCACTAAACTAGATATCCATTTGCATTGTTGTCTTATACTTGTACTCTTGTCACTATCATGAGCTTCTATTCTTGACTTGAACTAAATTGATTTGCCTAACCTTCCAAGTCTAGTTTGAACCAATGACAGGCTTCTTCACACCTCTTGCAAGGGTTATCTTGCCAATGTTGTACTTGTCACTTATTATCAATCCAAAATAGATCAAGTACTTAGGTTCACTAGCTTATGAATAAACTCATACACTACCACTAGATCAATTAACCATTCAAGCAATAGTGGTAAACTATAAATTTTAAAGTTTTTCATTTGTTATGCATGATCCTATTAGACATGTACTATATGCACTAACCACATACTAGTAAGGGATGAAATGATCATGCACACTACAATGATACCTTTGCTATGTTGGAGAAGAGGATAGTCACATAGGTTCCAATTTGTTTCTCCAATAGCAATGTAAAGTCTAATTTATAGCTTGGTGAAGACCAATCATCATAGATAGAGTCCATTCTTCACCCATATGATTTAAAAACCACTAATGATCAAGTGCACTATCTTGAGTTGTGATTGGCTTGCTTTCGCTTTTGATCAATGCTTGCATGAGAATACCACTTGAATTCAAATAATTTGCCCTCTTTTTGGGTGTTGCTTGCTCTCTAGATCAATCCTTTTGATTTCTTCAACTAAGTATCTCAAATGTCCCTTAGAAATTCTTGCGCTAGCCTACTAAAAATGCAAGCCACCTACCACAATTCTAGTTAATATAATCTATTAGCACACAAAGGGCTATGTCACTACCACTAAGTTAGTGAGCTCTCAAAGACTAACTAAAGAGCCTCACTGTAACACCCAAAAATTTGCATTCTTTCAAAATAGTTAAATTTGATTTATTTGTGCAATTATGTGAGCATTCAAATGTAGGAAATAATATTTTTATGATATTAAAAGTAGATATAAGGATAGAAACATGTTGATGCATTCATGTTGCTGCACATTTGTTTTTGTAATGATTAGCTTTGACTAAAATTTGAATTGAATTCAAATTCAACTTGAAAATGAGTTTGGAAAATTTATTTGGAAAAAGAAAAGGGATTTCTTTCTTTTCTCTCTCCCTTCCTCACTTTCAGCCCGATTGGCCTTTTTCCTTTCCCGCGGCCCACTCGCCCTCCCCTCTTCCCTTCCTGGGCCGGCCCAGCTCGGCCAAGCGGCCGTTGCCGCGCCTTCGCCCCACTCTCAGCCGCTGATGGTTCGGGCCCACCTGTCGGCGCCGTCCCCCTCCTCCCGCGCGTCCCACGTCCACTCCCGGTCAAGGCAGAACCACCGTTCTGCGCCCACGTTCCGCGTCGTGGGAGCGCCCCTCCCCCGCGCCCGGCCTCTACAAATGTGAGCCGAGCCTTCCCCGCTCCCCCTGCTGCTTCCCCGCTCCCTTTTCGCACTTGCTCGAGCCGAGGAAGCCACAACCGCCCCATCGGAGAAGCACCGTGGTTCGTCGAGCGCCCCTCCATGCAGATTGCCATCCCCGAGCCGATTTCGACCCTGTTTGTCACCGCGGTGAGCTTCGTCGTGCTCCCCTCTTTCTCCCCGTGCTGTTATTTGCGTGTTTCATGGCCCGTAGACCCCATTTCGCGTGCGCCCATGAGCTCCATGCCGTCGGCCATGGCGACCACTGCCACGGCCGCATCCTCCGACCACGCTCTAGGCCTGGCCGAGTTTGCCTACCCTCCCTCTCTCTCCCGGTGTTCTCAATTCATCGAACCATGGGCCGCAACCCCTGAACTGAGCACACCGGCGAGCTCCACGTCGCCGGCCATGGTGCCCCACCACGGCCGCCACTGTTCTAGCCGCCGGCCCCTTTCTCTCTCCCTCCCATCTTTTCTCTACCGTCCGTTCTTGATCCAACGGCTCACATAAGCCGATACCCCTTCGCGGGTGATTTTGCTGAGTCCCTGAGCTTTTATAAATCCTAACCCGCAGTCCATAACACATTTCCTGAGTACGCTTTCTCCTTTTGAAAACGTAAAATATACTGTTTTAGTCCAAAATATGTTTTCAGTATTTACAGAAATGCCATTGCACTGTTTTGCTTATAAAATCGCCGTTATAGCTCGATTTGACCCGTTCAAATTTCGTTAGGTTCGCAATTAAGTTCTCTACATGTTAATACCACTGTTAGCCCTGTTTGCAACATTTAAATTTGGAGGCTAGATTTAGTTAAATAAATTGCTATAGGAAATCCCGTTTAAATTATAACTTTCGTGTTTTAGCTCTAGTTTTTCGTGAACTTCGCGTTGACGTGATCATAGCGAGATGTAGATTCTTTTTAGAAACATTTTATCTTGTTTTCTATACTGTTGGTGTACTATTCTAACCATAGGATTGTTTGCTTTGCATGAATGTTCCTGGAATGTTGTATGTTGCCATGTTGGTCGTGTTCAGACGGTGAGGAGAACGTTGGAGACCAAGAGTTCTTTGATGACCAGCAGGACCAGTAGGAGTTTGCTAACCAAGGCAAGTATAGCATGGGATCTACCTTGATGCCTATTCACATTTATTAATTACTCATTTGCATGTGTCTAATTTTGATACCCGTATGGTCATCCTAGTGATTGATTATCATGTTCCTTGTCTCCTATGGGTTATATGCATATGGGTAGTTTGCTAGCGCTCAATGTAACTATACATGATTAACATAATGAATAACGGTTCTATAGAACAAAATGGTAAAATTGGTTTTTAAACAACTGAATTATAGGGCGAAGGAGCGAATGACTTTCGATCATGATGCTCTTGGCCCTCCATAAGGACTTATCTATCGACAAAAGCTGGGACTGACAGTGCAACCATGAGGGTCATATGGCTCTGACTTTAGCTCAGTAATAGGATCTTTTCTAGCTTGTTAGAGGTTACCTTTATGGCGCAAAAGGGGCTTGCCACGATGGGTATAGGACTGCCTCTGTTCCTATGTGTATAGCCGTGATGGATATGTGCCATAGGAAAGGGGGTTCCTACATCTGCCTGCCAAGGAAACCTAGCGGCCCTAACTTGTTAGAGAAACCTATGAAATGGCTTCATAGTGTACCCTACCCGCTCACCTTGGCAGTGATATGGTAGTAATTAACCTAGGCATATGGGAATCATGACTCGCGGTGAATGTGCACAACCTCTGTAGAGGGTTACAAACTGTTATAACAGCCATGCTCACGGTCACGAGCGGCCCAGAAAACTCACAGAATAATTGGTTAATTATTGTTGTTCATTTATGATGGTATACGATGATAATATGATCGAGATGATGCTGATATCTAATTATGTTGGTTTAAATGGGAGCTTAAGCATAACTTGATAATACTTGATAATAAAATCTTGACTTACTAAAAGTGCTAACTGTAGTAAACCAGTGTCAACCTTTTTGAGATTCATAACCCCATGTTAACTTGTTAAGTACGGAAAAGTACTTACGCTTGTTTACTTTCTATATTTGGATAAAAATCCTAGATGGGTAACAGATGACAACGTGTATGAGGAGTTTTCTAAGGACTATTAGGCTTGTGGTCAACCATTTGACCATCCCTATGTTGGAGCTTCCACGTGAGAGTTATCTTTTTATTTTTCGCTGTGTTGTGTAAGACTATGTGATATTATTAATCGTGTTGTAAGATACACCGTGATGATACTTTTGTAATTTGTCAACTTGTGTGTGTGATTGATCCCTAGGCACACATGAGTTTAGTGCATTCAATTTTATCCTTAAAATTGGTGTGACAAATTGGTATCGGAGCTGTGTTGACTGTAGGACGCAAGCCTAGTTAGAAATTGTCGTTTTAGCATCTTTGCTCCACTGGTTTCATGCTTACTGTCTCATTCTTGTTATTTTATTAAAATATTTATGCTTTCATACCTTACTCTATTATATAAAATTGTTGATTCTAATTTTATCTTACTCTAAATCTATAGATGTCTCGTAACCCAAAGACCGCCCGCCTCAGCACTGCAGGCTACCGCGCTATGTTCACCCCCCGTGCTTCACAGGCGGAGAAGGAGATTGTGATCATCTCTGATGATGAGGTGGAACCCTTGATCGAGGATGATGAGGAGTGGATGGCTACCCCGACACCTGCACCTGCTCCTACTCTAGTTGTTGCACCTGTCTATCCTGCTGTAGCTACCCCAGAGGAGTCATCAGCTACTTCACCTACGCCTGTGCCATCCCCAGCTATCCCTGTGGTGGATGAGGAGATAGGCTGGAAGTGCAAATACTACTTCAAGCTAGCCCCGGAGATGGCCTACTACCACACCCTCCTTACTCATGTGTTGGATGACTACTACCCTGACCTGCACGCCTCCATCAACTATCACTGTGCAGAGTACCAGCATCCCTTGGAGGCAACCTTTTGGAAGGTAGAGCTGGTTGTCACCGCCTGGAATGACATAAAGAATGGACATGAGGTGGAGACTGTCCATCGTGCCACTGCCAGATGGGCCCATGCATTGGATGGCATGGAAGATGCAGCGCAGGACGCCTACATCTACTACCATGGTTGTCGTTTTGAGTCCATGAAGGAGGATCGTTTTAGGTTCCTCCCTCGCAATGATCATGAGGGTAATTGGTAGGTCCTGGCACCACCAGAAAGTGATCCAACTCTGGAGGCAACTGTGCAACATGTCCATGCCATGCAGGGGGTAGATGAAGAGGTCAAGGGAGAGCAGCGTGCATCACAGAGGGCCGAGAGGTGCCTCCAGAAGAAAATTGATGAACTACGTGCTCAACTTGGGCTGCCACCGATCTACAAGAAGAAGCACCGGTCATTCACCATGATTGACACTGTCCCATAGGTGTTAGGTTCCTTGTTTAAAGTTACTACGTTGTTAGTTCATGGGTCATGTCTAGTCTTGTCTTGTCATGTGAACTTTAGTGATTAGTTGTTTATATTTGTGAACTTGGATGATTTGGAGTTTGTTTGATTGCTAGAAGTTTGTGGGCCTGTCCACAAATTCCATAGATTTGAAACTTAAGTTTAGATGAGGTCTTAATGCAGATGGTTTGCTTTATCTTATCTCTGCTGTGCTGTTTTCTGGAGCAGTCTGTGTTCTTTATCTTGTATCTTGAAATCTGGGCTGCCAAAAATTCTGAAATTTTTGTGGAGGTATCTAGACTTCTGTATCTTTCAAATTTCTCTAGAATCACGTCAATATCTGCTCTGGTTTGTGAGATATAGCTGTAATAAGTTGATGTTTCTGTGCAGACTGGAACCCAGAACAGATTCGGTTTAGCTCTATTTTTGACCATGTATATATCAGAATCTGTAAAAGTGATCTAAATAAAAGTTGTAGCTGATCTCCTAAGATTTCTAACCATTCTTGGTACACCTCTGTTGGATCTCTAAAACTCCAGTTATAACAGATTTACTGAACTGCTGTATTTGAATCTTGTCCAGAAAATTCTCAGCATTGTTACTTATCTTTTATAAGCTCTCTATAATTTGAAAATCTCTAAAATCTTGCGCATTTGTTGGAAAGCAGATGGCCACAAGAGGAGGAAGAGGCCAAGGCCGTGGTCGTGGTTGTGATGCTCTCATGAATGCACCACCACCGCCACCAGTGACTATGGAACAGTTGATGGGAATGCAACGCTTGGATAACGAACCCGCAATAGGACCACCGCCTGTTCAGGTCAGAGACAAGCGTGGAGAATTCATGAAGGGTCGCCCTCCGGTGTTCACCCATGCCTCAGACCCCTTGGAGGCAGACGATTGGTTGCGTGCTGTGGAAAAACAACTTAACATAGCACAATGCAATGATCTTGAGAAGGTGTTGTATGCTTCTGGTCAACTCCAGGGAGCAGCTCAGGATTGGTGGGATTCTTTCCAGTATCGACGCCCCAATAATGCTCCTGCTATCACCTGGCAGGGATTCAAGAACAATTTTCGGTCATATCATATCCCCGATGGACTAGTGGAATTGAAGCAAGAGGAATTCAGGTCACTTAAGCAAGGATCCATGACTGCGGCGGAGTATCGTGACAAGTTCGCACAACTATCATGCTATGCTCCAAATGATGTAGCTGAGGACAAGGAGAAGCAACGCCGCTTCCTCAAGGGACTTTATGATGGACTGCAGCTCCAGCTGATGTCCAACACCTACCCTAACTTTCAGTCTTTGGTGAACCGCTCTATTGTGATTGATGATAAGCGCAAAGAGATGGAAGCTAAGAAGAGGAGGCTTCAAGGGCAAGCTTCTGGAAGCAACACCCACCCGCATGCCTATCCCCAGTAGGGTTTTCAGCAGAGAAATCAAGGACCATCTAACCTGGGAAACCGTGGTCAGTATCCTTAGTGTAACCAATTCCAGCAACGCCCTCAGTACCAGCAACAGTTCGGTAATCAACGTCCCCCACAACAGACCGGCAATCCAGCAACACGCCAGGGAATGCCCAACAATGCTCCTGTGAAGAGTGGTGCACCCAATAACCCCAACGCATGCTACCACTGTGGAGAAGTAGGTCATTATGCTCATCAGTGTCCCAAGAAGCAGAACCAGCAAGCTCCACAGAACCAGAATGGCAATCAGAAGTTCAACGCCCGACCACCTCACACTACAAAAGTGAATTATGTGTCATCTGATGCAGCTCAGGAGACGCCTGAGGTCATATTGGGTACGTTTAGTGTCAACTCTATCTCTGCTACAGTACTTTTTGATTCTGGTGCTTCGCATTCTTTTATTTCCTAAGCTTTTGTTAGAATGCATAGCATACCTTTATGTGCCATGAAAAACCCCATACTAGTAAATTCACCGGGAGGTAGTATGTCAGCTTCTTATTGGAGTCCCTCAGCTAGTATTTCCTTAAGGGGGTTAGACTTCAAAGTGAAACCTATTGTGTTGAGAACAGCGGGAATTGATCTTATTCTGGGAATGGATTGGATGAAACAACACCGGGCAGTGATTCGGTGTCAGGAGAGATCTGTTGTTGTGACATCACCTAATGGAGATAGAATCTATGTAGAAGTGGTAGTGCAAGCTCAGCCAACAGCCACTGTGAACCAGCTAGATGGTGATGCTAATAAACAAGATCGTGTTGTGGAGGAGTTCCCGGATGTCTTCCCTGATGACTTGCTAGGTATGCCACCTGACCGTGACATTGAATTCATTATTGAATTATTACCTAGAATTGCACCAATAGCTAAACGTGCATATAGAATGGGGGTTAATGAATTAGAAGAGCTTAAGAAACAACTAAAAGAGTTGCAAGAAAAAGGTTTCATACGCCCCAGTTCTTCTCCATGGGGGCACCTATGATCTTTGTGGATAAGAAGGATGGTAGCCAACGAATGTGTGTGGATTACCGTTCACTTAATGAGGTTACTATCAAGATTAAATACCCTTTACCAAGGATTGATGATTTGTTTGATCAGTTGAGAGGAGCCCATGTGTTCTCCAAGATTGATCTCTGCTCAGGTTACCATCAGCTAAAGATTCGAAACTCGGACATACCCAAGGCAACATTCACTACACGGTATCGCTTGTATGAGTATACTGTTATGTCTTTTGGATTGACCAATGCACATGCATACTTTATGTATCTGATGAATAAGGTGTTCATGGAGTTTCTTGATAAATTTGTGGTGGTATTTATTGATGACATACTGATTTTCTCCAAGACTGAAGAAGAACATGCTGAACATATAAGGTTGGTCTTGCAAAAGCTTAGAGAACATAAGTTGTACGCTAAGCGGAGCAAGTGTGAGTTTTGGTTGAAGGAGGTCTCTTTTCTGGGTCATGTTGTCTCCAATGGTGGAATAGCAGTGGATCCAGGCAAAGTGCAAGATGTATTGAATTGGAAACCACCAACCAATGTAAATGAGATCCGTAGCTTTCTGGGATTGGCTGGATACAACAGGAGGTTCATTAAAGGTTTTTCCAAGCTTGCTAAGCCTATGACAGCTCTGTTGGAAAAGAATGCTAAATTTATATGGTCTGATAAATGCCAGACAAATTTTGTTGAGCTAAAGAAAAGATTGACTACAGCTCCAGTATTAATTTTGCCCGACTTAAGCAAGAACTTCTCTATATATTGTGATGCATCTCGTTTGTGCCTTAGATGTGTTCTTATGCAAGAAGGAAGAGTGGTGGCCTATGCATCTAGACAATTGGGGAAGCATGAGTTGAATTACCCTACTCATGACTTGGAATGGGTAGCTATGGTTCATGCTTTGAAAATCTGGAGACATTATCTAATTGGGCATAAGAGTGATATCTATATAGATCACAAGAGTTTGAAGTATATCTTTACCCAGTCAGATCTGAATCTAAGACAACGTCGTTGGTTAGAATTGATCAAAGACTATGATTTGGAAGTGCATTATCATCCGGGAAAGGCAAATGTCGTGGCTGATGCACTTAGCAGGAAGAGTTATGCCAATGAACTTTGGATGACATTTATGCCAGCAGAGTTGTGTGCTGAAATGGAGTATCTCAACTTGAGCCTTGTCACTAATGCAATGGAATTGGTGATAGAGCCTACTTTGGAGCAAGAGATACTCAAAGGTCAATTGGAGGATGAAAAACTTAAGGAGATAGCGGAGAATATAGTGCTTGGAAAGGCACCAGGATTTAGGATGGATGAGAATGGTACTCTTTCGTTCAGAAAAAGGATATGTGTCCCTGAAGTGAAGGCTATCCGTGATGGAATTCTGCAAGAGGCCCATGAGTCTGCTTATTCTATACATCCTAGAAGTACGAAGATGTATTTGGATCTCAAAGAGAAGTATTGGTGGTATGGTTTGAAGAGAGATGTGGTAGAGTATGTGGCTTTATGTGACACTTGTCAAAGAGTGAAAGCTGAGCATCAAAGACCTGCAGGGTTGTTACCACCAATGAAGATTCCTGAATGGAAATGGGAAGAAGTTGGAATGGATTTTATCGTAGGTTTACCCCGCACTCAAGGAGGTTATGACTTAATCTGGGTAATAGTGGATCGACTAACCAAGGTTGGTCACTTTTTACCAGTCAAGACTACCTATACAGGTGCAAGGCTAGCAGAGTTGTACATGGAAAGGATAGTGTGCTTACATGGTGTTCCCAAGAAAATTGTGTCTGATAGAGGCACTCAGTTTACATCGCAATTCTGGCAGAAAGTACATAGATCTTTGGGGACAAAGTTGAATTTCAGTTCTGCTTACCACCCACAAACTGATGGACAGACTGAAAGGATCAACCAGATTTTGGAAGATATGTTGAGAGCTTGTGCACTACAGTATGGTACTAGTTGTGACAAGAGTTTACCTTATGCTGAGTTCTCATACAACAACAGTTACCAGAAGAGTCTCAAGATGGCACCTATGGGTTATATGCATATGGGTAGTTTGCTAGCGCTCAATGTAACTATACATGATTTACATAATGAATAACGGTTCTATGGAACGAAAAGGTAAAATTGGTTTTTAAACAACTGAATTATAGGGCGAAGGAGCGAATGACTTTCGATCATGATGCTCTCGGCCCTCCGTAAGGACTTATCTATCGGCAAAAGCTGGGACTAATAGTGCAACCGTGAGGGTCATATGGCTCTGACTTTAGCTCAGTAATAGGATCTTTTCTAGCTTGTTAGAGGTTACCTTTATAGCGCAAAAGGGGCTTGCCACGTTGGGTATAGGACTACCTCTGTTCCTATGTGTATAGCCGTGATGGATATGTGCCATAGGAAAGGAGGGTTCCTACATCTTTCTGCCAAGGAAACCTAGCGGCCCTAACTTGTTAGAGAAACCTATGAAATGGCTTCATAGTGTACCCTACCCGCTCACCTTGGCAGTGATATGGGAGTAATTAACCCGGGCATATGGGAATCACGACTCGCGGTGAATGTGCACAACCTCTATAGAGGGTTACAAACTGTTATAACAGCCATGCTCACGGTCACGAGCGGCCCAGAAAACTCACAGAATAATTGGTTAATTATTGTTGTTCATTTATGATGGTATATGATGATAATATGATCTAGATGATGCTAATATATGATTATGTGGGTTTAAATGGGAGCTTAAGCATAACTTGATAATACTTGATAATAAAATCTTGACTTACTAAAAGTGCTAACTACAGTAAACCAGTGTCAACCTTTTTGAGCTTCATAACCCCATGTTAACTTGTTAAGTACGGGAAGTACTTACGCTTGGTTACTTTCTATATTTGGATAAAAATCCCAGATGGGTAACAGATGACAACGTGCATGAGGAGTTTCCTGAGGACTATTAGGCTTATGGTCAACCAGTTAACCATCCCTATGTTGGAGCTTCCACGTGAAAGTTATCTTTTTATTTTCCGTTGTGTTGTATAAGACTATGTGATATTATTAATCGTGTTGTAAGATACACCGTGATGATACTTTTGTAATTTGTCAACTTATGTGTGTGACTGATCCCTGGGCACACATGAGTTTAGTGCATTCAATTTTATCCTTAAAATTGGGTGTGACACTCACTGACCACTAGACAAGACACAAGCTAGCTCTGAAAACTAATTACACTAAAGAGCTTAGCTACACTAAGAATGTAAGTACAAGAGAGAGGTAGTGAAGATATACTACCGTGTTGAGGAATGAACCAATCACAAGATGAAATCAATCAATCATAATAGAATCCCGGTGGCAAGAGATGACACAATGATTTTTTCACCGAGGTTCACTTACTTGCCAACAAACTAGTCCCTGTTGTGGTGATTCACTCACTTGGAGGTTCATGCGCTTATAGGCATCACACTCCTAACCCACAATCGGGTGTCGCACAACCAACAGAAGATGAGGATCACATGAGCCACGAGCAATCCACTAGAGTACCTTTTGGCTCTCCACCGGGGAAAGGTCAAGAACCTCTCACAATCACCACGATTAGAGCCAGAGACAAGCACCTTCCTCCGCTTGACGATCCTCGCTGCACCAAGTCATCTAGGTGGTGGTAACCACCAAGAGTAACAAGCGAAATCAGCAGCAAAACACAATCACCAAGTGCCTCTAGATGTAATCACTCAAGTAATGCACTTGGATTCACTCCCAATCTCACAAAGATGATAAATCAATGATGGAGATGAGTGGGTGGGCTTTGGCTAAGCTCATAAGGTTATTATGTCAATGCAAATGGCCAAGAGAGTGAGCTAGAGCTGACCAAACACCTTATATAGGCGTCCCCTCGAAATAGAGCCATTGGCTCCCCACTGTCAGCGAACACATGGCGACCGAATGCGTAGGTCCAACCGAATGGACACACGGTCCCTAGCATCCTAGTCGCTAGATGCCATCCACATGTCCCCCTAGTTCAACCTTGTTCACGTGATTCCAACGGACAAAACTTAGTGGTCTTCGCGATTAAGTGATGATCGGACGCGCCCGAGATAGGATCGGACATGCTAGTGCCAACCCTGCTCACACGTGCCCAGGCTGCTTCACACAATCATCGAACATGCCGCTCCCCGTAGAACCCTAGCGTTAGATCAACTCTAGAGAGGTTCTAGAGCCATGAAAACGTGACCGGACGCGTCCGCTCTCCCACGATCGGACGCACGCTAGAGTTTGGTCCTCCTTTGGTTCTCACAAACGCTTTCGTTAGCGTACATCAGCCCTGACCGAACACAGGCCCTGCGCATCCATTCACAAACATTGTTCAGCATCTAGTCATACCTCAGACCGAGCCTGAGCACGCCAACTCCTTTAAAACTGAGGGAACTCACCAAGCCTGCATCCGATCACTTCGTGGTCTGGGTTCGGTCACTGAAAACAGTGTCTCCTCAACTCCAAACTTCGCCAAACTTTACCACCTTTGAACAAATGTGCTAACCACCAAGTGTATCACCTTGTGCACATGTGTTAGCATATTTTCACAAATATTTTCAAGGGTGTTAGCACTCCACTAGATCTAAATGCATATGCAATGAGTTAGAACATCTAGTGGCACTTTGATAACTGCATTTCATGATGAGTTTCACCCCTCTTAATAGTATAGCTATCTACCCTAAATATGATCACACTCATTAGGTGTCTCGATCACCAAACCAAAAAGCTCCTATCAAGTTTCACCTTTGCCTTGAGCTTTTTGTTTTTCTCTTTCTTCTTTTCCAAGTCCGAGCACCTTGATCATCACCATGCCATCACCATCATCATGATCTTCATATGCTCCATCACTTGGAATGTGCCACCTAATCTCATGATCACTAGAGCAAGTAGGTTAGCATCTAGGGTTTCATCAATTCACCAAAACCAAACTAGAGCTTTTAATCTCCCCCTTTTTGGTAATTGATGACAACCCTTTTACAAAGATATAAATTATTCAATTTGAATCCATGTTGCTTGCCCAAGCTTTTTTACCATGTGTAAAGAAAATGGACAAGTTTCATGAACCCCAATTGGTAGCATTAGCTCCCCTTACATATGTGTTAAGTGTTTGGATTGAAGCTTGCACATATGCATAGATTGGAGTTGTGGGGAAGTAATGTCTACCAAATGATGCTAAGGTATAAGAGATAGACCTTTGAAGCATGATACCAATCGGAGTGCACCAAATATACCATCCTTAGCACCATTGTTAGTTAGCTACCACTTGGAATTACTTGTAAAACACAAACACTAGATACCTCGTTAGATCACATTATATGCAAGGCTCTAGTACTATTTAAAACACAAAACCAAGGCATATCTAACTATCCTATGCATACTAGTTTCTCACTTCATCATTCAATCCTACAACTAGCATACACCACACAAGCATAGAATTTTAATTTAAAACTTGTGCCATGCAAGCATACATATGAAATGCACATTCAAATGCAACATTCAAGTTTATGAGCTTGCTCCCCCTACTTGTGTGCTCAAAATTTTAATTGATCCCTGTTGATACTTCTTAATGACTATTGGAGGATTCCACAAGCGCACAGAACTATCACATAGCACTTCGCTCGGTGAGTACCGAGTGTCGAATTTATATTTTTCCCATAAGAAGGTGGAAGGCTAGAATTTATATAGGACTAGGATTTGTTAAAGGTAGGTCTTAAGTTGATCCTAGGTAGGTGAATGATAGTGAAGGATGGGTGTGAACTACCTAAACTAACTACTAAATACAAGCTAACCAGAGATAGCTAGGTGGGAGAGCGAGCAATATATCTTTCTAGTAATTAAGGGTAAACAAATAACTAGGAGAAATGCGATGGCACTTCGGGGCACAGCCTGCCTACCAACTAGGCGAGTTAAATAGACAAGGTCTACCACGAGCTCTACAATTTAATAACTAGACCTATCATGGTGGAATACAGAGGATGGACAAGGCTGTCACCACTTGCCACCTACCACAATCTATCTGGAGGCCTACCCGTATCCACAGGTAATCTATAGCCTAAGCACCACGCTTAATCTATAAACTTACTACTTTGATCCGAGCTCTGATGAAATGAGATCAAAGCACCCTAACCAAACGGTGGAACCGGTACTAAGGAAAGACTACTAATGATAAGATAACCTATGCTACTAATGCCAAACAATAAGCACCTAAGCTCACTAATGACGAACACTAATGACTAAGTACTTAAAGTAAAGCAAGCAATACTAGAATAAAGTACTAAAATAAGTACTGAATAAAGTAAATGCTGAAATGAAAGAATTACAAAGGAGCTATACCATACCCAGAAGACTCTTTCGGATTCGAGAAACACTGCTCTTGCTCTACTCCACTACTAGACTACTACTCTATAGCTAATGCTAAGCTGGAAAGCTAAGAGAAGCTTGGAGAGCTTGGAAATGAATGGGGTGTCATTCCACCGAGCTCCACACCCTCTATTTATAGTGTAGAGAGGCATGGGGGGTACTTGTAGGAAGTGGCAAGGTCAGTGGCCACAAGGGGGTGCCGAGCGATGGCTAGGGGGCGTCGGCTAGCCCATGGATGCACCACATTTGCATCCAAGGGCACTGGTTTCCCCTCCAAGGTGGTTGTGAAGATAGCACGTGGTGAAACTTGGCCGGTAAGTCGGTTGGTGAAGCTCCATGTCTATAATAATGGGCCTATGGATCCATGGCCTCTCCATCATGACCATTGGTTGGAACCGACTTAGATCAACGCATCCCATTGGTTCTAGAGGGGCTCCCACAGATTAGTGATGTGGCAAAGTGCCAAGGTGGCACTAGGTGGGGCCAGGCGGCGATGGCCTATGGGCCCAAGTGGCCCGGCCATGTCCACTTGCTTCCATGGTCCATGTTTGTCATCATTTTGGCCAAAATTTGCCATATTTCCTGCATACGAATAATTCTACAAGCACAAGTGGAACTAGGTGAAATTTAAACATAATTCTTCATATATGATGACAATTTACCTCACTTTACCATGCTTTTGGGTGGAATGTTGATGGTCAAAATAGGTGTTAGTAACCGTCAACAAGCTCCCCCAAGCTACCCCTTTGCTGTCCTCAGCACTGATGCGGGTTTAGCATGGAATAGGTTGTTGGATCAGGAGTTGCTACTATGTAATGCCTTGCAAAGACTTGTATACAAACAAATACTATCTCTTGAGTTGAACATGTTAGCACTTAGAAATTTCACCATCAGTCTTAGCAATGTGGAGCTTATGGCCTTCACCTTGATACAAGCAGTTGCAAGAATGTGTAGCTAGATAGATACTTCTTGCCTATTTTGGTCTAGCTCAAACTTCCTAGAAGTTTTCACATGATTTGAAAAGAAAACTTGCCTAAGTTCCTCGGATGGTATACTCAAGTCACTCAATGGTGTTTGAAATCCTCACCAAGGCCATGAATTTTAGCCTTAATTTATATCCTAAAGCTTATGTAGAGCTCAAGGTAGGGGTAAAAGCATAGCTTACTTGAAATGAATCTATTGCTAAGTCAAACACTTGGATCACAAGGAGCAACAAGTCATACAAATTGATCAAGATGTGCATGTGTGGTATATTTGGTGGAAGTGGTACTCCTTTGAGAAGTTTCCCTTCTCTAGCTTCTTTTTGAGAGGGCATGGCTACTTTCTTTTTCTCACTCTCTCTCTTTTGAACACTAGAGCTTTTTGCTCTTTCATTCTCTCTCTCAATTTTTTTCTATAGCCCATACCTCTCTTTTGATGTAAGACAGCATAGAGAGGTAACTTTGATTCTCATAGAGCAATAATGAATGGAATGCATATGTGGATGCGTATCCCCAGTGTAGGAATAGCATAAATATATGAGTGTATGTGATCTTGATCAAAAAGCATGAAAAGTTTCTCTACTCAGATCAACAAGGCTTGAAAAAACTCAAAACAAACAAGCAGCTTTTATGGTGGCTTTATCATGTTTGAGTGGATATTTATTTGGCTCTGGTAGGAATTTATCACCATTGAGGAACTTCTAGCAAGAGAGTTTAGCATTTTGCAAAACAAAACTCCAGGTTATCTTTACCATTCCTCAGATAGGTTTAAAGATTTACTCTAATCATGGCATACAACATATCTCACAAAAGCCTATTCTTGGTTCTAGCATTTGCAATCCACGAAAGCATTCAACTTAAGATGAACTCTAAGTTTGTCATACTTAAAACTTAAGAAGTATAAGGTTGTGTCACAAGCTTTTGCAAAGTATCATAGAGCAACTATTCATCATCTCCAAATAATTTATCATCATTTTATTAGAGCAGAGTTTCTCTTGAAATAATTTAAAGGCACTCCTCTCTACATTCTATGATCATGAATATTGAAATATAAAGCAAACATGAATGTAAAGAGAGGGTTTAAGATTCTCATACCTGAGCGGGGAGAGATGTCTCCCCAAGCTTGCCTTTTGCATAGGTTGGAATGTCTTCTGGCGGCTCTTTTGATTCTTTTCTTTATTGACTAAGTAATACTACAAGAATGCATAAATAACTAGCTAAACCTATAGCTACTAGATAACTTATTCAGCAGGGATGCTGCTGAATTTTATTCATTATTATTAAATATTTTTTATATGTTGCTTTAAATGCATATCTATCCTATCAGGCATTAGCTACTATAGAACTTTATTTATTAACATAGAGTATCTAAATGCAACTAACATGTCATGCAATGTAAAGCAAATTTATTGAAAATGAAATGCAACTAACGAAATGCGGTAAATAAATGCAAGGAATAGAAAACTTACCTTTTTGTTGGGCTCAAGGTCATTCGTCCTTGGGCGGAGGTGTTTCTCTTGTTCCACCTTGGAGGCCTTGTCAGGTTCAGGGTATGATGAGTTTGAGGATGGATCTTTCTTTTTACACCATCTCTTTCTATTCTTCTTCTTCTTGACATGTTTCTCTGGCTCTTCAATTGGCTTTGGTTTCTTCATCTTGATTCTCTTTGCATGCTTCTTCTTTTCCTGTTTCTCATCAAAGAGGGGTTGTCTAGAGGCAAAAGCAAATATTTCTTTTCTTCCAGCAAAGTGGAATTGGATTTGCCCAGAAGCCACATATATGCAAGCATTTGCAGTATTAAGGAAAGGACGACCAAGGATTAAAGGTGTATCCTCGACGTTACCCATGTCTAAGATCATAAAATCTGTAGGAATATAGGCACCCCTAACTTTAAGTAATAAATTAGTGGCTACTCCCTCGAGATAACGGGTAGATTGATCAGCTAACTGTAGGTAAACTGAAGTTGGCGCTAAGGTAGTGTAGAACAATTTGTCATATGTTGCTTTTGACATTATGTTAACACTAGAGCCTAAATCACACAGAGCATTATGGAAGGTATGAGTTCCAATAGAGCAGGTAGTCACAGGAGTGCCGAGATCACCTTTCTTAATGGTAAATGGGGAATCTAATAAATAGGAACCCCAAGAATTTAAAGCATAGCCATCTTTGCAGTAACAAAGTTAGTTGTCTCCATTGTTCCCTCAGGTTTGCTACAAATTCTATCTTTTTCATAGGATGGGATAGCAGCAACAATTTGAGCTAATTGGGTTTTGAGGCAGAACCGCCCGAAATAACACGCTTTCGAAGGCGCTCGTCTTCCACTAGATAGTAAGCACCCTGAAATTTAGCTACATCGGACAGTTACATCAAGCACACCCCACGAGAGAACTCGAATCAATCCATGTTTTTCCTCCAGAATCTAATAATGAGCATGAGCTTATAATACTTAGTCCATTTCATACAACAAGAGTTCTTGGAAATTATTTATTACAATACCAGGGTTCAGAGTGCGATAATTAAACAGCGGAATGAAAATAAACATCTAGCGGAAACGATACAAGGATCCATCTGTGCCCACCAGAAGAATCCTCCACACAAGAGCTACTCCTCAAGTTACACTTGCAACAGGGTAAAATAAACCCAGAGTACACAATGTACTCGCAAGACTTACCCGACTAGTGGGAATAGTTTTTCGACTCCAAGAGGTATGATAGGTAATATGGGTTTGTTGTTTTCTTTTTGTTTGTGAAAAGCATTACTAGAAGTACGTCCTTAAGATCAAGTTTAATTAACAGTCATGATTACTTCATTAGCTAACCATTCTAGGTAAGCACCTATTCTACTTTCAAGCAAGGGTTGAGCAATCAGAACCATTTTACCATCTTTCATATTCTAGTTTTTACTATGGTGCTAGACCATAGCCAAGTCGTACCGTCTCACAGAAACGGTGATTCATGAACCAATGTATCCCAGCTGGGTACCCCAAAACACATGCTCCATTTGTACCCCAGGCACAAACAAGACCAACCCATTCCACTCCTATCATGGGGTCCAGGTCCTCATCCAAACTTGGACTCCAAGCCTCCACACTTGAGACCCGGTCTCAATATGGTGCTTAGACCTCCACCTTTCCCTGCCTCCAATTAGTCGGTCCGGAAAGAGCCGGAACCCATGACAAGAGCGTAACGAGCCTTCCCGCTCCCATAAGCAAGTATGTGCTTAGGATAATAAGTCTGTGATCTAACTACCATCCACAGCAACGGACGGTCCTCAATCAACACGGATAGGGAAAATAGTGTAACCAAGCTAAGCCCTGCGGCCGTGGGACACAACTTGTTACACCCACCAATACCCATACCATATCCCTGTCCGGTCTCTATTTTTCTTTCATCATTTTTATCATGAGAGTAATTATAATAATCACCTATTGTGAGTAACGGTAGGTTACTCACGCTACCAAAAACCTAAGCATAGCAGCTTCTCGAACCTGCACTAGTAAGACTCATAGGACATATATATCTATGCATGTGGTTTCCATAAAATTCCTGTAATGTAAATGCACATCACATATATACATATAGTGATTATAAAAAATAAGGGTTATGCACCGGGGCTTGCCTTGGGCAGGCGCGGTGTTAGCCGAGTCAGCGGTGGTGACTCCGGGACCTCCACCTGCATGAGAATCTCTTCCTCGTACTCCTCAATGATCTCCTCGAACTCATGATCGCCGGTGGTCATGATGTCCACCGACTCATTCTCTATATGCATGCGATGATGATGCAACCATTTAGCATTTAGGCAACAACAACAACTCTTAAAATAAGAATACACACACCAAGCTACTATGCTAGTTCTAATGACTAAGATACTAAGCTAACTATCATCTTCATCAAGCAAAGTGTTGGGTTCAACTAACAAACCCTTAGCTTGGCAAATTAAGGATATATCTTTATTTCTACTAGTGATTTAATGTATATTGAAACAAAGAGCATTTAACTACCCTAATGCTTAGTCTATTCTAAGGCTACAAAAATTACAATGAGCACATAATAATACAATGAAGCTACCATAAAAATTTCAGGAATAAAGCTATCACCAATCTACCACAAAAACTCCAACAATAATTATCTTAATAATATTAAGCACTTTCAAATGATTTAATAGCTCCTAGTATCAACACGCATATGTATGAACCACTATACCAAAAAATAGATCACAATTTTAGGAACCTAGAAAATTTTGTTTCGCAATTTTTGGGCATCTACATGATTTTATATTAATTACCAAAGATCAGCTCAGAATTTAAAATAAAAAGCTATTACTAATTTCCTAAGAAAAAGAAAAACGAATTCCATCACGCAGCCCACATCGCGTCGGCCCACCCGCGAGGCGGCCCGCGGCGGGGGAGCCCGTGCGCGCTAGCGTTTTCGCAAAAGAGACCTCGAACTTCTCCCGAGCTACACCTAAGTCCTAACACTATTTCTTCCTCTCTCTGGTGAATTCATTTAACCCCCTGAGTTTTTCCTAATTCATCCGCGCACACCCTTGACAACTTTGTGCATGGTGGTGCAGCGAGCGGTGGCACCGGGTGACTACGCCGGCCACCTGGGACCTGCGCGAGCCTATCTAATGGGTCGATCGCCATCTCCGACCTAGATGACTACGCTAAGCGGCGGTGAGGGGTGGCGGGGCTCACTAGGGAAGGCTGCAGCGGCGCGTAGCCATCCATGATGGTGGCACAACAGTTCCGGTGAACTAGGATAGCTACCGGCTTAACTAGCAAGCATGCGAGCAGCAGGGGCTCGCCGTGGACCTGGCCGAGGTGATGGTACGACCGGGGACTGCTCGAGCAAGGCCGGCCATGTGCGACCAAGTGGCACAGCGGTGCACCACTGTGGACACAACCGTGTCAACAATGCCGGGGTAGCGGTAGAGGTATGGCTAAGGAGAGTAGGGCAACGTAGAGGTGGAAGCAAAGCTAATGGTGCACTTGGATTGGGTCAGGGTGGACAGATGGAGGACTGCCCACGGCAATGGCCGAGCTCGGCCTTATCGACACGACGACAGGGAAAAACACCAAATTAGAGCTTGGCCATGCTCGCTTCAAGGTTGGGTGGGGTCGGGGGTCGGGTGGCATGATGGAGAAGCTAGGGACGAGTTGAATTGAGTTGAGGTGATCTAACCAAGCCAAATTGAGCTAGCAGGGTCGGCCGGTCGCGGTGGCAGAGAGAGAGGCAGTCAGCGCTCGGCTTGTCCTTGCCTTGGCAGGACGCGAGTGGCGTGATCAGGACGCACACATGCATGCGCTATAAATAAGGCATGCGCGCGTCTATGACCGACATGGCACGAGCGGTTGTCACGCCTTTATGGGTGAGATGACAGTGAGTACGGCCATGTGCCGATGCCGCGGATACGCCAAACGCATGCAGCAGCGCCAGGGCCATCATAGGGTGAACAACGGTGCAAAGCCACAGGGGAGGTGCGGATGCGACGGCGAGGCGACGGCAGCGCAGCGCGGCCGTGGCGGCACCAATGGCGGCAGCGAGAGGTAGGACAGTAGGGCGCGGGGCCAGTGGCTCACTGTGGCCGACCTTGGCCAAGCCCAGGTGGGCTCGACTGACCCAGCGTGGCGGCATGGGGTGGCCGCGCAGTGACCATGCGCACGGCGCCAAACATACCGAGGCAGTGTCGTGCACGAATTTTAAAGCATTGATACAAACTAAACTAATGAAGTTGGAGCTAAACCGCCTTCACTATGCTAAAGAGGGTACATCAAACTACCATAAGGAACAAAAACATAGCACTGACCTTTAGCTAAATTTTTCGAAATTAATTCACCAACATAGCATTGTCACACTATTTTCAAACTTAAAATTCTTCCATGTCTTGAGCTGAATTTGATTTCAAGTTCCATTTCTAAGCCATTAGAAATACTAGCTAGTCATATTATTTTTCTACAGCAAAAGTTGCATTGTCATCTACATAGTTTGTACTTCAAACTTTATATAAGTATCACACACATGTGCTATAGTATTTTTGCTCAATAAAATTGGTTTTCCACCCTACTTGACATAACATGAGTTATTGAATAAATTCCATTAAACATTTTTATTGGTCATTTTAGGCTACAAGAAATTTATCAACACCTTCTATCACATGCATTATTACGTAAACATGATGCTCATACATGATTTAGTAGTTTGTTTAGGGTGTAACACCGAGGGTGTTATAGGTTTCTATCATCTTATTAAAATTAAGTTGATTCTTTAAGACAGAAGAAAATTCATCCAATTTAGCATTTATGTTTTCCAACATCTTGTCATGAGCATGTAGTTTCTTATTAATACTATCAGTCATTCTACTTTGACCATAAACAAGATCTTTCAGGAAAGCATAACTATTATTACCTTGATTATTCAAACGAGAAGAAGAGTAATAATTGTTACCTTCCTGGTTGTTGGAGCGCTGATTGCAGCCTTGATGTTGTGGACGGAAATCATTGTCGGTGTTGATGAAGTTGAGGTCCTCTTGGGTTTTGGGACATGAATTTCCTAAATGTCCAACATCTCCACAGACTTCGCAAGTCATGTGGGAATTCATGGCTTTGAGTGTCTCTTGGGCACTCACCTTCTCATAATGTTCCACTCGCTTCGCGAGTAGATCCATCTTAGCTGAAAGCATGTCAATTTCTTTAATTGAATGCATACCTTGTTTAAGGGGTTGGAGTCCATCGTCGCTCCATCCTTATTTGGAGACCATCTTCTCGATTAGTGTCTTTGCATCTGCAACACTTAGCGAAAACAATGCACCACCAGCAGCATCATCTAAATGGCTCCTATCTAACAGCACTAATCTATGGTAGAAGTTCTGGATCAAAAGCCAGTCTTCCATGCCATGGTGTGGGCATGCAGAGACATACTCTTGCATTCGTTCCCAAGCCTCAGGAATCGATTCATCTACTAGTTGAAAACTATAGATTTTATTACGTAAAGCATTAGTCTTCCCTATGGGGAAAAACTTAACTAGGAAAGCGTTGGAACACTTGTCCCAGGTATCTACAGCATTGTGGTTAGAATAAAACCATTGCTTAGCCTTTCCTAATAAAGAGAAGGGGAAAAGGCGAAGACGTATAGCCTCTTGGCTCACTCCCTTAATGGTGAATGTGCTACAAATCTCCAAGAAATGTTGGAGGTGAGCATTTGCATCCTCGTGGGCTTTCCCACAGAACAGACTAGCTTGAACCATCGTAATTAATGCTGGCTTAAGCTCAAAGTTAGCGTTCTCATTGATAACATTGAGTCCGGTGGCTACATTAGCAGCCAAGGGTGCAGAAAAATCACGAATGGACTTATCGCCCATGATCGTGTAGGGTAGTGATAGGATATGAGGAAAAAGGATAAACTACTTAGGATAACTAAAAATAACCTAGCTAACAAATTCAGCCTTATAAATTCGATGATAGTTGCCTTCTCCAGCAACAGCGCCAGAAATGCTTATTGATACTTCTTAACGACTATTGGAGGATTCCGCAAGCGCACAGAACTATCGTGTAGCACTTCGCTTGGTGAGTACCGAGTGTCGAATTTATATTTTTCCCACAGGAAGGCAGAAGGCTAGAATTTATATAAGACTAGGATTTGTTAAAGGTAGGTCTTAAGTTGATCCTAGGTAGGTGAACGATAGTGAAGGATGGGTGTGAACTACCTAAACTAACTACTAAATACAAGCTAACCAGAGATAGCTAGGTGGGAGAGTGAGCGATATATCTTTCTAGTAACTAAGGGTAAACAAATAACTAAGAGAAATGCGATAGTACTTCGGGGCACAGCCCGCCTACCAACTTGGAGAGTTAAATAGACAAGGTCTGCCACGAGCTCTATGATTTAATAACTAGACCTATCGTGGTGGAATACAGAGGATGGATAAGGCTGTCACCACTTGCCACCTACCACAATCTATCCGGAGGCCTAGCCATATCCATAGGTAATCTATAGCCTAAGCACCAAGTTTAATCTATAAACTTACTACTTCGATCCGAGCTCTGATGAAATAAGATCAAAGTACCCTAATCAGATGGTAGAACCGGTACTAACGAAAGACTACTAATTATAAGATAACCTATGCTACTAATGCCAAACAATAAGCACCTAAGCTCACTAATGACGAACACTAATGACTAAGTACTTAAAGTAAAGCAAGCAATACTAGAATAAAGTACTAAAATAAATACTGAATAAATTAAATGCTAAAATGAAAGAATTACAAAGGAGCTATACCAGACCCAGAAGACTCTTCCTAGGCTCTGAGAAGCTCCACTCTTGCTCTACTCCACTACTAGACTACTACTCTATAGCTAATGCTAAGCTAGAAAGCTAAGAGAAGCTTGGAGAGCTTGGAAATGAATGGGGCGTCTTTCCACCGAGCTCCACACCCTCTATTTATAGTATAGAGAGGCATAGGGGGTACTTGTAGGAAGTGGCAAGGTCAGTGGCCACAAGGGGGTGCTGGGTGGTGGCTAGGGGGCGCTGGCTAGCCCATGGATGCACCACCTTTGCATCCAAGGGCACTGGTTGCCCCTCCAAGGCGGTTGTGAAGATAGCACGTGGTGAAACTGGGCCGGTAAGTCGGTTGGTGAAGCTCCATGTCTATAACAATGGGCCCATGGATCCATAGCCTCTCCATCGTGACCATTGGTTGGAACGGACTTAGATCAACGCATCCCATTGGTTCTGGAGGGGCTCCCACAGATCAGTGACATGGCAAAGTGCCAAGGTGGCACCAGGTGGGGCCGGGCGACACTGGCCTGTGGGCCTAGGTGGCCCTACCATGTCCACTTGCTTCTTTGGTCCATGTTTATCACCATTTTGGACAAAATTTGCCATATTTCCTGCATACAAATAATTCTACAAGCACAAGTGGAATTAGGTGAAATTTAAACATAATTCTTCAAATATGATGATGATTTACCTCACTTTACCATGCTTTTGGGTGGAATGTTGATGGTCAAAATAGGTGTTAGTGACCGTCAACAATCCTTTCCTTTGTCATATTTCTCCCCTATATCAAAGTTCTCCCCCTTTGTCATTCAACCTTATCTTTATGCAATTTCTCCCCCTTTGTCATTAATGACCACAAAGGTTCAGTTTTAGATAGGTTAAAATTATCAAAGTCAATCAATAGGGTGACGATCATTTTCCTAAATTTGGTTTAATCTAGAACACTTGCCAAAGATATTTAACTCGGTTTGATCTAAGGACAAGCTTCTTCACACCTCATTGGAAGGGTTATCTTGTACCATGTTGTGTTAAACACTTATAGCTCATTTTTAGATCAAACATTAGGTTCACAAGCCCACAAACATGTCATATGCTACCACTAGATCAAGTCAAACATAGAAGCAATAGTAGTACCATACAAGCATCAAATTCATTTGATTTTCATGAATGAGCCTATAAAACATGAGAAATGACTAGATGCACTAAATATGTCCTTAGCAAGGGATGTATGCATGCTAATCAACTTTTACCTTGGATTGCTCGAAGGAGAGGCATGTCATATAAGTGCGGGTGCATCAACACATATTTGAGAAATCCAATATGTTCAACTCATTCCTTAGCTTGCAAAACCTCTTCTCATCAAGTGGATTGATGAATATGTTGACAAGTTGATCTTCGGTGCCCACACTCTCAATGCAAATGTCCCCTTTTGTTGATGATCTCTTATGAAATGGTGGCGGACATCAATGTGTTTTGTTCTTGCATGTTGAACCGGATTATTGGTTAGCTTGATTGCACTCTCATTGTCACACAGCAATGGCACTTTCTTGAACTTGATTCCAAAGTCATTCAAGGTGGCCTTCATCCAAAGTATTTGTGCACAACAACTACCAGCGGATATGTATTCGGCTTCGGCGGTTGATAATGCAACACATTTTGCTTCTTTGATGACTATGAAACAAGTGATCTTCCCAACAATTGATAAGTGCCCAAGGTGCTCTTCCTTTCAACCTTGCATCCCGCATAGTCGGAGTCCAAATATCCAACAAGCTCAAACTTTGCTCCTTTGTAATACCACAAACCAACATTTTGTGTATGCTTCAAGTACCTCAATATTCTCTTCATAGCCTTCAAATGACTTTCTCTTGGTGAGGCTTGAAATCTTGCACACATGTACACACTAAACATGACATCCATTCTTGATGTGGTCACATAGAGTAGGCTTTCAATCATAGAGCGATACAACTTTTGATCCACCATGTTGCCACTTGCATCACTATCTAAGTTGCCATTTGTTCCCATTGGTGTACTAATATCTTTACTCTCATTCATGCCAAACTTCTTGAGCATGTCCTTGATGTACTTGCCTTGACTCACAAATGTACCATTCTTCAATTGCTTGATTTGAAAACCAAGGAAGTAACTCAACTCTCCAATCATGGACATCTCAAACTCATTAGCTATCATCTTCCCAAACTCTTCACAAAGGTTTTGATTGGTTGATCCAAATATGATGTCATCAACATAGATTTATAACACAAACAAGTCATTTCCAATCTTCTTGGTGAAAAGAGTGGTGTCAACCTTGCCCATCATAAACCCTTTAGAGAGTAGGAAATCCCTCAACCTTTCATACCATGCTCTAGGCGCTTGCTTCAAGCCATACAATGCCTTCTTCAACTTGTACACATGGTTGGGCTTCTTATCATCTTCAAAACTAGGAGGTTGCTCAACATAAATTTCTTCATTGATGTAGCCATTGAGAAATGCACTCTTGACATCCATTTGATATAGCTTGATGTTGTGGGCACAAGCATAGGCTAGCAAGATTCTAATTGCTTCCAATCTAGCAATCGGGGCATATGTTTCTCTAAAGTCAAGACCTTCAACTTATGTATAGCCTTGTGCTACCAATCTTACTTTGTTCCTTACAACTATCCCATCTTGATCTTGCTTGTTTCTATAGACCCATTTGGTTCCAATCACATTGTGTCCTTTTGGCCTCTTAACTAGTTCTCATACTTGATTTCTTGTGAAGTTGTTCAATTTTTCATACATAGCATTCATCAAACAACATCCTTCAATGCTTCATCTATCTTCTTAGATTCAATGGATGACACAAATAAGAAATGCTCACAAAATAAAGCTAATCTTGATCTTATTTGTACACCTCTAGAAATATCTCCAATTACTGTGTCTAATGGATGATCTCTTGCAATATGAGTTGGTTGGAGTATTGAAACATTGCTTGCACTTGCTTGATCATTAGGTTGAGATGATATACTAGCCACTTGATCTTGCACATTGTCATGAGAGCCACTTGTACTTGCTTGATTTGTATCATCTTGCACATTTAAGTTAGAGAGCACTTGCACTTGATCATCTTCTTCATCAATCACTTGTCTAGGCCTCAATTCACCAACATCCATGTTCTTCAAGGAATTTGAAAGTTGAATGCCTCTAACATATTCCAAGTTCTCATTCTCATCTTGGGAACCCTTGGTTTCATCAAATTCAACATCATGAACTTTTTCAAGAGTACCACTTGCCAAATTCCAAACTCTATATGCTTTGCTAGTGGTTGAGTATCCAAGCAAGAATCCTTCATCACATTTCTTCTCAAACTTGCTCAATCTAGTGTCTTTCTTTAAGATATAGCATTTGTAATCAAAGACCAAAAAATATGCAATGTTGGGCTTTCTACCATTATAAGCGGTTGCTACAATAGCAAGCCGTGTTGATAGCTTCGGCCCAAAAGGATTGAGTCACATTGTACTCACTCAACATTGATTTTGCCATATCAATCAAGGTTCTATTTTTCCTCTCAACAAGGTCATTTGATTGTGGAGTGTACTTGGCCGAGAATTGATGTCTAATTTCAAAATCATCACACAACTCATCAATTCTAGTGTTCTTGAACTCACTACCATTGTCACTTCTAACTCTCTTGATGGTTGTTTTAAACTCATTGTGTATGCCCTTAACAAATGATTTGAATGTTGCAAACACATCACTCTTGTCCACTAGAAAGAATGCCTAAGTGTATCTAGTATAGTCATCCACTATCACAAAGCCATATTTATTTCTACCGATGCTAGTGTATTGTGTTGGCCCAAACAAATCCATGTGCAACAACTCAAATGCTTTACTAGTGCTCATAATACTCTTCTTAGGATGGGTGTTTCTAACTTATTTACTGGCTTGACAAGAGCTACAAAACTTATCCTTCTCAAACACAACATCTTTCAAGCCTCTAATCAAGTCATGCTTAACCAATCTATTCAATTGTTTCATTCCAATATGACCAAGCCTTCTATGCCATAACCAACCCATACTAGACTTAGTGAACAAGTATGTAGACAATTGAGCTTCGCTAGTATTGAAATCAACCAAGTATAAATTCTCATATCTAAAGCCTTTGAAGATCAAATTAGAACCATCTACACTTATGATCTCTACATCATCTACCCCAAATATGCATTTGAATCAAAGATCACACAATTGAGCCATGGATAGCAAATTGAAGTTCAAGCTCTCAACTAGCAACATATTGTAAATACTCATGTCATTGGATATTACAATCTTACCTAGCCCTTTGACCTTGCATTTGCCATTGTCACCAAATATGATACTATCATGACCATTGCTATCATTGGTGTTGATTGAGTTGGAACATTCTTGCATCACCGGTCATGTGCTGAGTGCACCCACTATCAAGAACCCAATGCCTTCCTTCGGCTTTGTAATTGACCTACAAAAGAAGATCAATTCTTTTTAGGTACCCAAACTTACTTAGGTCCTTGAAGGTTAGTTACTAAGCTCTTTGGTACCCAAATGGCTTTCTTCTTTGAGCCCATCCATGGTGCACCAATGAACTTAGCATGAACACCATTAGTACCCTTGGTAAGCACAAAGAAAGAATCTAGCTTAATTGAGGATACATTAGCTTGTGATTTCTTGTTCATGCATTTTTGCTCTATGTGACCAACTTGCTTGCAACTAGTACAAAACCGACCATTGTTCTTTACAAAACTAGTCTTATGAGGAGCAAAGGCTGCCTTGCCTTTTTTGGGGGTATAGCACAATCCCTCTTTGTAGAGAGAAATTCTTTGGCTACCCAAGCACATAAGCAAACGGTCCTCACCACCACAGGCTTTGCCTAAGGCACGAGTGAGCTCATTGACCTCCTTCTTCAAGGTCTCATTCTCAACCATAAGTGAGGCATCACAAGTGAAACCATCACTCATAGGTGAGGTGGAAGTGGATGATGAGCTACATGAAGGGTTAAGCAGGAGCAACAACAATAGCCTTATAGAAAGATTCATCAATTATGTCACATGTTAAGCCTTTGTCACATGTTACAACATGCTCCTTCTCATTTTGCTCATTAAGTAGAGAGGAATGAGTTTTTTCAAGCTTTTTGTGAGCCTTGCCAAGCTCCTCATGGTCTTCCTTTAGACTCTCGTGAGTTGCATTGAGCTCATCAAAGGCTTGCTTAAAGGCTTCTAGTTCCTTACGCAAGTCTTTGCATTCCTTCTCTTAATGTCAAAATGTTCTTTAGCATCTTCCAACATGTCAATTAGTTTATCTTTAGTGGGTTCATCATCATCATCACTTTCACTTTTATTATCATGTTCCTCATCACATCCATCATCACAAGTTTGTACCTTAGTGGCCTTAGCCATGAAGCAAGTCGATATAGTGTCGAAGAGAGAAGACTTCTCATTGATAGCAATGCTTGAAAGAGCCTTCTTCTTGGTGGTCTTGTCATCATCACTATCATCATCATCACTTGAGGAAGCATCACTATCCCAAGTGACCACATATGATCCACCCTTCTTCTTGAAGGTCATCTTGTCCTTCTTCTCCTTCTTCTCCATCTTGTCCTTCTTCTTGCTCTTCTTGTTATCATCATCGTTGTTGCTATTGTATGGGCATTGAGCAACAAGATGATCCTTGCTTCCACACTTAAAGCACCTTCTTGACTCTTCTTTGTTCTTAAATGAAGACTTCTTCCTTCTAGCACGATAGCCCTTCTTCACCATGAACTTGCCAAATCTCTTCACAAAGAGAGCCATCTTTTCATCATCCATATCATCAAAGCTTAAATCTTCATCTTTACTTGATGTATCTTGCTTGGCCTTGCCCTTTGATGATGATGTGGCTTTGAATGCCACACTCTTCTTCTTCTCATCCTTCTTCTCCTTCTTTTCTTTCTTCTCATCATCATCTCTATATGTATCATCGGTCATCACATCACCCAACACTTGGTTTGGTGTCATTGTGTCCAAACCACTCCTCACTAGCAAGCTGACCAACATGATAAATCTTTATGGTAAGCATCTCAAGAACTTATGAGAGAAGTCATTGTCCTTCACTTCTTCACCAAGTGCTTTAAAATCATTGACTATCACTTATAGCCTATGGAACATTTCTAGCACACTCTCATCATTCTTCATCTTGAAACTATCAAACTTCTCCTTGAGGATGTATGCCTTGGCACCCTTCGTCGCTTGTGTGCCCTCAAATGATTCCTCCAACTTCTTCCAAGCCTCATAAGCCATCTCAATGTTCTGATTTACTCAAATGTTCTCTCATCAATAGCATCATGAATGGCACTAAGAGCAATGTCATTGTTTTGGAGAAGCACTTCTTCGGCCGCGGTGGGATTCTTCGGATTGGCTATCTCAATTTTGGTCTCCACCACTTTTCACACCTTTCTATTGATTGACTTGATATGTGTGGTCATCTTTGACTTGCAATATGGATAATTTATGCCATCAAATTGGGGTGGCTTCTTGATGTTGTTGATTTGAGCCATTTTGACACTGAAGGTTGTTAAGCCTCAAATCACGGTGACCACGGCTTTGATACCACTTGAAAAGTCCGAAAGGCTAGAGGGGGTGAATAACCTATAAAAATTTCAACAACAACATTAAGCAATGTGGTTAGACAAATATGAGGCGAAGCAATTCTTACGCTAGCCTACTAAAAATGCAAGCCACCTACCACAATTCTAGTTACTATAGCCTCTAAGCACACAAAGGGCTATGTCACTACCACTAAGTTAGTGAGCTCTCAAAGACTAACTAAAGAGCCTCACTAAACACTAGACAAGACACAAGCTAACTCTCAAAACTAATTACACTAAAGAGTTTAGCTACACTAAGAATGCAAGTACAAGAGAGAGGTAGTGAAGATATACCGCCGTGTCAAGGAATGAACCAATCACAAGATGAAATCAATCAATCACAATAGAGTCCCGGTGGCAAGAGATGACACGATGATTTTGTTCACCGAGGTTCACTTGCTTGCTGGCAAGCTAGTCCCTGTTGTGGCGATTCACTCACTTGCAGGTTCACGCTCTAATAGGCATCACACGTCTAACCCGTAATCGGGTGCCACACAACCAACACAAGATGAGGATCACAAAAGCCACGAGCAATCCCCTAGAGTACCTTTTGGCTCTCCGTCGGGGAAAGGTCAAGAACCCCTCACAATCACCACGATCGGAGCCAGAGACAAGAACCTTCCTTCACTCAACGATCCTCGCTACACCAAGCCATCTAGATGGCGGCAACCACCAAGAGAAACAAGCAAATCCCACAGCAAAACATAGTCACCAAGTGCCTCTAGATGCAATCACTCAAGCAATGCACTTGGATTCACTCCCAATCTCACAAAGATGATGAATCAATGATGGAGATAAGTGGGAGGGCTTTGGCTAAGCTCACAAGGTTGCTATGTCAATGCAAATGGACAAGAGAGTAAGCTAGAGCTGGCCATGGGGCTTAAATAGAAGCCCCCACGAAATAGAGCCATTGGGCTCACCACAGATCCCTGCTCGGGGTGACTGGACATGCTAGTCGCGCTGACCGAAAGCACCAACCCCAGCTCCGATCACTACCAGACATCCACATGTCCCCCACGTTCAACGTCGATCGCCCAATCCCAATGGTCAAAATCACCCACGCCTTCGCTTAAGTGATGATCAAACATAGGACCTTACGACTGGACGCGCCACCACAACGTCCGATTACGCCTACGCCTGAGCCAGCCATGCAGTGATCGGACGCATCATTCCCCACGGTAGCCCAGCGTCAGATCACCTCCAGTAAACATCCAGAGCCGATTTTTCTCGACCGGACGCGTTAGGTCATGCATGACCAGACGTGTCGGTGAGTCTGGTCACCTCTGCCTCGCTCTGTTGCTTGCGTTAGCGTATGTCACCACCTGACCAGATGCAAGCCCTACGCATCCGGTCACTTTTACTATGCAACATTTGTCACATGACCGAGCGTGCCCTTCTCTGCGTGCCACCTAACCAAACGTAGGACCGAGTTTGGTCACTGCCCGAGGCAGAGTCCGATCAACTCGGGACACCTCCTCCACTTCTCAAACTTTGCCACCCTTTATCAAATGTGCTAACCACCAAGTGTATCACCCTGTGCACGTGTGTTAGCATATTTTCATAAACAATTTCAAGGGTGTTAGCACTCACTAGAATCTAAATGTATATGCAATAAGTTAGAACATCTAGTGGCACTTTGATAACCGCATTTTGATACGAGTTTCACCCCTCTTAATAGTATGGCTATCTATCCTAAATGTGATCACACCCACTTGGTGTCTTGATCACCAAACCAAAAAGCTCCTATCAAGTTTCACCTTTGCCTTGAGCTTTTTATTTTTCTCTTTCATCTTTTCCAAACCCAAGCACTTGATCATCACCATGCCATCACTATCATCATGATCCTCATTTGTTCCATCACTTGGAATGTGCCACCTATCTCATAATCACTAAAGCAATAGGTTAGCACATAGGGTTTCATCGATTCACCAAAATTTCTTGGAGATGTGCTTCACTAAGTCATCTAGTAGCTGTAAAAATTTGATCTTCATTTGACTTAAAGATTGCTACCAGATTTCAATTTTTTCACCACCGCTAAATGCTGAAAACTGCTGCACTATAGCTGACAAGATCCACTCCAAAACTTAAGCATCTCTTATCCAATTCTCATGAAATTCATACAAAAACTTATACCACAAGTCTAGAGCATGCATTCCAAATTTCAAGCTAATTCAAATAGATTTGATCACTCGAATTCAGACTTGATCACAGCTAGCTCAGTTTTTGCAATTTTGAACAGATTTCAATACTTGAGCTATATTTCACCAAATGTGAATCAAACTAGAACTCAACTTGTTTGAATACTTTCACAAGACATATATCCATTCAATCTACTTACTAAAAGTCATATTATGAATTTATCCAACTCAAATCAATTCAAATTTGATTACTAAGCAATTTATCTAATCAGACATCTTATAGAAAGCAACATATGCATATATATCCAATTCAGTTAACTCATATGCACCCAAATGAATGAGATCAACTAGGGATATACCTTGATTAATTCATGATCATCTATAACAAGCTTCAACTCAATTATTTGCAAGCCACCAAATAATTCCAATAAATCACCACAACTTGAATATGACACTTGTATGTTGTAGCACTTGGACTTCACTTGTTTTGACTTGGCATTGGGTTTGGATGTGCACTAAGCTTCAAAACTTGACTCAATCATATGATGACCAATATGAATTCAATTGAATCAAGCCTCCAATGTTGATGGTACCTACAAACAATCATTCACTTTTTGATGGTACCCAAACTAGTTTTAGTCCTCTCATGTTAGGAGCAACATACTTAGGCATTGCCTTAGTATGGATGGTGGGATGTTTTACAATAGCAACCAATGAGGTACCATTTCCATCCTTTCTAAGCACATTATTATCATCAATTGAAATGGGCTTAGAATTATTACCTAGGTGACATGAATATGCCATGTGTCCCCTTTCTCGGCATGAGTAGCACTTTCTCTTTAGTTGAGCCTTCTCTTCCTTGCTCATGTTGTGCTTCTCATTGCCTTGCCTCTTGTGAGTTGCTTGAGCCATCATCTCAAGCTTGGTAGGACACTTCGAGGCAAAGTGTCCCTCATTTTCACTCAAAGCACTTGATATGGGTGAGGTCTTGTGTTGATCTTGATTTTCTACCTCCCCTTCTTGTCTTCTTCTTCATCATTATCAAGTCACCACCATCTTCTTGGTTGATCTTGATTTGCTCTTGGGGTGATTCTTCTTGCTCAACTTGGGCTTTAGTTGAGGCTTCATTTGATGCTTCACCAATTGCTTGGTTGGGCACATAGAGGTGAGATGACCCCATGTGCGGCACTTGAAGCATTTGACATGCTTGAGACTCTCTTCTTCTTTCTTTAACTTGAGCTTCTCTTCATTGGGGCAATCATTTGCAAGATGTCCCACTTCATGGCATTTGAAGCACATGAAACAAGATAGCCTCTCTTTTTCTTGCTTCTTCATCTTTCTTTCTCTTTTTCTTTCACTCTTGGTCATGCTCTTCTTGTTGAAGCCGACACCACACTTGTCACCATAGCTTCTTTGAGTCTTCAACATGTGCTCAAAGGTGACTTTGGAGTTGTAGCACCTCTCTAACTTGTTGCTCAAATTCTATAAGACATAGAAGTAGAACAAGCATCTATATGTGAAGAACATGGTATATCTAATAAATCATCACAAGAGGTGGATACATGCTTCTCGCCTACATCACAAGAGTTAGTCACATGTTGCAATTGATCACTTGACTCATGTGATGAGCTCTCATTCTTTTTAAGTTTCTTTGAAAACACTTTAATGAAAGAAGCATGTTGTTCTAATAATTCTTCATGAGATGTAAGTAGTATCTCATGAGTCAATTTTAGCTCACCATGTGAAGATTTAAGAACATCAAGTAAGTGCTTATGTTCTTCACATGAGTTCTTTAGAAATGAGTTTTCATTTTCAAATTTCAATGTTTTAGCTTTCTTATTTTATAAAGACATGGTCATGCTAGCAAGTCTACTCACAAGCTCATCATATGAATCAACATGATCAACCACATTAGTATTTTGTACCTTTGTGTCACCTTGTGACATGAAGCAATGTGGTGAAGATGGAGAGCTTGTTGTGGCATCACAATCATGGCTTGAGCTTGAACCATCATCATCAAGATCACCACCAAGTATGCTTGAGGTAGAATCATCATGTGCATCACTTGTGACATCATCATCAACCTTGTCAAGTTAACTTGTGGTAGAATGATCATCATCATCACTTGACCATGAGGTGGAGCAATCTTCCACAATCACCGAATTGTGGTCATGCTCAACACACTCATGCGCCTCCTCCTTGTGATCATCTCCCTTCTTGAATTTTCCATCATCACTTGTGGAGGAGTCACCAAAGAAGGCTTGGAGTGCCATCCACATATCATAAGCACTCCAAGTCCCACACACGTCTAAAAATATCTTCATGCAAAGCACACATTAGATAATATTGAGCACATGTATCAAGTTGCAAGCAATCCTTTTGAGCTTGGGTTAGATTTCTCTTATCCAAAGCATCACGAGAAAAGCCAACAACAATGATCCACCACTCCTTTGGACCCATTGCACGAAAATGATCAAGCATATGGTGTTTCCACCGTGCAAAGTGTGTGCCATCAAAAATGTGTGTGTCACACTCAACATCTATCCCAAAGTTCACCATCCTCTCGGATCGGTGAAGACCACAAATGAGAGACCTAGCTCCGATACCACGTGTAGGGTCGAGATGGTAGACTAGAGGGTGGTGAATAGTCCTTTCTAAAATTAAACGCACCGGCTAACCGAAACAAATGCGGAATTAAAACTATTGATCTAGTTAAGACTACACCCCCTCTATCTAAGTTTCAAACACCTTACAAGGAACCTAAATAGGCAACAAAGGTGTCGGGCTAGCTAGAGCTCACCTAATCAATTCTAGAGCAAGGTCACGTAAACCTATGCACTAGTACTTTGTCAACCGGGGAGCTCCTACACATGCTAGTAATGCAAAAGAACAAACCTCCTAAGCTCACTAGCAATGCTCAATAACAAGGCTACATAAGCCAAATTAGAGAGCGCAAACTACTTAGCTACACAAACTAAGCAATGTGACTAACAAGGTTACTAAAACCAAATTAGCCATGCAAGGGAGCTACTTCTATGCTACACAAGCAAGAAGGTAACTGGCAAGCTACACAAGCTAACTAATTACAAGAGCAACTACACAAGCATAATGTAAAGAATGTAAGTACAAGCTTGTGTTGGGGAATTGCAAACCAATAAGAAGAACAATGTTGACATGGTGATTTTTCTTCCGAGGTTCACGTATTTGCCAATATGCTAGTCCCTGTTGTGTCGACCTCTCACTTGGTGGTTCAGTGGCTAATTGGCATCACCCGCCAAGCCCACACATTGGGCACCGCAAGAACCTACCCATAAGTGAGGGTAGCTCAATGACACGCTCAACTAGAGTTGCTCTTCACGGCTCTCATGGGGCAAGCACAATACCCCTCACAATCACTTCTCCGGAGCACCACACAATCTTCTTTGCGTGCTTCGACGGAGACCACCACTAAGCCATCTAGGAGGTGGCAACCTCCAAGAGTAACAAGCACCACCGGCTTACAACTCGATCACCTAGTGCCACTCGATGCAACCTCACAATGCAATCGCACTAGAATCACACTCACACTCAATCGGATTATCACTATCAAGCGTATGTGAGTTAGAGGGCTCCCAAGAAAACCTACACAAGCCACAAAGACTTAAGGGTGCTCAGCAACCAGCCTAAGGCTGAGCTCCACCTCTATTTATAGCCCCCAAGCCAATGAGAGCCGTTGGAGCAAAGTTGCTTGTTTCTGTGAGGGCACCGGACACGGTGGTGCCCCTCCCAACGGTCAAATTCCAATGGCTAGAAACTAGCCATTGGTCACTGGACAGGGGTGGCGGTGACCACCTAGGCCAACCCCCGAGAAAACCATCTCTTTGGAAAATTAGGGCGGTGCGCCGCCATCACCATGGCGATGACCCCCTGCGCTCAACACTGAACTCGCCAGCCTCGGGTAAAAAATAGCGGTACCACCGGATAGGACAGGGCGGTGCACTGCCCTTGGCACGGCGGTGCACACCGGTGGCAGTGGTGACCAAGTCACCCACGCCCGTGCGAGACAACCATCCAGCTAGTCACCGAACATAAGAGGGTGGTGCCACCGCCAAGGCAGGGCGGTGCCACCTCCTACACTGCTGTTCTCGGCCATGGCCAAACGATCACCGCCACTGGGGTGGTGGTGCACCGGACAGGTAGGGGCAGTGCCCCCAAGGCAGCCCCTCGAGCTCGGTTTCGCCTCCTTTCTTCACCTTTCAACTTCTCCTTTGCAAATGTGCTAACACCACCAAGTGTTCACCACCTTGTGCACGTGTGTTAGCTTTTCACAAACATTTTTCAAAGGATTAGCACTCTTTTCTCAATGCCACTCAATCCTAACACGTATGCAAAGTCGCTCAAGTGGCACTAGATGACCGATATGCAAACAAGTTTGTCTCTCTTAATAGTATGGCCATCTATCCTAAACCCGGTCATAAACTTCTCTACACACCTATGACCGGTGAAATGAAATGCCCTATAGGTTATACCTTTGCCTTACGCATTCCATTCCATCTCCTCTGATGTTGATGCAACACATGCACCAACCATATCACAAATGATATGATCCACTTCATATCATCACGTGACCATATTGGTTCATCGATCTTGACTTCACTTGCTCTTCATCGTTGTTTTGGTCCATCGGCGCCAAGTCATCACTCAACTTGCCCTTCACACTTGCAACCGATCCATCAAGCCAAGTCTTGTCTTGATCTTCTCTACCTTAGTCACATGACTTCATGTCATGTCTCATATGAAATGAGCTCCTTCATCACATGTGTGAGCCTTGCAATATATCCAAGCCATTTCACCTCCATGGCATAGGTTGCTCACACATGATGTACTTGTGGACTAATCACATGTGTCTCTCACTCAAACACATATTAGTCCACCTAAGGTTGTCACTCAATTACCAAAACCGACCTTCCAGAGCGTAGATGGACCTGTTGGGCCAATCACTGTGCTGGCTCAGGAATAGGGGCATCCGGAAGGACACGCCCGAATGGACGCCCTCACCAGAGCATTAGCCTCTACTAAAAAATGGAGCATTAGCCATTTTTTATCTCCTAAAATTACCATTGTAGATTGAAAGCATCTAGGCCCCTAGTTGGGTTTCGGTGATTAATGACGACATGAGATTACTATGACAAATGTGTGTTTTATAGAGGTAATTTGAGTTATGTCATGTTAATGGAAATTGATTGGGCAATCGTGGTTGTCATGCCACTATCGATGGAAATCATTTCGGTTTTCAAAAGATGGACGACAAGATTAAGGACGGACTAGTTCTAAGTGTCGTTTGGTGTTGGAGAGACACTTAGAGTAGTATAGAACTTTTTTTTTTTTCCTTTGGCCATACTATTAAGGGGGGTATGGACTACTAGCTTAACCTAGGTGAGTCTAATGGATTAGGTGTGGTGCACATTTGTCAAACTTAACACTAGATAGCTCAGGAATAGCACTAAGATCGATATAAGTCAACTTCATTTACAAAGAATTCGAATTAGAAGTAAATTGAGAGTCAAATGACTGACCGGACGCTGGTTTGGTTGTGACCGAACACAGCTTGGAGAGTCCGGTTAGTTCATTTGATTGGCAGCAGCAGTTAGAGTGCGACCGGACGCTTGATACCAGTGCTCATCGGACGCGACGCTAGTCGTATTTGTAGCAGCGTGGATAGGCTGTTGACCACGGACCAGACTCTGAACAGAGAAATGATCGGACTCTGGGTTCCAGCATTTGGTCAATATCAGTAAGGTTCCAGAGAGGGTTTTTGATGACCGGACGCGTCCGGAGGGTGCTGATCGGACGTAGGCCAGAGTCCGATCAGAGCAAATGGCTCTTTCTAACATGCTGACGCATTACACTGATAGGTGCGTCTGTTCACCTTGATCGGAGCGTCCAGTCATCCCGATACTTGCTGAGTTGGATCTCAACCGTTATGTTTTGAATGGGGGGATTTAAATACATATCTCACTCATCCATTTGAGGCATCTTGCCCATTTGTTCAGCTGAGAAACACCTTTGGAGTGCAAGGGAGAGCAAGAGCCTAGTGGGGTGATTGAGATTTGATAATTCAAGATTAAGGACCTCATTAGTGCATAGGGAGTAGCAAGTGTGCATCCACCTTACTCATTAGCTTTGTCTTGTTCAAGTGAGAGTTTGTGCTTGTTACACTTGGTGATCGCCATCACCTGGATGGCTCGGTGGTGATTGGGAGCTTGGTGATCATCCGACGGAGCTTGTGGATGACCCAAGTTATTTTGTTAGCGGTCGTGGACGATTCACCGTGATGGAGTGTCAAAGAATCTACCCTTAGATTGCACTTGATCCTTGCGCGGATCAAGGGGGAGCTACACCCTTACGCGGGTGCTCCAACGAGGACTAGTGGGGAGTGGCGACTCTCCGATACCTCGAGAAAATGTCATCGTGTTCCTTTTCCTCTCTTTATTTTGAGTATTTATATTTGAGCAATTTATTTCATGTCTTTACATTCCTAGAATTGTCATGCTAGAGTAGGATTGGAACCTAGGGTGCAAAACTTTTATACGGGAGAATAATAGAAACACATTCTAGACACAAGTGGTGAAATGGGCTAAGTGTAGGGCTTAATTATTACAAAAAATTAGAATTAGTCCAATTCAGCCCTCTCTTGAGCATCTTGATCATTTCATAGATCTAGAACCAATTTTAGATGTCTCATCATCTATAAACTTTCAAAGCCGTGACTAGCCAAAATTGTTGTTATAGTTTCGCTATTGCCGACGTTGAAACAAAGACAATGCATTGTTAAAAGAAATTTTAGAAAGGGTGTAGGAGAGTAAGATGTTTAGAGCATCTCCAAGAGTACCCAATATTTTCTTCAAAAAACATAGAGTTTTACAACTCTTAAAAAGTATTAGAAGGAATAAAGAAAGCAATCTCCAAAAGTTTCTAATAATACACTCCTAAGACAATTTTACATAAGGAAACATATACTATTTCTAAATTATCCTAACCACTTTTATATATTATTTCTCTCTTGTATATTTACATCAGGAACCCTTTCATACTCTTTATTCTTTTCATGCCTTTTCATCTTTAGGTTGACCGACAAACACACGCGTGAAGAGAAGATACGCGTGACTCGAAAGCGCGTAACTTTACGCAGGAACATGGTGACTTTTCGTAAGTTCTAAAAAATTAGGGGATGGATTATGAGTTGTTAGCCAGGAGTTTTTTCTCGTCTTGCTAAAAACCAGGGATTTATGGAACTCTTATAGATGTTCTTAGTGTTGATATTTTTTTTAAGATCTCACAGCGGTTATTTAGACAGATTTGAATTTTTCAGGGAGTAGAATACCTGGGAGGGGTGAAGTAAACAAGTATAATTTTTCCATTTGGACGAGGTCCACTTTAACACCAGCATATCTCCAATTTTCTGGTTTCTTGAGCCCTTCATCAAAAACAGCCCGTACTTTCTCGTGTAGTCGTGTGTGACCGCCGGCGCCGGCGCCGGCGCCGCCCTAATCCAGGTCCCTACTCCCTAGGTCTTCGTTGGATCCTTCGCTGTCGATGAGATCCCACCAGGTATCCGCACCCTTTCTCCCTTCCTGCTGTGCGAACCCTAACTTAAGTTATGTGGCTATTTGTATTCGGATCTGATCGAAGTGTGTCCATGGCCACTAACTTCGATTTTTTTTTTTTTTGCCAAAATATTGAGTCCCATGTTCTCTACTTGCCCCTGGTCTGGAACTTCATTTTATTTATTCACTTTTAAGTTCTGAACTTCTGATGCATTCTGTTTCTACCAAATGGCCAATTAGTCATGTGCTAATCCCTTTTATGTTCTCATGTATGCCTTCTTAGTAATGGCGTTGCCAATCTCAACAAGACGCTATCAGCAATTTCCTTTAGTACAAAACAATGGTGAGCATTTGTAGTCATGTTCTGTTACTTGATCACAAATGTTTTTATTCTCTACTTTCTCGGTTGCTGGAAATGAAATGTTCACGTAATTCTTCAGTATACAAAACTGGTTCTGGAAAAGAAAATTTCCAACAAGTTATCCCAGAGAAAATAAGAGCCATTTGGAAGAGACTGCAAGCATCTGTTGTAATATTGTATGTATCCACTGTATTTAAGATGAACTGGCTGCATGTTGGTGCGCAAGCTAATCATTTTGTCTGATCAACTTCACTAAGTACTTCTGGACTAGCCTTGATTATTTTATTCTAGTTAGCTTTATCATTTGCTTTTCTGAAAACTACATATTTTAGCAACTAACAGATCAATGATACCCTTCTTTGGTTTATTGTGACATTTGAGTATGTTAGTATTTACTGCAGTATATCAATAATCATGTGGTTTTGCACAAATAGTACTTCAACTCACTTCCTTTATATGCTCTACCACCTTACCCTGTCTTTTCCCACACAGGCCTTCCAAGAATTTCTAGATTAAAAATGTCATGCTTGGGAACAAACCAAAGTAACCATCATTCTCATACCGTCGTATCTTCATCGCCTAGTTGTGGAGATACCAGAAAGATCCACCCTGTAGTCAAAATGTGTGGCATCACATCGGCTAGAGATGCAGAAATGGCTGTAAAGGCAGGAGCTGAACTTATAGGCATGATACTGTGGCCCAACTCTAAACGCTCTGTCTCTTTGTTGGAGGCAAAAGAAATATCAAGAGTTGCACAATCTTATGGTGCTGAATCAGTTGGTGTCTTTGTGGATGATAATGAAGATACAATACTACGAGTGTCTGATTCATGCGACCTTAACTTTGTCCAGGTTCGATTTAGAAATGCTGTATCCTATGTTGTTTACGCTGGTTATGACTATTATTTACACACTCCAGAATTTTTAATATGCAGCTTCATGGTGATGAATCTCGTGCATTGGTTCATACTCTTTCAAAGAACAATCGTATCATTTATGTACTAAATGCTGATGACAATGGAAAACTAATCAACGCTCCTGATATGGAATATGAACTTGATTGGTACTTAGTGGACAGTGCAAAAGGCGGAAGGTTAGATCTTGCTCTTATTGCTTCTATAATCCCATGTTTGCTCGATGTGCTAAAATTAGTTCTGTTTGTTCTACAACAAGGAAATCATATGATTGTAATTAAAACCCAAAGAGATAGTTGAGGCAACTGATCATTCAACTGTTCGTGATGTGAATACTCACTAAATTCAGCGTTATCAGTATCTTGTCATTCCTTACTCTATAATTCGTAGAGAAGTTCTCTTGGATTGTATGCTAGCTAATGGACATATTTCTATATGACAAATGCCACCAATTTTCATTTGCAGTGGAAGGGGATTCAATTGGCAGAAGTTCCAAATGCCGTCTGTCAAAAGCAAGAATGGATGGCTGTTAGCTGGAGGGCTTCATGCAGATAATGTCTGTGAAGCCTTTTCTGCTCTGAAGCCAAATGGTGTTGATGTTAGCAGTGGCATATGTGCTCCTGATGGTATCCAAAAAGATGCAGACAGGATTGATTCCTTCATAAGCAATGTAAAATCCCTGAACTTCCTATCATAAGGTCATTTGCTGGTCGAGAGCTTAGTTTTATATCATTTGCTCACTCCGCGGAATCCCTGAATTACTGCAACCTGAAGGCAAGCTGTCGAAATTGCGCTTGGGGCTGAGGGAAAAATTAGTGATTGAATTTTTGAAGAGTGAGCATATGTATCACCGTTTATTGTTGAGTGTAGCAAACTCCTTAGTGAAGGTAAGATGTTGAAATTGCACTTGAGGCTAGTGATTAAATTTTTGAATCTGAATATTATATGTATCACTGTTTGTATTTGTGGATTTTGTACGCATGTCCAGTTCAAACGCAAAAATAAAAACACATTGCACAATCTGACAAAATCCCTGCAGTAAACGATATACATATTATGACTTTAGTTATAACTGGAAAATTTTCATTACCTGTATCTTGATCAAATTCGTCGTCTGCTATGTCAGCTAGCGTTTGATACGAGCAAAGAGTAGTGCCACCATGGTTTTTGTTAGGCAACAAACAGGGGTGGTGTACCCTGAAGCTGGTTATTGGAAGGTAACATGAAATCGCTTCAATTTCTATGGACTTGGGAACCTAAGTGTCGGGTTCATAAACCCGGGTCCCTCATGGACCTGCTTCCCAGTAAAAAGCTTGGCCCAGCAGACGACATTGCGAACGACGTGCAACTCTGGGTCGGCCCAAATACCTAATGACAGGCTAGAAGGGAGATCCAATCTCCGACTAGAAGGCCTGGCCAAGAGGAACGACGCCCGTTTCCGACTCCGGCCCGCCTCTCGACCGGAAGGCGTGGCTGAGAAGGAACAGCGTCCGCTTCCAACTCCGGCCCGCCTCTCCGACCGGAAGGCCTGGCCAACACCGCTTTCGACTCCGACCCGCGTCTCCGATCGGGGATACACCAAACCTCTACTTACATCTTTTCTCCGATTGGCGCAGTCGAAGCCGACTGGGACCAACCGACCGGGGACGCCCGCTCGGTGAGGACCCAGTGAACGGGCAGAGAAAGTAAGGCAGGGCGCTCAAAGTCAACCGCAATACCAAGGACCGTACCCTGTACACCTGCAGGATAGTACCAATAGGACATGTCAGAAGGATGTCCTGCCACCTTCTAGGTATGTCAGAACCCAAGCAGTGTTGTGGGCACCGACGTTTGTCCAACAGTGTTGTGGGCGCCATCAATTCCCATACCAGGTGAACACGGTAAGACCCCCCCCCCCACATGCCTCTGGGCATCAACAGTGTTGTGGGCACCGTCATTTGCCATACATGGTGAATGCGGTAAAAACCTCCCACATGCGTCTGACATAAACAGTATTGTGGGTGTCTACCATCATCTTGTACCCGACGGCGTGGACAACAAGACTTAGTAGTGTATGTACTCTCTCTCTCTTGTAAGGTCGTCCCCTTCATCTATAAAAAGGGATGCGCTCTCTCTCAACGAGGAGGGGAGATAGAGAGAACTCAAAGGACTCTCGGACAATTCGAACAACAAACGATCGATTCACCCTCTGCTAGCTTTAGACACTCTAAAGCTACACAGAGCACACGCTCAAATACTTAGTGCACGTAGGAGCTCCCGTCACTCTCGGCCCTTAAGTCCAGAGTCTGACCGGACCTCTTGCACCCCCCATCTTTCTCCCTCTCGTTTGTAACCCCACAGCAAACTTCGAGCACCTGGGCTCAGGAATAAAGTCACCGACCGACTCAAACTGGACGTAGGGCACATTGCCTGAACCAGTATAAACCCTGTGTCATTGAGTGCTAGGCCACATCCGATCACAACGTACGGCAAAACTATAAATATTTACGTGTTGGTCACTTTCTGCACCGATAGTTGGCGCCGTCCGTGGGGAAGACGCCGTACGTTCATGCTTTTTGGTCATCGGATGGCCCACTTTTTGCCACCTTCGCCATGGCGGGCTCAAGCGATACGACTCGCTTCGGCTCACTGGAGTTTCCCGCACTCCCACCTATTGGGATGTGGGTTCCACCCGTCTTCGAGCTGTCCCAGGCCTTCCTCTTTGGAAGCTTGGACTTCATCGCCGACCGGCTCGGCGTGCTGCGCCTCCGCAAGGAGGCACTTGTTCCGGCGCCTATCGGAGGAGGCACGTCCTTCGTCGGCTCCAGGACTCCCGACGACTTCAACGACGAGGCGCATGTGCTTCGCTCTAAGCCCACGTTGGGCTCAAACCCAATTGTGAGTAACGTACGCTTTGTTCTTTACTCGCTTTTTACTGTTTTCCGCCGATTCTCCGGAGGGACCTCGTTGTCCTTGCCGCGACCGCCATGTGACCGGTTCCCCTATGGCCTCGCGTCCCCCGTGGACACGTACGCCTAGGGGCTCCGAAGGATGCTGGCGCTGCCCCCTCTCACGTCTGAAATCGTGGGGATGGCGATCTACGCTCCCGTCTCTTTTCACGACCTCATGGATGAAGATGTTGAGAGCGACGGCTCCAGCATCGGCGATGTTGTGGCACCTAGCCACCCTCTGTCCTGGGAGTGCGCTATGGCGGACGCTCCGGGACAGCCGCCGGTGGTGGTGGACTCTCTTCAGACCCACACCCCTCCGGACCCTCATGTGGAAGCCCTCGCATGTGCCCAGGAGCACGGCGAGGAGCTACGACAAAGGCGCCAGAACCAGCCACCGCATGCGCCGACGCGCTCGGTGCACCACGCTGCGCCCCGTGCACGTAACTCGGTGAGCGGCGCCTAGGGTCACGCCCGCTAGGTCCAGCGCAGCATCATGGACGAGGGGAACGATCCCCTGCAGTTCGCTCAGGCTGGCCAGAACATCACCGCCACAGCGATGCTTCTGCGCGGCCTTCCCGAGTCGGACAACCCCCAGTAACAGGCGATCCATCGAAACCTCCAGGCACTAGTGGAAACCGCCGCCGTTCAATAGGCGAAAAGCTCCACATCACGCCACCGACTCATGGCCTCTTTCCCTACTGGGGGAATGGGGGCGTGCTAGTCCAACCACTCCATCCGCTCACCACTGCGGCCACGGGACGTGCAACAGGAGGGCGCAGCTGTGCCACAGCCTGACCCAGCACCCACTCCACACCGACCGCCTATGCGCGAACGCCTCGGGCAGAACCAAGACGCTCGTAGCGTCATTAGCAACCGGCGTCGGTCCCGGCATGATGATCATGTCCATCGGGCAGCGGTGAGAGCAGACGCCACGGGCTCTAGCTGGACCATCGAGGGGACCGGTGAAACGCGCCCTAGGCGTGGTCACCGACCCAACGACTGGAGTCCTAGCCCGGATGGCTCGGGACCACGGGCCTTTGGCCGACGCATCCAGAGAGCGTCGTTCCCACAGCGCTTCCGACCATCAACCAACATCGCCAAATATACCGGGGAGATGAATCCCATTATATGGCTCGAAGACTTCCAGCTCGCCTGCCGTGCCGGGGGAGTGGATGATGATCACTTCATCATTCAGTACCTCCCCATCTGCGTGGGGGAACATGTTCGAGCATGGCTCGAATTCCTCCCGCGCGACAGCATCCGCGACTGGGCGGACCTCAAGAGGGTCTTCGTCGGGAACTTCTAGGGGACGTATGTCCGCCCTAGGAACTCCTGGGACCTCAAGAGCTGCCAATAAGAGCCCAACGAGTCCATGCGGGATTACATCCGCAGGTTCTCAAAGCGGTGCAACTCTCTCCCTGATGTCGTCGACGCTGACATCATCAGCGCATTCCTCTCCGGGACAACCTGCGAGTCCCTGATCCATTAGCTTGGCTACATGAAGCCCCGTACCACCTGCGACCTGCTCGCCGTCGCCACGAACCACGCCTCTGGTGAGGAGGCGGTTGGAGCGGTCTTCAACGGAGGCCGGAACAAAGGCAAGGACAAGCGCGAGGACCAAGACGAGGGCCCCTCCACACAGAGGGGCAAAAAGAACAAGAAGGATCGACACCGACAGGCTGACTCCGCGTTGGTCACCGCAGCTGATCGCGTGGGCAAGCAGCCCCAGCAGGGCCTGCCTGACCACTTCAACAAGCTCATGGATAGCCCATGCACCAACCATGCTTACCCCGTCAAGCTCCTCTACAAGGATTGCGAGCTCCTCAAGTGTTTCCTGCGACAGGCCGGTGGGTCAAAAGAATGAAAAGGCAAGGAGGCAGCAGCCAAGAAAAGAGGTGCGGCGGGCAAGGATGGGGATGGCTTCCCCGACCCCAAGAAATGCATCATGATCTTCGGAGGATCCGATGCCGTCTACTCCAAGCGCCAGCACAAAGTGCGCTACCGAGAGGCGTGCGTCGCCGAAACGGCCGTCCCCTCCTTCCTTCGCTGGTCGAAATCTCCGATCATTTTTTATCAGAGGGACCATCCATCCCACGTCACCAGACCAGGACGCTACCCGCTCGTCGTTGACCCCATTGTCTGCAAGAAGCGCCTCACCAATGTGCTGATGGACGGAGGTAGCGGCCTCAACATCCTCTACGTCGACACCCTTGACGCCATGCGTATCCCCCGGTCGGAGCTCCGACCGGCGAGCTCTCCCTTCCACGGCGTGATCCCGGGAGCGTAGGCATACCCGCTCGGGCAGATCGACCTGCCCGTCATGTTTGGCGACCGAGCCAACTTCCGCTCGGAGGTGCTCACCTTCGAGGTGGACTTCCTGGGGTCTTACCACGCCATCTTGGGGCGCCCATGCTATGCCAAGTTCATGGCGGTTCCCAACTACACCTACATGAAGCTGAAGATCCCAGGACCGAACGGCGTCATCACTGTAGGTAGCACCTTCTCGCATGCCTTCACGTGCGACCGCGAGCATTACGAGTTTGCCACTGCCATCATCAATTCTTCCGAGCTCCCACGGCTCGGGGAGTTGTCGACCCTAGCAGTCCCAGACTGCAACAAGCCAACCTCCTCGACTGCCTTAAAAATTCGGTCTTACCATTTTTTCATTCAACGTTCGCTCTTGCAAAGCACCCCGGCCCGAACACTTTCGGCCCGGGTCGCTTGGGGGCTCCACGAGGGTGCGATACCACCTCTCTGTTTTACTATCTTATGGTAAAAACTTTTTTACCCGAACGAAAGGGTCGTACGTTCCTTTAAATTACCTTATGTAACTTTGCCTTAAACATTCCGACCGACCGCACCTCGCCTCTACCTATGGTTACGAGCAGCTGAGCCTCGCGGGCCACGCCCAGGCTCTTAAGGTTGCAGCCTACGGGATGAATGGGCAGGTGCGAAAAAGAAAGAATAAAAAACAGAGCTATGCTAGGATAAAAACAAGGAATGGACAGGACAAGCATTCCCGAATGAAGTGATTCCATCACAAAAACAAAAATAGATTGTATTCATTAAAACACAAAAATGTTTACACAGGGGCTTCCCCCCGAACTCATCCTTTACATATGCTAAGTACTTCTACTTTACAAGCTATTGTGGCTGCCTGGCGGCATCGGCTGCCGGCGCGACCGGCGAAGGTAAGGGCTGCTCGCTCTCTGGCATGGTGACACTAGGCTCGGTCGGAGGCGGGGCGATGTCCGCTTTCGATCCAGGCTCTGCTCCATCCGTAGGCTGGGCGACGTCCTCCTGGCACGCGCCTTCGGCCACGTTCGCACGGCGGGCATCCATCACCCACTGCGCGTGTGGCAGCAAGCTTTCCCCGAGCGCATGGATGGCCTCCGAGCTCCAGCCATCGGCGTACTCGCTGCAGATGGTGGCAAAGTCCAAGTCCGGGTGGTGCGTCGCCACCGAAGTCAACACCCCGATGTCCCGTAGAACATTCCGTCGGAGATGAGGGCCCAAACCTCATTCGGAACCTCCGCCAGCCGGATGGCGGGCATGCTGGTACTTGGTGCCGCCCGAAGACCTCTGAGACGACGAGCTGGGCAACATTGCGCATCTGGTCAAGTTCTCCCTCAAGAGCACGTCGCTCTTCAAGGGACTTGGCCAGCGCCTCCGCATTCTGGCCAATCGTCGCCTTGGCCGTCTCCAGGTCCTGCTCCAGCGACCCAACCTTTCCGCCCAACTCTGGAAGAAGGACGACAAGCTCAGAAGCAAGCTAAAGGAAGAAACCAAGACATCAAAAGCAGAACAGGTACATACCGAGGCGGGTGTTCTCGAGGATGAAAGACCCTCCTCCTACCGAGTCACCTGCTCGCGTAGTCGAGCGTTCGCCTCCTCCGTCCCGAGCACCCGGCCCTAGAGCGCGAGCACTTCCTGGTCGACCTCCGATCGGGCCTTCCTCTCCGACTCCAGGGCCTCCAAGGAACTCTAGAGCGCCGCCTCGGTGTCTGCCAGGGACTTCTGCAACGCCACCTCGGTCTCTGCCTGGCGGGCCTTCGCCGCGTCAAGCCCCCGCTCGGCGACGGTCGCCCGCTCTACTGCGAGCAGTTCTGCCGCCCGTGCCTCGGTCGCCTCCGCCGCCCGGTCTTGGGACTCACGGTGGGCAGACTCTAGCTGGCGCTCGAGCTCAACGACCCGCCGCGATGCCGTGGCTTCCCGCTCCATCCGGGCGTGCTCCATCCGGAGGAAACGGGACTTGCGGCTCGACATCTCCTCTAGACCCTACAAAAATGAGAAGCAGGCATGCTGAGGCAACCGACGAAAGACCAAGGAGTCAAGGATGAACGTAGAAAATTCACCTCTACGACGTGGGGCAGGTCGACCGTGACCGCCTGCTAGATGGACTTGACCTGCTCCAGGGCCTCCTCCAGCTTCACCCTGGTTTGGGCGAGATCGGACTCCATCGCAAGTCCTCTTCCCCAAGCACATCCCAGAGCTAATCCTCCTGCTCATCCTGAAGGATGAACCGAACCTTCCTCGGGTCCTCGGGGCAGGGCCACACCAGGTCGGTCGCCCCCAGCCCACTGGAAGGCCCAGCCAACGATAGGACCACCACCAGCTCCTACGACGACGCCAATGGCTCCACCCTGTCACCAGCTTCGCCGTCGGAGGAGACCTCCACTACCTCGATTTCGTGGCCCGTCGGTGGACGTTCCGCCTCTGGCCTGGCCGTATCCCCCCCGACACCTCCGGCTCTGACCGGGAGGGTGAGTCGTGCGGCCCTCCACTCGGCGAGGCAGGGAGCCCGGTCTCCCTCTCCTCTTCTGCCACAGCCGGTGGGGGAGGGACCGCTAGGGTCACCTCTGACCCAGCCTCCGCCACCGCCGAGATCGCCACCATCACCTCCGCCGCCGCCGCACTTGCGACTGGCTGGGAAGGCACCACCCCCAGAGGGGAAGGACGTGCCGCCTTCGGCCTGCTCTCCCCGTCGCTCATCGCAGCTCGATGCAGGTTGGGTGTCCACTCCACCTGCACGGGAGCTGAGGCGATGCTCAACCCTTTTTAGCATCTGGCCCCTGTCAAAAGGAACAGGTCAGTCGCTCAAAAAACTCAACCACGAGATCAAAAAGAAACAAAGAATACATACCGGGATGCAAGCGACAGGGCTCTGAAGCCCCAACCCGGCTGCAATGGGCCCGCCAGACGGGGACCACTCATGGGTTGCGACCCGTGCCCCCTCAATTCAACCGGGGGCGGAGTCGATTCGGCCGGCTCCCGATCTGCCCGCGAATCACCGTGACCTCCGGCTTGGGGCGCGCCGACCGGAGCAGCTGGCGGGGCATTTCCCCATTGTGGGTCGCGCACCGGCGCCGGCCCCGACGACACGCAGGTATGAGCCTACTCCTCTGACCGCCTGGCCTGCCCCGTCGCGCCCGGAGTAGGTGGGGACAAGGCCGGTGACACCTCCGAAGAGCGTGGCGGCAGCATCCGTTTCGCCTCTCGCTCGCCGACGACGTCCGAGCTCGCGACGCATTTCCTTGGCACGGGAACGTCGCCACGCCTGTCCGCCCCACGCCCACCGCCGGCAGACGCGGCCGTAGGCTCGCGGCGCACCACCGAAGTCACGATCTCCCGGCCTCCCTCCTCCTCAGAGGAGATCACATCATCACCCATCTCCATGGGGTCCTCCGACTCGAGCTCCGCCTCGACGTCACTTCTATTCTCCTCGGCCTGCACGCGCCGGGCGATATCTTGCTCCTTCTGGTGCCTCCTTCAAGCCTTCTCAACTCTCTTCTTCTTCCGGTCGTCCGCTGCCTCCTTCAGGGCGGTTTGCCGAGCCGCGCCCTCTGGCCCCTTCGGAAGATGCGGCCGGGACTCGTAGCGCTCGAGTCCCTACGAAACGGACGACTCGAACTCAAAATTACAGGAGAGTAGGATCAAAAGGGACACGAAATAAAGAATGGAGAATGTACCAGGTTGGACAGCTTTGAAGCGTGAAGAGCTCCGGGCTTTCCTTCGAGGGTCTCTTTGGCCCTCAGTCGCAGCACCCGGTCGAGTCGGCTCCAGACTTCGTCCGACGCTAACTCGTCCAACGATGCGCGATCGAGGTATGTCGGGCCGGTGTACATCCACATCGGTCATGACCTTTCCACCAGCGGAGCGACCCTTCGGCGGAAGAAGGTGTGGAACACCTGCACCCCGTCAAGGTCCTGCTTCACCAGCTTCTAGAGCTCCGCCCCGATGACCTCCAGCTTGTTCTGTCGGCTGGATGGGCCCCACGACTAGCTGCCCCGCCTCTTCGGCCTCCTTCCGGTGAATGGCAGAAATGGCGCCTCCACCGGGTTCCTGATGTAAAACCACTCCCCATGCCACCCCCGATTGGAGTCACAGGGGGTGTACGCGGGATAGACGCCCGACGTACTCGGTTTCTTCTACAAGGCGAAGCCCCCAACCGGTGCGGTCCTAGGCGGATCCCTCCGACAAAGCTCGCCCAGAGAAGAGCCGCTGGAAGAAGTCCACATGCGGCTCCATCCCGAGGAAGGCCTCGCAGATGGTGACGAAGCTGGCGATATGCAGCACACCAGTCGGATTGAGGTGCTACAGCTCCAAGCCCCACTCATTGAGCAGCCCGCGCAAGAACCAGTGCGCGGGGTATCCTAGCCCACGCTCATGGAAGGCGAGGAAGGAGACGACCTCACCAGCCCGAGGACACGGAAAATCCTCCCCTCAGGAGCCCTTCAGTGCGACACCTCCTTTGGCGGCAGCACCCCCTTCTCGGCGAAGGCGGCCAGCACCAACTCGCTCACAACAGATGACCTCCAGCTCGACATTGCACTCCAGATTCATGAATGGATCTGTGAGTTTTCTCCTCTCCCTTGCTCTCCCCTTTTTTCTCCTAGGAACCACCGCGGCACACGAACACTCTTGGCAAGAAAGAAGGAGGAAAGGCGGTAGTTGGGGAATAGGCGAAGGAACAGGACGAAAGCCCTCTCCCTTCCCCTATTTAAAGAGGAGGCGCAGTAGTTGAGGAAAGACGAAAGATTAGGGCAAGAAACCCTCCCTTCCCCATTCAATGCGGATGGGATACAACGGGACGCGTCCTGACTGATGGGATGCACCCTGCCCGACGAGACGGCGCATGGTCAGATGGGACATGGCCTAGGTATGGCCCACCACTACCGCACTCGGGCGTAGGAAACAAGGTGCAACCGCACGCAGGTGGCCCTCCACCTTCCTAGGCAAGACTTGGAAGGGCCCAACAACGGGATCTCCACCTAGGAGAGACCAACGGGCTTCCTGAGTTGATCGGATGGCTCAGACAAACGCCGAGAGACAGGTAAGGAGCAAAGGGACGCCCCATGTGGGCCATGCCGACTCCGTCATGAACGACGAGCGTGGATCCCGGTCGGACATATCCGATAGGAGCTCCTCAAACCCCGTCACTTGAGTCATCAAGGTAACATTACCAACCCCCACTATTTCTTTATATGATCATTCATACACACATTCACACATTCATCCATGCGCGCATTCATTCATCCCATACATCCGAAGCATCGCATATGCAGTTAAATGCATCACAACGCTTTGTGTTGCGTCATGAAGCGATAGTTGCCTCATTCAACATGAGCAACGACCGACCGATCGGGGTTCGAAGGCCGACCCATGAAGGGCTCAAGGCCGCCTCGCATCAAACAGAGCCAGGGGAGAAAACGCAGATGAGCCCCAGCAGCCCTTGCCCAGTCTGCTCCAAAGCGGACAGGGTTATCTCAACCTTCTCGTTCGATCCTAACCTCGAGCCATGCCCACAGAATCTCCATTGAGGGGAGGCCAGCGGGCCACCTGGGTCGGTCTCCGGAACGACCTGGGCATCTGCAGAGACGCGGGTTAAGGAGCAGTGGAATGCCACATGAGGGCTATGCCGACCCCGTCACGAACGACGAACCCGGATTCCACTCGAACGTACCCATTAGCGAGCTCACCGAGCGCGTCACTCGAGCCATCGAGGCAAGCGACGTTAGCTCAGCCCCTCTAGTTACGGAAACCACGGACGGGGTAACCCACGAAACTCAACCGACCCCTACCGAGCCCAACGGGGCTCGGGGCTCAGGACGCCCGATCCCACGGCACGTCCGGTGCTTGGATCCGCAACTCGACTCGCCTGATCCCTCGTTGCTCCCAGCGCCTAGATCCGCGACTCCGACTCGCCCGATCCCACGACACGTCCGACGCCTGGATCCCCAACTCCGACTCGCCCGATCCCTCGTTGCGCCCAGCGCCTGGATCCACGACTCCGACTTGCATGATCCCACGGCACGTCTAACGCCTGGATCCGCTACTCCGACTCGCCCGATCCCTCATTGCGCCCGGCGCCTGGATCCGCGACTCTGACTCGCCTAATCCCTCGTTGCGCCCGGTGCTTGGATCCGCGACTCCGACTTGCTCGATCCCACGACACGTCCGACGCCTGGATCCACGACTCGACTCCGACTCGCCTGATCCCTCGTTTCGCCCAGTGCCTGGATCCGCGACTCCGACTCGCCCGATCCCTCGTTGCGCCCAGCGCTTGGATACACAACTCCGACTCGCCCGATCCCTCGGCGCGCCGGGCGCCCTGGTTGACGACTCCGTCTCACCCGATCCCTCGGCCGCAACCAAATGCCTAGGACCGCGCTCCTGGAAATGATGGGTCAGAAAGTTGGAAGAGGAGGCTACGTCCACCAAGGTACACACACACACTCACGCCCGCTGGCAACACGAAAAAACCCCTAGACGATTCTGCCCGAATCGCCCGAGGGCTACACCCGAGCGCACTCGCTATCAAAACAAAAAATTCCCCCGCTGGCAACATGAAAACCCCCTAGACGATTCTACCCGGGGCTCAGTGGCTACACCCACGGGTGCGCTCGCGCGCACCCGCTGTCAAGACAAAAATCCCCCAGACGATTCTACCCAAATCGCCCGGGGGCTCGGGCACTCTGTCGGGTTCATAAACCCGGGGTCCCTCATGGACCTGCTTCCCAGCAAAAAGCTCAGCCCAGCGAACAACGCGTAACTCCTGGGTTGGCCCAAATACCTAACGACAGGCCAGAAGGGCGATTCAATCTCCGACCGGAAGGCCTGGCCAAGAGGAACGATGCCCGTTTTTTACTCCGACCCGCCTCTCCGACCGGAAGGCCTAGACGAGAAGGAACAGCGCCCGCTTCTGACTCCGGCCCGCCTCTCCGACTGGAAGGCCTGGCCAAGAAAGAACGTTGCTCGCCTCCGACTCTGACCCGCCTCTCCGACCGGAAGGCCTGGCCAATACCGCTTTCGACTCCGACCCGCGTCTTCGACCGGGGATACACCGAACCTCTGCTTACATCTCTTCTCCGACTGGCGTAGTCGGAGCCGACTGGGACCAACCGACCGGGGACACCCGCTCGGTGAGGACCCAGGGAACGGGTAGAGCAAGTAAGGCAGGGCGCTTAAAGTCAACCGCAATACCAAGGACCGTACCATGTACACCTGCAGGACAGTACCAACAGGACATGTCAGAAGGATGCCCTGCCACCTTCTAGGCATGTCAGAACCCAAGTAGTGTTGTGGGCGCCGACGTTTGCCCTACAGTGTTGTGGGCGCCATCAATTCCCATACTAGGTGAACACAGTAAGACCCCCCACACATGCCTCTAGGCATCAATAGTATTGTGGGCACCGTCATTTGTCATACATGGTGAATACGGTAAAAACCTCCCACATGCATCTGACATAAACAGTATTGTGGACGCCTACCATCATATTGTACCCAACAACGTGGACAACAAGACTTAGTAGCATATGTGCTCTCTCTCTCTCTCTTGTAAGGCCGTCCCCTTTATCTATAAAAGGGGATGCACTCTCTCCCAATGAGGAGGGGAGATAGAGAGAACTCAAAGGACTCTCGGACGATTCGAACAACAAACGATCGATTCACCCTCTGCTAGCTTTAGACACTCTAAAGCTACACAGAGTACACGCTCAAATACTTAGTGCACGTAAGAGCTCTTGTCACTCTCGACCCTTCAGTCCGGAGTCCGTCGGACCTCTTGCACCCCATCATTTCTCCATCTCGTTTGTAACCCCACAGCAAACTTCGAGCACCTAGGCTCAGGAATAGTCACCGACCGACTCAAACTGGACGTATGACACGTTGTCTGAACCAGTATAAACCTTGTATCATTGAGTTCTAGACCACATCCGATCACAACGTACGGTAAAACTACAAATATTTACGTGTTGATCACTTTCTGCACCGACACTAAGTTTTGCCTAAAAGAGCACATTTGCTGGTAAAAGCGAGACAAAAAAAAACATATAGAACATTAATACTGACGTTCTCGTGGAAAAAAACATGAATACTGGTGAATCACAATTTCGAGTCGAAGCATCCCATGCCAAAAATTTCTCTGACGGGAAGCCTAGTTTTGACTTTCAAGCGTCCTTTTTTTTGAAATTAATATATGAAGTAAAGTCGATTACATAGTTAACCTACATCGACTAGCATACAGGGCCCCAACCACACCGATTACACTTGAAGATTTTCTCAACAGTCCCTTGAATTCAAGCTGACAGAAATGGCCTCAGTTAAATGATGGCAACATTAACTTCCAAACGAGCAGCCTTTCTGGGAACATCAACTTCATATGTCTCCCAAGTAAATGCCTAAGGAACAGAATCAGTGGTTGCCCTCTGATGGCTGCGCATAGGAGAACGCAGGCTGTGGAGCAGTTGGTGGAGCTGGAGCACCAGAAGTCGGACCTGCGGGTGCTGATGGGTTCGCTTGGTAAATGGCTGGAGGTGCTGCACTGTTAGGAATGGGGGCACCTGGGACTCCAGATGTTGGAGGCGGAAGCGTTGGAGGCCTTGGGAGTGGGGCCATCTGCATCGGCATAGAACCAGGTGGAGCGCCTGGTTGTGGCATGGAGCCAGGTGGGGCGCCTGGATGCGGCATGGAGCCAGGTGGGCCGCCTGGTTGCGGCATGGTTGGTGGGCCGCCTGGATATCCTGACACATTTGAAAAAACAGTAACACAAAGTAACTATTGTTAGGTTCGAATAAGTGAAATCGATATGGAAAATGTAAAGAAAACTCTTCCAAAGGCCAACTTATCAGCTGTGTAACTCAGCACAACATTAAGCAACTCCCTCCATCCACAAGTATAAGCATTTCTAGGAATTTTAGGGCAGTTGAGGAAGAGAAATGATTGTGGTAACCCTCAATCAATCGCTAAGATTACTGAGACGCCGTTGCCTTTACAGAGATGCCAGAAATAGAAGACTCCAACACCAACATCACGTTGATGCAAACAAGTATTTTTTTTTTTTTAGTTATGAGGGAGATAGGGTTGATGACGCAGCGGATGTCTGTAGACAAATTTTGAACACTAGTAGTAAATAAGGATGAGGGAGAGGGAGAGCGGGAGGGAGGGTTAATTAACGACTAGTAAATAAGGATCTTATAATACTTAGTCAATATGATCTATAACCTACCAATTTATCTGAATAATTAGACACATAATCTATTTATCAACTTATAGAAACGTAGTCCATGTTTGAGATAAACGTGAATACAAAAAAATATCAGAGTACTCTAATCTAAGCATTTTAGATAGATCTCCAATTCTCCAATCATCACAAACCACGTGATTAATTGCTTTGGCAAAGGTAAAAAACTGGGGAAGTTTTTGAGAATACATTTACAGCTTGTTCTAAAAATTCTGTTTTGATCCCCAGAAAAAATATCAGTACAGAACAGTTTGCTCATATTGGTTTCCTCGCATAAAATAAAGATCAGTTTCTTCTGGATTGGAACTGTGCAAAGGGTTTAGAGATCGCTTAAAGTCACTAGTAACTACAAATCAGGATGTACCCAAAACAAATCAAATCCATGAAATCTCATGATACAAAACAAACCAAACCTAATTAACCGACATATGGTAGGTAACAAGCGCCTTATATACCGATGCCCTATTAAGTAACATGAAAATAATTAATGCACTGTGCAGATACATGCAGAAGAACCTGATTCGGGCCATAACAAACAAGTAGCATTCTTTGCAGAACATTGAACTTTTGATGTTTGTTCTGCTAAGGTTGGAGGCAGGGGTAAATGTAGTTATTTCGTCTTCAATGAAGAAAGCAATATCGAATTAATGGGAAAAGAGGCATAAATGGGTTATAGACATGTACACATAGTAGCCATCATAATAGATGCTAGTAATCATGATGAATGATACAAACAGCAGCCCTATTTACCTGGAATACCTGGAGCTGGTAAAATCGGGGGCCTAACTCCTGGCATCAATGGTGCTTGAGGGAATCCATGAGGCATGCCAGGGGTTGGCAGAATTGGAAGATGAGGGCGGGCCATAGCTCCTGGGAATGCAAGCAGATGTTGGTTGAAAGGGGCACCTGCCTGGAAAGCTGCAGCTTGTCCAAGATGCTCCTTGATTCTTTGATCAATTAAACTTTGAGTTTGCTGCTCCTCAAATTGCTGATAGTAGGTTCGAACATTCGCCTAGAATATTTCAAATAAGGTTGAGCAACATTTTATAGATGAATAGGCACCAAAAAACAAGTTGGGACTATGGAGATTATACAAAGAATAAAATAAATACCTTGTGTTTGTATCCAGCATTGTGTTGCTTCCGGACAGATGGCTGCAACATTTTTTACAAAGTAGTCAACTCACGTTTCAAAAAGAAGACGAGAAATAAAGAGCACATGGTAGCAAAGAGGAGACAGCATTCATGGATCTTTACAGTTTGCAGAAGCAACTATGTTGAAATCACTTGTATGCAAGGTATGAAAGTCTAAAAGGGAGAACACCTATTTCAATTCAGGAAGCCAATAGAACTGTAGTTTGTGAATATCTCATACATTATGCAAGCTTGAATAGGCGGCTACCTAGTGCACTGATATATAAAGGATGGCGCACTGCAGTCTATATTGAGCATCAATAATTTCAAGGACCACACAATGTCACAAAATATTCTTAGGGAGTTGGAAACATACTTGAACTGAGCCACTGAGATGAACAAGTGGCATAAATAACTCTTATTTCGCTTATGTTCGTTAAAGCATGGCAGCAACACAACTTATGCTTAGATTAGATTACTGCATGCAATCCTAAGGAAACCTACACAGAAATGACGAGCCTGCTACATGTCTGTAGCCTTATAAAATTGAAGCACAACAAGACACTCACCGAGTCATGGGTCAGGTAGGTGTCGCAGTAGTCACAATAATACCTGCACGGTAAGAACAAGAGAGAAGTCAGAACACGAGCTAAGACATAAATCGAAAAGAACATATACAACAACGCAGCAGACAGAGGCAGGTAGTATCATCTAACTGGCTCCCGGTGAGCAAACCCAGACCCCAATCACACCGCACTGTGGAATCAACCAGCGAGATCTAGGCGCAAATCATGGAACACCAGTGCTAGGGTTTCAACGCCTATCACCCCCCACCCCACAACCGCACCCCCGCGGATGGACATATGGGCGCAAGTTGAGTAGCCAAGACGAAGAAGCACTCACCGAGGCATCGCAGCGGCGGAGGACGGCAGCGGCGGAGAAGGGGATCGCGTCTCGGTCGAGAACGGAGTCGGAGGCTCGGAGCAAGAGCACCAGTCTGCTGCGCCCTAAACCCTTGCCAATACGAGCCGCTCGAGAGTTCCAGCCTTCCAGGACCCTTAAAGGGCTGGGGCGGTCAGTGGCAAGTAGGCCCATCTGATTCGGGCTCGATGACGGCCCATAAGCTGAGTCCTGACCACCGGCCACCGCCCCTGCGTAGCGAGTACTTCGCCCTCGTCATTCGTCAAGGCGCAGCGCAGCCGCCATGGCGCGTCGCGGTGTACAGCTCCTGGTGGCACGGGGGATCTCCTCGTCGCCGTGCCTTTCTCGGAGGATCAAGCAAACGGGTGAGGCGCGTCTTCCTTGTTTCACTTATTTCGGTTTCCTAGCTCGCTTTCGAGGAATTCCGGGTAGTGTCAGTACCCTGCCTATCAGTGTGTGCTTAGCACATTTTTGGATTTCGCATGAAGTTTTAATGAGAACTAGATTGATCTAAGTAAGGTCGGATTTATAGAGATCAGACAAAATCGAAAGCAGTGTGGTCGTAGTGGGGCTATAAATTGGGATGGATGTAGATTTGTGTTGGGAAACATGCTTTCAACGACCTGGTGTATCCAAAAATAAAATAAAAAAACGATGGATTCTTTTGATATGTCACCAGAATGCCGAACAGACACTAGTGAGGAGTCACGATGTACTGTATATGCAGCAAAAAATGTATTGCACTTTGTTTTATTTGGGCTCTGCTAGAGTTTGTGGGAATTCCCAACCTCAGCTTTATAATTGCAAGAGGGAAGATATTACATAAGTCAGATTTGATGAATTGCTGACACATAATATGTCTGTTGATATTTAGCAATGTAATAATGTGAAATTTGCTATGTTTAGTATGAGTAAATTAATTCCTATGTTCAATCAGTACCAGAAACCAAGTAGAATGAATTTCCAACAAACATAGTTCACAAGTTGTCCTTCCAGATTAGAAGCTGAAGCCAGTCTTGATTTGACGTGCGTTTTGTTAGTTTTAGTTTTAAAAAAAAAAAAAACTTTTCTAATGATGACTGATGCTACGTTTTTTCTTACTATCTTTTCCCCTTTCCTTGACCACTCTTGATTTTTTGGCTTTCAGAAAGTGAGATTGTTCGGATGTTTCATCCTCCAGTTCGTCAGAGTGAGGAAGCAATAGCAACCACTGTGCCAAGATACGCGCATTCTGTGCGTGTCTTGGATGAGAGGTTCATTAGGATCCTGAAGATATTCAAGTGGGGCCCTGATGCTGAGAAGGCACTGGAGGTTCTCATGCTTAGAGTTGATCACTGGTTGGTACGGGAGGTTATGAAAACTGACATTGGGGTCAACGTGAAGATGCAGTTCTTCAGATGGGCTGCAAAGCGGAGGAATTATGAGCATGACACATCCACTTACATGGCATTGATACGTTGTTTGGAAGTAGTAGAGCAGTATGGTGAGATGTGGAAGATGATCCAAGAGATGGTACGGAATCCCATTTGTGTTGTCACCCCAACAGAGCTGTCAGAGGTAGTTCGGATGCTGGGGAATGCTAAGATGGTCAGCAAGGCAATTGCAATCTTCTACCAGATCAAAACGCGGAAGTGTCAGCCAACTGCGCAGGCATATAACAGCATGATAATAATGTTGATGCATGAGGACCAATATGAGAAAGTCCATGAACTATACAATGAGATGAGCACTGAGGGTCATTGCTTCCCAGACACTATGACGTACAGCGCACTGATTTGTGCTTTCTGCAAACTAAGTCGCAGTGATTCAGCAATTCAGTTGTTGAATGAGATGAAGGAGAACGGAATGCAGCCAACTAGCAAGATATATACAATGTTAATAGCTTTGTTCTTCAAATTGGATGATGTTCATGGAGCATTGTGTTTGTTTGAAGAGATGAGGCATCAGTATTGCCGACCGGATGTATTTACTTACACTGAGTTGATCAGGGGCCTTGGTAAAGCTGGCAGAATAGATGAAGCATATCACTTCTTCTATGAAATGCAGCGAGAAGGCTGCAGGCCAGACACGGTTGTTACGAACAATATGATAAATTTCTTAGGCAAGGCTGATCGTTTGGATGATGCTATGAAGTTGTTTCAGGAGATGGGAACATTGCGGTGCATTCCTAGTGTGGTGACATACAATACTCTCATAAAAGCACTTTTTGAATCAAAATCTCGTGCTTCTGAGGTTCCATCTTGGTTTGAGAGAATGAAGGAAAGTGGAATCTCCCCCAGTTCATTTACCTATTCTATCCTGATTGATGGATTCTGCAAAACCAACAGGATGGAGAAGGCCATGATGCTACTGGAGGAGATGGATGAAAAGGGTTTCCCTCCATGTCCAGCGGCATATTGCAGCCTGATTGATGCTCTTGGAAAAGCTAAGCGCTATGATCTTGCTTGTGAGCTTTTTCAGGAACTAAAGGAAAATTGCGGCTCGTCCAGTGCTCGGGTGTATGCAGTTATGATTAAACACTTAGGAAAGGCTGGACGGCTTGATGATGCTATAAATATGTTTGACGAAATGAACAAACTTGGTTGTGTTCCTGATGTTTATGCGTACAATGCTCTCATGTCCGGATTAGCAAGAACGGGCATGCTTGATGAAGCTCTTAGTACAATGAGAAGAATGCAAGAGCATGGGTGTATTCCTGGTATCAATTCATACAATATTATCCTTAACGGGCTGGCAAAAACGGGAGGACCTCATCATGCAATGGAGATGCTTTCTAACATGAAACAATCTACAGTAAAACCTGATGTTGTCTCTTATAATACTGTCCTTGGTGCCTTGAGTCATGCTGGCATGTTTGAGGAGGCAGCAAAGCTGATGGAAGAGATGAATACATTGGGGTTTGAGTATGATCTTATTACATATTCGTCTATACTTGAGGCTATTGGAAAGGTTGATCATGAATATATTGGCCAGGGTTGCTGATGGGCAATAGATGGTGTTGTTTGTTTTCCACATAACACACCTAAATGCAGGCTTTCTTTCTTGATAAAATATTCTTTAGGAGAGCTTTATCTGTTTGCATGTGTGAAAAGATGTGCCTCATGCTTACTCAGGTGGATTGTTGTAAAAAAGAAATACCGAAGGCTGAAACTGATGAAACTGTAAAGGTGTATATTTCACTAATTGATCATGTCTCATGTATTGTCCAGTCCTATTACTTTTGAGTATCTTTTGCTAATACACAATTACAAGTCTAACTACAGTTAGTTTTTACGAAAGTGCGAATCATCTGACAGTTTTTCCTGAAAGATTTGAGATCATTGAAGCACAAGCCTAACTACTGTATGTTGAGATGTTTCTTCAGCAACCCACATTCACAGGTATACATTCCTGAAGTCCAAGCAGGTGTTACTGTGCACAACTCTATTTTTTTCAATCATTCTATTACAGTGAAAGAAAAATATGGAACACTTATTTGTCACACATTTCTCTTGTGTGGCCATGTCCTCGATTTGGACATGGATAAATGATAAATCCTGGTTTCCTTTTGATGTTGGCACTGCTGAAAGCCTAAAACTGACTTTTATTTCCGGTTACTACTCTAATGGGGCCAATGTCTGGACTTCTTTTGTTTCATGGTAGCATCAAGATGTTCCATGGAAAAGAAAGGTTCCTGGGTCAAGCTATGTAGGCATCCACATTGCAGATCTACCTTCTGCTACTATCATGTAAAGAGATTCCATTCCACCGAAAGACAATGCAAGAGCAAGAAGGCAAGTTTGGGATCAACACTGCTCTGGAGGCACATGAAGTTGCATGCTTAACTATTAGCCTCTGACAGAGCCTCTTGTTACTGAGATTCCTGTATAAACTGTGCATGTATGGTCCTTGCCATATACAGATACGCTCATGCACTTGAGCACAGCTCAACGGCATGTGAACAATCACATTGTTTTCTGAAAGTGAATGTCATCACATGACCGATTCGTGCATTTGTTTCTGAATCCTGGTCCTGACCATGGTCACACCTGGGCCAGCTGATGGGGCCAGTGATGTGAAGATAAGGATTTCGTAAAAAAGAACTGGTCATGTAAATTTTAGTTAGGATTCAAACTCAATTATTTCCACTGTCAAATCTGAATTATTTATGCACGTACTGTGAGTTACCGATGTATAAATTCAAGTTCGACTCAAACATCAACTCAGCCTGACATATCAGGGTCATGGGATGATCAACATACCATATGTGGCACTAGCTATTCCACAAATATCAAATATTTTTAGAAGATCCAGAAATGAATGAATGAGCTACTGCTCGCATCAAAGAAATCTTGCGGTCTTACTTCTGTAGGCAAGCACCGGACCTCTGACACTGATTGTTAGGGCATGAATGTATAATTGTATATACACAGGTAATATTTATTTATATGTATACCTCATCTGGAATAATATAGGAATTCAAGGAATTACATGCATTTTACTACTACACTGCTACTGTTGGACGGCATCAATCTAGCAATGACTAGATACAACAGAAAGAATAGCCAGAAGTGTTTAAGGATGAGACCCTGTCATTGTACGGCCATAACTTCATCTTTGGAGACAAGCAAGAAATAATCAAGAAAAATTCTCCTGAATTTACATGTCACTGCAATTGCCGTTGTCTGGAAATCTGCCGAAGCCCTGCTTCCAGGTCTTCCAACGTGATCGTGATCATAGTATCAGTGTCGTCGCAGTTGAAATCAAGCCGTGAATCCAGGTTCTCACGGGCATTGATGAGCAGTGTGTCTACAAGGCCTCCATTCATCTGTTTCCGCCGCTCTTCGGTGGTCTCTCTGGCAATCAGCTCTCCAATGACTTCAATGCTGCAGCTTGGGTGCAGCTTAAACCCATAAAGCAAGCTACTCTCACTTGGGCTCTTCATCTTCATATGTAGGATCTCTGCTAGTTCTGTCGTGCTGAAATCGTCAAAATAGAAGAATTTTGTGACCCGCCTACAGAAGCCATCATTGGAAGCGATGACTTGCTTCATTGGCTCACAGTACCCAACAAATATGACAACAATCTTGCCACTGTCCATTACAGACATTATCTCCTCCAAGGCTTCTAAACCATAATCCTTGTCGTCAGATTTTTGCATTGGTATCAACCTGTACGCTTCATCCACGAAGAGAATACCTCCCTCTGCGTCTTGTATCTGTTGAACCATGATCATGGTAACAATGTATTATGTAAGGTAGAACATGTAATAGAAATAAGTTCAGAATTTGTTTCACAATTTCTCTGAAATTGAAAATTGTGCAGCTGACAAAGCCTTTCTGACAAAAAATAGAGGATAAAATACCTTCCTCCTAGTCTTTGGTCCAGTATGCCCCACGAATTCTCCAACAAGATCAGTTCGCTGAACTTCAGTTACTTTGTCAGTAGGGAGAATTCCAACCATGTGAAGGAGCTTTCCAAGAATTCGAGCAACCATAGTTTTGCCTGCAATAGAGGATGGATAGTATAAACAGAATATTGATGTTTTCAGTACCTATCTACCCGAAACTTGTGCATTTTACTGCACTGTACATGTAAGTGCAAAATGTATAAGAAGCAGGCAAATTTACAAAGAATGTAGCCTTTTAAGGACATGTTTAGCCAAACTTCCAGGTAACTACTCTTAGTTCATGATCAGAGCAAAAGCTCCCAACGAGATGTTTAGTATCGCATAGCTGATTGTAACTGTACCATACAAACCCAATGCAATGATGCGCAACACTATGAAACCACCTTAAGGATAACCCATGACAAAGCATTTGATCATAGAACTGAACAGAACTGTGGTAACACAAAAAAGGTTGCTTCTTTCGAAATTTTACCAGTTCCCGGATTGCCAAGAAATGCCATATGGGGAGCTCTCCTTCTAGCAATCCCTAAGCCCATAGCCCGTCGCTTCTCATCAAAAAGCATTCCCCTTGCCCATCGGCGCAATTGCATTTTTAGCTCCTGCAATCCAACAATTTGTGATATTGCCTCTTCAAACTCTGACATTGCTTTCCCTTCAAGGCATGACATGAGAGCTTTCTTTTTTCTTTGCTCTTCCATATGATGAGTGAGGAGTTTCAGCAGCTTCTCACTACCAGCTCCTCCTGGAATATGATTTAAGGGCATTTTGCCTTCCTGGTGGATAGATGTTATAACAAACCTTACCACATTGTAAATTATAATATGATTTTAAACAAGTAATTGAAAACCATTACTGTGAATCAAGTAGTACATCATCTTTCGCAAAGCAATCCGCGTTGTAGCTTAGTAACACGCTAACCGTGCTGCAGTCTCCAGCTTGAAGTGCATGCCAGACAGCTAAATGCAATGGTGTCATGCCGTTCTGCACCACCATGGGTTGAACGTAATAAAATTTGTGCATGCAATACGGGAACCTCAAAGGAAATGAAAAGAAACAGAACGTAATAAAATTTGTGCATGCAATACGAGAACCTCAAAGGAAATGAAAAGAAACAGGTAGATCATACATTGGCTTCGGCTTCTATGTGTGCACCATGTTCAAGAAGTAGATTTGTTGATCCGCAAGAACTGTTCTTCACTGCCATATGCAGAGGAGTCTCTCCATACTGTCAAAAAATGAGATAATTGGTTTATGTATTAAGCTCGATGCATGAAAGAGGTGTGGCAGAGTACCCAATCAGATGCAAAAGAAATGTGGCAACTTAATTACCATGTTCTTTGCCTCCAAATCAACTGTTTCTGTACCTTGCTGGTTAAGCAAGAACTTGACTATTTCTGTATTATTGTAGCCAGCAGCAACATGAAGTGGCGTTTGACACATCTGCAAATTACTATATTTTCAGAGAGGCAGATCGCACAATGTTTAATTAGTTTCCGCCTTGTAAATGACTAGTGTAAGCTGTGTCAGGAAGGCAATTGATGCCTCAGCCAATAAAGTCAGGTTAGTGCATTACAGCAGTATAGGATATAGGATAATCAGGTCACAAAACAGAAAGGTCTAAACTCTAGATTAGCAAATGCAAGGCGATAAGAAGGCACACGAAAGCGAGCCCGCCTAATGGAAATGGCCGCAGAGATTTTTGAAAGGAGACCAAAAGCAAATCGTAACTACATCAGACCTAACAAATTAATCTTGCCTGCAAAGAACCAAACACGCAAGATAAAAACAAATCTCGAGAGCAAGTGTTTGACATTCCGAAATCCGGGGAATTTTTAAACAGGACAGAAGAAATAAAAGAACACAATAAAATTATCAATCATTAGTATATCATCTTCTTGGCCCAGAAAGCATCGAAACGGCAGCGACAGAAGGAACCAGACGAGAAACGCATAGGCTACACAATGGAGCAAATGAGCAATTAAAGTCGCAATCAAGACGGAACGCAAGCTAAACGCGCACTAAAGAAGAACGGGAACGAGGAGCAAACGCCGCCCCACCGCCCAAGAAATCTGTTCCAAGAAAAGGAACTATAGAAAGCACAATACCAAAGGGCAAATTAGCCAACGCCGCCTCACCGCCCGGGACAAATTCAAGAACCGGCTCAAGAAAGTCAAGCTACGTTTACACGACTCCGAGCAAACTCACGTTTCTCCACATTAAAGAAAAAGAAATCAGTTCCTAATGAATCTAATACGCTCACCCCTCACAGCAAGCATCAAGAACCGTGAAACCGACCAAAGATCGTATATTTCATTTCTTTAAGCGAGAAAAGAAGCACGGATGCTGCACGCACCACGGGATTCTTGTCGTTGAGGAGGGCGGTGTTCTCCCGCAGCTTCCTCTGGACGCCGGCGAGGTCGCCGGCGCGCGCAAGACCGTGGATGGTCTCGGCTTTGACCGGCCGAGGCCTCGGCCCCCCGTTCTGGCTCCCCGGCATCTCCTCCCTCCCCCTCCTGTGAACCTCCACCTCCGTGTGTGCGCCCGCGCGAGCGCTCTCCGTGTGAGTGAGTGTGAGGAGGAGGTGCCGTCGAGGAGGAGGAAGAAAGGGAGAAGACGGCGAGGCCGTCAAGAGGACGGGGCGACGGGACCAGTGCTTTCGCTGTAATTGGCCTTTTAAAAATAGTCGCGTTTCTCGCATTAATTTTTGTTTTTTTATTTTTATTACTTTTTTCTTGTTTTATTTTTGGCATGTATCCCGGATTCACTCTGCTAGTGGGCTGAAACCCAACCACGTAACCACACCAATCCATACAATATTCAACAAAAAATAAACCCACCGCAATCCTATTCCGTCGTCTACAGAAACCAACCCACCCCCACGTATACTGTACCAAAGCATTGTATACTGTACACCAAAGTTTCAACCCACTAAGAAACCATAAAAACAAATGGTTTTACAAGCTCACAACCATGACGAACGAGCAGGGTGCTTTGACAAGGCAACTGATAGATTAGTGAGCAATCTTTCCACACAGGACACGTACATGCATGTGATCAGTGCATATTGATCACTTTGGGAGGAACAAACCTTCGATGTGGCAATATAATCTGTCCTCTACCAGTGAGTTCACACATTCAATAAAGTGACATGATCTCGATCTATTCAACAAGTTAAAAGCATGTTCATACAAGTTGCACCATGTTCCACACTATGAAAAGCAGCACCATGGTCACAGAAATAATACAGACAAATTCAGCTCACGGTATTTTCATAACTGCAACAGGATGCAATTTTCTGAAAACAGATAACAGGAAACAACCATGTCTTCATATCAAAACGCTGACTGGTCACAAAGAGAAGACATGTTCACACTAGAAATAACTTCTTCCTCGACTTCTTCTCAATCTGCCACATCAACTTCAAAGCACTGCAGCAAGAAATGCAACAGCTCACTATATTCAGAAAGGTTTGAACAGAAGCAGTGTAGGTCAAGAAACAAGCAATGGGGATCAATATATTCAACAGTCAACCAGAAATTTACTACTGCCAGAAATTAGCTATATATACTTCTAAATTTGATTTACTAGCTAAGATCACTCAATCAATATGCTGGAAATCACTAATTGGCTAATACACAACAGCATATGCTGCAATTGAGCAATTTCAGAGCGTAGACTCAAGCAATATGCTGGAATCACTAATCGGCTAACACTCAGTAGTATGCACAGCAGATGCACCAGCAAGCTGCAGACATATAAATCACCCAAAAAAACAATTTCAGAGTGTATGTGGAGTAATAGCCAAAGTAAATTATCTCCTCAGTACATACAAAAATTTTGAAAACTTCCTTGTGGCAATGCCGAGAACTAAATAAAGGGCACTATAACACAACAACTCAGCAAGCTTGCGTATCAATTTCCAGTTGCTTATTAGAAAAGTAAAAATGAACGAAAAAAAAGGGGACAGGAAAAAGGTACTGATCCTCCTAAAACGTGTCAATGTAAGAACTTGTAAGTCTGCATAGAACAACATCCTTTCCTACTTGCAGATAACAGCATCTCTAGCTGTGATAGCTAAAAGTACTGACAGACAGACCAAAGTACAGATAAGGAAGGTCTATCAAAAGTTAAAATACAAAGCAACTGCAGCATAGATACCTGAAATTTCCTAAGGCAATTTTAGAGTTGTACTGTAGCTTCCAGCATTATAGATAGTTGGATCAATTTTAGAGTTGCACAGTTTCAGATTAAAGCAGATCTGAGCAACTAATTACGACAGGAACTTATAAGGTTGACATAGATATATCAAATCAAACACTAGCATGGATCCAACTAAGCTGCAGTACATAGGCCAGACCAAACCACTAATCAAACCACTAAGAATGCAGTACATAAACAGGGCTGCAGCCAAGTGTTCTAGAAACAAAATTTCTCCATGCCGAAAACAAGGAGGCATGTATAAAATTTCAGAAGAGAACTTTTTACCATTCTTGGCTACAGATTTGTGCCAACACTTTCGAGGTTAAGGCCCCGCCGGCTCAGCTGGTTCCACCTATTCAAGAGGCTTTTAGTAAAAACAGAACAGACCTATATGCTACAAATAAATACAAAAAAAGTGGTCCAATGTTGTACCTAATTATCCATACCCACGATGTGAATACAGAAGGCACTAAGACAATAGTCCCTACATACACTAGCAGTAAAAAAAACAAAGAAGAGATTCAAAAAGGATATTAACAACTCAGTCCTGAAATACTTCAGGAACTGTGCCGTGGAAACACAGAGATGAGGAGATATGTCAGTCTACAGAAACAGTAATGTGGCCAAAGGTGGCTTAAAAGCCAAAATATAAATAATTGCCAATTTGGACGGGAAAGAAAGCTAATCATTGGAACTAATCATACTTAATTTACATGGACAGGAATAACAACTTATCAATTGCTCCAACTAGGATCAAGGAAAACGGGGTGAATTCAGAAAAACTAAAATATTGAACTATGTGGCCACTTATTGAAGCTTACTTATGTCATATCCATAAACTATCATCTGAACAATATTAGGCTGGGCATGGCAATGTCAATTTCACAACAAGTTCACCAAATCACCAATTTTCAGGACACTGCTAATGCAAAAGTATATGTAAACAATCAAAATAATTAGTTCTAGAGAAGCTAAACATAAATGCCTTGAGAAGACATCAATGTCAATCTCCAACATATATGCATGCCAGTTTAGGATGATTAAGATTTAAGAAAATCATTTAATACTACTCCCTCCAGTCCAGGTCAAAGTAGACCAGAGATCGAGGGTGTGCTCACCAAAGACGGTGTTGATGGGGATCATGGTGACCAGATAATTGGTTGCATCTCCAATGAGCGAAATCCATTTCAGCAATGGCTGCATCTCCAATAGGCGGGCTTGGGTAGTAGCTGTGAATCCACCTCGCTCCTCCTCACGGGATCCATAAGGCGTTCTTGGAGGCACCTGCGGACATCGCACGATAGAGGTGACCAGGGATCCATGATTTCGTTTCTTTTGAAAGCAAGATTCAGAAAAACAGAAGAGGAAGGAAAGGGAGAAGGAGGCGGAGAGAAAGCACGCACATCTTGGAGAGCGGCGAGCTAGGGTTCCTGTCGGTGCCGGCGCAGACCAGTCTGATGGCGGCGGGCGCAGGCGAGAGTGAGATCCAGGGGGTGGAAAGACTCCTCTCCTACGCCGACGAACTCGTGGGCGTCCTCCGCGCCAGCACCGACCGCGACGGCATCGCGCAGCCTGTCGATCCGAGTCTGACGACCTCGAGCTGCACCCGACGGTGATGCGGCTACCCTCGGCCTGCCGAGCAGGCCGTAAACGAGCAGGCCGTAAACGATCGTGGGGTGCGATCGTGTACGATCAAACAAACAGGAAGCCTATTTAAAAACATAAGTCGTACTTTTCATCTAACCAACAATATTTTTCTTCTTTCTCGCGGTTTACGGAGGAATCAAGTGTTGGAAACTATATTTGATTTTCAATAGGGTAGCCGTCCCCACCCAACCAAGATTCCAACTGGTGCATATATATCGTGGCATTGCTCTCTCATTTTTCTAAATTTCCTTTTTTTTAGCATTATTTTTCCAAATTTGCTTAATCCCTGCTTGGCTGCTGTTCCTATTTCGGTCAGGGAAGCCAAGAATAAGCTGCCAAGGAACTTTGACTCACGAGAACCTTTACCACCTACCGTACGGCGAGGCGTGCGTGAGTAACCGGATGAGGTGGTGTTTAAATTTGAAGTTTTAAGACGTTATATCACGTGTTATATCGAAGTGTTAAATGAAAGTATTTCGATAATAATAATAAAATAAATTATATAAGTCATCGGTAATATATGAAACAAATTTATTAAATCTAATTAATTCGTCATTAGCATATATTTATTGTAGCACCATATTATCAAATCATTGACTAATTAAACTTAAAAATTCATCTTACAAATTAATCATAATATATATAATTAATTATTTTTAGTTTACCTCTAATATTCTGTGCGTCTATGCGTGTGTCTAAATATCTCAAGTGACAGGGAGAAACTTTAGACAGACAAAATAAAGAAGGCCTGAATCGCTGTCGGTGGGCGGGCGTGGGTCTGCACGTGGGGAGCCGTGTCGCACTCGCACCGCGCCGCAGGTCCAGGTCAGGGCCTTGTTTAGTTTGTAATTTTTTTTTCATTTTTTTTTATCGCATCAAATTTTTAAATATATATGGAATATTAAATATAGATAAAAAAATAACTAATTATAAATTAAGAGATGAATTTTTTAAGTCTAGTTAAGTCATAATTAAACTATAATTATTAAATATAAATAAAAATACTACGGTGCCAAATATTAATTTCTGACTTCAATTTAAACGAGGCCCAGGTCCAGCTCACCGGAATCCAAAAGCCAGTGGGCACTGCCCAGTGCGGCACCGGCAGTGCTCACGGAGTGAGTGTCAATGGTCGAGCGCAGAATGAGTGCAGTCTCGACGTAAAACTATCATATACAATTTTCATAGCTTTCATATACAACAGTTTTTTTCGTACGGATTTGTATTCCGTACTCTTTTCGGTCCTCTTTCTTTTCGGTTTTTCTGTACTAATACTATATATATTTTCGGTCCTCTTTCTTTCCGGCTTTTTCAGGTTTCTTTTTGTTGGATTCAAGAATTTTATTGGACTTGGTCTAATTTATCAATTAAAATCAAATTAAATTCTTAGTCCCACGTGAAATCAAATAAATCTTAAATGTGCAATCAAAAGATTCAGTCGTGATTTAGTCCTGTGTAATTAGTTTTTTTTTTACGTGAGAATTTAAGCTCGGCTAAAAATTGATGTGATGGAGAGAGAGTGAAAAAACTTGGAATTTTGAGGGTATCTAAAAATAGGTGTTTATTTACGCCGAGCCTGATTGAGTTGGGCTTTCACGACATGGTACAGAGTAGGCTGATTATAGGTGGATTGATTGTAGTTAATGGCCAAGTTTGTAACGGTCACGATTATGGTTGTGGTTACTATCAGCTCATATAATTATGGCTCTACTAAACAGTAACTCATGGTTATGGATGTAGTTACTAGGAACTTCTATGTTTATAGCAGTGGTTACTAGTGATTGATGAGCGCTTCATGACGTTCTGGTTCGTCCTATGCGCTTCACCTTCTACCTCCCGTGTCTATAAGAAGAAGTGCTTGTCTTCAGCCTCACTTATAAGCAACATACATCTAGCGCCAGTGGTGAAGCTTGAAGAGGATTCAAGGGGCTAATAGTATTCAAGTTATTAATATTGTGCGAATTTTTATAACTTTCTATTGACTAAATATAGACATCATTAAGAAAAATGCAATCACCAGGGGGCATGGCTCACTTTGGCTTCCACATAGCTCCGCCACTATCTCGCGCACCATTGTTCTTCTATTGCTGCTGCTTTCTAGTTTTCTCGTCACAAGCATTGGGAGAGCATGCCTACAAAACTTATGGTGCTTAGGAAAATTAACTAATGAGATTAGGAACCTAATAAAAATTACATGACTTTGTGACTTATGGTGCTTTGTTATGTTTTTTGAGAAAATAAATTGGTTTTTATTATATTTAGAAAATACAAAACAATATTTTAAAGCAGCTATTGTCCTGTATTTGATAGTTCAGTGATCAAACATCACTAGTTAACTTCAAAAAAACACCACTAATTTTAAAAGAGCAGAAATGCTCTCCTCAGAGCATCCGACGCTCCGAACGTGTCCTTTCTAGGCTTGTGTAGCCCAATACGTAGCTTGCTCTCAATTTTCCCATAAAAATGTCGATTCCCCATACATCCCGTCGTGGCCTTCTTTCACCACATGCATGCGTCTTCCGCGGGGCGACTCCACGTGCCGCCCGCCCATCGCTCACCTTCCTAGCACGAGGGACGCTCGCCGCGGGTAGCGCAGTCACCCCGCGCTGTCACCTCCACCGTGGGGGACCGCACCTGCCTGCCCCTATTCGTTGGGAGCCGTGTTGCGGCTCATCGGTGGTCGCACAACCACTCGCCAGCCACACAGCCGCCCGCCCACTGGCATCTCCCCTCCCCCACGCCACTCCGCAGCATGAAGCTCCGTGTTGATGAGCCTCCATTCATCCAAGCAGCAAGTAGATGCTATGCGGAAAGCGCATATTGCAAGAGTATGTTTCAAGTGTTTTAAATGTTACAAGTGTTGTATATCGATGTTGCAAAAGTATATTATGATGTTGCACATGTTTATAATGGCTATACACGTACGTTTTAAGTGTATGTTCCAAATGTTTTATCTGTTCCAGACTACGTTGCAAGTGTTTTCTCTCGATTTTGCAAAAGTAGATCTGGATGTTGCATATACATACATGTTGCAAGCATATGTTTTCAAGTATTTTATGTGTTTTCATACGTATGTTGCAACTATTTTATCTGGATGCTGCATATATTTTGTAATGGTTTTCAAGTGTTTTTTGGCGTTTTCGCAAGTGTTTTTGACGGTTCAAGTGTTTCATCTTTTTTTTTTATGTTCGTGGCTGTTGCATCTAGATATTTTAAAATAGATCGAGTGTTGCACATGAGATGTGCGTGGAAAGCGGCCGGCGGCGTGAACGACATCCGAAGCAACATGGGCCTACTGCTAGGGGCTCGCTCGCTCTGCGGGCACCGTATGCTACCGCCACACGTCGGACATTAAAAGAGTTGCATTGTAAAAACAAAGACAAAATGGACTTCTTGCTAACTTTTTTTCCCGATGGCCATATTAGTACATTTTTTTATACCTTGCCGGGAGCATTAAACCCTGCAGCCGTTCATCCCTATCTCCCCCGCTCAGCTCTGGCCATGCCGCCTCTCCTCTTCTCCCTCCGGGCCTCGCCCTGTTCAGGCTTCCCGCTCCGCCGCCTTCTTCTATTCCGCTGCTCCGCCTCCTCCGCTACCCGTTCCTCGTCGCTCGCCCCTTACCACGCTTCCTTCGCCCGCCGGATGGCCCTCGCCGGCATCCACCCGCACCACCGCATCGGTTCGCCCCTTCTCCCGCTCCGCTGTTTTAGTCACATTTCGTTTCAGTGGGTTTGAACTTGCTAATTCGGGTTAATTTTCTTGGTCGGTTGCAGCAGTCGGGGTCTCCGGCGGACCGGACTCGATGGCGCTGTGCGTGCTCGCCACGGCCTGGAAGAAGGCGGCGGCGCGGAAGGCCAGTGATGAGGAGGGACCCGTCGCCTCAGCATTCGTGGACGGGCTCCTAGGAGTTGTCGTCGACCATGGGCTGCGGCCCGAGAGCGCCGATGAGGCGCGTCTAGTGCGTGACCGCGTCCGCGGCATGGGTAATATCATATACTTAATCTCGTAGAATTTATTGTTTGTTTGATCTTTAGTGAGAACTTTTATAGAGGTAGTCGAGCGCCTGGACACAATCTATAAAGTTTAGGGGATTTCCAGCGCTTTCTGTTTCATTAAGAATGCTTAACCTGGGCTTGTGATCCTCAGGTCTTGTTTGTTTTGGAGGATTAGGGAGTTGTGGTGATAGCTGAAGTCATACCTCTGCCATTTGGCCGTTTTTTGAGGTTCTATGATTTTGTTGCAGGTGTTGAGTGTGAGATTGCTAAGTGTGAGTGGCCTGATGGTCGTCCAAAGCAAGGGCAGGTGCAAGAGGCTGCCCGCGAAGTGAGGTATTTGCCTTCCATTTTACTTTACCCCTTGTCTAACCTGATGCTACTGGGTTAATTTGACTTCCTGTAAACTTGGCATTTAGTGGCTCAAAGTTGGAAACCTGCTTATATTTAGTTTGTTCTGGTATTTATCTGAAATGCATAACGAATTTGTATTTTCTGGACATTGTTAACAACTTGTACCCCAAAATAGTCAGGGTTCCTTGTTAAAGCCTAACTGATGATGTTTATAGAACATATGACATATGAGATGAGTTTTTTGTACTTGTGTTCGCCCAAAATATGTACAAATCAATGATCTGGCTGACTGGTTGGAAACCACAGTTTTGGCAACTCTATTTGGCAAAAGTGTCACTGTGACATCCGACACAATTTGAATTTGGCCTATTGTGGCCCATGTTGTGTGTTGATGTGAGATTGTGGGTATTTAGTTCCACCTTGCGTGGTGAGGGTGAGTAAGACCGACATATGAGGTTTCTAGAATACGTCTCCAACCCTGGGTAACCCTTTTATGTGAAGCAAGGACGAAAGCGTAAGCGGGTTGGTGGGAGTGTGTGCTTCACTCTGCGTGCAGAGCTGAGCCGTTTGAACTCAGGCGTTACAGTCATGCCTTACATCTTCTGTGGACAAATTGTTTGTAACAACTGTGTCAAGAAATGCTTGTAGTAAACAATGTTATAATATGAGCAAAAATGATATTTCCCACAAAAATACCATGAGAGTAGGCACACAAGTGCTCTCCCAACATGATCATATACTGGTATTGAACAAGAGTGTATCATGTAGAATTGATATACAAGTGTATAACCAAATCTGGGCACGAGTTGATTTTAATCATGGCTCTCGGTTTTGATTGAGATATTAGGGTCCATGACTAAAGACTCCTGCTCCCTTGAACAACACAGGACGATTTTAATCATGGCTCTCGGTTTTGATTGAGATATTAGGGCCCATGACTAAAGACTCCTGCTCCCTCGAACAACACAGGACCTCACTAACAGGACAAAACAACTAGTCAAGGAACTTGAAGACACTGTAAAATTACATAGACTGCTGCTAACTTTCAGAACAAGGCAACGCAAAGATGTTACTCAACAGCAATAAAATGCTTTCTGAAGAATTAGAACGACAAGAATCTTTGGTCAAAACACAAATTATCACCAAGTCCTCAGTCCCTCACAAAAGTATATATGTCATTAATCCACAAGGTTTAAACCACTGTGCATGGTCAATTTCCCAGTGTCAGTGACAACCTAGCAACCTTGATCATATATCAGAAATATCACAAACAAGCTATCCAGATCAATAGAAGGAAAGACCAATGCTCACAGCGCGATGTGCCCAAACAAATCAATGATCGAGGCAAGGCACGGCTCACCAGCCACTGTCCCAGAAGTTCCTATGTGCCGTCGTTGCCGCTGGCATGGAGGACGGAGATACAGAGCTTCACTGCACCGCGAGTCACCAACATCACCTTGGCACCTTCTTCCAATCAGCTCACTGCACCACGTAAGCGCGTGCGGGCGAGCCTGGGCGTTGTACCAGTCACCAACACCACCTTGGCACCTTCTTCCAATCCAATAACTGTACGAGCTCTGCAGTGCACTCACAGGCCAGTAGGAAAAGGGAAAACAGGGGAGATTTTTCCGAGGTTAGTTGAATACTAATGCTTATAGAGGAGATCAGCCATGGAAGATGGTGACCAAGAACTGAGTCAGCTCCGTACTACGCGCTGCAGCTTCAATCCCAGCAGTCCATCCTCGATCTGTGCGCTTGCAGCCACTGCTGCACGGTGCACGATGGACTCAAGCATGGCCATTGCGCCACTGCCACTCTAGAATGAGAGCCGCCACTGCTTGTTCCACTCTGCTACTCAAAACCTAGCACTGCCTGTATTCCACGAGAAGTAGGGCTGGGCTAAAGAACAGAAGCAAGAAGGCCCAGAGAACAAGCTGGATTTGGCCCATAATCAGAATTTTCTACATTAAAATTCCATTAATCAACTACAATCATTTCTGTGACACATGGAGCATAATGCTAGGAAAGAGTTGCATCCGTAAGTTTGCCAACAATCACTAAATTAATGCTAAATTGTAACAAACCGTGTCTACTCCTGATACTGCTCTTGTATCCACTACACATTCTATATTTGTATAGTTTTATACTCCCTCCGTTCCAAATTATAGTTCACTTTAGCTTTGTCAGTCAAACTTCTCTAACTTCGACAAAGTTATAGAAAAATTCATCAAACTCTACAATATTAATTTAGTTCCATTAAAGTATCCTTGAATTATGTATTGATAATGCATTTATTATTTTAACTAAAAGATGTGTTCCTTCCATTCCAAATTATAAGACGTTTTAGCTTTTCTATATAAATAGGTTTTGCTATGGACTTAGATATACACTATGTCTAGATACATAGTAAAAGTAATGTATCAAAAAAAACTAAAACATCTTATAATTTAGAATGGAGGGGGTAATTGATATTAATATGTTTTTTTTTTCTAAGAACTTGTTCAAAGTTAGAGAAGATTGATTTAGAACAAAACTAAAGTGAACTATAATTTGGAGCAGAGGGAGTAGAACATTTCCTATAGCCTTGAACTCTATAAATGCACAGATGATTTCAACCAATGCAAAGAACTACTTTTTTTTAGCGGAAATGCAAAGAACTGTTGGACCCAAGAGGTAGGTATTCTAAAAAGACCACAACGTTCAACTTTGCATAACATCAAGGGCGTACCCAGTGCAGAGAGCTCCCGCTCTGTGCGGGGTCTGGGGAAGGGTGTAAGTTGCAAGCCTTACCCTCGCCTGTGCAATGCGAGGAGACCGTGACTCGAACCCGGGACCTTCCGGTCACAGGCGGTAAGACTCTACCGCTTGCACCAGGCCCGCCCTTCTCAACTTTGCATAACATGATAAAATTTAAATGAATGTTGAGGCCTTTGTGGTATATTTGTGTATACTGACCCAACCTATGCACTGGCAATTTATTGTGTCAATTTATTCACCTTGATAAAGCCTCATGTGTTAATAAATTCAGGTACCAAAAACTACTGGACATTTGTATAAAGGAACAGATAGGAATCTTGCTTATTGCACACCACTCTGATGACCAGGTCTGTTAAAGCTGGTTTAATTATTCTTGCTCTTTTGATGTTGATGGAGAAGTTATCCCAATTTTATAATTGTAGCTTAACAAATAAGACTTAGTTCTCAGTAGTAATTAACTTGGTATTAAATGATAATACTCCAGATAATTTACAAAATCTGGAATTCCCTCTTGTACAGTTATAAGCAATGCCTAGGAAAAAAGGGCCAGTTGATGAGTGTTTCCTTTTGTTGGTGAGTTGATGAATTCCTACTTGGTGACACATGCTCTGTTGCACATTACTTTTTGAATTTTTTTGGCGAGGAACTGGAACTAGATAGGGTATTATTGTGTGGTTATGTACTACCATGTCTTTTTTTGCCCATCCGTTTTCAGGCAAAACAAATGGATAGCTGATTGAGTGAACGAATTATATAGATTTCAGATTGAATAGACTTTTAAATTATATGTTGTAATTGTAACAGTACCCATTGAAGCATCAAATTGAGGTTTTGTGAATAGGCTGCACACTTGCATGATGTGTATTTGGTTTCCATGGTATTTACGTACAGTCATACTTTTTGTGTTAGAATTTATCTGAATGAGTCCAGTCATGTAAATGCAGGCAGAGCTCTTTGTTCTCAGACTATCTCGCCAAAGTGGGGTTTTAGGGCTTGCTGGTACAGCCTTTGTGTCTCAGTTGTTTGCATCTAATGTAAAATATGATGGGGAGAATTTTCGACGGTATGGCATTCTTCTTGTGCGGCCTATGCTTGAGTTTTCAAAAGATGACATGTATAAGGTGAGTTAAATCTCACTATATATATGGACTTATTAATGTGTTACCACTTACCGGTGGGTTGGCAGACATTTTCTCAGACCTTCTGATTATTGAGATTGGCTAGCCATCTTATATTTAAGTGTGTTCTTACAACTTCAACAATTTCTCAATCGGAACCAAAAGGATCTTTTTGTTGATTTAATCCCTTTTTTTTGAATAAGAAATTTCTTATGGACAGATTGAAGTGTATTGCCAATGTTTCTTGTTGCCAATCAGTTTAAGAATCATCTTTTCATATTGCAGTACCTAATTTTTCAATCTTTTTTCACAGATATGTCAAGGTAGTAATCAATCCTGGGTGGAAGATCCAACAAATACTAATATGAAGTATGCTAGAAACCGAATTCGGTCGTCTTTAAGAAAATTATCCACTGAAGGTCAAGCTGTACTTAAGCTGCCATGTTTGATTCAATATTATAGTCCTTTTATGTTGTTTTCACAATTAATTTGTTATGTATTCAATTTTAAATTCATATATCGTGCAGGATCGATGTTTATCAAAGTTGCGCATGCTTTTAGTTAATCAAATAATCAACTACACAATTTGAAAACTTGAAATGCATAACCCATAGACATTCACCAAAATTACTGAGCTTGGTTGACCATGGCTGACAACGCCTGGATAGTGTTATGGTACATCCCCAGTTGTGGGTCTGCCAACCAAAAAGGGACCATTTTCAGCATGTTCCTAGGTGGGTCTGGCCTTCCTTTGGTCCCTTTTCTCAACCCTTAAGAAAATTCCTTGCTGGGCTATCATCCCCCATAGGTTGGGGTTTTTTAAATCTATTTTTGTTTTGTTTTGATTGAACATGGCTACATTTTGCACAAACGGGCACAAACGAAAGTCCGCCTTCTGTTTGAGCCTGATGTCCCTCTTGTTTTCTGTGGTTAGGTGCCATGCTAGTTATCATAACAAACTCTGTGATTCATTTACTTGAATAATCACTGCTTGCCAGGTGGAGTTACCTCTTGTACTTGAAAACTGTGCAACCTTTCATGTTTCTTGTCCAAGTTAGACTCTTCTGGGAAGGCTGCATTTCGCCACAGTAGAAGTATGTCATTGATGCACATAAATCACGGATATCTGGCTAGTAGGTGTCTCAATGTCTGCACATTTCTTGAGGGCTAAAACATGACCTTCGTGCTACCAGATGAATAACTAAAGTTGTGTCTTTGTTAAACTAGTACACCGTCTGGTCACAGAAATAAGTATCTCTTTTTTTTACAACAATATGGCCTGCAAAACAACTTTGACCGTTAGTTTAATAGTTTCAATTATAGTTTATTATGAAGTGCAAGAAATTTTAAAAAATATGAAAGTAGTTTCCAGGATAATTTTTTTATATATTGTCACACCATCTTTTTTCTATCAAAGTATTAAAAAGTTGTTGATATTCAGATTTTTTTTTTAAAGTTCCACTGCGACATCCCAAACTACTTGTCTTCTGTTTCTGCAGGGAGTATGTGTGCAGTTAGCCTCGAGTGCATGAACACACATTATTCTGATAAATTCTTGTTTACATCAGGTACCTTTCTCTCAGGAGTTCATGAACTGATAAGCGCATGCCGGCTGACACGGGCATTTGTTGATTGTGCTTGCAGTATGATTGCAAAGCAGTCTGTGTCAATATCGGAGGTCCATCCTTGCTCTCTACTTAGATATGAAGTTTCCTAGCCTTAGGTGATTCTTGTGTTATTATTGTGTTTCTAGGCTGGCTTCTTCTCTTAAATATGTTTTCTGTCTTGCAGTATGGATATGCTATTATTGACCTGGAAAACCTTGGTCCGTTAAATGTTGACGACCTTAGTCTTTCACAATATTTAGCATATATCTTGCAGGTATGCATTAAATTGGATACTTTATTTGTTGGTAGTAGCAGATTTAATTCTTCATTTTTTTCTCTTTTGCAGTTTGTTTCACAAAGGCACAGGCCACTTCGTGGTAGATCTGCTCGACTGCTACTCGATTACATCCGTAGCAGTCCCTGCAAGGTTTGTTCTACTTAACGATTTCAGTGTTGTCTTGGAAACTTCTGAAATGATCAAATTAGTAGGACAGACATTTGTGGCTCTATATGCTGGTTCATGATAGATGAAATATAAAACATATATGCTTACATGAATACATGATTAGTCATTATGCAGTCGCTTAGGAATTCATTCAGCAGTGCTTGATTCTCATGCAGGCTGCCCTTACTGTAGCTGGTTGTTACCTTTGTGCTGTCCCAAGGTCTAAAGGTACAAAAGTACTTGTTTGTTGTTCTGTTGACTGGATCGAGTCATCTTCTGCTGAAACTTCCTACAAGTGTTCCTATGAAGAGCAGGCACCTCCAGTACCTGATATTGATCACATAGTCCTTGAAGGACATCTTCAGGCTAATCAGTCTATACAGAACCACTCGGACATACATTTTCTGTATTCCAAATCTTCCATAGATGTTCTGAACAAAGCGAAGGATCTCAACATAATAGATGATTTTACATTAGAAAAGCTCCATTACTTACGAACAGATGAGCACGATAAATTTATTGTGAAAGAACATAAACACGAAGAACAGGACCTGGAGGAAACAAAATTTCCTGATTGTAATGTTTTAAGCCTTTGTCCTGGTGAAACATGTCACTTTATGAGCAAATTCTTGATTACATGGAAAGCTCCAGAAGATGTCAATGAAATATGTTTGCTTGAAAATAAAGAATCTCTGTCCAAGTTTTGTACTGTGAATTTGGGTGGAAGTCTTGAAGTCCGGCACATGGTTGATACTGACTGGTTGTTCCTTGCTGAAGTTTGTAACACCCCTTCAGTGGAAGAGACCCTTAGTGATCCAAAAGCATCCTGTACCAAGATGGAAATGGATCCTGCACCGCATCACTCCAGATTCTTGCAACATTCAGCACAAAAAGCTCTTCAGATCCTTAGATCTATTCCAGCTGCTGCAAGACGAACACTTCCAGTACTAACCAATGCGCAAGGTGACGTAGTGTGTATACCGGTAAGTATAAGTATAGCCATCAGCATTACCTGATTTTCCTTGGAGTTGATGCTTTCAGTAATTCAATGTCTTTTGCTTTAAGAGAGGTCTTCTCCAATATCCTATCCGCTAACTCGATTGTAGTAATTATATTTAACTACTGCATGGCAAGTTAGACAACCTATCAACACTACCTGTAGAGTAAGTTAATGTGGGCAGTTACTGTATCACAATGTCCATTGGAAATTAGTGGCATCCTGGATTTAAAGGTTCTGGAGGCTTGGTGATAAATTGCATGCAATACTTTGGGTGATATTATATAGCCTTTTCTGAGAACTGTCTGGTTTTCTTGTACAATACAATTATGCTGTGTTTGCTACTTGCTGTAAATAAAAGTTGGTATTTTTCCTCCGGATAAACTTGTTATCGTGCTCAAGCTAATATTTCTCCTTATCAGAGTGTTGGCTTCAGATGTTGCCCTAGTCTATTGATAGAAGCAATATTTTGTCCAAGAGTACCTCTCGGTGGAGGATACAGTTCATATTTATGATTGATTGAGCTTTGTTTTGGACGAAATGAAACATTGGGTGGATATTCACTGCTGGGATAGTGGCTGCTGGTAAATATCTGCTGCAAAGGATTCTGAGTCACTTAGTTTATCATAATCTCTGTGCTTCTTATAACCTTATCTTAATGTTTTGTTCTTGTTAACCTCTACAGTTGCTGAATGATGCAATCTGTCTCGGCATCTTTGACTCAACCGTTCAACTTCTGCGACCAGTCCCAGTGGATCTTGAGTAGAAACGTTTACTTTGGCTTTCCCGTGACAGACAAGGTTGGTTATAACTGATAAGAGAACATATACAGCAGGGACAAGATTATGTAATCGCACTGAAGATACAAATAGAAATAATGTAAGCATACAGGTTCTTACAGGCGGGCCCAAGGGTTATTAGTATTTTGCCTATGCATCTTGAGTTTCTGAGTTTGCTCTTCCTCACTGATATAAGGATGATAGGTCCATCATGCTTAGGTATCTGTTGTGTAAAAGGATGAGCAATCAGGACACCAAGTATGCTGAATGGTGGGAGGGGCATCAATGCATCATCAAGGTCAACTTGTAGTCCCCAGTGTCGATCTGACATACCATGGATATAATTTGTTGGGATGATATCTGGTACAAATGCAAATTGATCTTTTTCTGCCAGTGTACAAGGTTTGTTCCGAAGGTTGTCAGAATATGAAACTTCCACCGCATTCCTTAGGCAACCATGGCATCCGCAACCCCCCTTTTTGTTTATTACAAGTGGCATTCTGACAGTGCCCCCTTAGCTTGGATCAAGACTTGTCGCCCCCCTGAGCTGGACGGTCTTTGTATATCCGACTTGCAAAAGATGAGTTGGGCTCTCCGAATGAGGTGGCTGTTGCAAAAACTGAACTTAACAAACCTTGGTTGACCTTTCCTGTACATGTTTATCAATGTGTACGGGCTTTCTTCTCCATGGCGGTCTGTACTGAAGTGGGTGATGGAGCATGCACCCTCTTCTTGTTAGATAAGTGGATACATGGACAATATATAGCTGATATTGCTCCCCATCTGTTTGCCTTGGTGCCCAAGCGGAAGACCAACAACCAGATGGTTTTCACTGACTTGCAGGGGCCTTGAATGTTGGTGCTCTTGATCTGTGGGATCTCCTTGCTCAAGTGAATTTGCAGCCCGAAGTGGATGATAGCACATTTGGCGTCTTGCACCTTCTGCGGGATATTCAGCAAAGTCGGCTTATGATAGTTTCTTCCAAGGATCAGTATATTTTGGCCCTTGGAAACACATTTGGAAGAGTTGGGTTCCGGGTAAATTTCGCTTCTTCATGTGGTTGGTTGTCCTATTGGATGGTTGATCGGCTGGCTCACCGGGGGTTGCAGCATCCCCCTCGCTGGCTCGCTGCCCATTGTCTGATCAAGAAAGTGAAACAGTTAATCACCTTTTGGTAGCATGTGTTTTCTCGTGGCGGTTTTGGTTTGGGTTGCTGCAAAGGGTGGAGCTCCATAACCTCTCTCAGCCGGGAGTGTTCCTTCGATGGCTGGTGGTGTAAAATCAGAGCAGGTGGACGGGCAGATTCAACAAGGTCTAAATTCTATTTTAATTCTCGGAACATAAACCATTTGGAACCACCGTAATCCCTTTGTTTTGATGGAGCCTCATCAAATCTTGAGAGCATCACGCTGTTGGCCGTTGAGATGAGATTATGGGGTTTGGCAGGGGCTAAGGGCATTGCTTACCTAGCTGCCTTATCTGATGGGAGGACTTAAAAGGTGTTCTGTACTCCTGGTCGTGGTAGTGATATGTGGTGTATCATGGTCAATTTACCTATCTGAGAGTGTTAAGTCGTTGGTGTGTGTTTTTGCAAGTTTTTTTTCCCACCCAGTTTTTCTTGTTCTTAATACAATGATACGTAGCTCTCCTGCGTTTTCAGGAAAAAAGTGACATTCTGTGGCTGCTGGTGGGGGTATAATCACCTCAGGCAGGATGAATGCTAACATGCTATTCTCTTGAACATTTTACACAATCTATGATTTTTTTAACTTTTAAGCCAATATCAATATGGTCTGTTAGCTTTTGGGAGGAACACTGAACTTGTAGGGCGTGATTGGTTTCCTATTTGGCTTTGCCAAGCCGGCGGTGTGCAAGTTTGATGATTGGATGCCTGAATGAGGAGTTCGGCCTGGCCGCCGGTTGCTGAAGATGCTCTAGCCGTGCTGAGGCGCGCGAGCAAGATGAAACAGAAAGTACATGGCGCTTGGTCGGGTGGGCAATCGATCTGCAACTCGCAACAGATAAAACACAAGAACCAATCAGCGTCATCCCGCACGCATTGAGCCTGCGAGCGGTGTCCTAGCTCCCATGTACACGCTGAGCCTGGCAAGCGGTGGTCTGGCTCTCATAGTCTCATGTATGAGCCCAAGCTTGGCAGTTGGCACATACAAGAAGTCAAGAACCAATTACCATGTAGTTTGCGCGTAGTATGATCTTATCCTGTTTTACTGGGAAGTCTTGTGTGTGCTATAGTTTTGGCAGAAACGTTTGCTAGAGATATGGCCATTTTAGTTTCAGCTAAACAATTCGGCATCACGACTCACTGTCATGATTAACTTGATTACTTCAAAGGAAAGCCATCCTAAGTTGCAATGCAGGTCAGTTTAAAACCATTTCTTTTTAAATAGTTCATTATCTGGAAAAGGGTATTTCAATTTCTCAGAAGCTCCTTCCACTTGCATCATATAAACGGATGTAAAGTTAAGCTGACCTCAGAGGTTGTCCAGAAGGTTGTCCATTTGATCGGTTTTGGAGCGCAGGAATCTTCCCAAAAGTTATACGTACAAATTTTTAAAAATAAATTGAATATTACAGTGCATTTGATCGGTTTGCGGATTTTTCCATCGAAATTATATCAAAAAAGTTATACGTCCAAATTTTTTTTCATATTAAATAAAATTGAATATTACTAGCACTTTTTGGAATGACTTGTCATATTTGGGATGGAGGGAGTATTTAAGCACACCACACCGGCCAAACACCCATCCTCCCCGCCAGGCCGCCACTAGCTTACGCTTATCCTACCTTCCAGTCTTCTTCCCTCCCTCCAGTCCATCCCCAACCCAAATCAGCGGCTGGCACGGACGCCACGCCGGCGAGCCGCGCGGCCGGAGGACCACTGCCTCCTGCATATCGCCGGTTTCCGCGGCCATGTCATCCGTCCACTTCTTCCCTGCTTCCTCCCAGACCCCGGTCCCCGCCCGCCTCCTCAAAACCTCCCCAAAGCCACCCCTCCCGTGCACCCGCACCCTGCCCACCACCGCTTTCCAGAGCGTCGGCGGCAATTGCAATGCGTGGCGCTGCCCGTACCGACGGCTGCGGCGGAGGGTCCGCACCCCCGCAGCGCCGGCCGACGCGCCGTCTGTGGGCCCCGACGGCGGGAGCGGGGGCGGCGGCGCCGGGGGAGGGAGCGGAGGGGAGGAGGAGGAGGAGGAGGAGGAGGAGGAGGAGGGGGAGAAGAAGGAGAAGGGGTTGCTGCCCGAGTGGATGAACGTGACCACGGAGGACGCCAAGACGGTGCTGGCCGCGGTGGCTATCTCACTCGCTTTCCGAACCTTCATCGCTGAGCCGCGCTTCATCCCCTCACTCTCCATGTTCCCCACCTTCGACGTCGGCGACCGCATCGTCGCCGAGAAGGTGTGTTTCCTCTCCATTCCCTCCATTTTCGGTTTTCGGTTTTATTCATGTGCTGAGCTCAGATGGCAACTTGGAACTCCGGTTGCTCAAATACCTAAGCATTTCGAATGAATTTTGTGCCTTTTTGACAAATGTATGCTGTTATGCACCATTAATACAAATTCAATGAAAAGGTAAAATGATATGTTGGTGGTATTGATTTTTTTTTCTTTGTGAATATGTGGTAGTTTCAATCTGGGTTACTGCTGTTTGCCTCAACTACCGTAGTCATGAGCTTATTTTTGTTGGGAGTTGATATCCTATAAGGCAGGACCTAAGTTTCCTATTTCACTTGTCTATAGCATATATGGGCTCAAATTATTCACTCAAGGTTTCATAAACTTTGCTGTCCACATTTTGTAGAAGCTCTTGGTGTGTAGCAACATCTTTGTTCAAATATGATGTTCTAATTTGGTTCTAAGTGAAACTACACATATTGACTACTATACATAAGAGCAATCTTCAGTCAATATGCTCTAAATCTCTTGTTAGTTGTTTTGTAGTTCAGGAGCCATTTAATTTGGATGCAACTCAAGAATTCAGTTCCAATATTTTCAGCATATTATATTTTTTAAACTGCGCTATGTTTTGTACATAATTCTTATGCCGAAGTACATGATGTTACCAGGAACTGGATTTTGTGGGTCCGTCAAGTGGTAACTGGTGCCTAATGGCTAATGCACTTCGAAGCTAATATTGCTTGGCTTTATCTAATTTTATCTTTTTATTAGTTGGTTTGTAGACTAGTTCACTTTAACCTTTCATATTTTCTAACTCGGATAATTTGTTTAATCCATTTGAATTTGCATGATGACACTATGGCCCACTATATTCTGGATATGTTTATCTTTGCTGAAAGATGAAATCTGATGTTAAGTAAGAAAATATATTATTTCATTGCATAATTGACCGTGTTAACATTTCTCAGGTTACTTACTACTTTAGGAAGCCATGCGTCAATGATATAGTAATTTTCAAAAGCCCGCCAGTGCTGCAGGTACTTGCAGGTACACATATGTGCATTGTTTTTTGATGATATATGTTGTTTGTTGATTTAGAATCTTGCATATTCCTTTTCAGGAGGTTGGGTATACTGATAATGATGTTTTCATCAAAAGAGTAGTTGCCAGGGAGGGCGATGTTGTTGAGGTTTGTTTCAAAATCAGAAACTATTCTATTATGAATGCCACTATATCTCTTGAGTGGAAAGACTCAATCATTTTCTCTTTGTCCCTGAATTCCTCTTTGAGACAAAACAATTAACTGTGCACAGATGATAGTTAGGATGCGGTATAGCAACAAGTTCTTAATGTTATTTGTTTTTCTGGTTTGTCTACTGCTTTTATTGTTCCATTGGTCGCATTTGTTACCTAAGGCATAAACCAAACAGGAGACCTTCTCAAATGTCATGTTGGAAGGAACTGAGGACCTGGTTGAATAGATGAGATTTGAATCCAAATCTTGAACTAAATCATCCTGGAGCAATCTCTTCCAAGCACCTCCTGATATTGTAATTCTCCATATAGAAGGAAAAAAGGATTTCCAAAATATGCATACGAAACAACTTTGTAATTTTATTACCATTCTATTGCTCCCTGTGCTTGCTATGTCCAACCTGTTGCTTCTTTACCACTTCTGCACGTCTGTCATGATGGAAGTCCTGTATTTCACCAAGTTCAACAGGATGGCTTTATCCCAAACACATGGTCACTTGGTTAGTCACCACTGTGTGGATGTTGAATTCAGCTGCAGGCAAACCTTTGTCTGCTTCATATCCATTCATACCAGGCACGATGACAGTGACTGTTGGTGTGGATACCAAATCTGAGGTCTTATTGTGATAAAAAAAAAATCTGAGGTCTTATTCTCCCAAGTTGGTGTCTGTTAGATATAGATGTATAGGTGTCTTTGCTATTTCCTCTTTGTGTAAGGGCTTCTATGCATATATGCCCATGTACATGTTTGGGCTGAAGCCCACCGGAATGCATTGAGTTCATTCACTCCTAACATGGTATCCAGAGCCGGTGTCTAGGTTTACCTCGCTGTTGCCAGTTGCGTGCCGCCGCATCGTTGCCGCCGCCATGAAAGTGCCCTCGCTTTGCTTCTCCAAGGCGCCGCCTGCTGCTCACAAGGCGCCATCCAGACGCCATCGCGATCACCGCCTGACACCGGCGTCGGTCGGGAGCTGGCCGCGCGTCGCGCCGACCTCATCATCGGGCGGCAGCGGCGCGCGCGTGCAGTGTGTCCCTCTCCGCTTCTTTGGTGGCCTGGTCGCTGCCTCCGGTGGACGCCAGACCTCCCCGGCTGCCGCCTGCTGCCCCTCCCCACGCCGGGCGCGGCCCTCTGGTTGAAGCCGCCCCTGCTCTGCTTCGCTCGGGGAACCAAGCGCGGCCCTGCCTGCTCGCCGCCGCCTTTCATGCCCTCTGCTCCGCTTCGCCGCCCTGCTCGGCTTCGCTCGCCGGGGAACGGTAGCGGCCCTCCGCTTCTCGCTCTGCTTTCTCTTGGAGCAGAGGAGCTGCTCTGCTCTGCTTTCTCTTGGAGTAGAGGATAGCTCCGTCCCCCCCTTTTGGTTTGGTTCTCTTTGCACTCTGAACTAGGATGGCTTCAAGTTCAGATCCTCAACCGGTTGTTGGTCTGCTTTCTCAGTCTTATGGGAATTGATTCCACGATGTCCGAAGAATTTTCAATGGCACTAATTATCGTGTTTGGGTTTCTCGCATGCGTTGGCATATGCGTGGTCTACGGCTTTGGGATTTTCTCATTGGTGAACTACCGTGTCCACCTTTACCCCTCCCCCCCCTGTGCGGCCGGTCTTTCCTCCCGCAATTTTAGGGCGATGATAAGAAGAAATTGCGTGATGAATATAATGATGATATGGCCTCATACATGTCTCGATTTGCAAAGATATCAGACTTGGTTGGATGAGGATGCTCGTGTGCAGTGCTGTTCTAACTGCTAGCATGGAGGAACATTTGACCGCCAATATTGTAGAGCTTGACTATGCTTCTCAGATGTGGGCTTTTCTTCACGGCGTTATATGAGCCCTCCTGGTGGGTCCACATACATTGCGTCTTTATGCCAAGAGCAGTTGTTGACCAACAGGTGATGCTACAATTGAGGAGTTCTTTAACAGCTCTCTCTGTGTGTGGCGTGAGCTTGACACTCTGAGTCCTCACCGTGTCCCCGCCACTTGTGAGTCTGCAGAAGCAACAGAGCCACCTTGAGCTTGGCAAGATCTACGATTTTCGACTCGTCTTCGTGCTTTGAGTTTGAGCCTCTTCGTGCCTGGATTACTAGCTCGTGAACCCTGTGTGTCCTCGATGGATGCTCTTGTCTGCTGTTCGGAATGAAGAGATCCGTCTTTGTTCTGCTAGCTTGCTGCAGTCAGCTGCCTCGTCAGTGCTGGCTGTTCGCTCTGCACCTCCATCCATGACAACTTCTGGACGTCCTACACCCCTCCCTACAACACCTTCGTCGGTGGTGCCCTCCTCTCGGGAGTGGTAGTACTGGTGGACTTTCTTTGCAACTCTTGTGAAAAAGATGGACATGTTGAAGATTATTGTTATAAGAAGAAGAAGAAGGAGAAGGCTCATTCAGCGCCGAGGTGGTCGTTCCTCACTGGGGTTCGATCGTTCTCTTGTTGGACCCTTTTCGAGTAGCTTATTTGGTTCTAAGACACAGGAGATACTTATGTTGCTTCGTCGCCTAGCTCCCTCTCTGTACTTCTTTGGAGCTGCTAGTTCTGTCTACCCCAGCCTCTGCACCTTTGGTTTCTGCTGTTGCCTCACAGTCTTCCACTGGGCAACCACCGTTCACTTCAGGTACTTTGCCATGGATTCTTGATTCTGGTGCTTCTTTTCATATGACCTCTGATTATATCAGTCTTTCTTCCATTCGTCCTCCTTCTACTCCTATCACTGTTCAGACCGCCGGCGGCTCACCTCTCCCTGTTCTTGGACATGGCACTCTTTTGTCCTCCTCTTTTCATGTTCCTACTGTTTCATCTGTCCCCAATTTGACCATGCAACTTATTTCCGCTGGCCAGCTCACTGATCATGGTTGTCGTGTTATTTTTTATTCTGACTCTTGTCGTGTCCAGGATCTCAACACGGGTCTCCTGGTTGGTACTGGCCCTCGCCGCCGTGATTCTCGGCGTCTTTGGGAACTTGGTAACCCGTCTTCCTTCCGCCGCCTCTGCCGGTCTTGTGGGCTCGCTTCTCTCCAGATCGGCTTCTTCATCTTTTGCTCAGTGGCATCATCGATTGGGACATTTATGTGGTTCCCGGTTATCCACTCTTGTCCGTCGTGGTCTTTTGTGGAATGTTTCTGGTGATGTTTCTTTAGATCAGTGTCAGGGTTGTAAGCTTGGCAAACAGCTCCAACTTCCATATCCCTCTAGTGGGTCAGTGTCACAGCGTCCCTTTGACCTTGTTCATTCTGATGTATGGGGTCCTGCACCCTTCGTTTCAAAAGGGGGTCATGAATATTATGTCATATTTATCGATGATTTCTCTTGCTTCACATGGGTGTATTTCATGAAACATCGTAATGAGGTGTTATCCATATATAAGATATTTGCTCAGATGATTCGTACTCAATTTGACACTCCTATTCGTGTTTTTCGTGGCCGACTCACTTTGGGAGTATCTCTCGGTCGCGCGCCGCCAATTTCTTTTTCGAAAGGTGGCACTCTTTCTCGATTTTCTTGTCGGTGCGCTTGCACGCTTTCGAATGGTGTTCTTTGGCGTAAACATCGCCACCTTCTTGAAACTGCTTGTGCTCTTATGATTGCTTCCTCTGTTCCACCTCATTTTTGGGCTGATGCGATATCCACTGCCACTTATTTAACTAATATTCAGCCTTCATCTGCTCTTCAAGGTGGAATCCCATATGAGCGCCTTTGTGGCAAGCCACCAGATTTCTCCAGTCTTCACCTTTTTTGGGTGTCTTTGCTATGTCCTTCTTGCTCCTCGTGAACGCACTAAGTTGACATCTCAATCTGTTGAGTGTGTTTTCCTGGGCTATAGTGTTGAACACAAGGGATATCGTTGTTGGGACCCTGTTGCTCGTCGTATGCGGATTTCTCGGGACGTTACTTTTGACGAGTCTCGCTCATTCTATCCTCGGCCTACCTCTGATGTTTCTCCCCAGACCGTTGTTGAGCCTCTTTCCTTCTTGATCTTTCCGGATACACCTATCTCCACTGTGTTTCTTCCTCCTCCACCATCTCCTCTTGCACCCTCTCCTTCGCTGCCTTCTCAGGCGCCTTCACATGTTCCTTTTAGGTCCATTTATGATTTCAAACCCCCTATGATTCACACCTACAGTCGTCGCCTCCAGAATCCCTCGCCTCCTGTTGAGGCGTCTCCTGATGTTTCACCTCCGGTTGAGACATCTTCGGTTGCGGATATTTCCTCTCAGCCATCCTCTCGTTATGATCTTCGTGATCGTGGGTCGCTAAAGCCTACAAACCGGTATGGTTTTGCTGGCACTGTTCTTTCTGAGCCGGCCACATACCATGATGCCATTTGTCATCCAGAATGGCAACATGCCATGGCTGAGGAGATTGCTGCTCTAGAGCGCACTGGCACTTGGGATCTTGTTCCTCTTCCTTCTCATGCTCGTCCCATCACGTGTAAGTGGGTTTATAAGATTAAGACTTGCTCAGATGGCTCTCTCGAGCGTTATAATGCCCGTCTTGTTGCTCGTGGTTTTCAACAGGAGCATGGTCGCGACTATGATGAGACCTTTGCTCCTGTGGCTCACATGACCACTATTCGCACTCTCCTTGCGGTGGCCTCTGTTCGTGCCTGGTCCATTTCTCAACTCGATGTCAAAAATGCCTTTCTTAATGGTGAACTCCATGAGGAGGTCTACATGCGACCACCTCCTGGGTATCTTGTTCCTAATGGCATCGTTTGTCGTCTTCGTCGCTCTCTTTATGGACTGAAACAAGCTCCTCGCGCTTGGTTTCAGTGCTTTTCCTCTGTGATCGCGGCTGTTGGTTTTTCTCCGAGTGCTCATGACCTTGCCTTGTTTGTTCATAATTCATCTCGTGGCCGCACTCTTCTTCTTCTTTATGTTGATGATATGCTCATCACTGGTGATGATTCTGAGTATATTGCATTTGTGAAGGCGCGTCTCAGTGAGCAGTTTCTCATGTCCGATCTTGGCCCTCTTCGTTACTTTCTTGGGATTGAGGTCTCTTCAACCTCTGATGGCATTTATCTGTCCCAAGAAAAGTACATTCAAGATCTTCTTGATCGTTCTTCCCTCACTGATCATCGCACTGTTGAGACTCCCATAGAGCTTAATCTTCATCTTCGCACAACTGATGGTGAACCTCTCACTGATCCCACTCGATATCGTCATATTGTTGGGAGTCTTGTCTATTTAGGTGTGACTCGTCCTGACATTTCATATGCTGTGCACATTCTTAGTCAGTTTGTTTCCGCTCCCACTCACCTCCACTATAGTCATCTTCTTCGTGTCTTGCGTTACCTTCGTGGGACCATTACTCGCCGTCTGTTCTTCCCACGCTCTAGCTCTTTTCAACTCCAAGCCTACTCCGATGCTACTTGGGCTAGTGACTCTTCTAATCGTCGCTCTCTTTCAGCCTATTGTGTTTTTCTCGGTGGTTCTCTCATTGCTTGGAAGACTAAGAAGCAGACCGCGGTTTCTCGTTCGAGTGCAGAGGCTGCGTTGCGAGCTATGGCTCTTGTGTGTAACGGCTTCTATGCATATATGCCCATGTACATATTTGGGCTGAAGCCCACCGGAATGCATTGAGTTCATTTACTCCTAACAGTGTCAACAGTTACTGTCTGCTGGTTTCCATATATTTACGTTTACCACAGCTGATTGTTTTCTGTTGCATGCTAGAATTATCCACAACGTATTCTTTTTTTCCACAACGGCATGCTAGAATTACCAAGGACTCATAAAAGTGATTTAGTCTTAATAAGTACTTATAATAGTGGAAGAGATAAGAAGAAAAACGTACTATTAGTTCATTCAAATTGCATTATTCATGGTTAATCCTATTGTTGATGTGAGTTTATGTTCAAGAAATTGCCATAGATATTAAGTACTTGTTTATTTGTATGTTACTGCACAATTTTCTTATGTTTTGTTGCCTGGTGCGTCGCAGGTTCACGAAGGAAAACTTGTTGTGAATGGTGAGGCTAGAAATGAAGAATTCATTCTTGAGCCACCTTCTTATAACATGAACCCTGTGGTATGATTTTTCTGGGCTGCTCATGGGTAACATGTGAAATCCCCACACCCCGCAACACTTTCTATGACAAACAAATGGCAGATACAATAATTACATTTTGTTGGACTACAGACTCCCTGCAGTCCCAGCAGTGACTGTATTGTTGTTTGATAGATGAATTTATAGGTTATGTGACGTGCTCTTAAAATTTGTCACTTCATGAAAAAAATGCATTTTGAGTGGCTCAATGCCATGTTATGAATAAGACAAAGCTGATATATTTTGAATCACATTAGTCAATGAAATTTGAGTTGCATCTTTCTTGAGAACACCCACCCAATTGAATGCAAATGCCTAGCAACATGCACAGATTAGTTGTTGTATAAATAGGGTTTCTTTTGCTTTATGCATGAATGATGTCTTTATGCTAGAATTTACTTTTCCAATGCTTGTAAAAGCATGCTGATTTTTCATGTTTTTTTTTTGTTTACTTGACCATGTGATGCAGCAAGTACCAGAAAACTCCGTTTTTGTGATGGGAGATAATCGAAACAACAGCTATGATTCACATGTGTGGTAATACGTCAGTTCCATTCAAATTTCTGTTTTATTTTCTCATGTTGCCACTAATGCCATTTCAGAATTTGAATTTAATTGACTGGCACCATTGCACAACCTTTGCAGGGGCCCTCTTCCAGCAAAGAACATATTGGGGAGATCAATTTTTCGGTACTGGCCTCCTGGTCGAATAGGGGGTACTACCAAGGGTTGCTTCAACCCTGAATTAAACCCTGAAACAAAACCAGGATCGCTTATTGATGTCAAATTGACAAAGTAGGAAGTTGATTAGTTTTGGTGGTGCCTGATGTGTAGTGGAAACTTCCCACTTTAGATTATTCCTCTTTTGGTAGAATGTCACGGAGGAATCCTTTGTGGCATGTAGCTCCGTTAGAAATCAGAGAGTATTAAGACATTTCATTCTCATTGGATTGGAATGAATGGCCAAAAGGCACAGAAACCATTTTGTCTCAGGGTTTCTTGGCCTTTTGCCTTGTTGTATACTAGGGAAACTTGATATCATCTTCTGTTTTTTGGAAGATGCCTCCTAATCAAGCTGGAAAAAATATGGTCCCACTGTTGAAATCTAGAGTTTGGAACATGATGAAATCCGTGTATGACATGAGACGCAAGTAAAATGTACATCCTGTAATGGAGAACATGTTCATTCAGCGTGCTATGCCGTGTGGTTGAACAGCGCAGGGAAACTACCACGGATGTAGTAATTTATGATACCTTATGGACTACAGTCCGTGGTTACTATGCTGTCTTAGTTCGGTCCAAAGCCAAACTTCTTTAATTTTATCTTTTTTTTGTTGCGAGGATTGTTTAATTTTATCTAAACAATTAAACAGCAGAATGTATGAAGTATGATACCGAATGAATATACTATATATCAAGATATAATTGACGGTAGATTTAACAGAACTATTTTGATATATTTGATGGTAGACTTGATAAAACTAATCTGACATTGTGCGCTCTAAATACTGTCACTGTCTGTCTAACTTCCTCAGTCGAACAGCATCTCACTGCTCCCCAGCCATGAACTCGATTGTCTTCCTGTACGGCGAATCTCCCCAATCATGCATTTGCATCAAGGGGCGGAAACAAACTGCTGCATCTGCCACTGGATTGGTTGCCACGGCAACGAATCCCAAAATGGATTCCCGGGCAGACCCCCTCACAGAACGTGAACGACCCGATCGATTATGACATGGCTGCACTGAGGAGCTAGCGCACATGCGAGCAGACACCAACATGACACGATAAGGCACCGTCCTTTTTGCGCATCAGCACACCTCACCTCCACCCCCTGGCTTTGCGCAGGATCAACCTGCTCACACTCCTCTTCAAGTCTTCATCTTGATCCCTGCGCATGTGCCACGAGGGGTCCAGGGAGATGACGGCCCTTTTTGCTCAGTTGCTGCGCCCAGTCGCCACACGCTAACCTTTTCCATCCCCAGGTCGTACTGCACGTACGCGCCCGTCGTTTGCGTTGCGATATATAACAATCACCATTCGTCGTATCTCGGCTGCCTCGATCGCTATTCGACCATACATATCCAGCAACCGTTAGAGAGGAACCGTGTGATCGATCCATCTCGATCAATCACTAAGCCAGACACGCACACATGTCCGGAGCTCCTTACGCCCGCGCGGCGCACGCGTTAGCGCTGGCCATGGTGGCCGCCGCCGCAGCGGTCGAGGCGCAGACGGAGTGGCTCAGGGCGCATGCCACGTTCTACGGCGGCCCGGACGCCTCCGGCACCATGGGTAAGCTAAGCTAAGCTAAGCAGCCTCTTATTGTTAACTGCATGCGAGCTGACGACGAACGCCACTGGAATTCACTCTTCTGTCGTATCGTATGCATGCATGAGCAGGGGGCGCGTGCGGGTACGGCAACCTGTTCGCGCAGGGGTACGGCACGCGGACGACGGCGCTGAGCACGGCGCTCTTCTCCGGCGGCGCCTCCTGCGGGCAGTGCTACAAGCTGGTGTGCGACCGCAAGACGGACGCGACGTGGTGCAAGCCCGGCGTGTCCGTCACCGTCACGGCCACCAACTTCTGCCCGCCCAACTGGAAGCTGCCCGACGGCGGGTGGTGCAACGCGGTGCGGCCCCACTTCGACATGGCGCAGCCCGCGTGGGAGAAGATCGGCGTCTTCAGCGGCGGCATCATCCCCGTCATCTACAAAAGGCACGTAATTAACCACATGGGGATCGATCGATGCAGGAACTACTTCAACCCGATCTGCAGATGATTAAACACATTTGCCTGCTGCATGCAGAGTCTCTTGCGTGAAGAAGGGTGGGGTGCGTTTCACCGTTAATGGCCACGACTACTTCAACCTGGTGCTGCTCACCAACGTCGCGGGGCCGGGATCCATCAGGGCCATGGACGTCAAGGGCTCGCAGCCCCCGGCGGAGGACTGGATGCACATGGCGCGCAACTGGGGCGCCAACTGGCACTCCCTCGCCTACCTCACCGGCCAGGGGCTGTCCTTCAGGGTCACCGTCACCGACGGCCAGACCATCGTCTTCACCGACGTCGTGCCGCCCAAGTGGAGGTTCGGCCAGTCCTTCGCCAGCACCCTGCAGTTCAAGCTGTGATCTGTGTGCAGAGCTAATTCAACCCGTATGTACCATACCACCGTGCGTGATCGATCATATTTGTTTGCATGTGTTGTGATGTACATAAAGAGATTTACTGATTTCGTAATTATCTATGCGTAAATTAGTAAGTCCCATATTTTTTTTCCTTTGGATTACAGGTGAGCAAAACGAATTCTTATTATTGATGATTTGGGCCACTAATATAATTAACTTGTTTGTTAGGATGGCTCGATTTGGTTGTCACATGACTTGTTGAGACTTGTGAGAGCTCATTAACCACTTCTATAGGAACTTTGGCTCGATTTGGTTGTCACATGACTTGTTGAGACTTGAGACAGCTCATTAACCACTTCTGTAGGAACTTTCTGGCATGAAAATTAAAATTAAAATTGTTATTTTTTTTTGCGCTTGTATGTGTCATGCACATAAATAGATTTATTACTGATTTCATAAAACTCTGCTGAAATTAATTATTCCGATGTTTCTGATTACCTGACTCAATGATTACTGCTTTATTATATTACGCTGATAATGATCTTATTTATTAGTAACCTGAAAGAGCAAAATTTATACCCAAAGATGGAATTCATATCACTCCCATCGAAAGATTAAGTTGAAACGTCTATTTGTGGAATTATTAGCAACAAACCCATATATCTGGTGCTGTCCCAAAAGAAGCAGAATGTATTGTGAGATTTGAGAACAAGTGGTTGTTGTTGTAGTAGATACCAAACTGGAGTACAATAATACTCCTCTCGATGAACTATCAACAATGAGATATAGCTTTTCCCATAAACAACCTACTTACAATATTACTCCTTTATCTCTGAATAAATTTGTCGGTGCAGAAAGTGACCAACACGTAAATATTTGTAGTTTTGCCGTACGTTGTGATCGGATGTGGCTTAGCACTCAATGACACAGGGTTTATATTGGTTCAGGCAACGTGCCCTACGTCCAGTTTAAGTCGGTCGGTGACTTTATTCCTGAGCCCAGGTGCTTGAAGTTTGCTGTGGGGTTACAAACGAGAAGGAGAAAGATGGGGGGTGTAAGAGGCCCGGTCGGACTCCGGACTGAAGGGCCGAGAGTAACAGGAGCTCCTACGTGCGCTAAGTATTCGAGCGTGTGCTCTGTGTATCTGTGAGATTGATCGTCGTGAATCCTTCGATCGTCGGAGAGTCGTCCACTGATCTGTTGGAGAGTCGTCCACTGATCTGTTGGAAGTCATCGTTATTGGAAGAGAGCGCATCCCCTTTTATAGATGAAGAGGACGGCCTTACAAGCGGCGAGAGAGAGAGAGAGTACGTATGCTACTAAGTCTTGTTGCCCAAGCCGTCGGGTACGAGATGATGGTAGGCGCCCACAATACTGTTTATGTCAGACGTATGTGGGAGGTTTTTACCGCATTCACCATGTATGGCAAATGACGGCGCCCATAACACCCTTGATGCCCAGAGACATGTGGGGGGTCTTACCGTGTTTGCCTGGTATGGGGATTGATGGTGCCCATAACACTGTAGGGCAAAACATCGGCGCCTACAACACTGCTTGGGTTCTGACATGACTGGAAGGTTGCAGGGCATCCTTCTGACATGTCATGTCGGTACTGCAGGTGTACAGGGTACAATCCTTGGTATTGTGGTTGACTTGATTGCCCTGCCTTACTTGCTCCGTCCGTTTCCTGGTCCTCACCGAGCGGGCGTCCCCGGTCGGTTGGTCCCAGTCGGCTCTGACTATGCCGGTTGGAGAAGAGCTGTAAGCAGAGGTTCGGTGCATCCCCGGTCGGAGAGGGGGGCCGGAGTCGAAAGTGAGCGCTGTTCCTTCTCGGCCAGGCCTTCCGGTCGGAGAGACGGGCCGGAGTCGGAAGCAAGCGTTGTTCCTTCTCAGCCAGGCCTTCCGGTCGGAGAGGCGGGCCGGAGTCGGAAGCGGGTGTTGTTCCTCTTGGTCAGCCCTTCTGGTCGGAGATTGGATCTCCCTTCTGGCCTATCGTTAGGTATTTGGGCCAGTCTAGGAGTTGCTCGTCGTTCACAACGTCGTCTGCTGGGCCAAGCTTTTGCTGGAAAGAAGGTCCATGAGGGACCCCGGGTTTATGAACCCGACAAAATTAATTGCTAGAGTTGTTTTAAGTTAAACTTTTTAATGTTTGGCCAAATTTATAAAAAAAATTTATAAATACTTGTGGCATTAAATAACACATTATGAAAATATAGTTTATGATACTAATTAATTTGGTGCCATAAATTCGGATGCTCTTTTATATAAATTTTATTAGAATAACCATAGGAATTGATTTGTTTCAGTATAACGACTTTTGCCAAGAGAAGTAAGTGGATCTGAACTAACGCACTGGCCAGCGTAACCTAGCTAGCTTGAGTAGCAAGCACAGTGTTGACTTTGACTCTGCTATGTATGTACACTGCGAAGCAATACGTGGTGTGGTGTTGAGGGTTTCTCAAGGCTCTCACAGCTTTACGTACGCACGTAGCACGATTAAGGCCTTGTTTGTTCCTCTAAAAAATTTATATCATATCCCATTAAATGTTTGGACATATGTATATAGTATTAAATATAGATTAAAAAAATAATTAACTGCACAGATAGCGACTACTTTACGAGACGAATCTTTTAAGCCTAATTAGTCTATGATTTGCAATAAAGTGCTACAGTAACACATATGATAATGACGGATTAATTAGGCTTAATAAATTCGTTTCACGGTTTACTGAAGGCTTCTGTAATTTATTTTTTTATTAGTATCCGAACACCCCATGCGACACCCCATATAACACCCGATGTGACACCCAAAAAATTTACAATATGGAATTAAACAAGGCCTAAACGTCGGAAGCAATGTGCCATACTGTACTACTACTACCGTGTCCGTTTATCACTTCCTTTTTCCCGCATTGATCGGTCTCACCAATCAGCGAACGATGTTCAACCTCTATGGGAACCATAGGCGCCCTCAACGTCTGAATTAACAGAGGGACTCTGTCCCAAAACGTGCTTGCTCCTGTCTTTTGCGTGTCGTTGCTGCCGTCCCACCCGTCCTCTACGTCGTTGCCGCGCCCCACCCTGCCCTCTATGCGTTATCGCACAACTCCATACAGTGTCACCGAGCTCCGCGTTGCCGGCGAACTCCACATCGCCGAGATCCGCGCCACCAGCAAGCCCTGTGCCATTGAGGTCCACGCCAGTGACCCCCACGCACAACCGCCGAGCTCTGCGTGCCGACGAGCCTCCGTTCGCCCAAGTAGAAGGAAATGTTGCTCTTGAAAGCCTATGTTGCAAGCTTATGTTTTGAATGTTTCAAGTGCTTCAGGCGCATGTTGCAGGTGTTGTGTTTCCAGATGTTGCAACGCATTGTACATGTTTCAACAATAAGGTGCTTCAGACGCATGTTGCAGGTGTTGTGTTTCCAGATGTTGCAATGTATTGTACATGTTTCAATAATAATCCGGACATGTTTCATTAGTACATCGTCGATGTTGCAGCGATGGACCCTAAGGGTCCGTTCGGGCGCTAGTTCTGCCCTATGGGAATGGTTGGAAGAGTACGGGAGTTCAACAAGACAACAACGCTGCAAGTTTGCCTTAAGAGAGAGAGTGAGTGTGGTTTCGATGTAATAATCTGCTTCAGGACACATGCTTAGTCTGGGAGCAATGTCCGTGAGGGTAATGAACGTTCTATTTAAAAATAAAAGCGGGAGACCTTTTTTTATCTAAGCAAAAGAATTCCCGGACCCAGCACAGGTGTACAACGACTCGTCATGGACTTCGAAAATGAAGTACACTTGGGCTATTCGGTCTGATGGGCTAAAGTTTTAGGCCTGTTGTGTCACACAGGCAAACTGTTCTATCGCAAGGGGCCATAGGAACGGCCCTAACCTTGCTAAAAGAAGGAACGGCCCTAAACATGGTGAATCAGGGAAAGAGAGGACACATTGCAAATTATGAAAATAATACTTGTGTCGTGATTTACAGCAATTGCCACATCAAATAGACCCCTTGATGCTGCATACAAATTGAAAGGAAGATTGTACTTTGATGTACATCAAACAGTAATAGTGATATACACAATGCGTGGAGGAGCTGGAACCGGTGAAGCAAATATAGTGGCTTTACCAACTCCTAGTTCTAATAGAAGAGAGAAAAATAATTTATTGCTACAGTACACACTCGCGCTCGCCGGAGAAGCAACACACATATCATCACATCACATATATAGCGTTAACCCCGCCGACGCTGCCAACGAGCACAACTCCTGCCGGCCCCCGCCGAGAACCCTGCCGACGCCTCCAACGAGCAGTCTGCCGTGGATCCCACGCCGCCACCGAGTTCGCCGACGACTACGTGTTCGATCGCATCCCCTTTCCCCGGTCATATTCCCCAGGCATGCAAACAGCCTTCTATCTACTCTCTAGGCGAACACTGGGTTTAGGGTTTTTGACAGCTTTGCGGTGTTTCCCTGGGTTTAGGTGGTGCTCGTGCTTGCGCAGTGCGGTGGTGACGCGCTGAACACGCAGAACCAGGAGGGTGCTCCTGCTTGAGCGAGGTACGAGACCAAACCGATAAGTGTGGTCGGTCTCTACTATTTTTTGCTACGGATTTCTAAGATTAGTTAGCGCAAAACTGGTAGCACATGACGGAATTGATGTCTTGGTTTTTACTGAAAACATTGTTTTCTAGGTCCACTTCTGACGTTGCATGTTGAGTATTTTGAGTTTCTAGATTCTTTTTTTCTAACTTTAGTTTCTAGATTCTATTTTAGCGTGGTGCCGTGGTGAAGTGCCCTCTCATTTCTCGTTTAATAACTGCCTACACGCTTAATCCAAATGAGTCCTTCAATGCTTGTGTTTGTTTTATATAAATCATAAAGATTAGTATGTACACAATTTATTTATTACCATTGTGTTGATATATATATATATATATATATATATATATATATATATATATATATATATATATATATATATATATATATACTTTTTCTTTCATTTGAATTGAAGATTGAATGGAGGAAGCAAAATGTCCTGCGATGTGACCAAATCAAAGCAATTCAAAAGAGATTTCTTTTGGAGCAGGTCATAGATCCCAAGGGCGCGTACTATTATGACCCTAAAGAATTCATACCTAGTAGCCAAACGACGGAAGATTAAGGTTGCAAGAAATTCCAAGGACATGAGTACATTTGTGACTTTATTATATATGTACATATTTGATGCATGCACAACCTCTTGAAATATTTGTATATATATATAGTTTCATACATTTTAGTGTGTTATTTATGTATAATGCCTGAACAGAACCTTATACGTACGTATATATGGACGTATATTAGCAGTGTAGAATTGTATATGAAAAGCTAATTGGAACAAAAAGAATTGAATTGAAAAGAAACCATAAAATGAAAATGAATGAAATGAAAAAAATAAAGAAACCTTTAGTACCGGTTGGAAACACCAACCGGGACTAAACGTGCCAGCCCCGGTGCAATGTCTAGGGGGCTATTTAGTCCGGGTTGATAATAGCAACCGGGACTAAAGGTCCACTTTCAGTCCCAGTTCCCAGAACCGGGATTACAGGGGGTCTTTAGTCCCGGATTCGCAATCCCGGCTGGGCAACCAGGACTAAAAGGGGTTTCCCAACTGAGAGTGCAACCCAGTTCTGCTCTAGTGAAGTATGCCTTAGTTTCATACCTACCCAAAACTCCACAAAAGAGCCATTAGTGGTAGGATGAAAAGAAGGAAAAATATCAAAATGCCTTGGTGAGATTTTATACACATTGAGCAATCGAGTGAATCATTTGAGAAACTTACATTTATTTTGCAAAACTCATAAAACCTCCGGATAGACAGTTGATCGAAGAACGAATGATTGGTAATTCTATTATAACCGTTCTATCTTGCAACCGCCCAAAAAACTTGGAAAAGCTATAAGCCCTACAGGGATCAGGGAAAAGGGTCGATAAAAATGCTAACTTATTTAAATTACAGAAGAATACTTTGTTATAAGGATGGCACTTATGAATTATATTTGGCATAGTAGCAACTCCTGATCAACAACCAATGACTTAGGTGGTGACAGCCCTATCCGTCCCTTGTAATCCCCCACATTTGGTTATTCATGTAGGAATTCGTAAAGTCTCTCACGCTTGCTGGCAGACCAGTGCTCAGAGATCTCCCGTCCCTTACACTTAGGTCTAGCTCTAACCATGTAATTTGTATGATCATCAACTGTTCTTTGCATGGCAATATTAGAACAAGCCTGCTCCACTTAGGAATATTTTTTTTATTCTTTGTTTCTCTTTTATCCTTGAGGTTGGTCCAAGTGTGTGTCCACTATCATAGAAATACCATGTTTACCCCTATCATAAACTTTGGTTCACTTTTCAAGCATGTAATCTTGTTCATATCTATACTAGAATCTTTACACCATGCCTTCCTTTAGGGAAATATAAATAACGATACCCTTAATACTTCTGGGTGAAATGCTACAACGATAGTTCCGTGCGCTTGCGGATATTGTTTCTGTAATCGTTAAGAACTATCGTGTTGGTGTTTCTTGGTGGCGTCGCTAAGGTTTACTAAATCTTAGTGATGGTGCTAAGAAATACCAACATGCATTTCTAGCACCGTTGCCAGGGATGGATTCCATCTCCATACTTGGTGATTGCGCTAAGAAATGCCAACATTGGTGTCAGCCAAGTGAGATGAGGGACCGTCGGAGCCATGTTTTTTCTCGAAAGCAGAGCAATCTGAGTGGCGCATGCGAGCCCTTCCCCGGTGGACCAGGGGATTGGCCATCGAAAAGCGAAGAGTGAATCGAAAGAGGTCTAAAAGTTTGGGAACTTAGCTATTCAATTGGTGTGAGTGTCAACCACTTTGCCAGAACAGTCATCCCTTGCGCGATGCGGCCACGACAGAGTGCGCCCAAGCCACAACGCCATCTCCTTGGCAGCATCAAGGGAGTATATTATCAGCCAACGTGTAGCATCTAGCGCCGGTCCGACAAGGTGGGGGTCAGGCCTAGACCGCGTCGGATCTACCGGGTGAGGACCTCGAGATCTACTCCCACGAGGCCCGACAGAGAGGGCGGGTGTCGGTGTTTTGAGTAAACACCAACGAGTAAATTTGTGTCATTGCGCATCTAGCCCTGATGGTGTGCTAAAAGGACACAAGGTTTATACTGGTTCGGGCAGAATGTCCCTTCGTCCAGTTCATGGCAACTGCTCATGTTATTAGCACTGAAAAGCTCATAGTAGGGGTTATAAATGGGCGAGAGAGGGACAGGTCCCAAGTCTCTGATGGAAAGGTCGAATGGGTGCTGAGAGCTTGGTTGCTGCTCAGCTATGTATGATGTGTTTAATCCATCCCCTTAGTGGGGTGCCCTGCTTTCCCTTTTATAGGCCAAGGGAGAGCAGGGATTATAGATGGGAGAAAAGAGGAAAATCAGAGGCAAAGGTCCACTGACGAAGCCATGTCCTGGCATCGTCAGCGAGTTGTCATGTCCCATCCTGCCCCGGCGGGCGGCGCGGCGGACCAAGGCGCTGATCGACAGCCATACATGGAGTAGACAGTGCAGTGACCGTAGGTTCGTTACTGTAGGTGATGCGAGTTTCCTTCTGGACCATAGTGGTTGTCGTGAGCTTCCGTCAGGATCCGTGCCCGAGGGCAAATGGCGGCGCCCACAACACTATAGGGCAAATGTCGGTGCCTACAACATTGTCTTGGCTCTGACATGCCTGGAAGGTCGCAAAGCGCCCTTCTGTCACATCCTGACGGTACTTTCCTGCAGGCGTGTAGGGTATGGTTCTCGGTATTGTGGTTGACTTAAGTGCCCAGCCTTATCTGCGTGCGTCGTTATGAAGGAGTCACGCGTAGACGTCGGGTGAGGCGGAGCCAGCCCCCAGACGTCGGGCTAGGTGGAGCCAGCCCTCGGACATCGGCCAAGGCAGAGCCGGCCCTCAAACGTCGGGCGAGGCAAAGCCAGCCCTCAGACGTTAGGCAAGGCGGAGCCAGCCCTCGGGAGTCAGCCTGAAGTAGAGCCAACCCTCAAGGGTCGGGCGAGATGGGGCCCGCGGTCACAGCGTCCACCGAGGTAGAGCCAACCCTCGAGGGTCAGATGAGGCAGGGCCCATGGTCTCGGTGGCCGAACGAGACGGGACTCGGGAAGCGGTGTAGTCGCGCTCTTGATCGCGCGGACGAATCAATATTGATGGTCATTAGCTCCTCCTCTTCGGGTACCCTACTATTGGTCCCCGATAGTAGCCCCCGAGCCCCCGGGCGATTTGAGTAGAATTGCTTGGGGGATTTTTTTGACTTGCCAGCAGGTGCGCACGAGCGCACCCGGTGAGTGTAGCCCTCGAGCATGCGGAGGAGTAGGATACTCCTTCGGAGGTTTTTTCAAAAAAGAGGATTCTGAGATCCTTGGCCCTCTGTTGTTGCCCACGGTGTGTCCTGAAGATGGTGATTTCTTCTCGCCGAGGTCGGACCCTTCGCGGGTATGGTCATGAGATTTGGTGGTTGTTTAGCTGGATAGTTTGATTGGGGTCCTGGTATCCCATTCGCGGGGATCCCGTCAGGGTAAGCCTGGCTGAGACTCAATCATGGGCCAAGATGCCCGTGGCGCTTGTGCGCCTGGGCGCTGGCCACTTGCGGGGCCCAGCTCTTTCCATCCCTTATTGTAGGGGTGCTTAGAGCGGCTGTTGGACCCGTTGATGGGCCAACCGTCGAGCCCCTAGGCCTAGACGCGCCATCGATGCGTTTTTTGATCCGTATTCCTCTTACTCGTAACGAGTCCCGGTCCGCCCGGGGAGGCGAAATGTCCGGCGCATTTCCCAAAGGAAAGGATAGGGATTGTGTGCGCGTATCCCGTGGCGTGACGTTGTGGCGAATCATGGTAGGCGCGGAGATCTAGGTGGATGGTTGGTTTGCTCGCATTCGTCGCCCCTATAAAACCAAAGGGTTCGCCCCCAGGGTTTCATACTTTGCCTCCTTGCCTTCACATCTACAACCTCCACCGCCAATCGCCTAAGCTCCCTGCATCCCCGTCTCAGCCTCCGTCGAGTTCGCATCCACCCACCCCCATCTTCCAATGGAGCATTAGTGCCACTCTGGTATCACCCTCCAGCGCATGGAGGGCCTTGTCCGTCACGGTCTTCTCTGCGCGTGGACCGCCACCGAGGAGTGGCGGCTGCTCAGCGAGGAGGGCGTGCCGTCACCGCCTGATGGCTACGTCGTCTCATTCGTGCACTTCCATGAGCAACGGTTTGCTACCCCTGCTCACAAATTTCTCTGGAGGTTGCTGCACTACTACTAAATTGAATTGCAGCACCTCAATCCCAATGGAATCTAGCACATGGCAGCATTCATCGCCCTGTGTGAGGGATTCCTGGGGATTAGCCCCCACTTTGATCCGTGGCAGTACTTCTTCGCCGTCACCCTTTAGAAGAAGTGAGAGAAGAAGCAGGAGTTGAACACGCCGATGGGATGCGCCGGCATCCAACTCTGGAACAACCGGATTAGCGAATACCCACCAATGCGTTTGTCAACCTCCAACAAGGGGTGGCATTCACATTGGTTCTATCTCAAGAACGACATAGCCGCCCTCCTACCAGAGTTCACTGGGTGCCTAGTCGAAGAGGTCCTAGACTTGTGGAGGAAGTGGGGTGTCCTAGAGAAGGATAAGAAGAAGATCCAGGACCACCTCATCGCCATCCGAATCCTGAAGGAGAGGGGCCTAAAGGGGTCGGGCATCATCGACGCCTACCACGCGAGGAGGGTGGCGCCACTGATGAGGCGCACGCTTCCCCTATATGTGATGGCGCTCGGGGCATCATTCGATGGGACGACGCTCGCTGAGGGCGTGCTCTCCCCCTTCAAAGTGGCGCTACACATCAAGGAAGAGATGGAGCCTTCTCGGGACAACGTGGGCGCCCCCTTGATTTTGTGTACCAGGTGCCAGGGCATCCCTCGATGCAATCTGAACCAGGATACATTGTCCTTGTAAGTTTTCCCTTCCTCATGCCTTCTCTTCAATTGAACTCCCGACCCCTTAATACTGACATTGAGATTGGGGGACCAACCGAGGGACCTCATCCTCAGGGATCACTCAACTCTGTTGCCAAGGGATCCTTCCATGAAGGTGGCAAACCGCGCCGTGGCTGAGCGGCTGAGGAAGGTGGAGGATGAGAGGAAGAAGAGGCAGCGGAAACTGCTGGCGTGGAAGCGAGGAGAGGAGACTGACAGTGATGATGACGATGACGAGGAAGATGACGATGAGGTAGTCGGCGACACTAAGCGTGATGACCTTGTGAGTGAGGATATGCCGACTGGTTCCCGCTCATCCTTGCAGAGGTCGGGACTTCCCATTTCATGGAGGGGAAAGCGCATCCGCGAGACCGGTGGAGACGGGCTGGACCGTCGGCCTGCCCTAAGAGCCAATAGGGGCGGGCGGATCTGCCGCTGCGCCCGAGGCGCTAGCGGAGGAGGGTGGCTCCACCGCCACACCCAAGAGTCAGCCAGGGCAGGCAAATCTACCGCTGCGCCCAAGGTTCCGACGGAGGAGGGTAGCTCCGCTGCCGTGCCCCAAGAGCCAGCCGGGGTGGGCGGATCTGCCGCTGCGCCCGAGGTGCCGACGGAGGAGGGTGGCTCTGCCGCCGTGCCCCTGGATGCAATGGAAGTGAGCCCTTCTACCCAGGGGCTGGGGGTGGGTTCAAAATGGCCCCGCCCTGATGAGGCAGAGTAGGGGTCTAGGGGTTTGCCCCCCAAATGTGTCTGTCGTCCAACAGCGCCGATGTAAGTCACTGGCTCCTCTGTTTTATCTGTTTTCACCATGACTCATGCCTTTCTTTCTCGCAGCGTCTTGAGGCGGCGCAATCTTTTGGTGCTGGCACCAAAAAAGAGTGTCGCCCTTCAAGTGAGGTGGCAGCCATCGGCTGACGTCGCACCTATTTCGGGTGGGAGCGACGCCGGCCAGACTGCGTCGCCAGCCAGTGAGGTGCCGTTCACGGTGGCGTCTGTGCCCTCGGTGGGACAAGCGAATGCCAGGGCTAGAGGGACACCCTCAGAGGTCACTGAGCAACCATCAACGGAGATGATTCTGTTGCCAACGTCGGGGCAGATGGAGCTGCCACTCGCGTTTGTGGCACCGACCGCTGCGGGCGTGACGCCGCCTGTTGAGGCCCCACCGATGTAGGCGGAGGTGGCAACGGTAGTGACGGGTGAGACACAGTCGGATGCCCCTATGGCAATGCCCGAGGCAGTGGCGTGATCTGTTCCACCGGCGGTCCAAGTGATGGTGTCCGACATGGGTCGGACGAAGGGGGGCGCGGCTGAGGGGTCCCCGAACATCGTGGCAGCGGCAGAGAGAACCGGCGTGGAATCATCCCTGGCCCTGACATTGGCGAGCAGCCATTTGCCCACGCGGGACAAGCCCCTGCTCCGGTGGACGGATCCACAAGACCCGACGTCGACACTCTTCGCTCTAGACGACGCCACTAAGAGCATGGAGCGGGAGAGTCTCGACGAGGGGATCGTGGCCACGCTAAAAGCCTTGGACCACGCCAGGGGCGCCCTGTGCGAAGTCATCATTCCCACTGGCTGGGTATTCACTTTACCTTGCCTCTCACCCTCCTCTTTCTTTCCTGTATTTTTGCGTTCTGACTCTTTTTTAGTCCCTCATCGCTCGCAGCCGGGAGAAATCCCGGTTCCTTCACGAGCAGGAGAACTGGAACCATCTCATCAAAGAAGCCCAGCTGCATGGGGACGTGACCTCCCAACTTGTTGCCGCCCAACAGAGGGTGGCCGAGATGACTCCCCTTGCCGAGGAGGTGGACAGTCTCTGACTGCGGGAGGCCAAGGCCCGTCAGCATGAGGAGGAGGCCGAGAGAGCGTTTGAGGCCCTGTCGGTGAGGGTGTGGCAAGATGAGGAGGAGGCTACTAGAGTTAGGAGGGAGTGGGACGAGCTACTTCAGAGGGATGCTGCGGTCTGCCAACGGATCCTCGACCTTCTGGCCAAGGCTGAGAAGGAGTAGGACCTGAGGCTAGTAGCTGAGGAGAAGTTCATAGCCCTGGAGCGAAGGGCAAGTCAGGATGCCAAGGCGGTCACCCGACTGCGCAAAGAGCAAGATGAGCTGCTCCAAACCACAGGGAGGCTCCGCTCAGAGCATGGCATGGCCCACGAGGAGCGTGACCAGGCCGTCCGAGAGCGTGACGAGGCGCAGCAGAGGATCGGCTCCCTCTAGGCCGAGCTCGGAACCCCGACAACCCGGAGGCTGGAGGCCGAGGGCGTCTCCACCGGGCTGGCTATGGAGCTCGCTGAGGCGAGGAGGAACCTTCAGGCGGAGAGCGATAAGCTCGGTATCCTAAGCGCCATCCTCAGAGTGGTCTGCGATGACCTAGAGGTGGTGCGGTCGGGAGGGACCAGCTCGCTCGCGGCCTGTGCTGTCGATATCACGGCACGGGTGCGCCAGCTTGAGAGGGACGCTCTTCGCATCGGGGTCACCCAAGCCTTTGCAATTGCTCGTTCACATTACGCGGACAACATCGACTTGGTGATGATGAGCCTTGGTTTCACACCTAGCTACGAAGCCTCCGAGCTAGATGAGATAGAGACGGCGGTGGCTCCTCTTGCGCGAAACCTAGCGGACAAAGTCGAAGACATAGTTCTCCCCCGGAGGGGGTAGTTAGTCAAATAGGTCGGATGAACACTATTGTAATCTGTGAACAAGCGCCGACCCTTATGTATCGTAAAAACAAATTCGTAACTTTGTTTTGTTTGATTGAACTTGTTTTCTTCCATTTTTGTATGCGAAAAAGGGGCTCACGTATTCGACCCTTCTGTTCATTAAGACCGAAGGGCCCGAGGTGTAAGAAGAGAACTTCGATCATGCTGGTGAGCAAATACACCGTAGCTGCTGAGAGGCGTAGGTTTTTGTAGTATGACCTGGCATGCTCAATTATTCGTTTCCGCAAACCTTGCTACTAAACTTAACATGAGGAAGAGGTCTGGCACGGTGACTATTTGAATAAAGGGGTGCATTTATACCCTTATCAGCCCCCGAGTGAGATCCGACCCCTTGCCGTTGCTGGGGTCGAATATCGCTGAAGGTCGAGGAGAGGATAGCGAAACTTAGTAGGAGAAAGCATCTCTTGTATTCACACGTACCCCCTCCCTAGGTTCTTAGCTATCGTTCTACAACCGTGTGTTCGGTCTCCTTGCAAGTCCAATCTTCCTCGAGCCCCCGTGCGTAGCGAGGATTCGGTCGAGGGTTGGCTCGTTTTTGTGACTATCGCCCCGTCCATGGTTTCCACAACTGGAGGGGTTGAGTTAACGTCACTTGCCTCGATGGCTTGAGTGACACGCTCGGTGAGCTCGCTAACGGGCATGTTCGAACGGAATCCGGATCCATCGCTTGTGACGTGGTAGGCAAAGCCCTCATGTAGCATTCCGTTTCTCCTTAACCTGCCTTCCAATAGATTCCCCCTCAATGGGGATTCTATGGGCTCGGCTGGAGGTTAGGGTCGAACGAGAAGGTTGAGATGACCTTGTCTGCTTCTAGGTGGGATGGGCAAAGGCCGCTGGGGCTCATCTGTGTTTTCCCCTATGGCTTTCTTGAGCCGGCCTTCGAACCTCGGTCTCTCGATGTAGGATCAGGAGGCTCGAGCCTGGAGCCCCTTGGGGTTCGGTAGGGGTCGGCCGTGTTTCATGCGTCACCCCATCTTTGGTTTCTGCAACTGGAGGGCTGAGCTAATGACACTTGCCTCGATGGCTCGAGTGTCGCGCTCGGTGAGCTCGCTAATGGGCGTGTTCAAGTGGAATCTGGGTCCGTCATCCGCTGACAGGGTCGGCAGAGCCCTCATGTGGCATTCCACTACTTCTTAACCCACCTCCCGGCAGATGCCCGAGCTGTTCGATAGGCATGGGTGGCCCGTTGGCCTCTCATCGATGGAAATTCTGTGGGTTTGGCTCGAGGTTAGAATCGAACGAGAAATGTCGAGATGTCCCTGTCCGCTTCTAAGCGGGGTTAGGCAAGGCAGTTGGGGCTCATCTCGGTTTTTCTCCCCTGGCTCTGTTTGACACGAGGCGGCCTCGAGCCCTTCACGGGCTGGACTTCGAACCTCGGTCGGTCGCCGCTCATATCAAATGAGACGACTACCACTTCGTGACGTGACGCGAAGCATTGTGATGCAGTAATTGCATATGCAATGCTTCGATGTATGAGATGAATGTATGAATGATTGAATGAACAAATGTATGAATGAAAATGGATGAATGAATGATCATATAAAGAAAAATGGGGGTCGATAATGTTACCTCGATGGCACGAGTGATAGGTTCTGGGAGCTCTTACCATATATGTCCATGTGGGGTCCGGGTCCGACGTTCGTGATGGGGTCGGTGTAACCTACACGAGCATCCCAGTCTTCCGTATCTGTCTCTCGGCAGCGGCTCGAGCTGTTCGATCAACTTGGGTGACCTGATAGCCTCTCATCGATGGAGATTCCGTAGGTAGGCCCCTCCAAATCCTTCCCGAGAAGGTGGAGGTTAAGGTTTGGAGTGCAGAGACAAAGACTCTGATCGCACTGGTGAGCAAAAACGCCATAGCCGCAGGGGCGTAGGGTCCTAGCGGTACGACCAGATTTACTCAAAGTTTACGCCTGCACACCGTGCCTCCAGTTTTTAAACATATGGAGGGGTTAGGCAAAGAGAATGTCTAGCGAATAGTCACTCCCGCCAGCCCCTGAGCGATGTCCGACCCCCTGCCATTGCTGGGGTCGGAGGCTCGGTATCAAAATTAATACGTAACGTAAAGTAAGTAAGGGTGCTTGTCTCTCGGCGGCGGTTTTGAGCCGTTTGATCGACCTGGGCACTGGTTTTACCTCGATGGTAAGAGTGATGGATTCGGAAGACCTCCACCAAATATGAGCATGATCCTATCTGCTCCTTACCCGTTTCTCGTTAGTGGCCAAGCCGTCCGATCGACTAGTGTTACCAGTTGAGACAAGTTTTTCCTGTGGAAATAGAGAATGAGAACATCCCGCGCAAGAATTTAGTTAGGTAGATAAGCTGAGCGATGAACTTGTGCAAAAATGGACGAGCTCTTAATCTTTGTTATAGCAAACAACTTTTTATATCTTCTCCCCCTTTTTGTAAAAAAAGGTTTAGTGCATTCCGACCCTTTCCATAGTTAAGGTCATAAAAGCTCGGAGTGCGGGTGAGCTAGGTCTGATCACGCTGGTGAGCAAAGGTTCCATAGCCACTGATGCGTAGGTTTCTCGCAGTCTGACCAGTTATACCAGAGTTTGTTCCCGAAAACCTAGCTCCTAGGTAATAATGTGAGAAAAGGGGACAATCACAAAGAATGTTTGCAGGATAAATATACTCATATCAGCCCCCAAGTGAGGCCTGACCCCTTGCTATTGCTCGGGTTGGATGTCACAAAGGATCAGGGAGTTTTGATAACAAAATTGATAAGAGAAAGTGTGCATTTATTAGGGGTAAAAGCGACGTAGCTGCTCGATGTTCCAGGCATTGGAGAAGATTTCGCCGTCGATGGTCTTGAGCTTGTAGGTGCCTAGATGGAGCACCTCCACAACTATGTACGGTCCCTCCCATGGTGGGTAGAGCTTGTGGCGGTCCTTGTTGCTCTGTACGAGGCAGAGGACCAGGTCTCCGATGTTGAAGGCTCAAGCCCGCACTCATCGGCTGTGGTACCGTCATAATGTCTGCTGGTACTTGGCCGAGCGGAGGAGGGCAACATCGCGCGCTTCGTCTAGCTAGTCCATGGCATCATCGAGGGACGCCTTGGCTCCCTATTCGTCGTACGCCCTGATCCTTGGCGCTCCATAGTCGAGGTTGGTTGGGAGAATGGCCTCAGAACCATAGACCATGAAGATGGGTGTGTAGCCGGTGGCTCGACTGGGGGTTGTCCTCAGGCTCCAGAGTACTAAAGGAAGCTTGGCGACCCAGCGTGCGCCAAACTTGTTCAACTGGTTGAAGATTCTAGGCTTGAGGCCCTGTAGGACCATGCCGTTTGTGTGCTTGACCTGCCTGTTTGTTCAGGGGTGCGCGACGGTGGCCCAATCGACCCGGATGTGGTATTCATTGTAGAATCGAAGGAACTTCTTTCCGGTGAACTGCGTACCGTTGTTCGTGATGATAGAGTTTGGGACTCCAAAGTGATGGACGATGTCGAGAAAGAACAACACGGCTTGTTCAGACTTGATCGCAGAGATCGGCCAAGCTTCTATCCACTTTGTAAAGTTGTCTATGGTGACAAGCAAGTGGGTGTAGCCTTCGAGCACCCTCTTGAGAGGCCCGACTAGATCGAGCCCCTAGACCATGAATGGCCATGTGATAGGGATCATCTAGAGCGCTTGGACCGATAGGTGAATTCGTCGAGCATAGTACTGCCACCCTTCATAGGTGCGCACGATCTGCTTGGCATCAGTTACAGCGGTGGGCCAGTAGAAGCCCTGTCGGAATGCATTTTCGACCAGGGTCCTAGGCATGGCATGGTGACCGTAGATCCCACCGTGGATATCACTTAGCAAATGCTTCCCCTATTCGATGAGGATGCAGCATTACAGGATCCCGGTGTGGCTTTGCTTGTAGAGTTTGCCCTCCACAAGAACAAAGTACTTGGTGTGATGTGTGAGCCATCGAGCCTCCCTCTTGTCCGTCGGTAGCGTGTCACGGAGGAGGTAGTCGAGGTAGAGCATCCTCCAATCGACCAGAGGATCAGGCTCTGTCACTGGGTCCTCTTCGAGCTCCATGACTTTGAGGCCGGATGGAGCCAACGGTTGGTCAGCCCCTAGGCCTGGATTGGATGGACCATCACCACCTTGTTCCAATCCCTCATAGTGAACCGAGGGCTTGTGTTGGTCGCTGGCAAAGATGCCCATTGGCACCGTCTCTCGGCCGGATGCTGCTTTCGTAAGCGCGTCGGCCGCCTCGTTGAGTTGCCTTGGGATGTGATTGAGCTCGAGGCCGTTGAACTTGTCCTCCAACCGGCGGACTTCTCGGCAGTATGCGACCATCTTGGCGTCATGGCAGCTTGACTCCTTCATGACCTGGTTAACGACCAGCTAGGAATCTCCTCGAATATCAAGGCATCGGATGCCCAACTCGATGGCAATGTGTAGGCTGTTGATGAGTGCCTCATATTCGGCCACATTGTTGGAGGAGGGGAAATGGAGACGGACCTTATACCTCATGCATACCCCGAGGGGCGACACGAAGACCAGCCCCATGCTGGCGCCCTTCTTCATTAGCGATCCGTTGAAGTACATCGTCCAGTACTCTTGATCGATGACCGTTGGTGGCATTTGGACCTCAGTCCATTCCATGACGAAATCAGCCAACACCTAGGACTTGATGGCCGTCCCGGAGGCATACGCAATGCCCTGACCTATCAACTCGAGTGCCCATTTCACAGTTCTTCCCGTGGCATCCTAGTTTTGGACGACCTCGTCGAGGGGGAAGGACATCACGACTGCCACCGGATGTGACTCGAAGTAGTGGCGTAGCTTCCTCTTGGTGATGAGGACGGCATACAGAAGCTTCTGGATTTGGGGGTAGCGAGTCTTCGAGTCGGATAGGACCTCGCTGATGAAGTATACAGGGCACTGGACTTTGAGGGTGTGCCCCTCTTCTTCCCGCTCCACTACCAGGGCGACGCTGACCACTTGTGTGGTGGCCACAATGTAGAGCAGAAGGGGTTCTCCACCGGCAGGAGGAACCAGGATCGCTGCCTTTGTCAGAAGCAGCTTGACCATGTCAAGTGCCTGCTGGGCCTCGGATGTCCATTCTAAGGGGGGGGGTACGACCTCGGATACCCATGGTAGACCACATGGGCTGCACCCCCAGGGGCGGCCAGCCCACAAGACGAAGCCTTACGGGGCACGGCGCTGCTCAGCGCGTCCCACAAGACATCAGGAAGATATCCTAAAGATACTATAGGATCTGTTAGGATACGTATGATCCCATGATTCCTGTAATCTGTTATTACTTCTGGTTATCTCCTAGATCAAACCGACTTGTAACCCCGCCCCCAGACTATATAAGACGGGCAGAGACCCCCTCCAAACACACGCAATATAATACGATAGCCAATACAATCCAACAGAACACATGAGTAGGGTATTACGTCGTGCTGATGGCCCAAACCTGTCTAACTTGTGTGTCTCTATTGCCTTCTTGTTCTCAATTACACGCATCTCCACCAATCAATCTACCTTCGTGGGATACCCCTCGGAGGACTGCCGATGATATTCTATCGACAGTTGGCGCACTAGGTAGGAGTGTGTGTGCTATTTCCATGTCAAACAGGATGGTACATTTTGCAGGCTCTTCGTCCCTCCCACAGCCTAGCCAGACCTTCACGATTGGATCGATCTCTTAGATCATCAACGCTGACGGGGTCGAAGAGCTCATCGATCCGATGCAGATCGATTCTACGCCGATCACCCCAACACCTATGACTGTAGATCCGATCTCAGAACCACCTCCGAGGTCGTCTTCATCGATGACTCACCGCTCGCTTCCCCACTACCCAAGGAGGTAGATCAACAACGATGATCTGATTGCATCCATCGATCAGGTCGGCCAGAAGCTCACCGATGCCTCTCCATCGCAGAATCGGTTCTGACCACTCTAGTTCAGTGTCGACCACCCTACGATCTAGATCTATCAGAGGCTGATCGGGAAACTCTAGGGGTGATGGCCCTACCCTTTGAGCTCGCTGGCGCCACCTATCAAGATGCCCTAAGGGGCAAATTCGCCGACTAGGTGGGAGATATCCATCCTCTCGCCGACCAGATCACCGACTAGCTCTCGCCGACTGTTAACATGCTACACGTTGGCCGATGCCCCAAAGCTTCCCTCCCAACCATCCTGGAGGAAAGTCTAGACTCCGAGCCCTAGGGCTCTATGAAGACCATCGCCGAAACCATTGCCTACAACCTCCTTTCCTGCCGTTCCATGGAGGCAGAATTTTCAATGTCAGCGTCGACAGCCCCCCACGAGACGGGGAGACTGAGGAGGAACGCGCTACTCGAGTCAACAGGAACGTTTACCGTGCGTAGCGCCGAACAAATGAGGCTGCCCTTGCGCTAGCTGAGGCTGCTCACAATGACCAACTCGACTCGCAAGGAAGGCCACACCCAGTCCAACGCAACCACGACGATGAATTTGTCCGTATTGACGGCCACGGCGTCTACAAGACCCTAAGCGCCAACTTGGTTGTGGCCGCAAATGAGCTCACCCAGCTCCCGCCAACACCAGAGGTCGCCAAGGTCGCTGCCATGCTTAAAGCAGCACACTGCCAGGTCAACGAGATCCGCCAGGATCAGAGACCTTCTTACTCGATGAGCTCGATTAGCCGATCCGCCGCCCCCAGATCTAATCGCTGCCCCAGCAGGAGCCGCTTCGCCAACCAGCATCATGATGATGCACAACCCCTCCAAGGGGAGCTTGGGGCACCACATCGACTACCTTCACCAACACGACCAAGAGGTCAAACAAGATGCCCGAGAACACATCAACAATCTCCAAGACGCGCGACGTCACATCGACGTTCGCCGTTTCTCTCACCATGAAGAAGAAGTACGCTGCCGTCAAGAGTACAAGCAAGAGTTCGGGGACCCAGACGCAGCCCTCTAGCCAGTCAATGTCGGCAACGCCGCAGATCACGATGGAGACGATCCCGAGGGGCCCCAAGCTTTCACAAGGGCACTCCGGACACTCCAGTGGCCCTGTGGTTTCAAAATCACCAGGGTTGAGCCCTACGAAGGGCGGATGAACCCCACATAGTGGCTGCAAGCTTATGCCATTGCTGTGCGTGCTGCCAGGGGAGACACCAGCATCATGGCGAACTATCTTCCTATCATGCTCACGCCAACTGCGATGAACTGGTTCACAAGCCTCGCCCTGGACTCCATCGGATCCTGGGAAGAGCTAAAGAAGGTCTTCACCGACAACTACATGGCTATGTGTACTCGACCGGGCACCAAGCATGATCTGAACCGCATCTACCAGAAGCCATTCGAGCTCCTCCGTAGCTACATCAGACGCTTTTCCGAGATGAGGAATTCTATTCCCAACATCACGGAAGCATAGGTCATCACCGCCTTCGTTCGAACACTCCATCACCGCGACCTCTGCTCCAAGTTCAATCGTAAGCCGCCAAAGGGGATTGGTGAGATGATTACGACCGCCGATCAGTATGCCGATGCCGAAGAGGCCGAAGTGTGCTTCAACGAGGATGCAGGCACTCACCACCCAACTCGTCGCAGTGATGAGCGTCCCGACGACCGATGCCATAGCGACCGCCGCTACGATGACCACAGTCACCATCGGGACAGTGGCCGTGATCGGCCAGAAGGATCCAAATCTGGTCAATATCGCCGCCACCGACCAAACCACATCATCGCTGCCGTTGAAGAACCTCGCACCAAACACAACTACATTGAGCAGTACAAGAAGATCCTCAAGGGCCCGTGCCCTCTCCACAAGAATAACAAGCATAAGATGAAGGGTTGCCTTGGTTTGGCTAAAGAATTCTAGGCTAAAAAGCCGGACGACGACAACAACGACGGAGCCAGAGGCCACCAACCACCTGGGGGCAACAACAACGCCTTCCAGGATCATAACAAAGTGGTCACCACCATCTTGGGGGCCTCGCTGCTGCCGAGAGCAGAAGAGACCAGAAGCTCAGCGCCCGTCGGGTACTCGCCGTCAACGCGGAAGACGCTGTCACCAACCCCAGCTATCACCCCTGGTCCGTGGTCCCCATCACCTTTAGTAGGGCCGACCAATGGGCGAACATCATGTACATAGGGTGTTTCCCCCTCATCCTTGATGCAACCGTCCAGAAAGTGCATTTTAGAAAAGTGCTCGTCAACGGCGGGAGCGCTCTGAACCTCCTCTTCGCCGGAGCCATAAAGGAGATAGGCCTTGGGATGGGAGACCTCACGCCCTTCGACTCCTCCTTTTAGGGTGTGGTACCTAGCAGGACATCCAAACCGCTTGGAGAGATCACCCTCCCAGTACAGTTTAGCACGGCCAGCAACTACTGCGTCGAGCACATCAACTTCTATGTTGCTGACTTCAACACCGCCTACCACGCCATACTTGGTCGGCCAGCTCTAGCCAAGTTCAAGGCCATACCGCACTACACCTATCTAGTGCTGAAGATGCCTTCACCCGCAGGAGTCCTGGCCCTGTGGGCTAACCTCTCCATCGCCTACGCCTACGAGATAGAAAGTCTTGCCCTCGCCAAAGCCATCAACCTCTCCATCCAGATGGCTAGCGTGGTCACCAACGCCAAGACGGTGCCTGTCGACGACATGGAGATCCCAGCGCTGGAGCCTCCTCGCGCCTCTGCCAAGTCCAAGGAAACAAAGGAGGTCGGCCTTGGCCTCGACGACCCCTCCAAGACTGTTAAGATTGGGGCTCACCTCTACTCCAAATAGGAAAGTGTGCTCATCTCCTTCCTATGTGCCAACGCTGATGTGTTTGCTTGGAGACCTATAGACATGCCAGGGGTACCACGGGAGAAGATCGAGCACTCCTTGAATGTCTCATCGACCGCCAAACCGACCAAGCAGAAACTCCTATGATTCATGCCAGACAAGAAGGAGGCTATTAGGGTAGAAATAAAATGGCTCCTAGCTACCGGATTTATCAAAGAAGTGTATCATCCTGAGTGGTTAGCAAACCCTGTTCTTGTTCAAAAAAGAATAAAGAATGGAGAATGTGCGTTGATTACACTGATCTCAACAAACACTACCCTAAAGACCCCTTCGGTCTGCCTCGGATAGACAAGGTTGTAGACTCCACCGCCGACTGCGAACTACTCTCCTTCCTTGATTGTTACTCCGGCTATCACCAGATATCCCTCAAAGAAGACGACCAGATCAACACGTCGTTCATCACGCCTTTCAGTGCATATTGCTATACCACCATGTCCTTCGGACTCAAGAATGCCGGGGCGACCTACCAAAGGGCCATCCAGATGTGCCTCGATCAACAGATAGGCCGCAATGTCGAAGCTTACATCGACGATGTGGTCGTCAAGTCCAAGACCGCCGACAATCTTATCGCCGACCTTGAAGAAATGTTCGCCAACCTAAAAAGGTACAGATGGAAGTTGAACCCTTCAAAGTGCATCTTTGGAGTTCCATCCGGCATACTCCTAGGCTACATCGTCAGCGCTCGTGGCATCGAGCCCAACCCCGACAAGGTCTCCGCCATCACCAACATGAAACGACCAACTTGCATAAAGGACATACAGAAGCTTACAGGCTGCATGGATGTTCTCAGCCGCTTTATATCGAGCCTCGGCAAAAAGGGACTACCATTTTTCAAACTCCTCAAGGCCTCCGAGTGCTTCTCCTGGTCGGAGGAGGCAGATACAACTTTTGAGCAGCCCAAATTGTTTCTAACAAAGCCTTCGATCATGACGGCGCCTTGACCAGACGAAATTCTACTGATCTACATCGCCGCCACTTCTCGCGTCGTTAGCACAGCTATTGTCGTCGAACATGAGGAGGTCGGGCACGCCTATAAGGTGCAACGCCAGGTCTACTTCATCAGCGAGGTCCTTAATGAGCCCAAAACTCATTATCCTCAAGTTTAGAAACTGCAATACGCTATTCTGATCACGTCATGCAAGCTCCGCCATTACTTTGAGTATTACAAGATCGCCATGGTCACCAAGTTCCCTCTGGGGGAGATCCTCCGCAACAAAGAGGCCAACGGTCATATCATCAAGTGGGCTATTGAGCTCGACACTTACTCCATTGAATTGAGAAGCAGGCCTACCACCAAGTCACAAGATCTCGCTGACTTCGTCGCTGAGTGGACCGAGATCCAAGAGCCCATACCCGCTACTTGCCCTGAGCACTAGGTGATGTACTTCGATGGCGCCCTTAATATCAACGGTGCTGGTGCTAGCATCTTATTCATTACGCCAACCAAGGACAAGCTCCGATACGTTCTCCGAATTCACTTTCCAGCCTCCAACAACACCGCGGAGTATAAAGCATGTCTCCACGGACTTCGTATAGCCATCGAGTTCGGCGTCAAACGCCTCATGGTATACGGAGACTCCGCGCTGGTCATCAACCAACTTAATAAAGATTGGTCCTATTCCAGTGAGAAGATGGACACATACTGCGTCAAAATTAGGAAACTCGAAGGTAAGTTCTACGGTATCGAGTACCACCACGTGGTATGAGATCAAAATCAGCTCACCGACCACCTATCTAAGATAGGCCCTTCTCGCGCCGTGGCTCTGCCTGGGGTTTTCGTTCAAGACCTCTTTACGCAGTCAATTAAGGAAGAGAAGGAAGTTCAAGAAATTCCCCCTGCCGAGCAGCTGGTACTTACAGTACCCTCGCCGGCCGTCGATTGGAGGGAACAGTTCATCAAGTATCTCACCAACGCCAATGTACCCACCGACAAGACTAAAACCGAACGCCTAATCCGTCGAAGCAAGCATTACATGCTGGTGGATGGGAACTTAATGAGGAAAAGTGTCGAGGAAGGGATACTGCAGAAATGCATCACCCAAGAAGAGGGAGTGAAACTACTTCTCAAAATTCACTCTAGTTCCTGCGGCAACCATGCGGCCTCGAGAAATCTGGTTGGCAAAGCTTTCCGAGCTGGTTTTTACTGGCCCACGGCCATCACCGATGCAGAAGACCTCGTCCGACGTTGTGAAGGATGTCAATTTTTTGCCAAGCAAATACACGTGTCGGCACAAGAACTGTAGACCATCCCAGCTTCCTGGCCTTTTGCATGCTGGGGACTGAACATGATCATGCCTTTCAAGCCAGTGCTAGGTGGTTTCTGGTACGTGTATGTTGCCATTGACAAGTTCTCCAAGTGGATCGAATACAAACCGCTTGTTTCGGCTACTGCAAAGAAGGTAGTCGAGCTCTTTGAAGGTATCATCCACAGATTCGGTCTCCCGAATAGCATTATCACCGACCTCGGAACTACATTCACTGGTCATCATTTTTGGGACTTTTGCGAAGACCGATGCATCTCTGTTAAATACGTCTCTGTTGCCCATCCTAGAGCCAATGGCCAGGTCGAATGGGCAAACAGCATGATCCTTGATGCTCTCAAAAGGAGGCTATATCAGAAAGAGAAAAAGCATCCGGGCAGATGGCTCAAAGAGCTCCCAGCTGTGGTATGGGGACTGCACACTCAAGCTAGTCATAGCATTGGTGTATCTCCGTACTTTTTGGTCTACGGCTCTGAGGCCATACTTCCAGCAGACATTGCCTTCCGAGCACCTAGGGTGGAACATTATAATGAAGAGCAAGCCGCAGCTGTTCGGACAGAGGACGTCGACAGGGCCAAAGAAGAACGCCTGATCACTTGTGTCCACACAGCCAAATATCTAGAAGGCTTGCGAAGATACTACAACCACAACATCAAAGGTCATTCATTTGCTGTCAGCGACCTCGTTCTCCACAGAAAACAGAAAACCAAAGGGATGCACAAGTTCTCCTCCCCCTAGGAAGGGCCTTACGTGGTCAAAGAGGTTACCCGACTAGGGTCTTACCGGCTATGTGACTTGGACGGAATCAACATCCCCAATTCATGGCACATCGAGCACCTTATACGTTTCTATCCTTGAAACGCTCTAGATATGTACTCTCCACTCCATAATGAATGAAGTTGTTGTCGCCATAATTTGTCTCCATTATTTCTCCATTACGATTTAATCTCCGTTTGCGGTCACCAGCTCTAAGCTACTCCTTAACGAACTCTAATACGTGATCGCCATAAACGCTCCGCCATGTTTCTCCATATCTCCAAGATATTTCGCCAACCACTGAGCACCACATGTTCTGCTCTGTGTTCTTTGGAGAAGACACAGTCTCTAATCTCTCCCTACACGTGCTATGGGCTTCGCGCTCTATGTTATGGGTGGTCGGCTGTGGTTCCTTGGTCACGCCTGTTCCTCCTACACGTGCACGGGCTCCGCGCTAGACGTTATGGAATACGGGTTAGCCAAGGCCAAAAGCCCAGTAAAGAACTAACTGCTCGGACGCTATTTATACTAAGTATAATCGTGTTAGGGTTAACACTACAACGATTTTTCAACGAAATACTGGCAAACTGCATAAACATGCATATCCACTTTACAACATTTATACACGTACATAAATGATTGTCTGCGCCCTCGCGTGTTTTAACTTTGTTCTCCAGCCATTACATATTACTCTCCGAGCAGGTCATTGGGCTTGGCCATCACCGTCCATCTCGCCGAACAGGTCGACGTCGCCGGCCAGTTTCTTCGCCGCGTCCTCCACCTCATCTTCCAGCTGCTGATGCTCCGTCGAGCCCGTCCCTCTGGCAAATCCGGCCCCTATCACTTGAAGGTCAATGACAGGGTAGTGGGACCGGACCACCACTAGGGCGTGTGTAACGGCGGTGATGGTGGCATCGCGGTTGAAGCTTTTGAAGTTCTCCCACGCCGCCTTGCACCTGTCGATGATGGTGTTCGGACACGGTGGCCTCCCGTCGGGCTGAGGAGCCACCTCCATGGCGACACAGTCGAGCACCGGTTTGACTCCGGCAACTACGACGTTGAGCTTGTTCCTATGGGTTTTGGCCTCCTGCTCCAGCACATCGAACTGCGCCTTGGTCTTCTGACGGTAGTCTGCAGGCATCACAAGGGTCCATCAAGCAAAGAAATTACTCTAGCAGTAACTCCAACCACGCAGTGCTCACCTTTCAGCTCCTCAGCCAGCTTCTCCACCCGCCCAGTCATCTTCTTCTCCTCCTCCTAGAGTTGACCGACGACTTGGCGCAACTGGCCGAGCTCCGCGTCTTGCTCTACAAGCATAACGATCGTTAGCTACAATAAGACTTCAGTAATGCAGAGAAAATTCGCCAATCCGCCATACCTTTTTTCTGCTCGGAGACGTTTCTCAGCTGCTCAGATTTGCGCTCTAGCTACTCGAAAACATTCATCAGCAGCTCAGAGATGATCGCCAACTGCTCGGACCTGCCCCGCAACTGCTCGGACACAGTTGCCAGCTGCTCGGATAGAGCCCCCTTTTGGTATTCCAGATCCCGCGTGTTAGCCTCGGCAAGATCCCGCTCGCGCTGGGCCCTCTGGACGTTTTCTCCATAAGCTTCATCGCCTCCTTTAGTTTTGCGTTCTCCTCGGCGAGGGGCTCCATCCTCTTAATCAGCTATCGCCGTTGTTTGGTAGTCTGAGCTATCCCCTACAAAAGCACCAAGATTGTGAAGAACTCCAATCTCCAACATCAAACACGAACATTGATGACGCAATGCTAACCTTGATCTGCTTCATCACCATGGAAAGGGTGAACTCTAGCCTCCTGAGCTCCCTGGTGGTGTCCTCTTCCTCAATGACCACCACTTCGTCACCCCGCTTGAGGAGGATTCGGATGGCTTGAGGTCGTGATTCCTCACGTTCAATCTCTTCCACCTCGTCCGCTTCCTCCGCAGCTGGTGGTGCCACCTAGGGCCTTGGTGGCTGCACAATGCGTCCGACCATGCCCTCTGACATCTCTGGGAGAGCCGCCTGCTCCTCTAGTATCACTGGTTCCTCCGCCCCTGACTCTGGCGTGACGTCAGCAACTCCAGCATCCGCCTCCAAAGACTTGGTGGCTTCCGCCGTTGCCCCGGGCATTGCCGCCGACCCGTCCGCCGTTGGCGCCAACCGTTTGCCGCTGCCAAGTCCACCAGCAGTGGCGGTTGACTCCTCCAAGTGAGTGAATCGCCACAATGGGGACTAGCTATCGGCAAGCAAGTGAACCTCGGTGAAAAATCTTATGTCATCATTGTCTCCAAGGATTTCTTGGTATTCATTGTGATTGATTGATTGTCACTTGCCATGGCGGTATATCTTTACTACCTCACTCTTGTATTTACATTCCTAGTGTAGCTAAGCTCTTTAGTGTAATTAGTTTTGAGAGCTAGCTTGTGTCTTATCTAGTGGTTAGTGAGGCTCTTTAGTTAGTCTTTGAGAGCTAACTAACTTAGTGGTAGTGACATAGCCTCTTTGTATGAGCTAGAGATCATAGTGACTAGAATTGTGGATATGAGGCTTGCATTTTGAGTAGGCTAGCGCAACACTCACTTCGCTTCATAATTGTCTAACCACTTGGCTTAAGTGTTGTTGTAGAAATTTTTGTAGGCTATTCACCCCATCTTAGGCCCGGGCCTTGGCTAGCACCGAAGGCTGGGAGGGAGCCAAGGATCTGGTCCAGACATCCATCAATCGGGAGACTGAGGTTTGGGTGAGCTCCCGGGTCCCAAGCAGAGGAGGCAGTGCTCGGGCTCGGCCCAATTTCTTAGCTAGAGGGTGCGCGCGAGCGTACCTAATGGGTATAGCCCACAAGCCCCCAAGCTATCCTGGAAGGGTCGATGGGGGTCCCTCGGTCGGGAACCTTTGATCCCGAGGCTTAACATACCCCTATGTTAGGATCTTGTCAGTGTTCCTCAATGTTCAAGTGCTCCAAACGGCTTACAACAGGGGGTATGCAAGCTAGGGTTCTACAGATAGAATGCTCGATGTAGGAGGAATCGATTGTCTAGAAAGAAGGCCTGGCTCACCTTATATAGCTAGAGGGGCCAGGTTACATGCAGAAGTGTAGGGTTCTCCTGACCCGAGTGGTCAGGAGCCCGAGGGAGGGAGTAGCTAGTAAGCTTGGTCAACAATCCTTCCGGTCTTGTCAGCATGTCTAGGTATGGTCGTCGAGGGCTTGCTCCCCATGCTAAGGCACGACGTACATGGTGGCGGCACTGTGCCGGTCGTGGCGGCATTGTGCCTCCCATGGTGGCGCCATGGGAGTGGTGGTTGTTCACCAACTTCCCTGCACGGCATGGGCTCGTTGTAGTCGTCATCACCTTCGTCCTGGCGTCCGTTTCTTCGGGATGAAGTCGTGATGTCATCATACGGGGAGGATAGGTGTCCCTCGCGGGCCTCCCACCCCCTGGGTCATGGTTTCGTTACCTTGATCTCCCATGCTTAGGTCGGGAGCATAGGAGCCGGTCAGAATGGGAGAACTAGCTCCCGGTCGTGATTCACATGCCGTAGTGGTTGTGATCGTACGCCCGTTCATCAAGCTGGACGAGATTTGGACGGTGCCAGGCCACACGGGGTGACGTAGCCGAGTCGAGATGTTGTCTTGTCCAGCAGTGGAGTGTTGCCTAAGATGACGCTATGCCCCAGGAGCGGACGGTTAGAGGGGCGACCATCCTTCTTGTACCCGGTTGAATGCATGCGCGTGCATGTCCTATCTGGGCAGGTGCATTTAATGCGTCCACCACACCTTCCGTCCTTCCCTAGTGGCTAAGGGCTGGAGGCGGTCAAGGGCACCGCACGGTGTGTGGTCGAGAGGTAGGAGAGGTCGAGGCGTGCCTCGTACGGCTCCGGGGAGAGAGGTCGATGCGAGTCGCGGTCATCTGAGCCGTCCTAAGCGACTCTCCTATCCACGTCTTGGGGTACCCCGGTTATGTACCGCGACACATAATATCAATGGGTTTTCTAAGTTAAATAAAATAGATAATCATCTCTAATAAAAAATATTTAACTATATTTGATAAATATATTTATTTTAGATTAGTAAATTAATAAAAAATAAATAAAATATTTACTCATATTAAATAAAATTAATAATGGCACATGCCTTAATTAAAAAGCTAATGCACATTTGCCTTAATTAAGTAGCTAATGCACTTTTTCTTGCTGCAATTAAATGCAATTAAACCGGTGATTGGAATGGCATTAGTCCAGGCAAACATGCAGCAGCAGCCAGGCGGTCGTTTTCCTATGCCTGGAGTCCAGCCGGATGCTTGGGGCAGGCAACGCACCAGTGCTGCAACCAAACAACGCACAGTCAGCTTCCAGGCAAGCTACAAGCGAGGCATATTTCTGTCAGGGTTCAATCCAAACACACCCTGAGTCCCTCGGCCCTCTCGGCTGCTCGGCATGGCATAGCGGACGACTGACGCCGCCACCGCCGCCGCGACGCTCAATGCTCTCGCCGGTATGGTTGACGCCCAACGCCCCCGCCTCCCCAAGAGAGAGCTCGTGGTCGTCTGCTGCCACCGCCGCATTCGACGTCTCACCACTGTGCTCGACGCTCCTCCTCCGCTCCGTGAAAACTCGTGGTCATCCACCGCCGCTGCGCTCAACGCCCCCGCCATTGTGCTCACGACGCGCCTCCTCCCCACCGCGAGTCCTCGTGATTTGCTGCTGTCGGGAAAGCAGGGAGATGCTGCTGGCCAGTCGGCCCTTGTGGCCTTGTCTCCTATGGTTTTTTTTTTCTGAGATGTATTTGGAAGAGGAATTGTTTGTCGATTTCATGCTTTCTACCGGAAATCCGATTGTTTTCTCTTTGATTTCTCACTTTAGAGGTGCAACAATTTTCACCGCACATGACCGCTACCGGGATTAACGAAACACATAGTTCCACCCGGAACGGCCAGGATTGCCTGGAATGGGGGCCGGAATTGCCCGGACTCCAGGCCGGTATTGGATGCTATGTCTTCTGTGCCGCTTTGGTGGCCGGCACGAGATGTTTCGACCATTCCTGCTGGTACCAGAATGGAATTGATAACCATGGTCTTGTCACCATCATCACCTTTGCTCCCCGTCTCGGTAGTAGATTGAATCTTGTTCTTTCTTCTCCTCCAGCGGAATCGTCGAAAAAGTGTGTTGTCTCCGCATGAGATCCGAATCACACACGAGCAGGGACTAGCACGTCCAAAGGTTGCAATTCAACCAACAACGCAGCGAGAACACAGCGGACCAACGAAACCGATCTAGAGACCGGTTAAGCCGATTTTGAGCCTATTCTTCACGTAGAGAACTCCCGAACACCTCTCAGGAAGACCCGTTGGGGAGGAGCACGTGGAGGGTATCCTAGGACCAACGAGACTGCCTACAATGTCGTCAAATCTCGCCGGGAGACGTGATGAACAGCAAGGTAGAGAGAAAAGAGGGTAAAAGGGGTTCGTAGATGTGTTTTCGACGATTGAGTGTTGGATCCTTCAATCGGTCATGATCCTCTCATATATATAGTGGGGGTGGTCTTATCCCAATAGAAAACGAACCCAAATCGCAATCTTCAAGTTTCCTATAAAAAATCATCCAAATCCAGATATAAAGGAGTTTGAGTCGGACTGGAACATGCGAACCGGCCTAGTCGGTTTCCAAACCGGCCCGGCCGGTTTTCACGGGGCCAGGCAGCCACACGCCAGGCAAACCGGCCTGGTTGGTTCTGTTGCTTGCATGGCAAAAAATCTTTCGAAATTCATGATTAATTTATTCAGACTCTAAACGGGACGAACCATATATGTTTTTCGATTAGCTCAACAAGAGTAATGCAATGATGTAATCAAATCTTGCATTTGAGAAAGTTTCCTAAACCAGCCTGGCTGGTTTGGAAACCGCCAAGCCAGTTCCGGCTGGGTTAGCACCCTCGAATCGTTGTTTTTTTGTCCGGGCTCCAAATGGGACCATCTAAATATGTTTTATGACTATCTTGATGATAGAAACATGACGGCGGAGCTCATTATACACTTTGGCTACTTTTGGTCGTCAACAATGGGCTTCGCCACCCACTCGGCCTTCCAGATGGCCTTATGTGTCATCCCGGTGGTAGGTTCGAACAGCTGAGCCAGGTGGTGGGGGTTGGGAGCCGAGAGGCAGCCGTGGATGCCCGTGGAACGCCATCGATGTTGGGCAGGTGCGTGGCGCTCGTGGGTAGGATGAGCAGGGAGGGTCCCAGGCTAGATAATGCGGCTGTCCTCGGCGACCTCAAGCGGCTCATCTACGAGGAAAAAGGGTCAGCTACGCCAATAAGAGCTAGATACAGCGCTAGAGAAGGATCTAGAAACGCCCGGTTTTGAACGGCTTGATCAAAATCCAACGTCCGAGAAAAGGAGGCAACATGGCTTACTGAGACGCAAGAGACTTTGGTGCAAGATTCGTTTTGTAAGGGCGTGTTTGGTTAAAGAATCTAACTTTATTCTAGATGGAGTGATGCATCGTAAATCTATTCCTTAGTTATTTTTAATTATTAGCTTGTAAGAAATGGGGTGATTATGGATCAACTCATTCTATTTCATAAACCAAACAAAAAATTAGAGAGTAAGATGGTGATGGACCACAATAATTCCACCAACCAAGCGCCGTATAAAAAATTAGGATGCTACAGTTCAAATATGCTTTAGATCAACCTACTGCTAAATGGATGCACCGAAGAGCGCTGAGCTCGTATTGAATATATACTTTTGAATTGAAGGAACAATATGAGCAATGATATGAATGGGATTTTATATTGAAATATTAGGGTTCTGCCCTCTGCTGTGCATCTATTCTAACTACTAAATCTGTTAGGACAATTACGAGTTTACGACCAAGGCCCAATAGCATCTCAAAATCACTAACTAAATTGTTAGATTGCTTAATATTTATCCAATTCTAATATTTGTTGCATGTCATTAAATTTCACATATGTTTTGCCTATTTTGTTGTATATCAGAGATTCTACGTGTCTTGCCCGTAGCAGCGGATGGACACAACTAGCAATCTTTTAAAAATCTCAGAAGAAAAACTATATTCTGACCAGTGTCAATCAATCTCAGGAGAAAAAATATATTCTGACCAGTGTCAATCTAAACGTTTAAACAGACTAAACGATCACCTATCTTTTAGCTATTTATTCAAGGCCATTTAAACAAACTAAATGGTGATTAAACAGGATAAACAGCTGATTAAAAGGACACGGCAAGCCACTATACACTATTTACAGGGCGTTAAACAGGCGAAACAGCCGTGTAGGTAAACAGTGATTCTGACAGAATAATAAGAACATGCTGGTGCAATTTTTATCTTCCTTGTTAGCAGCAATCACATTCAGCACCAAAGACACCAGTTCTTGCGATGTAGAACATATGTTACCTCTACTGTGTATATACACTCTGGCACACAAACCTTCAACTATCTGCTGGGGGCACTTCAAGCATTAGGCATTTTCAGCTATATTTGCAATCAATTTTTGCGCTTGCCACCTGAATCTTTACAGTTAATGGTGACCACCAATCGATCTACAACTCAACTGTACACAGAGCTGCAGTCCTAAAATCAATGGGTGCATCAACAGGTGGATGCGTGGTGAGCACTCTCCATTTCTTCGTCACAGGGTTGTACACCTGAAACTCCATAGCTAGCTTCTTCTTCAGCTGCCTCCACGGACCAGAGGCTTCAACACGAACTTTTGCAGATCTGAGCACGTACAGTTCCCCGTTCATTGGTATGAAACCGCAAGATTCAGTGTTTGGGATCTTTCTTCTCGTGGTTGCCTCTTTCAGCCACCTGTTTGAAGCGAAGTCATACCTGAACACAGTCATGTAGAGAATATAAGTGACATGAGTCTTGAGCCAAAAAATGGCACAGATTTTTTACATAGAGGATGGCCCGAATAACAGAATGGGGCTTGAATAATAAGTTAATAACGCTTGTGAATTGCAAAACATGAACATGCACATTTCAGAAAGAGGAAAACAATTTAGATATTATAAGACAACAAAAAAGATGGTTTCAGTAAACAAGCCATTAGCTGCATGCAATTAAATCATCCCTATATGGAAGTATCAATTCATCTTAATGGAAGGTAAGAAAATTTTGTTGTAGACAATTCCAACCTCTTGAGTGAGCAGCGCTGAAGTTAAAGGCCCAAACATAAATTCGGTTGACATGTGGTTACTTTTGCCCTATAAAATTAAGTCGTCTCCAAAGAAGGGATGCGAAGCCATCGACTGGCAATGACAAGGTGGCCAACTGCATAGGACCCTTACCATAGAAAATATTGTCACAACGATATAAGAGATAGTATCGGCCGAGTAAGAAGGAAGTCGCTCACATTCTATGATACGGCGTGAGCGGTGAGGAGAGCATAGAGGTGAGCGTAGGAGATGGGATTGACGCAAAGAATGCAGGGCAGCAGGGGATATCGAGGAACTGGTGGAGGGTCGCGGTCGATGTAGATGGCGGCAAAAGGATCCGATGCCACAGTCAAAGAGGAAACCCATGCCCCACACTGGAAGGTTTATTATCTTCAATGATTACAATCCCAAATTAGCTTGACAAGGGTGCGGTCATGGATGGTCTCACCGAGATCACCGAGGGCATCAGCCATGCCCTTCATGCGGCGAGAACTCCCCGACGGAGAGGTCTCCTTGGACGAAGTTGCGGAACTTCGCGTCGAGGTGGAGGGCGCAGGTCTCCCTTATCCCGAGGAACTGCTCCTCGATGCCTAGCCAGGCAAAGCGTGCAGTGGTGCTGCCACGCTCTTGGACTTTCTCCATGAGGTCTGGCGTGATGCTGTTGAAGAGCCAAGACAGGGCAACACAATCCATGCGACACCAAGCAGGGACGTGGAGGGCGACGGCATCGGAGAGCAAATGATCCGAGAGCGCATAGCAACCGAACATGACGATGTAGCCACGCCACTTGTTGTAGTGGGGGGCAGGAGATCAAGGGCGATGGGGACGAGTGCCTTGATGTTCTGGACTGCAGCCACCTAAGCATGGAGATGGGCGATCGTTGCAAGCTCGCATTCGGCGTCCTGGTACTGGTCCTCATGGTGATCCTCTAGTTCAGACGGCGAAGGTGCACGGCGTGCACAGGCGGCGGCGGCCTCTTGTTCGAGACGTGCCGCAAGATCGCGTTCGACCTGGAGAGCGCATTCAGCCTCACACTAGGGCAGAGGCAGCGGCGGCGATCGCAGCGTCATCTTCGGCGGCGGTGGCTATCGCAGCGTCATCTTCGGCGGCGCGGGCTGCGGCTTCCTCCTTCTGAGCGTCTGCAGCAGCAGCAGCACGGGCAGCGTCTTCATCACGCTTGGCTGCAGCTTCCTGCCTTGAGGCGGAGGTGGCTGTAAGCTTGGTGTCGGAGGAAGGCATGATGGAGAAGCGGAAGCAATATAGGTCAAAGGACCGAGAAGGTGATAGATACCATATTAGAGAGGGTATGCCACGCAAATTGCAGATATATATTGCATTGAGCCCGATGGGCTGATTATATACAGTGCATAGGACTAACACCCTACATTAGTAGACAATGTGGTACAAATCATATCTACATATATGCAGCGCTGGGTAGCTTGGGCGACAATAAAGAGGGCCCAGCCCAACTACAGCTACAAGGCCCAACGGGGCTGTACGGCTAATTCTAACATTAACAAACTTGCCTAACAATTATTCCTTAATTCCCTCCTGTTGTCAACATGTTGATCAGCATGCCGCCGGTGTGGCTCCCTCCCGGTATGAGGGCTGGGCTGCCGCCTAGAGCGTCAGCGATATTGCCGGCCCACGAACGAGGCCGCAACACTTCCCTCCTTCCCGACAAACAGCTTGTCCTCGAGTGGCCTCTGCTGCAGTACGACCCTCCGACTAGACCAAGTGTTGCCAATAGGCCACGGTTGAGAAGAGCACGCACAATCTTGGACAGGGCCCAAAGAAGCAAGGGCTCAGTTTGGACAAGGAAGCCGGAGTGATCCTAGCCGCCGTTCTGTGGTGGAGGGCTGGAGGCAAAATCTCCCGCAGCAAACTCCACCATGCGGCGCTTCTTGTCCTGCTCCTGGGCCGGCAGCAACCTGGCCCGTATCTCAGCAAGGAACTCATCGTGGACAGGAACGCGGCCGATCAACAACCAAGCACTGCAGGTACATGACAAACATGCGGTTGGTCACCTCCGACTGTCTGTCCGTCGGAGGATGGAAGGCTGAGTAGCAAGAGCTGGACCCCCACTAGCGTGAACAGCTGCTCCTAGAAGTTGTTGGTGAAGACTGGGTCATGGTCACTCACAATCGAGCAAGGGATGTTGTGGAGCCGCATGTGTTGTCGAAGAAGGAACGGACAACAGAGCAGGCGGAGTAGGGGTGGCTCAAGGCGATCAACTGCGCCAGCATGGAGAAGCAGATCATGGAGAAGCAATCCATGACTGTGAGAATGACTGACTTGCCGCCCACCCAAGGAAACCCCTCGACAAAGTCCATAGCGATGTCGCTCCAGCAAAAGACCTACCGGATGGAGATGCTCCGTCTTGATGCGTTGGCACACCGCACAGCCACGGATGATGTTGTGCGCTAGCCAATGGGCATGGGCATTGTGGAAGGAGGCACACATGTGATGAAGTGTCTTCTGGGTCCGCTCATGGCCGACCTCATGGCATGGGCATCGCGCAGTAGCTGCGGCCATAGGGCAGAGTCAGGGACAAAGACAGCCCTGGAAGAGCAACAGACCATCGACCAGGGACAGCTGGTCGGCGCCATGCCCATGGCCAACTACGTCTAGAGGTCTTAGGCCTGCGGACCCGACTAAAGTTTGGCCCACAGGGTGTCGAAGATGCTGAAGTGCGGCCCCGAAAGCGCACACACAGCCACGGTGTCCTCATCCCGGCGAGAGAGCATCAGGCGCCGTGTTCAACTTGCCTAGCCAATACTCAACCGAGAGGTCGTAGCCGAACAGCCCGATGACCCACTTGTGTTGCGGAATTGTCATGAGGCACTGGTCAAGGATGAACTTGAGGCTCCAATGGTCCCCTCCAGACCATGAACTAACGGCCCCAGGTAAGGCCGCCAATGGCGAATGGCATTCACGAGGCTGATGAGCTCACGCTCATAGGCTGGCAGCTTGGAATGATGAGGGGCCACCACACCGCTGAAGGAGGCAACAACCCCATCACCCTAGTGCAGCACCACGCCAGACACGTCATAGTCGACGACGAAGCATCTGTCGAAGTCGGGCAGCTACAGGAAGGGCACCAACATCAGCTCCTGCTTGAGGGCCATGAAGGTCGTGTCGTCCTTCGCTGACCATGGAATATCGTCAATGGGCCGGCCACACCACCTAGCCGTCAATGAACTTCTGGTAATACCCGATAAGACCCAGGAAACTAGGCAGGGCACGTGTTGTGTGCGGCTGTGGCCAGGCCTCCACCGCAGCCACCTTCTCCGGATCCATGGTGATGCCCTCGGCCGAGATGATGTCGCCAAGGTACGTCACCGAGGGCTCGCCAAAGAAGCACTTGGCAAAGAGATGATGGCCACGCATCTGTTGCACCACAATCTTGACATGTGTGAGTGCTCAGCCCACGAGGAGCTATATACGAGGATATCATAAAAAAAACAAGTACAAAACAACAGATGAAGGGCTTTAGGAGATCGTTCATCAAAGCTTGGAAGGTTGTCGGTGCGTTGGTGAGACCAAATGGAATCACGAGAAATTCGAAGTGGCAATGCGTGCGGAACGTCGTCTTGTCGATGTCATCAGGGTGCATGCACACCAGGTGGTAGCTGCTATGAAGTTCAATTTTGGTGAAGAACTGCACCCTCTTCAGTTCATCAAGTAGCTCATCCACGATGGGGATAGGAAATTTATCCTTCACAGTTTTGTCGTTAATGGTGCAGTAGTCCACGCATAAACGCTAATTGTGATCATGCTTCTTGACGAGGAGCATCAGGGAGGAAAATGGTGATGCGGACTCCCAAGCGATCCCCTATGTGAGCATGTCCTCACATTGGCACTCAATCTACATACTTTTTGCTTGTTTTCACTAATTTCTCCACAGGTCTAAATATATTATAGTTGCTATGATCCTTAGATCATTGGGGGTTGGGGGATAACCATTGCCAGGAGGATGGCCGGTGAAGGGTGTGAGATTGAGAGAGGAGAGAGATTAGGAAATTGGTTTGTTATTGCTTGATTCATCCAAGGCTGATTACACGATATAAATAGGCCACTAACCACATGGAGATAATAATAATTCTCCTAATTTGTAGCCCCTGATTGCTAGCCTGGAGATAATAACAAATAGACCTACTTGACGTGACCTAGGGTTAAGCCTTTCACATCTCGGCTTACCTTTGTTATTTAAAATGTAAAATAAATTTGAACTGCAACTATGTCCACCTGGATCCCATGGAAGGAGCCCAACCGCTAGCTTCATGTGGAATGAAGAGTGGAGGATGTACCAGCCCACTAGTACGCTGGACCTGCCCAGCACCAAGGTGAGTGCCAGAACAAATGAGACGGCCATCGCCATCGGTGCTTGATGTTGGGTTGTGCTGGTCATACGCCGCACCGGGAGACCGCATACCCATATCTCTACTTCAGCTGGAGCCGCAGGACGTATAGGCGAGCCTGAGTGGTTGAACGTGCAAGCTGCGATTTGCTGCAGCGACGGGCTGAGCAGCATGCGCGGTCTTCCGCACCATCTGCCGAACAAGGAAACCTCGCCCTGCTGCTTGCAGGCGCACCGCTGCCCGCTCCTCCGATGATGGCCACATGATAGCCCTGGAGATAATAGCCAGACGCTGCTCCCCACAGAGAGACTGCACCCGCCGGCGTGCCAGCAGCGATGTGCTGCTGCCTGTAGGCGTATTGCCACCAGGCGTTCACGTGCAGCCTTCGCCTCGAGCAGCGCCATTAAGCGATCCAACGTTGTGGACATATCATGGAGCCCCTCAACAAGGGCCCGTAAGGCATTGTTGGCAGCAGAAGCCATGGGAACGGATCGAAACCAAAGCAAGCTGATCCCAGATGCTAGGATCCTTAGATCATTGGGCGTTGGGGGACAACCATTGCTAGGAGGATGGCCAGTGAAGGGGGTGAGATTGAGAAGGAGAGAGATTAGGAAATTGGTTTGTTATTGCTTGATTCATCATCCAAGGCTGATTACACGATATAAATAGGCCACTGACCACTTGAGATAATAATTCTCCTAATTTGTTGATTGCTAGCCTGGCTACTAATGCCCCTGATTGCTAGCCTAGCCACATGACACCTGGCCACTAATGCCCCTGATTGCTAGCCTAGCCACATGACAATGGTGATGCCGAATAATTTTTGCTTGTTTTCACTAATTTCTCCACAGGTTTACATATATTTTTGGTACTTCAGTATGAATTAAAACAGTAAAAAACTGATTAGCTAATATCTTGACACAGCAGCTGCTTATTGTCCGTCGTTTGATAGAGCAGATAGAACACAGTGTGGCTGGTAACTTTGTTTATTGCAATCTGGTTTTCAGATCCTTGCCTATTACAAGCACTGAGTCACTAGAGCGATTTTGTTTGAACCTAAGGCCCATATGTGTCCATTCCGTTACCAGCAGGCAGCAGCTCCTTGTTTGTTGCACCTAGGCACTAAGATATGACAATGTTTCACACTTTCAACCTACAAGGCTACTACTTAAGTGGCATCATGAGAACCTTGTATTAGGCTATAATAATGTAATTCACCAATCAGTTTTGTTATATATTCTAGCATCGGGGTTACTTGAGTTTCCGAGCCTGTAGTATCTACATACAAGTACGTATGTAAAAGATCTTAGTTGGTTTCTTTCCAATCCACTGATGTATTAACCTTAACGTATATAGGTCAATCCAACCTATCTGATCAAGTGTATGTATTAACCTAATCAAATCTTGTTGAGCCCACATACCCTGCCTTCACCAACAATCAATAACACTAATGTGTCCTTTTAATCAGCACCACCTTGCCTAATTGATAACATTAACGCTAAAAGTGTTGCCCCTATTCTCCATCACGTCACCACATTAAAAGCATGCATTGCACATGCAAGTTTTTTAGTCCACAGATTCTAAAATGGTAGCATGAACTGAAAGTGTGCAATTAGAATATTAGTTAGCATACAATATTTTATTTTCACTGACAAAATAAGGACGTACAGAAGTACAGTTCTGATTCATGTCAAATTCATTGGCTTACTACATGCTCACTGGAGCACATACTGTCACTACTGGTGGCTGTAGTTATGCACCAAAATCTTCTGCATTCGAAGGGTACATTCATGCCCTGTGTTATAAATTTAAAATACCATGACCAGAACCTCATCTAAACATCCTCACCGTGGTAGGGCAACCAGGTATGAAATCCCCTAGGCTCCTGCCAAACCACATAACCTCATCTCAGAGGCCAACAACAAAATGTTCACTATAGGAGAGACTCCATCAAAGACACAGCGATGACAGTGATTTCATATAGGCCAAGCTCCAATGACGATGATAGAGTTGGGGCCTTGCCAGGCTTACCCATCCACCACATCATTAGCTCTAGGACACCAATCATCAAAGGACCTCTGAATTAACTACCATGTTTAAGGTAAACAAATTGCATTTGACCACTTAAAAACTTAAAAGCGTACAGTTGTTATGAATGTCGGCTTATGCTGATGTAAACTGAAACATAGTAATCAAAGATGATTTAGTGACTCTTCCAGGATTTTCATGATTTGAGTTGGACATTGGTAGATTTAATTATGGCATCATCACTCTTCTCCCAAAAGTTAAGGAGGCTAATAAAATTCAACAGACCTATTTGTCTGTTAAATGTGACATATAAGATTTTCACCAAGACTTTGATGTTAAGGCAAGATAAGGGTCATGGGCACTGGGCAGAATCATAAACAAGAGCCAATCTGGTTTGTGGAAGGATAGGAATATTATGGATGGTGTCATGGCTCTTCATGAGATTTTGCATGACACTAGAATTAAGAAGGATGGGCTGGTTCTAAAGTTTGAAAAAGCCTATGACAAACTCAATTGGGAATTCTTTTTTGAATGTCTTAGGCAGAGGGGCTTTTGTACAAAATGGTGTGAGTGGATTAAATTGGTGATGGTCTCGCAGCTACTTCAAATCTGGCAAGGGAGTCAGACAAGGAGATCCTTTGTCTCCCTTTCTGTTCAACATTGTTGCAGACTCCTTAGCTAAAATGATTAATCTTGCCCAAAGGAATAATTTGATCAAAGGCCTAGCGCCTGAATATATTGATAAAGGGGTGTCCATTCTACGGTATGCAGATGACACCTTTCTTTGTTTACAAGATGACAAGGATCAAGCTTCAAACCTTAAACTCCTCTTGAAGCTATGTCAGGCTTAAAATCAACTTCTCTAAGAGTGAGGTGATCATGGTGAGTCAAGATGACATTAAAAGTATGGAGTTTTCCAATATGCTCAATTGTTGTATTGGAAAATGGCCGATTAAGTACCTAGGGGTCCCTATATCTAGCTCTAGACTTCATGTGACTGACTGGTTTCCTATTGAGGAAAAGGTTCAAAAGGCTGGCTGGATGGAAAGGAAGTACTCAGTCTTGGGGGTAGATTGGTACTTATTAACTCTTGCTTGAGCAATCTGCCTGTATATGCTATGTCAATGTATTTGTTGCCTTTGTCAACGATAAGATGGACACTGTCAGAAAAAAGGTTTTTCTGGCAGGGGAAGTCTGGTCCAGGATCACTAAACCAATGTTTTCAAGTCGTCTAGTCGAACCTAGTCGCCATGGGACCGACCAGGCGACTAATCGCGATTACTCGTCGACCAGGCCGATTAGTCTAGCAGAGTGGATTGCTTCTCTTTCTTTTGGAACCAGAGAATAGCAGAGGCACAGCAGTACAGCACAGCAAGCAACCTAGCAGTCTAGAAGAGTCTAGAAGAGAGCCAGAGAGGTTGCAGAGTGAGGGATGGGGGAGGAGGGAAGAAGATGGAGAGGGGAAAGGCACATATCGTCGTCGAAGCAGCTCATCACGAAGACCACGGCCACTTGACCTGGCAGAGGGCGCCGTTGGCTTCACAGCTCACCAGAGAGGAGAATAGCGTGCGAGGGAGGGGAATAGCACACGAGGGAGGGGAATAGCTCACGAGAGAGAGGGAATCGCGCGCAGGAAGGGGAGGAATCGCGCGGGGGAGGCAGGAAACGCGCGCGTGGGAGAGTGGAGGTGCGCGGGGAAAAATTGCGGCCGCCCTGCGTTTGCCACCGTGCCTGCGTGCCTCCGGTGTTTTGGGGTGCCTATTCTAACCCTAATAGGCCAAATTGGAAGCCCAATAGGCCACATATAGGCCCGGTTGAACAGGCCCAAAAAAACAGAGCAACCACACTGGTCGTCCATGGCCTAGTCGGACGACTAATCATGATTAGTCGTCGACTAATCGGACGACCAGCTTTCTGGTCAAGCTAATCGAGTCGGACCTCCTAATCGAACACCAGGGACCGATTAGGACGATTAATCGCGATTAATCGGACGACTTGAAAACATTGCACTAAACCCAAAGAAAAAGGGGGTTTAGGGATCAAGGAGCTTAGAAGGATGAATGTTAACCTACTTTACAAATGGTGGTGGAAAGTTGAAAATGGTACTGGGATTTGGCGGAAAATTGTGCACAAGTACTTGAAGAAGGGGGGGCATAACACTTGTTAAGAAGAGCAACAAGCATTCCCCTGTGTGGAATGATTTGTTGAAAATTAGACATATCTACAGATCTACTTAAGGGGCAGGACTATGGTCGTGGGTAATGGAAAAGCCACCAGTTTTTGGCATGATAAATGGTGTGGCCAGGTTACCTTAGCAGATAAGTTCCCTCAACTTTATATTATAAGTGAAGAGCGGGACTGCTCAGTTGAAACAATGAAGCAGAAAAATTGGCGCCTCACCTTCAGGAGGTTGTTACATGAGGATTTGGCAAAATCAATTAAGATTGCAGGATATTGTCCATAGATGTAATGTCAACATTGAGAAGGACAGGGCTAGTTGGGAATGGGAGAAGTCTCTCTGTGAAGTCGACATACGAACAGCTTTGCAAGAATACATAGCTGCAAGAAAATTTGGAAATCCAAAATTCCCCTAAAGGTCAAGGCCTTCATGTGGTTGGTCTTTCAAGATGCTATCCTCACTAAAGACAATTTGAGTAAACGGCTAAACGCAAATGGAAAGGCAATGTTCCTGTGCCTTTTGCACAGAGAAAGAAAGTGTGCAGCATAGCTTTTTTGAGTGTATGACAGCCAAATATATATGGAGTCTAATGGCGTATGCTTTTGGGTCTAACCGCAGACCGGGTAATTTTGATCAATATTGGATTTGGATTGGTAACAGTTTACCTCAGGGTAAACAGGTGTATGCCATGGGGCTGGCAGCTATTTGCTAACCAGAAACGTTCTGTGTTTCGATAACAAGAGAATTAAATCTCCTACTGAGATTGTTTGTATGATTTGCTCTTTCATCATTTACTGGGCAGGTCTGTTAAAGGAAGATCTGGAGAAGCAGGTAATCCAAGGGGTGGAAGCTGTGAAGACGATTGCCTTATTCTTCCACAACAAGGACATGGAGATGCAATCTCAAGATGATCGCCAGTTGGTTCCTTATGTTAGTAGTGAGGGTATCAGCTGTATGCGGCATGCGTGCTGTTTGGGCAGGAGCCCTGTACTGCGGGCGGTTTTTTGGTACTCGCTGCGCTTTCATTTCTAGTTCGTGGTGGTAGCTTTTGTTCATGAGGTTGATCCCTTGGTGATCATTTTCATGGACGTGTTGCCTTGTCCACGTTTTCGTTTAACCACTGAAATCTGTAATTCCGTTATGTTTGTAATGAAATTCGGTTTCGATCCTTGTAGGAAAAAAATATAAACTGAAACATAGATAACTATATCAACAACACCTTCATAAAAAATCTTTATATCTAGGTCGTGGTTGATCTTTTTGTATAAGGTGATTGTTTTTATTCTCTTTTTGCAACCCTCTTATTTGTCTATCTCACTTTTAAAGTTTTCTCTGATGGTTCCACGGTAGTGGCTAAGTTTGACATGGTCTCTTTGCTCGCCTCCCCCCTAAACCCCAACCAACTTATCAAAATACTAAAGGACACTTGGATCCAACCACAACTAGGCCCCCAATCTATAATCATTTTTGGATATGTACTAAGAACCAGGAGGAAAAATCTGCAGTGATGACCTTATTACGATGAGCTATATGCAGATTGTTACACAGATCAATGCGCCAATTACCCGTTGTGCTTACACTATACCAACAATAACCGAACAACAACAACAACAACAACAACAACAACAACAAAGCCTTTAAGTCCCAAACAAGTTGGGGTAGGCTAGAGTTGAAACCCAGCAGAAGCAATCAAGGTTCAGGCACGTGAATAGCTGTTTTCCAAGCACTCCTATCTAAGGCTAAGTCTTTGGGTATATTCCATCCTTTCAAGTCTCCTTTTATTGCCTCTACCCAAGTCAACTTCGGTCTTCACCAACAATAACCGAACAATGTAACAAATATCTGAACAGATATGGAGTGCTCTAAATACAAATACAGCATGCTTACTCCATACCTGTAATACCCGCATAACAGATATTTGAACAGACATGGAGATATCTGTAAACTGAAGTGAATGTCTGTGTACACAGTACTCAGTCCAAAGGATGAAATGGTTATTCATTTCGATGGCCTCCAAAGAAGCAAATAAGTTGTCAGACTTATGTTAGTTATATAGTCACATGTAAGTTACTCCTATAAGCAAGAGTCTTAAGTGGTGGCCTGGTAGGTTCTCAAGGGAACTTATACCTCTACACTTCATTGACCACAGAAAAGGCTTTATGACATGCTATTGCTACTATGAAATTCCTGAATCCTGGCACAATCTAATTGTGTGGCTGGCACTAAAACAAACTCAGCCTACGAAGAAGACCTTCTCATGCAGGTCGAGAAAACCCCCAAACCCCTGCCCCACCCATACACAGGGGCACCATAGCCTATAGGATAATGACCACGACCGGGGCCGGACCATAGACTTGTGCTTTGGCGTGTGACAGATGAGGGGATTTTTTTAACCCCAGCCTAAAAATTTGCTCCCACGGGGAGTCTAACCAAGGACCAGAGGAGTGCTACTCAAGCCACCTAACCAACGCAGCTAAAGGCCCTTTCACATGTGGCTGGCACTTGACAAGGTAAACAGCCCAAGTTAATGAAACTCAGATCTTGTATTTTAAGTTCATTATTTACTAGGACTGTCACCTTCTCTAGACAAATGTAGAAACTTGTGCATGAAAAAAGAGCCATATAAACAACTTTACTGCAATATTATGAACCAAAGAAAATGTAAAACCACCAAAAATATTGTGAGTAATCCAAATTAGATAAGAACTAGTACACATTGACTTCTGATCATCAAATTTAGTAGGTTTAAATATCCATAATATGTAACTGCTCTGTTCATAATTTCAAAAAAAAAAGAAAAAGAGATGATAGTACGTTCTGTAGTTTTAACTATTTTGCCATTGCAAATAGTTGACAATTTCAAGGTGAGAAGATATAAAGCATCGATAAATTGGTCATACCAGAATGGTCTTTCTTGACAAGCGGAATGGTGACAACAAACTATGAAATCCCACATCAGCTTTCTACACACTAATAGAACCACCAGACAATGAAAATCCAGAAATCAAACAGAGTTCGCTTCACATGTTCCTCCAATGAACGCTCATAATTCTCGTTTGCATTAACAGGGAGTGTAACAAAACAGAGATGTAATGATTCTCAATGAGATATGCCCCGCAATACAACACGGTTGCATCAGAGAATAAGCACCAGCATAACAATAACAACAATCTCAGAACACAACAGGAAGAAACACAAAGGTATCATTATCATTTTTTCGTCAATTTATAGTTTGTCAAACAAAAGGTAGGGCATCCTCAAAACGATCAGATACTGAGCATAATGGAAGACTACGCCTCGGTAGTGGAAATTAGAGCCAAGCAAAGCAAGAAGCTGCTCCCTGCCAGTCCTCAAGCCCCCCACACATCCACTAGATTAGATTAATTTGGACACTTTGATTATTAGACAATCAAATAGAAAAGAAAGGTAAACAATCAAACAGATGGTTCAGCCTCTTCAGTAACGAACATGTGAAATTTATAGTGTGTTTGGTTTGAGCAGCCACTCCATCCTACATGAGGTGATGCATCATGAGTCCATTCCTCAAATTTGGTGGGATGACTCCATTCCTCATACTAGTACTAATTATTATCTTGTGAGGAATGAGGTGATGATGCATAATTCATTCCACAAACCAAAACAAAAAAGTGAAGAATGAGTAGATGATGGACTAGCTCATTCCTCAAACCAAACACCCTATTAGTAACTAAACTGGAGCATGACAACCACAGAAGAAAAGTCTACACTATGCAAGTAGAAGTAAAAATGGAAGGTAGATTACTTAGCAATCACTCAAATACAAAAATTTACATCAAATTAACTACTAAGTTGAAGCAAATAAAATAAACAGGAACGTGTGTACAAAGAATTATAAGCAAGGAAAGCAAAAGACAATTCCACTGACCTGAAGACATCATTGCCGTCTAGCATGAACACCTCGGTAATTCTTCCATCATCTGCAGATAAAGATGCAATGGGGCCAAGACGCCTCCTCTCCCCTTCCTCCCACATGTCTCCAATCACCCTCCACTTACCACTCCATAGTCCAAGCACCACCGCATCCCGGCAGTACACGTCCTTTGGCACCACGCCTCCCAACGTGGTGTACCCGTCATAGCCGCCCATCACCCAGAACTCATCCTCACCACCGTCCCCTGCTCCGCGTGCCAAGAACCCCACGCACCCAGCCCGATCACGAGGCATCGAGGCACCAAGGTGCCACGACTGCGCGGTGGCATCATACCACTCGGTGCTGCCGGTGCGGCTGCCGTTGGAGGGGAACATGGGGTGTCGGGACCCGCCACCGGCGACAAGGAGCCCGCCAGCACTGGGCGTGTGGGCACACGCGAAACTCCCCCGCGGGAGCTGCATGTCGGGAAGGCGTTCCCAGCAATGTCGAGAGTTGGCAAGGTCGAGCCGGTAGACCGCGGCCGAGGCGGAGGGTTGCCCCAAAGGGTAGCTGCGGGCGTCGAAGCAAGACCCGCCGAGGACGTAGAGGTGGCGGTCAACGGCGAGGGCGGCAAAGTTAGCGAGCCCGTAGAGCTGCGGCGAGCAGGGGAGCGGCGGGAGGGGCCACCAGGCGGTGGGCGCGGCGGGGTCGAGCAGGATCGGGGAGGAGAGTGAGGGGTCGGTGGGGAAGAGGCAGAGAAGGTGGCGGCGCGGGAGGCGGAGGCTACGGCGGAGCGGGAGGAGCGTGGCCGCGGAGAGGAGCAAGCACCACGCGCGCGAGGTGGCGCGGAGGCGGGACTGGTCGGGGAAGGTGAGCAGGCAAAGGATGACAGTTGCAACGTCGTCCGGGAGCCCCGGGATTAGCGACGCCGCCGCTAAGGCCGAGCTCGTACGCAAGGCTAGGGTTCCGGCGATGCGGCCGGAGTCAGAGGAGGACGACGAGGCCATTTCGTTCCCCTCGTGGCCTCGTCGCAGGATTGACTCCAAATCTCGAATTTTTTGTGAAAAAAAAAGTCTAGATAACCCTGAACTATTGGACCTGGCCTACTTAATGACTTGGTTTGGGCGTCCGGTTTTGCAGACACGGCGGTCCAACGTGGCAGTCGCGGCAACGGTAGCGTTTGGCCCCAGCTGTCAGGTGCCCCTCAACTGAAATACGCCTCCCTCGCGTCCCTTTCAGTCTCTCTCTCCCTCTTCGCCCGCACAGACCCAAACGTCGTCGCACCAGTGGGATTAGGGTTGCCGCCAAGACTAGGGGGATCGTCGGAGGGGCGGTGGAGGTGGATCAGTAGTGGCTCGGGCTCTTGCCATGGCAAAATCAAGCAGCCGCTCATCTCGGGGATCAGCTTCAACCGGCCATGGTGGCAGCACCGACATCAAGGTTAGAGGCTCGTGGGTGCCGTACAGCATTCCCCTCTCGCTTATCTCCCCCAGTTTATTGCGAATGCCAGATGAAGGCGCCAAGGTGGATTTCTTTGGACTATAGGAAATCGTGGGCGTAGATAGTACAGGTGCAAGCACTACTACAGAAAAACTTTCACGCAGCATTTGGCTTTGGCTCTCCGAGGCGAGTGGGCTGGTTGCCCGCCTCCATTATTCGGTGGTAGGGTAGTCGGCCCAGCGCCCGCCTCGGTTAATCCACGATTAACCGAGACGGCTGTCTTAACGCAACCACCTCCAAAAATCGATTTATGAAGGCAGACGTTTTAAGACAACTGCCTCTAAAAATAGTCTATTTCTAAGATGACCACCTGCCTCTGTTAATCTATTTTCGAAGACGGGCCGCCTCAAAAAATACTAGCCCAGGCAAAGCCCATATCTATTATTCTACCAGGCTCATATATAACCATGACTTAGGGTTAGCTCCCTCTCCCAGCCACGCCCTCCCTTCTCACGGCGTGCAGCCGCGCCCCTCCCTCTCATAGTCGCGCCCCACCCTTCCCCTCCTGTTTTCGACGGCGCCCCACCCTTACCTTCCCAGCGGCGCCCCTTCACCCGAGTAGCTAGCGGTAGTGGTGCCTCTCCTCCACCGAGCAGGCAGCGGTGGCGGCGCCCCTCCCCCAACCACTGGTGCTCCTCCCCCTCTCTCTCTCTGGCGCTCCTCTCCACCCGCCCCTCTTTGGCGCTCCTCCCTTCCATCGTCGGAGGTCCTTCCCCTACAGATCCACCACGGTCTTCTCTAGCGCAGGCAAGCTAGGCGGCTACAGCAGCGTCTAGATCCAGTGGGGGCGGGAGGGGCCTCTCTAGTGGCATGCTCGCAGGGGTGGCCAGCCTCGCTCCTCAGTGGCGGGGTCACATCCAGATCCGACGAGGTCGGGAGGGGCCTCTCCGGCGGTGCACCCGTAGGAGCAACCATTCTCGCTCCGCGACGACGGAGGTCTTGTCTAGATCCAGCGGGGGCAGGAAGGGCCTCTCCGGCGGTGCACCCATTGGGGTGGCCAGGCTTTGAGCAGGCTCCACGACGATGGCGGCGGCGATGGGTCGCAGATCCAGCGAGCAGCGACGACGCATGGATAGGGGACATCTAATTATTTGCCACTCTTACGGAGGCCGCCTCTCTGATTGTCAACTTTGTGGTGGCAACTACAAAAATGTCTCAGAAAATAGTAACTCGCCTAATTTTTTGCCATTTTTGCTGACGTGGCATGCCAGATCAGCCAGCTAGCTTGGGAACGGGTCGTTGACGCTCGAAGACCGAAGGCAAAAGACCATTCTGCCCCCGCCGTATATTGCTTAACGAGCGCCATCTCCCCCCATCTGCTCAGTCGCAACTGTTTTTGAAGGATCTTAGGGGCTAGACTGCAAATATAGTTTGACTGGACGGTTGAATAGCCAACAAAGATGACGTGGCTGCTGACCGAGTACGTGGCGCATGCTGATTGGAAGACAACATGACTTTGGTTGACCAACGGTCAAGATGAAATTGTGGCCGTCGATCTGGAAACGGATGGCCAAGAGGAGCCTCTGCTCTGGTTGTCTTCACAGCAGCAGGGACGTCGGCGTGGTGGTGCTCCCGTGCGGCGGGGGCTCGACAGCGTCGGCCGGGTTGCGGCTCCGGTGGCCGGGGACGCGCGGCGACCGACGGAAAAGGAAGAGGCGACCGCGGCGTGTATGTTGGTGGTCCTCTTTGTCAGCAGAATGGCTCGGGGTGGTCCGCAGACGCGACGAAGCAGCGAAGAGGTGCGAAGGCGGACGGTGGTGGCGGAGCTTCGGTGGAGTTCGACGATGCGCTGCCACGGATCGACGATGAGGAGTAGTGAGGGTGAGCTTCGTGGCGACCCTGCGGTGCTGCGGCGAAGAACCGATCGAGTCCAGAGGTGGTGGGAGGTGGGAGATCACGAGCTCGAGCCGACCGGCAATGGCGGCGACGGCGAAAGTTGAAGTCTTGGCGCGGGAAAGAAGTTGCGGGGGGGCGAGGAGCAAGCGGCGTGCACTTGCGACCTCGTTCTAGTTTTTATAGGGAGATGAACGATGAACGTGGATGGGAATGGAGCTCGGTTCATTGCCATCAATGGCGGCCGAGTAATGTGAGACGGAGGAAATGGAGGAACGTCCATTTGATGTAGGGATATTGAAGAGCAACGTTATAGCAAAGCACTATTATGGAATTTAATTGCGCGCAGAGTAAAGGAGGTGGGCTCTTTGGAGCTCGGATTCTCCGTTAATGGAGAAAAGAGAGAGGGAAGAATTTCGACGGAGGTTGAAGACAACATGACAGGTGGGCCCTACTGGCAAAGTGAGCAGAGCGAGAGAACCGTTGGGATCGAGCACATGGGAGGAGACAGTAGCTCGTTAAGCAATACACAATGGGGCGGAATGGTCTTTGCCTTCGGTCTTCAAGCGTCAACGGCCCGTTCCCCAAGTTTGGTGGGCTGATCTGGCATGCCACGTCAGCAAAAATGGCAAAAAATTAGGTGAGTTACTATTTTCTGGGACATTTTTGTAGTTGCCACCACAAAGTTGGCAATCAGAGAGGCGGCCTCCGTAAGAGTGGCAAATAATTAGATGTCCCCATGGATAGGCTCGGCGGGCCTGTCCATGGGTTTTTCTTTTTTTTGTTTTTTATTTGATTTACCGAGGCGGGTATTTGAACCGCCACGGTAAAGATCCATTTACCTTTAGACCAAGGCGGTTGCGGTGCCCACCTCGGTTAAGTTTTCTGTAGTAATGAAGATGGCCAATGTAAGGCAGCAACTCTTTGCTCAATTTGGTTTTTGTAATGAATTGTTTGGTTAATTTTATGGATTTTGTGGTTGCAGACGCTGTAGGACTGTGGATTCTTTGTATGGGTCGATCCACCCACATCAGACTGGATCAAGGAGTTGCTGATGGGCCTGAAGAATGTTGTGTTTAAGTTGAAGTGGGAGAGGAGAGAGCATGTTGCTGATGAAGAGAGGAGAGAGCATGTTGCTGATGAAGGCAAGACAAGCATTTTGAGTAGGTTGAGAAGATGAACCATTCCTTGCAAAGGCAGTTGCTGAACATGGATGCACAGTTAGAAGCCAAGGACAAGGAGTTGCTCAAGAAAGATGAAGAGCTGCAAGGCAAGCAGAAGGAGTTGGAGGCATTGCAAGTGAAGATGAAGGGAATGAAGAATGGATGCACTAATTTGTGTGGTTTCATCTGTGTGTTTGTGGTGGGCATGATGGTATTAGGATGACATGATGGCCTCTAGATCACGTTTAGTTGAATGTTAGAGCAAAGTAGGCATGATGGTTGTTTGTAAGATGAATGAAGGTTCTTTTGAATGTAAGATAACTGTTGTTTCTGTTGAATGTGAAGAATGTGTTTCTGTGAAATAAAAATCTGTTGGCTATTTGACAAATGCAGAATGTGTGTGTAGGCATTATGAACTTGTGCATATTCAGTCGACATTGACAAATACATCAAGACCAATATGACATATGACAATGAACATCAAGAATAGTTGGGTATATTACATAACACATTGTCTGCCATGACATAAGTCTGTTATTACTTGGGTATTTTACACAATACTTCTACTACTACTGTCACATATGTGACCCATCACTGGTACTTGGGTATTTTACACAACACATGATCAACCAGTCCAAAGATCACGTGAGACAAGTGACCAGCAAGCATGTGTATGCTATGGTACAGAAAAAGACATGCTTTTTCCAAAAGACAAAGACATTCTATCCAAAAAAAACTAAAAACTATGATGGTTTGTCTCCAAACAACAGAGTAGCCAGTCGATTTTGCCTCTATCTTGTCTGCCTTCCTATTGCCTGGCTTGCACTTGGCTGAGTCCTACCTGGCCTCCACTACTACATTTACACCTATCACAGCCACATCGTAACCTCCCATCATAGCCGAATTTCGGCCTCGACAGTAAGCTGTCGACAGTGATGGTCATAGCCCTCACCGTCGGCTTTATCACCAACTGTGGTGTACACTAACACCACCGTATTGGCTTATGATTCGTCCGTGATTAGGTCTTTATTTACGTCGAATTGGAGCATGACCCGCCTATGTGGGTATACACTAACACTGTCATATTGGCTTGTGATATGTCCATGATCAGGTCCTTATTTCCGTCGCATTGGGGCCCGACCCGCCTGTGTGGGTATGTACTAACACCATTGTATTGGTTTATGATCCATCCGTGATTAGGTCATTGTTTCCATCGCATTGAAGCACTACCCGCCTGTGTCTAGGTGAACTTCTACTACTACAGATTGATATACCATAGTCGCCACTTTCACTGCCGTAGCGATAGAAGCGACGGTGGTATACTTCCACTGTCGGTTGAACCAATAGCGAGGCCTCCTAAGGAAGGAAACCGACAGTTGAAACTTTTACTACCCATGGGTTAACAATAGATGTAACAGTGGTATTTTTCCGTCATATGAAAAGCCGAGTTGACTGGGATAGGTGTTATGGCCGCCGGCCCTACACGACCATTTTGTCTACCGGCGGTAAATTCAGTGCGAGTGTTGAATGTCCCCCAACTTCCAACACCGTCTCACCACTTCCACCGGAAACCATCATATGCCTCGTCTTCCCTGATGCGTATGCCTAGATCACGAATCTTAACTGCCCCTCTTCGCTTCTCCATCTTCAAGGTTAGCCTATTTAATCTGGGACTAGATGCGCTTCTTGGCAATCCACACACTCATTTCTCCTTAGATACAGATAGATACAGACAAAGATCTTGAGCCAACCATCTATATTTTCTTCATCACCATGGCGCTCCTTCTCCAACTCCTTCGACGGTAGCAGCGGCGTTTGGAGAAGGCCTTCAAGATTGGGTACTATCGGCATCTAGACACAGCGGGGGCTACTCGATCTAGGTGCTAGTGGAAGTTTTGTGATTAAGAGGGTTCGCAAAATTTACTGAACACCTAATTCAGCTGGGCCTTAATAACTTACTGAACACACACCATAAAGATATAATCATTACACATCATTCATCATGTCCACAACGAAGAATACTTGTTATAATAACAATTGACACTAACATAACAACTATGTCAAATGATGAATTAACACAAGCGGTACATAGATAGCATAATAAATGTTCTACTCTCTACAGACTTACGTAACGAAAATAAGGTTGATGTGTTTCACTCCTTGAGATTGGCACTCCTGCTTACAAGGCAAAGCTAACTTGATCAGCTTGGTAGCCAATGCACCATGGAACCCCTCTTCTTCCTTCTTTAGCCATTGCAGAAAAATTGTTCAAAAGCACTGAGACCCAAAACATGCACAAAGCAGCAGAATTAATAATATTCAACATACCATTGGTTTAGTTACCAAGCCAAAATTGGACTATATATAGACTCAAAACAACTACCTACCTGAACAAAGACATATCTTAACAATAAAATACAGCATATGCACCTTTATTGCTCTGCTAATGACTCCATGAACAACAGAACATAAGGCAGATAGTGAGCTCCGTTCAAACAAAAACTCCTGGTACTTCTAGGATAGCAGACGTCCTAGGCAGGGAGGACATGAACTTTTCTGCGGTTCATGTCATATGCCATCAGTGTTCTGTCCTCCCCAACAAGGAAAATTAAATTTTATTCTATGTGAAATGCAATCACTTTGTAGTCCGCATTGTAAGCATCGGAACCAAATTGAATATTGTTCTATCCAAATAGCTACAACATGTTCACCGTATGCTTCAATGTCTATTTATTAGTACCATAGTCTTCAAGGATCCAGATTGGAAGGTCATACATATTAAAAATATCAGCAATACATATACACAATTGACCCTAATCTCCATGGATGGACATTGCATGACCATGTGGCCTATGAATTTTCCTCCATATCTTCCCCTCCATATCAACAACAACTATCTAGGATGACTTCATCATGTGCATAAAACCATTAAGAAACACAATTCTCAAAAATTTGTATACTAGAATACCCTCTCCCAATTTAGAATTTTTAAGCATCCATGCTCCCATTTTAGATGTGTAGATGTTGACAACTAACACCCCATTCGACCTGAATGATAGTTCAACCATATGGAAGTGCGAGGAGACTATCGGATCGAACCCTAAGTGAGCTGAACCATAAGAATGGTTGCTATGCGGTAGTACCACTGATTTGCTAGTCACCGGATTGTAGACAACATAGCGAAGCCCAACGTACCAACAGAGGATGAGGCCTCTACAACAATCTGAGATGACTAAACCCTTAATGGCGAAGGGCAAGAAGAAAAAGGAGGGGTATTCATCGATGATGCTGGCGAATCGGCGTTTGCCTTTCCAGGTGCCATACAAGAATCCAGCGACAATCTAGGATAACTCCTTACGGTACTCGAATCTTGAGATGAGGCAGTTCCAGGAGCGACAAACACACTTATAGCTGCATAAGCAAGGTGCGGGTGGTGAGGCGGTAGAGGATAAGGACCAAGACATGGTCTGAGGATGGCCACTTCATTCCTCTTGTTGGGGGGCTCCTCCTCCATATTCACAAGGATCTGGTGGAGCGGGGCAGGCGATCGAAGCGGTGACATTGTCGCCTGAATCAGAGTAGGACGGAGCGCCTGAGGTGATGTGCTTGTGAGCTCCTTAATAATCAGATGGAAGCTTGATTCATACTCAGATGAGATAAGAGGGGAATAAAAAGCCAAGAAACATGGATAAGGGAAGTGCGAGAAAGCATTATCCTTGCCTTTGGATCTTGCGACAGTGAGCTCGAGCGGCCACGCCAGTGATGAGTACCAATCGGGTCACCGATGGATCTGTGCGGGCATGCCGGTGAGGCGTACTCGGCGTGGAGCACTAGCTTGTCGGTGGTGAGTCGCGGCTTGCATGCCGATGAGTAGGTGCAGTCGTGGCATTCAGCACTGGAGAGTAGGAGCGGCGATGAGGAATAGTAGCACTGAGGAGGAGATGGACAAGGTGGGTAGTGGTCTTTGTAAGCTAACTACAAAGTAGGACTTTTGGGAACAAAAATTTCCGCCAAAATTTCTAAAAACACGCAGGAGTCTCGCGCTGGCTTGCAAATTGACGACATCAATGGTGAAGGCTACCAGCGGTTGTGATTGGGTCTTAAAGAAGATGTTAGCACCTAACGACGGATGTGTCATACGGAAATTGAACGCTGGCATCACAAGAAAAACACGGCCAGAAGATGTTAGCACCTAACAACGGACGTGTCATATGGAAATTGAACATTGGAAAGGAACTAAATATTATCAACATTATTTTTGTAGGATGCAGAGACATGTTAGAATCCAACTACTCGTGGGGAGCATTGTGAATGATGTCCTCTACATCTAGCACATTTTTTCCTCACCGAGTGCTAAGCGGCGGCCCCTTGACGTTGACAAATGCGAATAGCGGTGATGATACAATTTTTCAAAAATGCTTATATCCAATGGTGACCAAATTCTACAATGTTTATACTAATTCAGCTGGGCCTTAATAGCTTACTGAAGACATAGCATATATAGATATAACCATTAAATTACATCCATACATCATGTCCACAAACAAGAGTACTTTTTACAATAACAATGGACGCTAACATGACAAGTTTGTTAGCTGATGTTGCATAATCAAGGTACTGATATCTACAATAATAATGGACATGATAACAAAGCCATACCATATATATGGCAGTTTGAACATACAAAGCAAATACAGTTATGATAACAAAAACCATGTGAGCGTAGGTTTATCCCTGTACTCAGCGATGGGCATCTCATGAAGCATAGAAGGTGGACGAAGGCGTAACTAAACCTTCACCGTGCCTCCGGATCTTTGCCATGAGTAGGGATGGCGCCTCGAAGAAGCCTAGGGAAGAACCACTTCGCGGAACTCCCTCTAACATTCGGGAGCCCCGCGATGAGCCTTGCCCACGCCGTCTTCTTCAATGTCGAGGAGGAACCCATGGCGATGACTCGATGGTTCCAAGCCACTGAATCAATACGCGGGGGGTTCCTAGGTCGAGATATGTGGGCTCAAAGGTTTCCCTGCAATATCAAGCTTTAAGATGCCTCTGGCCTCCAAGATTTCCTACAAAGCTTCTCACCTGGAAACCTGAGCGCGCCAACCATGTACAGGTCTGGTCGCCTCACCGCTAACGATTCTGGCCACCGACGGTATTGTTCCTCCCCATCTTTGCGAAACTTCCTCTAACATCCAAGATGAATGGCCACCAGTAGGCCGTTGCAGAACCCAATCTTGAAAGCCTTCTCCCAGCCATGGTGGAGCCACCGAAGTATGCCATGAACCATGGTGGACGAAAGGAGTTGCCACTATCTCACTCAGTCTAATGCTAAGGGATTTGGGGGAGGGGACAAGGAAGAGTGAATCTATTATGTATCTATTCTAAAAGGTTGAAGGAGGAAGAGTGTGTGGAATGAGCCCAAGAGGTGCCTCCAGACCCGGTTTAAATAGACCAACCTTGAAGATGGAGAAGCGAAAAGGAGCAGTAGATTCATGATATACGCATACGCATCATGAAATACAAGGTAGTACACCGATTCTCGGTGGTAGTGGTGAGACCGTGTTGGAAGTTGGGGCATTGAACACTCACACGGAATTATTACCGGTAGATCAAACGGTCGTGTAGGGCCAATAGCCATAATGTGTATCTCAGTCTACCGGTCTTTTTATTACATGGAAGGGCTACTTCATCGCGTTCACTTGGTTTCCCTGAGTTTTCAAAAGCTTCCCTGAGTTTTGGGCTTCCTATGCATCTTTCTAAATTTTGGTATAAACACATGCCCCCAATTTTGGTATAAAATATAGTTTTCCTGTGCTCTCAGCTGGTTGGCATTCCATATTGATTGCAATAATCTCACGCGTAACTCAATGAACCCACTATAGAGGTCCCCTGGGCTATAAATTTGGAGGCAAGGAGGATTAGAAGGAATACTTGTGTTCATTTGTTGTGCTGTCACATATATCTTTTCTTCTTCCTTTCCTCCTTCTAGTCTTCTTCTGAACAATGGCTCATGGCAAGCGTCCAAGGGAGGAAACTCTAGAAGTCATGATTCCACCTCCGTGCCTTCGTGTCCCTCTTCATCGCCAAGGGTTAGAGGGAATGATTTCTTATCTCTATGGCTGCCTTGCATTAATCCTTTGAATATGCAAGGCTATCTCTCATGCTGTGGTACATCGGCCAACTCCAGCAGAGGTTGGAGAACCCTCTAATGTGCATGCTATCAAAGCACATCTTGCTAGGTCTATGGTATCTTCATCTTCATCCTTTGAGTCATATGATAGTCAGGATGTCTAGTATCTTATTCATGAAAGGAGTGAGGTAGGTTGGCTCGAGCTATGTCTCAATGCCGTTAAAATAGCCCTCTCTACATCTGAAGAAGAGACCAATGTTGCTCGGATGAAGGCTGATGAAGCTCATGCTAGGGCAGCAGGTAAAATTTCTTTGAAGAGTCTTTGCTTTTATATTGGTGACTTTATCCGATAACCCTTCATTTTCATTAGATCTTGAGGAACAACTGGCTACTTCTCATCGTGAGATCGAGGAGGCTCATCGCCGGGAGATTGACCTAGAGAATCGCCAAGAGATGCTCCAACGGGCAGCACTTAGAGCAGTTGGAGCAGTCAATGCCTGGGGTGTTTCCCTTGAAGATCGCCTATAGGATATCCCGGTTCATGCCAGAGAAGTGGTAACTCATGGGATCCGCTATGGTGCCGGTGCCGCTCTGGATGTAGCGCAACTACGTTTAGGGTACGAGCTCTATCACCTGGAACCTGGTTTTTCGGACACTGATCGGCTAGAAGATCAAGATGACCTGATTGAAGACTTCATTGATGCTGCTGAGACTATCGCAGTGATCGTCTATGTAGAAGATGTTGTAAATAATATTTTCTTGGGACCATATATTATATCAAGGGTCTTATAAGTAAAGAATCTGCTATTTGAATGTCACTTTTGACCCTATGTCTTTTATTGGTTGTAACACCCTGTGTTTTGCATCATAATAAAAACCACTAAAAATTTTGAACTTTTTAAAACTTTACTACAAATTAAAACTTGACTAGTAAATTTAGACATAACCCTTTTGAAAAGTCTATTTCCAAACTCTGCATTTAAAAATCCACCATATGCATTTTTGTGCCTCGTAGGATTTAGTTGTAGCACTAGAAATATTTTCTAGGATTAGAAAAATGGTTCGCATTATTTGCATTTGTACTTGGAATGTTTGCATGTTTGATTAATTGCTTGTGTGTTGACTTGAATGCTTGAATGTTTGCTTGGGTGTGTGTTCGAATGCTTGTGTGTTTGCTTTCTGGAATTTATTTGCGGCACCAAAAGTGATGGTGCCATACTCCCAGGATTCCCAACTACCGGATATGCTGGCTACCGAATCCGTACCGAAGAAGACCCGAAGGTTCACGGCTCGCCTATTCAAGGAATGATATCTCAAGATCATGCCAAGACTCCGACAATGGCATGACTATGTAACTTGTAGGGCAAATAGTCCTCGAATATAAATAGCTAGCGATCCGCCATGTTGTAATCATCAAAACGCACATAGGCATAGCCATCTTGTAATCGCCATCTCGCTATTCGACGAGATCGTAATACAAACAAGTAGCAACTAGGCGTATGGCTTTTACTCACTTCCCGAGGGCCTGAACCAGTATAAATCTTGTGTCCTGACTGTGGTTTGTTCTTTGCATCAAGCGAGTTCCTCCAAGAACCGAATATCTGCTAGTAAAAACTCCTACAGAGGCGCGCCAGGTAGGGGGGTTTCGCGCAAAGAGTGATCATGCCTATCATCAGCGGAGTTTGGTATGCCGATCCGACGTGCTTTGATGTCGAAGCACTGCCTAGTTTAGCCAAATCTGAGATCATGGGTGGCTACCACTCAGGGCCTCAGATCTATTCACCATCCCGCAACATGCCACCAACTATTCACTTTGATAGTATGGTATTCAAGCATGACGGGATTTCAATCTCAAGTGGACGGGGATCGATGACCTTGATCTGACTCATGTCGGATGTGAGGTTTTCTCCTCTTGGGCACACCCAACCGAGGAGGAGATGAATGACAAGGATGCCCAACTCTATCTCACTACTACAGATTGATCTTTCACTGTCACCACTTTCACTGCCGTAGCGATATAAGCGTTTATGTTATACTTCCACCATCGGTTGGACCGATAGGGAGGCCTCGCAAGGAATGAAACTGGCAGTTAAAAATCATCAATGCAGTGGTGGTAGTGGGGTTGAATTCCACTGTCATTTGGAACGCCAAGCCGATTGAGATACGCGTTATGGCCGCCGCACCTACACGACCATTTAGTGTACCTACGGTAAATTTTGAAGGTGAGTAAATGAGAGTGTGTCCCAATTCCCAACTACCAACACCCCCCGCTGGCCCGCTCTACATATTCTTCAAGCCTGCTGCCCTCTGAAACCACCCCTCTTCCATGTTCATCCCATTCTTCCATCAGACTAGAACCATGTCGGTGGATAGTTTTTTCAATATTCCTAGCTACAACTCGTCCTTCGACGAGGACGAGGTCCAGCAACACTCATTGTCTAAGGAGGCCTTCAGGGAGTACATGGATCCTGATTTGATTCCTGATAGAGCTCTAACACCGAGGAGGAGGAGGACACCAAGGAGGAGGACGAGGAGGAGGAGGAGGAGGACGACGACGACGACGAGCCCAAGGACGATGATGTTGACAAATGATGACGGGCCTCCTCTGAGGTGACCAAGGCGACCATCATCCTCGCTCTAAGAGGATTATTTTTAGGTGTATTATCTTTGTGGACGAGTACAACCACTCGTTTGAAATGTATCACCAATGCTTCTTTCTTTTGCTGTCATCGCTCGTAGTGGTATGTCATGTCGCTGGACCAATGTTTTTGGTGGCCTTGTTTGGATCCCTCTAGTTTTTGGCAGTTTTTAAGAATCTGGCTTTGTAAACTAGGTGGGATCCAAATAGGCTAGTTTTTAAGAATTTGAAATTGGTCCAAACCGGGTTGTAACGGACTAGTGCTTGACGGGCCATGCTGCTCACACTTCCGTACGGTCCCTATGCCTGATATAATGGCGTTTGGTGCGGTGTCCATTCTTTCCAATGTCGAAAGCCGGCGGTAAAGAGTATGTCCCCGATGGACTGCATATCCAGGTGGAGGTAAAGGCTGATTTCCACCACCGGGTCGATGGCGTAGGTTGCCTTACTTAAAGCCATCTGCTTCCATAGCCATACCCAAAGCGAATCCCATTGTTCCCCTTTCCTCAACCATTGCTAGTTCCCCCAATATCTTTTGAAGGTTGTGTCCAAATTGAAGCCGGGTCATCACTTAACTGATCCGAGGTCCGCAAAATTTTCTTCACAGATTCAATTACTTGATTCTTGCTATTGTGCTTTTTACTGTGTTATCGATGTTCTTGCTCAACAGGACCTCCGCGTTCATTTTTGATTTCTTCGTGCTATAAGATCTGCCTTTGCTATACACAGATGGATCATGGATGGATGTATATGAAGAGCAGTTCAGTTGCATTCGTGCAAGGCCTTGAGTTGTTTATCAATGCCGTGAGTGCTTACATGGAGCATAATGTTGAGGCTCTTGGTTTCATAAACTGCCCATGCAGGGATTGCAAAAATCTTAAGCAGTGGGATTGCATGGAGCTAATCAGGGGTCATCTGCTTTGAGGGGTTTCATGACAAACTATATGGTTTGGACGAAAAATGGGGAAGAAGGCAAGAACCCACCTGATGAACAAGCTTCAACGTGAATACAGAATCACTCAACAGGGATACAAATGTAGGCGAAACAGGGCACGTGAACGAGAATGAGACGGTCCCAGAGACCATGAATGAAGGTGTTGAAGAAACTATCACCATCCCGGGGAACGAGAGTTTGGCATATAATGAAGTGGTAGATGCTCTAGACCAGATGATTGATGCTGGGAATCTAGATTTCCTTGATGAAAAAAATAGAAAGAAGTTGGAGGACATGAGGAAGCATGCAAAAACTCCACTGTACAAAGGTTCAACTGTGACAAAGTTGGAAGCTAATATGTTGCTTCTAGAGATGAAAGCAAGGAATGGAATGTCGGATACTGGGTTCAATGATGTCTTATCCCTACCGCAGAAGTTTGTTCCAAGCCCGAATGAGTTGCCTCAGAACACGTACAAGGCCAAGAAAATGATCTGCCCATTGGGACTTGAAGTACAGAAAATACATGCTTGTACCAATGATTGTATATTGTTTTGTGGAGATTAGAAAGACTTGGATTCGTGTCCTCGGTGCCACGCCTCACGATACAAAACTAGCAATGATGCCATGATGCAAGGTGGCCATGAGAAAAGATCGGCCACAAAGGTGATGTGGTATTTCCCTACCATTCCTCGCTTGAAGCGTTTGTTTGCCACAGCAAAACTGATGAGGTGGCATGCGGAAGATTGAGTGAATGATGGAAAGTTGCGGCACCTGGCTGATGGCGCCCAGTGGAGAGCTATTAATCACAGTTATAAGCGGTCATTTTCCAATGAAATAAGGAACATAAGGTTTGGTTTGAGCACGTATGGGATAAACCCATTTAACATGGTTAGCAGCAATCATAGCACTTGGCCAGTGACTCTTTGCATATACAACCTTCTGCCTTGGCTGTGTATGAAACCGACGCACCTTATGATGCCGATACTGATCCAAGGGCCAAGGCAACATGGAAACGACATCAATGTCTTCTTGCAGCCGTTGATCACCTCTCCAGCAACCCGATGTCCTCCTCCGCGCCGGTGAGCCATTAGCAGCCCAAGCTCTGCCCTTTTTCCTCCTTGCTAATGACCTTGCCGCTATTCTTGCTGAGACCGGCCTTCGTGCCGTTGTCTTCCACTGTCACAGGGAGGTTGCGACACTGCTATGCCATCCACTAGAGCCGAACATTGCTACTGGACCTCACCGACTAGCCCTGGCCGTGCCCAGCATGCTGCCACCCAGCCACAGCCAGCTAGCAGCAAGCCGTAGCTAGCCGTAGCTAGCCAACAGCTAGCCGTAGCTAGCTGTAGTTTGTCGGAACATGCCGCTGCAACCCTTCTTCCTCATCGCAACAAGGTTGACCCTTTCACTACTAACTTCGGACCCTTATGCCACGCTTTTTTGTCGCAATGGCAAGATTTGGTTGCAATAAGGGGTGTTATCGCAACATTTGCACTTTCGGTTGCGATAGGCATAATTTTTGCCACGCAAATTATTTTGTGGCTGTGAGTGCGAAGATCGTTGCAATAAGTAAGTGCTATCGCAACCAATGGTAAACCGGTTGCAATAAGTGGTCACTGTTGCCACGATTTGATTTGCGTTGCGGGCAGTTTTATTGGCATTGCAATACTGAGATGATATTGCAACTCTTTAGTTGATAGTTGCAAAAGCGCGTCTATGTTGCAACGAATATGATTCGTTGTATGTAATAGTCGCTTGCGTTGCAAAAGAGCTGTACATATAGCAACGAAAAAATAAATCGTTGCAATCACTAAGGTTCAGGAGCACTACGCTTTTAGGAAAAAATTATAAAAAAAGATGTGTACTCCCTCCATACGCAAAAATAAAGTCATTTTGGACAAGGCTTAGGTCAAACATTGAGAATATAAATCATGAATAACTTTTAAGTTGTTGAGTTTGGAAATGTGAAAGCCATATAAATAGATTTGTCTTGAAAAATACTTTCATAAAAATATACATATATCACTTTTTGATAAATATTTTTATAAAAACAAGAAGTCAAAGTAATACTTTGAAGACCGTGTCGCTGTCCAAAACGACTTTATTTTTGAGTATGAGGGAGTAACCAGGTTTCGAACATGAGACCTTTAACTCTAAAGGAAAGCTACTAACCACTACACCATAATTGTGTTCTTGTCATTAGTAGCCACTGAAGCTTATACAAATAAAAACACGTCTATGTTGCAACGATTATGTTTTGTTGTATGTAATAGTCTCTTGCGTTGCAAAAAGATTGTACATATAGCAACAAAAGACTAAATCGTTGCAATACCTAAGGTTCTCGAGCACAATGGTTAAGTAAAAAAATTAAATAAAAAGTCACCATCAGGATTTGAACCTGGGACGTCAGAGTTCATAAGATAGGTACTTACCACTACACCATATATGTGTTTGTGTCATTAGTAGTCACAGGAACAGAACCTGGGACCTCAGTTCAGAAGATAGGTGCTTACCACTACACCATATATGTGTTTGTGTCATTAGTAGTCACAGGAACATACAAAATAACGTAGAACCCATTTAGGTATTGAAACATGATCGGAAGTGGTGTACGTACATGTGCACGATCGACTTCTCTATAGGCATCGTCGCTTCCTCTTTCCAAGGCGTCGTCGCAGACGCCTCTTTCACCAGGCGTCGTCGCGGCCTCCCTGCAGCCACTGGTGTCCCTGTCGCCGGTGCCGTTGGATCGCCGTGCCCTCACCGCTCTTCACACAGACATGATTTCAGTATCTGAACCAAACAATCCTAGTCTGCCTGACCAGGTAATTTTCTACTACTCAATAACAGGCAGCTCATAGGCAGGTGAAATATCCAGGTAACTACTCCAGGGTAGCATCCAAATAGGCCCCAAAACTAATGCGGGCTGCTAGTGCACAGCAGGTCTCCATGCCCATGTTCAAAGCATATTATTATATATATGAACACATAAAATCTTCAAAAACACAAACTTACAACATCAGTACTGTCTCATTACTTGAAAACATCGACGGCACATTATCAACACAGTAATTATATGGAGCAGAAAAGGGTACAAACGATGGGAGGATTTGCTCTTTGCACTTGATGGATCCATCCATCCACTGATCAGTTCCAGAACACACCATAGACTTAGGAAACTGAACACAAGTTATGCACACCATAGACATTAATTGCATATAGTGGTTCCCATCATCATGGCACTTGCCAAATATACATCATTTCTTCCAAACTAACCTACCGGTGTGTCGCCAGATGTTGCCACAAACTACTAAGTCCGAAAGTTATATTCCCATCGAGCAACCAATAAACTAATACGACATAGTTGTAGTGGTTGCGGAATACCAACACACTACCTACCAAGCATCAGCATGCACTACTTGCATTTATATATACTACACCAAAAGAGAACTACATATCAAGCATGCACTTCGGTTCCTCGGCTTGTACTTCGCTTGATCTCTGGTAGAGCTTATCAAATCTGTTTTCAACATCTCGCTTTGCCTTCTTCGCATACTTGTCCGCATAGTGATCGATGGAGCCTTTGGCATCGTCCTTAGCCAGCTCAATTGTCCATTTGAGCTTGTCCATGGCTTCAGGATGATGATGTTCTTCGAACTCGAAAGGTCATAACTGTCATCGTGTACAAAGCAAATGACCTGGACTTGTCTTCCTCAACATGTCATCGGGAACCTTCAATTAAAAAATTACGGTTATTCTTGAACAAAGCACTTAGAAACAATAAAACATAGTTGTGTATGCTGTCATGACTAAATTGAGACTGAAACAGGACTCTCATTTTCCTTTCATCACAGTATGTTTGGTTAAGGTGCACGATCAAGCCAGTAGAACCTATACAACCCCAAAGACAAATAACCAAGTTCTATAGCTGTCATTCAGTTAGTCAAAACCTGCACTAGTATGAATGTATAATGCCAACACGACTTGCATGTGGTTCCTTTCCGAACTACAAACTACAAATGATTTTGGATTTCAACTTCTATAGGATATATCAATGTGGATACAGATGCATAAAGCTTTAATAGAAAACTTATAGCTACAAATAAACATTGAGATCTAAGGACATAGCAAATCATATCTATCAAATAGAAAATTGCTAGATTCATAGCATTGCTTCAGTTAATTGAAAAGAACTAATGTAGTTAGCAACCATACGTCAAAAAGAAAATTGCTTAATACCAGGTGCTAACTGCTGACATCGAGGCTATGGAATGCTTAGTTTAGGTGGTACAAGAACTTCACAGACATGGGTAACACAAATGTCTAGAAACCTATTACTAATTTGAAGGGCTATTTTGGTAACAAATTATTCGAGACACGGCAACCCTGCTATGTCCCCATCCAAGCACCGGGCACCACCCGTGCTCATCGCCCCCAAGCCACGAAACTCTAACTCTGAATGGCATCCAAATCTCACACAGCGCACCAAAGGGGGAAAATCGCTCTTACCTTCTTCGATGAGGTGGAAGGTGCCCATTTGCCCCTCTTCGCGCTGGAGACCGAAACCTTTTCCTTGCCTCCGCTGGACGCTGCCCCTTTGCCGCGCTTTCCTCCGGTCGCCCAAACCTCCAATGCCAACCGCATTGTGGCCGGATCGCCGTCGACGTCGGTGTCGTAGTCGAACGAGGTACACCTCGCGCGTGGGGCGAACTGGCCGCGTGAGTTGCGCGCTTGGGTCCGGGTGTTGTGGCCGCGCTTGCTGCTTGACATGGGCGACGACTCCGCCGCCACCTTCGTCGCCGCCTGGGGGATTCAATCCACCGCCGCCTCCGTCGCTCGTGCCTCGTGGGAGTCACGGGTGGGGAATGAGGGGGTCATGGACTCACGGGATGGGGAGGGTGTACGGGAGAAGGAAGTGGTCGGTGCGGGACTGTTTTGAGGAAACGAAGTGGGCCGGTCCATTGACGTAGTGTGTTGGCTGTTGCCCAAACGTTGGTACATTAGTGCCACCTCGCCAACGTAGGGAGATGAAACGTAGCTTAAAAGTTGAAGGGACTGAGAATCTGTTTGATTGGGTTTTTGGCTTTGGAGCCCAACCAACGGGGCTGCTTTTGGAGGCTACTTTTTCATCTGTTTTTTCGTAGTACATTTTTGAAAGCTGCTTTGACCCTGCTTTTGGCTTTCTGCTTTTCGAAATTAGCGGAATAAAAAAACTCTTCCATAGTTGTTTCAAGAGAGATAAAGATAGAAGTTAAATTTTATATTTGTTTAACCATACAACTTTCAGCTTTTCTACAGCTTACAACCCACAACAGCTTTCCCACAGCTCACAGCCCACAACAGTTTTTTCTCACAGCCATAGCTCAACCAAACACACCCTAAACCTCATTAAACTTCTTGTACCATACGCCATTCTATAAAAATGCACATAATTGGACCTGCTTGGGCCAGGTTGCTTTGCTGAGAGACTGGTCTTTTGTAGGCCCGTACAGTGCAAAAATTTTTAACTCTGTTTTTTTATATTTTTTTAACTTTTTAAATTGAACATTCTAACTGTATTTAAAATTTTTGAAAACCTATTTATATCATTCCAACTTTTTTTTACTTTTTAAATTAAACATTCCAACTTTTTTTAATGTAATATAAAAAAAAACTCGACCGGGGGGCTAAGACTGTCCCCGCAGCATTACAAATAAGAAGAAGAACCTTCTCACCCGGCCGAGAAAAACCCGAACTCCCGCGCCCACCCTTACACGGTGGCTTTCCGTCGCCCAAGTGAGAATTGGGCTGGTGCCCCCCAAGTGCTTTGGTTATGGGGACGAGCGAGGGGATTTTTTTTAACCTCGGCCTGAAATTCACTCCTACGGAAAGTCAAACCCAGAACCTGAGTGCCGCTGGGTCACCTAACCGTTTGAGCTAGGTGCCCTTTGGCTTTAATATAATATTCCAACTACTACTACTTTTACCACTTCGAGTTCTTTTTTATATTTTTTTAACTTTTAAAATTGAACATTACAACAACATTTAAAATTTTTGAAAACCTATTTATATCATTCCAACTTTTTTGTTTAACTTTTTAAATTGAACATTCCAACTTTTTGAATATAATATTCCAACTACTACTACTTTTACTACTTCTAGTGCTACTACTACTACTATTGCTACTACTACTTTTGCAGTGGTGTAGGTACCCACGGCGAAACCTTAGAGGGGTGTAAAAGAGGCTTGGAGGACTTTGTAATAGCCTTGTTGTGTGACCCCGCGAAGCGCCTAGGTAGTGTGAACCGTGATGTGGAAAATATGACTCATGGTGAAAGTGTGCAATCTCTGTAGAGTGTAAAACCAATATATCAGACGTGCTCACAGACAAGATCGACTTGGACTTCTTCAAGATTAGATGGCTCTGGTTCGTTTTGGGTGGTTCCCTTGGTAAGGGAATGGTTGGTTCAGTTGGGAGCTTGATGGAATCCAAGTGTTGATTTGGTTCTCTGAGGAGAAGGCAGAATTCACCTAGTAATTAGGTGCAAAGGAATTAAGGAAATTAGAACGTGTCGCTTAGGCGCTGGTGTCAAACAAAGTTAGCCTATCCTTGATATAAGCCTCATGTCATGTACGAATAAATTGATCCTGGCATACATATGTTGTGCATTCGATTTTGATTCTGGCATACGCGGCCGCCGAGCTCGGGCGAAACCCTAGCGCGGCCTCCCTCTTCCTTGACCTGGCCTCGTGGCTTTTACCATTTTTTAGTTATAGAGACAAGCCCTCTCGAGAGAAATTTGGCTCCCAAATTTTCCCAAAAGACATAGATTAAATGAATTTCTTTGTGTCGGTTGGAACAAATTATAAATTGAATTGTGTGTACTCCTACTGAAAAAATTGCGTAAATATATATTTAAATTGTATGTATGCAAAAGTTATATTTGAAAAACTGCCCATATAAAATTATGACATGAATTTGATCGTGTTTTAGGTTTTACCGTAGCACTATCACGGGCATACTGCTAATATTTTTTAGGATCTATCTATTCCTCACCCGAGTGAGCAATTACTCGATTTTTTCCTCCTTCCGATGGCACTGTCCGTCGTCCTACTACCCCGCCGCTTTGCCTTTGCCACGCCATGGCTGCGCTTCTGTTCTTCTTCAGAGCTCTGGTGATTGGAACAAATTCCAAATTTAATTGTGTGTACTACTGAAAAAATTACGTGTATATATATATATATATATATTTAAATGGTATGTATGCAAAGTTTTATTTGAAAAATGATCGTGTGTATAAAAAATGTCAGACCACCTAAAACCCACGTGAAGGTGCTAAAACGAAGGCTAAAACCACAACACGTGCCTGATTTCCTCCCAAAATTTTCCAGAGTTTCCCACCGCGCCAAATTTCTGCGCACAAACGGAAAAAAAAGCGCCATATATCGTCGGTTGCTCCCCCGTACCTGCCTATTCGTATCCCCTCCCCAAAATTAGATCGCGATCCATCCAGGAGCCCCCGACGCCGCCTCCATGAGGGCCATGGCGCCGCCGCCTCCTTCCAGGACGCCCCTGACGCCGCCTGCGTCCAGGACGCCGCCGACGTTGTCTCCAGCCAGGACGTCGCTTCCTCCTCAGGGCATCAGCTCCAGCAACAACACCACCGCCTTGGGCGCCCATCGATATATTGAAGCCACCCTCGAACTAGAAGATGAACATGGGTTCTCTCGTCCATATAGCACCAGGTAGATTGTTGGCTTTGACTGCTGTCATCAGAAATCTAGTTTATTAGATTCCTGTTTGTTAGCACCAGGTAGATTGTTGGGGCTTTAGTTAGGGATGCAAACGGGTGCAGGTTTGCCTGCAACCTGCTAAATCCAGCCTGCAAAAAATCCTTCGCGGGAACCTGCGCTTGCCTAGCAGGCTTAAGCGGGAGTAACCTGTAATGCCTCTTAGGCTTAAGCCCACTGAGCAGTCTTCCTTGATCTCCCAGATGGTTTGCTTTTCATCCTGTAGTGTTGCTGTTGCGTGTGATCTCTTGTGGTTCTTGAACTTTCTGATATGGACTAGCATGTAAATGGACTGTACAGTTTGGATGCAGCCCTGATTGACTAGATGCGCTATACATTTATTGTTAGAAACATTGCTCTTTAATTTAGTTCTGTTGGTGCTTCTGTCCTTGTTTATTTCTTCAGCCATTGCCGTTGTCATGACCAGAGTGGCTTCTTTTTGTTAGAGGCCTGTAATTGGTTATTTTACATGTGAAGTTCCTAATTTGTAGCCTTAACATTGGTTATTTTACATGTGGAGTTGTGGTCCTCATTTGCTTGCTCCCCCTCAGCCTCCCATGCCTGCAGTGGCTGATCCAGAAAATTAGCAGTCGGTTAGCACCGATAAAAGTTAGTTTTGGACTGCAATAGTAAACCTTAAGCGTAGGCAAATTTTCCTGACAACCATCGATGCATTTCTAATCAAATGAGGAGCCTAGTGAAATTGCTACTATAAATCAGTCGCTAGATTCTTTCAGACAAGACAATGGTGCGGAGAAAGCAAAGCGTGCTGTGTCCTCTGCAGGGTCTTCCATTGCTCGCAATTGAAAGCAGGCTTCCGGCGGGTGTCTGCAAGCCTGCATGTGTTTTGCTGCTAAGCCCAGCAGGTGGATGCGGGCAGTGAGCTGTATACTAGTAGGAACCTGCAGGAGTAGCAAAATATACTAGCGGCTGATGCAGTTATCCGCGGGCCGCCTGCAGGTTGTCCTGCTTGCATCCCTAGCTTTAGTCCAGTTTAAGTACTTAGTTTATTAGATTCCACACTTTGTACAGGTCGCGGCATTGGATGGTGATACTGTTTGGAAAACTTAGTTTCTGTTTGAGGCTTTGAGCTGTTTGACAGATCCATTAGCTATTTTTTTCTAGTACTACCTTTTCTTTTATATTCTGAAACTTGCCAAATTAATAATCATGCTTCTATTAATCTTGCTGTTCTTTTATATGCCAAATCAGTGAATCAGTTCTTGCCTTGATGTTGCTGTAACCATATAGTAGAAAAGAATTTTAGCATTTGACAAGTAGCCAAGTGAGACACCTGTTATTTTTAATTGACAAAAAAAGCATGAGCATAAATTCTCTTGAATTATAATTTCCTTAAAAATTTCAACTTCTGATTAACTGAATCTTTATTTCTTTTGGTTCATTTGATTTGATTTGACAAAGTGAAATTTAAGAATGCTATATTTGTGAGGTTTTCAGATCTGTTGAACTCTAGTTGATCTGAAAAATTAAAAGAGCTGCTATCAAGATCAACATGTTTATTCTTGCTTAAGTTAAGATTGTGCCAATGGGTAATACTTCACCTTTTTTAACATGTTTATTTATCAACCATTGTCCTATGTATGCAGTGCCACGGGTGAGATCTGGACTCTTTATGTTCATTGCAAGAGGGGACTTCCAGTGTAGCTTCAAGCTAGTAATCATTAGATACACTTATCTGGTCCTTCCGTTGTATGATACAATACTTGTGTGTTGAATTATATTTTGGCATCCTAGAGAGACAAAGAAACTGGTGAAGAGCCAAGTGATCATTTTCTTTAGAAGGCCACTCACACAAAACAGGGCAAATGGTCAAATTCTATGTCATTTGCAGTACATGTGAGTAAATCTTTCGTCAAGCCTTTTTTATAGCTGCTGGTTGTGTCAAGCAACTCTAACGGATTCTGTTATTCCATTGAGGAAAACATAGCCTTGAAAATGGGTGAGATTGAGTTAGAACCTGATAGACAAACACTTTCAGCTGCTGAGGAGAACATGATTTTCCAGTCATGCTACAAAGAAACCACACAGATCAAATCATCTAGAGTACATGGGCATGGATACTTGGCTAAGTATCGAACTCGCAGAGAACTTATGAAAGAGAACCTTGAAGTACATGCACGTGCTGAAGCTGCAGCCAAGGAGAAGAGAATTGCTTATGAAGTAGAGGTTGAGAAGCTGAAAGATCAGCTTGCGCACGAAGCTGCAGAAAGGGAAAGGGAGAAAGAAGAAAATAGGAGACAGATGCAAGAGGATCTGGAAAATGCTAAGATAGCACTAAAAAAAAGAAATGAAGCAAGAATTTCTTAATATGCTAGCGCAGCACAAATCAGGAACTATGAATCAGGTAATATTTCAGAATAATTTTTTATCCTTCACCCTTTTAATAAACTTATGATTATAATGCCTAATCTTTTACCTCAATATTTGTATGTGTAGAGTACCCCGCAAAACAATGACAACATACAAATTGCACCAACCACACAAGAGGACGATGAGACCGGTGAACATGCAAATGATGAAAATAAAGATGCGTTACAGCAGGTAATGACATTATTGCACTATGTTCCAAGTAATATTGAGCTATGTACCTTAAAGTCTAGGTAAAACAGATTGAACAATTTAATCTTTGTAGACACAGCCAGGAAGCGTTGTCACCGTACAAAAAGATGCAGCACCACCTACTACTCCAGTAAAAATACTACTATTGTCAGCAGAAATCTTTTCAAAGAAAACGCTGCAAATGTGGCAGCATCGAAGACATATATCACTCAACAGCAGCTGATGAATAGAACAAGAAATCCTAAAAAGAAGGTAACGACTACAATATGTTATCTGCTAATTGGAAACTAAATTGTGCTCATTTTATCATAACTCTTTTCTGGACAGACCTGCACTAACACTACCATGCCATGAGAAATAGATATGATTTGGATGTAATTCTTGTTTTGCTGTGTTCTTAAATACAGAGTGCACCAATCCGCAATTTATTGTGACATTGGTCTGCATTTATCTTTGTTGTCCCTGCATGCTTATTAGACACATCTAATGCAAGAAAGGTTGCACCTACACCAAATATGTAAATAATTAGTTAAGGATTTAATTCTGTTTCACCATTCCTAGTTAGTAACTCTGTTAGATGTCATGCACTCTTGCATCAATTTCTGAAAGTTTATCAAATGCGACCTTCCTTGTAGAACTAGGAAATGTAGGAAATACATTTATCATACGTGCTGAAAACTGCAGCTTGTGTAGTTCTGATTGGGTGAATTATTCCATGTAGTAAATTACCTTTTCTGTGATACTTGATAATACCAAAGTTATAGAGGCTTTAGAGATGTTTGTCGTCGTGAAAGTTCATGATTTTAGCCCTGGAGAATTGGGAGTTATGAATTTTAGATGTAGCCTGTCAGGTTTTGACCTAATTCCTCTGCACAGCAGTGGGCCTTTTTGATTTTCGACCTTGATAAGTTCAGAATCTGATTTTACAAATAACTAGAATGATGTAGATAATTTCATGGGGTTTCCGTATTGTTAAAGAATATAATTTTTCGTTGTCTAGAACTGTAGTTATAATTTTTCTAAGCAACTGTACTACTGCTGCCTTAAAAATTAAGATACTTTGACAGCAAAATGGTTGTATCTATAGCATTTCTTAATTTTTAGTTCTACTTTTGCTTAATTAAATTGACAGTACTCCTTCCATAGTTTTGATTAATTCTTCTTTTGCTTAATTACAATCATGTTCTATCTGAATCTCTTTACATTTTGTGCATGACGTAGTAAACCTAATATTTTGCTAATATCCCAATCTTATTCTTTTGGTCAGTAGGTGGACAAGGTTTAAGTGTGAGGCTGATAATCAAACGAGGACATAGCCAAGGTGATCACATGTTGCTACTAGGAAAACCTCGAGGTGCTGCATAGATGTTAGGAACTCTTGTACTGCTGCAAGTTTTAAAAAGTTGTGAAATAATGAGTGAACTGTACACTCGTTTATGATTTTAGCTACTATTTCAATGCTTTGTCAACTTATTGAATGATTGGTAATAAGTAATATATGTGAGTGCAATTGCTTTTGTTATGGTTTATTGTTTTTTGCAATGATGATTTATTAAACCACAATTCAAATGCTACTAGCGTTGCAATACAAACTATGCCAACGAGCAGCTATGCGTGGCAATATGATATATGGCAACGAACTCACTTGCGTGGCAATATGATCTATGGCAACGAATAAAATTACGTGGCAAATGATACTATTGCCATGGCACAACGACCGTGGCAATAACGTATGATCTCTCGCAATGAATAAAATTGCGTGGCAAACGGTGTACTTGCCACGGCATAACGGTCGTGGCAATAACACCTTAGGCAACAAAATTCTAGCGTGGCAATACAGACTATTGCAACGACATTGTTTGTGGCAAATTGTCTCTATTGCTACGCTATCGATCGTTGCATGTACCACCTCTTGCTATGAAGACGGGCGTGGCAAGTGCTTATATTCCCACTACCATGAACGTTGCGTCAATGTCCTATTGCCATGCTTGGCAACGGACGCCTATGGTTGCAAGAAACCCCAACACTTGCAACGCCAAACTAGCAATGGTTGCAATACCTTATTGCAACGTGACTTTTTGCAACCATTGGCAACGAACGTGATTTGGTTGCAACATCTACCTTTTGCAACCAAATTGAGCCTGTTGCAACGTTTTTTCGTCATTGCGCAAGGGTTAGAAGTTAGTAGTGTTTTTAACCTAGCCGACGCCTTCCTTGATGTCGGCAAAGCTTCGCTTTTTGTTTCATTCACTTGTTCATACATCATTTTATCATCTATCATCTATACTTGTTCATGCACTTCATATATGATCATCTATCTATATCTATGACTTCCTGTGCCGTGCCTTCGCCGGTGGTCTATCTCTTGTGCTATGGATATGTGCTACTCCAATTAGTTGTTTTTGTGTCGGTTTAGTTCTTGGTTCTTGTGTGATTGTTTGCCTATGGACCGAGCCTTCGAGCCGGTTGGGAAGCAATGTGCTTGTTCGTTGCGATCGCGAATTTGCCTCGCCATGGCCGTAACGTCGAGCATGGTCCCTTCCCTCATTTCTTAGTCATCTCCGTTGAACTACGGTTATTAGCGACCCTATTCGGCCCTAGGACGTGGCCATTGTGGACTCGATGCCATTATCGACGCGGTTATTACCCGCACATTTCGAGTCCTCTGTGACCTAGTCTAGTGGGAAGAATTAGGGGGAAGACAAATCGTGGAACAATGGATGCCGACTCCTGTAGATGAAGGTTGGTATTTATTAACGCACATAGATGAATCTGCAAGCGCACGGATACCGCTGTAGTTTTCACCCAAAAGTATTCTAAGTATCGTATCCACAGGAAAACGTGTGAGACTAACTATGATCTAACTTAACAAGGGGTAGCAACAAGGTTAGGATAAACAGGAGCGTAGATAGGATAACTAAGGTTCTCTAATTCTAACTTGGGTAAGCTATGTCTTCTACTATTCAACTAGGGACATTACTAGGGAAAGACACCAGCAGAGGATGCTTTCCTTCAGAACCGGGTCCTACTTGTCCTATGGACGAGAGGTGGACTACAAAGGATCAACGGTGCTATATAGTACTCAACGAGGCTATATAGTACTGATGTCACACACATGATCTACCACTGATCTAAAATACAGGGTGCATCCACGATTAACCTAAATCTAAGCACCATGCTTACACTTACGATTAATACTTTACTCCCTCTAGAGCAGAAATAAAGCACTCAAAAGAGTCGCGAACCTGATGAACAATATAAACACAATGCTTACTTGAATGCTAGAGCAGGGAGTTTTTCCACTAATCTTATCAAGCATAGACCTTGCTTCACTAGCAGACAGATGAAGGAAAGCTCCTCTAGAGGCTGCATCAAGGGATTCCATGGAATCCTTGCTAAGACCCTTGTAAAAATGTTGAAGGAGCATCGGGTCTGAAATAGCAAGGTCTAGGCCAGTGGTAATGATGTCATTAATACGATCCCATGATGTGGCAAGAGATTCTTCTTCTAGTTGTCTAAAATTTAGAACCTCTTTTCGAAGGCGGACTACTTTAGAGATGGGAAAGAAACATAAACAAAATTTAGAGCATAACGTTTCCCAATCTCCTTGCATACTTTCTACGGTTTATCTATACCATTGTTTAGCTCTTCCCGTTAAAGAGAACAGAAACAACTTCCATCTTAAGGTCTTGTCAAACATGCCATCGATACGCAAGCATGCATAGGTCTGTTCAAACTCTTGTAGGTGTGAGTACGTGTTTTCATCGCTTTCTCCCAAGAAGGATTGTTCCTGAATCAATTTTATAAAACTCGGGCGCTGCTCATAACCAGGTGTTATGATAGGCTTTGAAGATTTTGGTGGCTTTAGGCTTGCGCTCGTGGGTTTAGCATATTGATAGATAGGAGTGGAATCCATAGTGAAAAGGAAAAGAATAAAAGATAAAAGATACAAAGTTAAGCTAGGTTCGTAGTTAATTCAGCAACCGTTTCCCCGGCAATGGCGCCAGAAAGCTTGTTGGTATTTATTAACGCACACATATAAATCCGCAAGTGCACGGATACCGCTGTAGCTTTCACTCGGGAGTATTCCAAGTATCGTATCCACAGGGAAACATGTGAGACCAATACGGTCTAACTTAACAAGGGGTAGCAACAAGGTTAGGATAAACAAGAACGTAGAGAGGATAACTGAGGTTCTCTAATTCTAACTTGGGTAAGCTATGTCTTCTACTATTCAACTGGGGATATTACTAGGGAAAGACACCAACAGAGGATGCTTTCCTTTGCAACTAGGTCCAACTTGTCCTACAGACGGGAGGTGGACTACAAAGGATCAATAATGCTATATAGTACTTAATAAGGCTATATAGTACTGATGTCACACACGCGATCTACCACCGATCCAAAATGCAGGGTGCATCCATGATTAACCTAAGTCTAAGAACCATGATTACACTCACGATTAATACTTTACTCCCTCTAGAGCAGAAGTAAAGCATTCAAAAGAGTCGCGAACCTGATGAACAATATAAACACAATGCTTACTTGAATCAGAAGTTGATTACCAGAGAAATCTCGAAGGCAAGCTCAAGTAGAACTTGGATCCGCCAAGGTACAAGCCGTAGAGAGGGCACCGATAGGCCAATACCTCCTCCAAACTCTTCCCTCACTCTCTATCTCACTATTTCTATTCATAAGACTAGATCCTATAGATGACTAATCTTCTCTTGATAGCTGGCTCTGATCCTGACGAGGAGCATATGAATTAGGGTTTCAGGATGCCTCCTGGGAGGGGGTAGGGGCTGCTATATATAGGCCAAGGTGGAGTAGGAGGCAAGGAATCGCCATGTTGGATCACCGTTGGATGAACCGACCTTGATCAACATTGGATGAACCGACATTGATCAACGGCGTAAATTTAATCCTTAAGGCAGTGGAGAACCAAGGGCGCAACAGGAGGTTGACATGTGGGCCTAGGAGGCCGGCCATCCTGCAGGTGGGGCCGGCTGGCCCCACCTATCATACTCCTACGGTCTTGTTCGGTGGTTTGGCTTCTGATGTCCTCTGGAACCTTCTAGAGTTGATTTCATCACGGATAAGCGTGATTAATTCTGACGTTTAGGTCCACCTTGACAGTTTTCTAGATAAACCCTCCTGCATTTATAGATCCACCAAAACTCTTGAAATTTATTAGTTTAAACCCCTATTCCTATGTTTCATGATGAAATTAAGTACATATGCAGGATATGTTGACGGTTTATAATTGGTGTTAGTGACCGTCAACAGTGAAGCTCATGGCCACGAGTTGCCTTGCCATGACCATCGGGCTTCACCTCTTTTGCTCTTTTGTTATCTTTTGTTCTTTTCTTCCTAACCACCTCGTATGCTTGTGCCACTTAGACCGTTGTATTTCTTCAGTTCTTGCGGTGACAACCGTACCGCTATGAACCCTGGAAATAGCAAAGTGTCGGTCTAGTTGCACATAGGTCGTGGTGCCCTACGAGTTGGTGTGGATCAAGTGATTGTGGGATTGTCTCTTTTCTTTCAACCCTCGCCCGTTCCTGTGGCGTGTTGGTTGAGAGAATGCGGAGACTGTTCTTCTGTCTTCTCTTGTTCTCTTGTTTCAATCCCCGTCGATCCAATAAGATGTGGATTGAGCCCTCTCGTTCCAACTTCTTCGATTAGTGTCTTTTGCCATGACATGTGGATCGAAGTGCCGTGGAACCAAAGTCCCTTTTTTGCCTATTTGTGCCCGTTTTGTGCTCTTTGTTGTTCTCTTGATTCCATTCCTTCGATTCCCGTTGACAACTATGGCGAGTCAATCAAAGGAAGGCGGATCCCTTTCCCCTCTCTTTTGGCTCTTTCGTGCTCAAATCCCTTGTATGCTTGTACCTATTTTAGACCTTAGCGCTCTCTAGGTTCTCGCGATGACAACCGCACCGCTAAGACCCTAGGGGTGTCTTGGTGCCATTTAGTGCACGTGGTCAAGGTACCCTATGAGTGGATTTGGGCGTTTGTGTTCTCTTGTGTGTCGCTCCTTTCCGATGCCCTGTCTTTTGCCATGGCATGGGGAATGGAAGAAGTAGACCACTGCCTCTCTCTTTTCTCCTCCTGTTCCACCCTCTATTCGGTTCTCGTCAATTGCAATGGCGTACAGATTGAGAGAGATCGGAACTGCTCTCTTCTCCCCCTTTAGCCCGCTCTATTCGATCCTATCCTTAGCCACCACGATCGGATCAAAGACCGAACTATCACTTCTAGTTAGCGAAGCTAAGGTCTATGTCGTGTTCCTAGAACCATGCGAGTCGACCCGATCGACCATTGTAGTGCCATCTACACCGAGGATGTGACATGGACATGCCTAGCCTACTTTCTCCTTTTTAAGCCCGAGGATACAGACTTGCTTCGTGAGGGCTAGCTTGGTTTTCTGTGGTGTTTGCTTAACATGAGCTAGGGTCTAGGCCATTATTCTTGAAGCCGTACATGTCGACATGATTGGCCCAGGAAGTACTGGCTAGGCTATGACTTGAGCTTGTGCTTAGCAAACAACTGCTTCTGCCTCTTTTGGCCCATGGATTGGAAATCCTCAGCGAGGGCTAAGTCTTTTCCCTTGGTGTTCTTTTGGTGTGTTCGATCTTTCCATGTCTTGTCACCTTTTTAGAGTATTGATTGCTTATTGCCTTGTTTGTCGCTCTATCGAGGCTGTTACATCGAGGATAGTGTTGATCGGACCGGAACCCATTGGAGGAAGGAAACGTGGACGACAATAGGACTTTGAGGAGAATGGCTATGAGTGCACCGATGATCTCAGAGATGACCAATCAACAGGTGCCACATCCCACCCAACCTCATAGAATCCTATTAGACATGCAATAATGTAGCTACTAGTGCTTTACTTTCATGCAAATGAACTATGATAGGTTGCATGGTAGAATTGCTTGAAGCCATTACCTTGATGCAACCTTTACCCTTGCACACCTGCTATTAGGATAGACGCCCGCATACAACTTACTACTTACTGCTTACTTCTACTATGCATTATATCTGTGATGTGATGCTTGGTGGAGGATTGTTTGTGAGTGGATAAGGCACACGATGCCAATAATGTGGTAATAACCGGGAGATCTTGGCGTGCATCTTGGGTGTGTGGTGAGGGTTGAGTCGACTGGATAGGATTCTATGATGAGTCTTTGGACAAGTCTAGATGGTGGCCACCATCGATGATGGTGATCTTGTGGTTCTAGGTGTACACGCTCTGCAGAGTTGATCGATCTATACGTATAGTCATGTCCGCGGATATGGACATTCCTAGGACCTACGGTTCCCTTGATTAGTGAGAGTTCTTTCTTCTTCTCCCCCTAGGTTTGTTGGATTTCGGCTGTTAGCCGATAAGGCAAGGTACGAGAGGGAGTTGTCCTTGCCGCCTAGAGAGTGAGAGTGTGGTGAGATGTGGTGATGGGATGGGTGAACATGTGGATGAGATGGGTTAAAACTTGATGAACTATTATAAAATATGGATGAACTTGCATAGGAAACCTACAGCCATATATAGGCCTTTTGCTCTACCCTTGCATTCCACTTACCATAAAGCATAGGGTGGGAGCCAGTGTCTAGTACAAATCATACTGAAAGATATTTGGTAGGTCTTGGATGTCATCTACAATGACGACAACGGAGATTAGAAGGATTAGAGGGTCTCGTTCCTGCGCTCAAGTTTGGTTGAGGAAATGAAGTCTACGCCTGCTGACATTCTACGTCGACTCTGATGATTGCCCGTGAAGGAGGAGCCTTCACCCGCAGACGCGCTATGTCTACTCTGATGAAGATCTATGTGCGTTTCCACTAGAATAATGATGTACCTAGGTGTGTTACCAAGTGTTGTATGGACTTGTAATCTTGTAATTCCATGATGTATGAACTGTGGTATCAACTGAATAATGATAATGTGATAGTTTAGTCTTCCTGGACTACCACATTAAGATGTAATCTATGGATTTCCCTTTGAGGAAATCGTGGATCATTTTAGGCACCGACCGCCCCGACAGATCCATCTGGACAACCAACAAACCCGTGTCATCATCTGCCACGGCAACCTAGCTATCCTATTCGGGGGGAAGTTCTTGGAATCCTCCTGATGCCGGTGAGGTCATCAAATCTCAAAGGCGGCAGAAGAACAGCTAGGCCAAGGGGAACTTAGATGAGCTTATTAGGCGGTACACAGATTTGAAGACTGATAATCCCAGCGACTACATGAACCGCTCCCTCACGAACAAAGCATGTGAGGAGTTGGTCCTAATGCTGCAAGACATGTTCGCTCAGTTGTGGGAACCGCTGGAGCACCCGAAGCGGCAGATGGTGGTGGTGACCAAGCTGAAGGAAATACTCTTGGATGATGGGTCCGCCTCGTTGCCATACTCTGTGTTGCTAACGAAGTTGGTGGTCAGCCCCAATCTGGCAGAGTTGAGGAGGTCGTGGACAATTGACTACCCATGACAAGATGAACTGGTACTGTTCTTGCTGAGGCTACCGCCACAGGTCCTACCCGTGCAGTCGTTCTTTTAGGATGTGGTGAAGCCTGATCTATCTAAGTCCACCGAGAGGTTCGATGCGGCGTGGGAATCAGAACTAGGATGGGTATGGCTGCGTCCGTGGATTTCCATCATTGGGCAACAATTCCTTGAGCCACTGGTACACATGGTTCTGAAATCCCTCGAGAACCTCCTCACCAAGTCTACCGGTGAAGGCACCTACAGAAATTACGACATGGTGGTTCCATGGAAGAACGCTGCTTGGGATGATGTTTGGAGTGAGTTTGTCTAGATGGTCATCGTGCCATACGTGAGGCATGGACTAGAGGAGGTCCATGACAAGCCGATGTCAAGAATGGCGCATGCGATGGCGCGTCTTGATGGTCTAATGAGATGGGGCACCATGGTTCACCTTCTTCAGGAATCCTACATAAACAATTGGTAGGGTGCCCTATGTAGGTGCCTCTTCTCGGATGACTATGACAACAATATGGTCTTAGGCTATGAGCACATGTTTGGTCCATTGGATTGGTGGAAGGAGTTCATCGACAAGCTCATTGTACCGTACTTGGCATCCTGGTTCTGGAGCGTGGTCGTCATCCCGCCGCATCCAGAATACAATATGTTCCACGGGACTGATCACTAGCTGGACGCCTATTTTGTCCCTGTAGTCATTGATCTAGACCTTGAGCAACTTCATGAAAAATTGTGTTGACGGGCTATACCATTGGTTGATGCACGACAGCCTGATGAAAGAGGAGGCCATTGCCTAGCATAGGGAATGGATGTAGCTCCTACCGTGGGACGTGGTTGGCATCGACACTACTGCCATGTACTCGGTCATCCAAGTGATCCAAGAAACATACTAGTGACCGCACTTCAATCGTCACTACTAAGTTATGTTATAAATGTACATGTTAATGTTGGCATTATGTTGTTTTACTGTGTACACCGGATCGGACAAATGCGCATCCAATTAAGCGGCCGCACCTCTCGACTTCATCTGCTTAATGATGAGTATGTTCTGGTGCATCACTGTTGCTTCTCTCTATGATACGCTATGCCGTAGTTATCGAACTATGCAATTAATGCGTAGTTTACAATGGCAAACGATGTCGCAAAAGTCAACATGCGAACAATATTGTGGACTATGTGAAACCTCTGGTAGTCATAGGATCCCTTTTCTAGGGTTGGCTTGGCCCCTGCATTATCTCCACACAACCCATTCTTATCCTCTTCCAAACTCCGTCCTCCCGTGGTGGTGGCGCCCAGCCAAAACACGGTTTTCCTCCCCTTTCCCTTACCACACCACAAGCAGTCAGCGGCGGCCACTCATAGTTGAGTGTTGGCATTGTCATCGAGGACCACAAATGGATTCACACCTCCATGGCCCGCCGCATCTATCAGCCACGTAGACGCACTAGCGCCGTCAAAATGGACGCAAACACGCCGTCAACCCACCCTAGCATGCAAGGTGCACATGCTTCCATATTTCGATTCTATGCTTCTGATTAGATATTTACAAATGCGGATTATTTCAGTTGGAAATGAGATTCAATAGTTTCTTGTCCTTTGTTCTTACTTTGGATTCCTTACTTTCCATTCATTACTTTCCAAATTGGAATGAACCGATTCAAGTTGAAGCCCCGGGTGGAAGAAATTATTAGCCTACTTTCAGCTATAGTTGCTGCTGCAATGTAGTATGTGTTTCGCCTCAGTGGATTTACTTTGTGCCCTAGCATCGTAGTGTTGTTGAGATTAGGGTTTTTTATTTTGTTTCTTATTTTGTTTTTTTAGCGATCAAGTGGTTCAGATTAGTTGAAAGATTGTTACAACTTTTTTGGTTTAGTCTTTGTCTTTGTGATCGACGGTTGTTAGATGTGTTTTATGGTCTCAATTGAAAGCTGGTAACCCCACCTCTGGATCTTAGGCTTTGTTAAGCTATCAATAAATCCGGGTGAATGCCTTTGATCCAAAATGAATTGAAACAATAGTTTTCTGGGATTCCATTTAGCGCACGTTATTAGCCTGCACTGACAATGTGCGCCTATGAATTGGTATCTGCAGCACCAATGGTATTGACGCGGTACCGAACATTAGTACTGCGGGCTCCAAAGCAGAATCTGTAGATTGAAGTTCAAGGTGGAGACGACGACATTTACCCAGTTTCACCTTCGACATATCTAAACCTCAAAGGAAATAGGGAGGTAATTACTCATGACTCATTACATTGTCGATATACATAACGGCTACCGCCAATAATTGCAACGTTGCGGTCAATGCGTAGGATACTGGCGTAGAGGAACCTGTAACAAACACAACAGTTAAATAGAGGATAAAGCAACATGGCTATAGGCTGCGCATTTACCGATTTGTCATCGAGCACTTCGATTGCATTGGAGAACCCTAGGAACCAGACATAGTGATTGTGCCTTACCACAACTCCCAGGGTGTGATTGTGAGAAAACATGTCCCAATCAAATTCAGGTACTAGAAGAAGAGGAAAGGCCAAGAGGATTGGGTGTGTTACTGACGAAATCAAGCAGAAATGTTGGGAGCAGATGGTGAAATTGTTTGAATTCAACTTGCACCTCACCGATGTAGAAATTGTGAAGAAACAGGCATTGCATTGCATAGGAAAAAATGGAGGTATTTCAAGCATGAGTTGTACAAAAAACATGTGTTAAAGGGAACAGAGCCAGATTGGCAAAAAGGTGAGCACCCTACTCAGCAAGAATATTGGGAAGCTTTTGTTAGTTAGAAGAAATCAGAGGAAGCTCTTTCCATTAGCAAAGTAAATACCCTCAACTCCCATAGAAATGATAATCCCCACCGCACCGGCTCTCGAGGTTACGCGAAGAAAGTTCCTAAGTGGGAGAAGTTACAAGAGCTAATCCAAAAAGGTGTTACACCACAGACTGTAGGCTAGGATGCCCGCTCATTGAGGTATCTTCTTGCAAGAAAGATGACCTACAACGATGATAGCTCCCTAAGTTTTCCAAACGATGTAGTCCAGCAACTCGCTGAAAGGATACAAGCACTATAGGCTCAAGTGGCAAATGGTACTTTCGTTCCTGACAGGGAGGATGACGTCCTGAGTTAGGCACTAGGGACGAAAGAGCATCCTGGTTGGGCACAAGGTGTAGGTCTAGTTCCATGGCAGATTGCCTTCGAAAATGACCAATCCACATACAGATGTCGTGGGGGGAATAATGCCAGAAAAATTGCGAGTGTGCGTGAAGAATTGTCAGCTATGTTCAAGGCTAAATTGAAAGAAAAGGAGGTGGCATTGATTGCCACATACCATGCTAAAATAGAAGCGGAACAAGTTTCCTAGGGAAACTTTAGCTCAGAACTGGTACGCCGCAGCTACAGAAGCACACAACTTCCACAAGTAGATGCAGATTCCACCTTAGTCGTGGATCACATCAGCGAACCTACATATTGCGTGCTATATGTGGAGTCATAAGGATGCAATGCCGTATTTAGGCACAAGGTGGCTGCCGATCAGGTTCATCTAGGGAATATGGTAAATGGACGTCTGTTGCCTCCAGGCTATGCAGAAGTTACCCTGGATACATTGGCCAAAGAAATGTACACACAATTGAGTTGGACATGACCATGGACGATGATAGATCGACGCTAGCGGCCAATCTGGGGTCCTTGGTGCCGTGGTGGAAGCATAACATAGTCCTTGTTGCCACAATGTCGGATGGCAGTTTCGACGAAGATGTTGAACTTACCAATCCAATGCCTACACCTACACTGCCACCAATTTCTGAAACTCGAGAGCGACCCCATAAGATTCGAAAGATTAGTGTATCAGACAAGGAAACTACCACATATAGCAATCAAAAGAATGAAAGCTCTAGTGCTTTGTCCCTCCAAGAAAGCAGCAAAGACAGAGCAGGCAGGCACAAAACAAAACCAGCAGTGGCAATTTAAGTAAGGTCAACCTCTAGTGCATCCAAATCGGGTCCACAAATTGCCAACAAAAATGAAAGCTCTGAATGAGTGGTACTAAAAGGGGTTCCAGATTGGTGCAAGATACCATGAATAACATTTCTATGATGGAGAGGACACGATACTGTGGGTGAAGTTCAAGGAATTGTTTGACTTTTACATTTTCCCCCCTGGATGTCCAAATCTTGTCCTTGTGGACCATGTATGTGAGCTTCTGCCCCATGCGTGTACACTTAATTATTGGATCATTGTATCTGTCAAATTTAACTTTTTTTGTATGTAGGATGGAGGTAAATACATGCAAGGACGAAAACATTGCAATAGGCTTCTTCAACCCGATGACCTTTAACTCCTGCACAGTGGGCTTGACAATGACGACAGACGCTATGTGTGACTCCATTCTGGCCCAGGATGATAAATCACTAATTCTGCTGCCATACAACGATGGGTAAGTGAGTAATTCATTTATGTAATTACGTGTACCAGGTGGGACTCTAATCTGCATCTGATTTTCATTATTGTAGCGAACATACTTGCCATGTTGCTGTAGGCCTGCTCAATTCCAAGCTCTTCGTGTATGATATAAGCAGGAGGGGAATGAACCATATTAAACCCTTCAAAAAAATGATGAATAAGTACAACTCTCATTCCATGCATTTTACAACATGGTTTCGTAGATCTCATCATTTATATGTGTAACAAATTTTTTGTTTGTCACAATGATCTTTCTGCTGGATGATGATAGGGCTTACGACAAGTACAAAAAGAAGAGCAAATTCAATGTTCTTTCCTGGAATGATGGGTTCAAAGTAACAGAGGTCGATACGACCGCAAAGCAACGTCCTGGTGGCAGAGATTTTAGTGCGTTCTATGTAATGCATTACATGGACGGGATCATCAAAGCCACGAAACATAAACAGGTTTTTATTAAACCAACACACAAATCTCCACTGATTAAATTGAACAATGTGCTCCATGTTACATTACTACAACGCTGCCTTCTTGTAGTCTGTGCTGCTGTCGGATACAAGGGAGCTGACCACTCGAGACATATTTGCGCTTCAAGAACGCCTGTCTACTTTTATCCTCGATGAGGCCATACATGGAAACCACGTGGTGTGTTAATTATCAACAACAGTTAAAATCCTGCATCTCTATATCCTAGCTACTACTGTCAGCTTATCGTCTATTGTCAAAAGTACTCTTGTGTGTGAACGTATTGTATGGATTTGACAAATATATCTGCATGCCGTGTCATGTAGCTATTATGGTCCATCTTAATTAATAATTATTGTCAATACCGGATATAGTACCATTCTGTAACAGTCTCCATTTTGTATTGAACCGCCATTCTTGTGTTGTCAACACCACCACATTATACGACTATGCGACTATGAGTAAAGCCTCATCACCATTGCACCGTACCATTACCCAGTGGTGGAAACCATCAGCAACAACGCCGGTCCAACCTATGATGCGGCGGGATCACAAAATCATCACCGCCGTCTCAATTAGTAAACCAACACCGAGTACATCCTCATCAAGGTTAGATCATACTATAAGGCAATGGTGGTAATGCCATTCAAACAGACAGGTAATACATTAGAGCGGCGGTGATGATGTCCTCCACACAGTCGAGTCATGGTACAATGCGACAAAAACAACAACCCAATCTCAATCTAGAGGTCGCAATCCTCCCCCTAAGGGATCTCATCGATCGGTAGTAAACCATTATCAACCAAAACGAGGCTGAGATCTATGGCCCGAACTTGAGAAACATCGCCGAGGTCACGATGCTCGAGAAACCATCAATGTCAACAAAGCCCAGAACAGGAATTACTCGATCACCCCCTATTCGACATTTGCCCATAGACTACGCCAGGTGATCTAGCCTGATAAATTCTGTCCTGGGCCCATTGAAAAATACAATGGGACTACCAATCCTAAGAGTGGATCTAGATCTATGATATGGTGATTGAGGCAGCATCAGGTGATGACCATGTAAAGACCAATCACCGCCGACTGTCCTTCAAGGCTCTTCTTGAACTTGGCTGATGAATCTGCCCAAGTGCACGGTCTAGTCTTGGAACGATTTACGCCAGCTATTCGAAGCCAACTTCCATGCCACCTATAGTTGACCCAGTCATGAGGATGATCTATTCGCGTATGTTCAGAAGCCCGATGAGCATCTTCAGGACTTCATCCGCAGATTCAACGAGATCCGTAACACAATTCTTGACATGAGTGAAGATCAGGTGATTGTGGCCTTCAAGCAAGGATGCAAGGATGAACGTACTACGGAGAAGCTTGCCACCAAGAACCTAAAGATAGTTGTTGAACTCTATAAGATCCTCGATGCAGTAGCAAAGGCGGCAGATGCCTGAGCATGGGTGCATGAACAGTCCGACATAGAGGACAAGAAAAAGAACAAGGACAAGAAGCGCAAGACTAGAGAAGCTGAAGTCCTTGCAGTGGCAAAGGGATAGGCTCCACTTCGATGCCAAGGTAAACCCGAAGACCTCCATGTATATTGCCCTGTACACCGTTCCACCAAGCATAGCTTTGTGGATTTCTTGATCTATAAGAAGCAAAAGCAAGAAGAAGAGCAGGCAAGCAAGCCCGAGGGTCCCGTCAGGCAAGAGCCTCCTAGACGACGAGTCGACCTCGCAACGATGATGATCCGATCATCTTGGGGGAGAACGAGATCGCCACAATCTATGGCGGCTCAGTGACACCAGCCTCCAAGACCAAACTCAAGCAAGTCAAGCGCCAGGTGAACTGCACCCAGCCCTTAGATAGAAGGCTCAAGTGGTCAGAGGTACCGATCTAGTTTGACATACAAGATCACCCCATGAGTCTCTATGATGGCCCATTGCTCCCGCTGATCATCGAACCCTATATCAAGAATTACAAGGTCGGTCGAACCTTAATTGACAGCGGTAGTGGCCTCAATCTAATCTTTGCAAATATGCATGACAACTTGGGGTTGCCTAGAAAGCACCTTCTCCCAGTCAAAGAGCCCTTCTACGGTATAATACCGGGTATGTCAGTGTACCCTCTCAGGAGAATCGACCTACAAGTTACCCTTCGAGAAGGTGAGAACACTAGGTCCGAATTCTTCACGTTCGAGGTCATAGATTTCAAATCATCATACAACTGCATCTTGGGTCGGCCATTTCTGAAGAAATTCATGACAATCTCTCATTTTGCTTACTCGGTACTTAAAGTACTCGGCCCCCATGGCTCGATGACTATATACATTGATCGCTAGGGTGCTGTCGCTTGTGACATGAAGACCCTCGGCATGATCAGGCAGTATAAACAGGCTCCGATAGACCCAAAGGAACCACCGATCAAGCAACAGAAGACCGCTGTGGTGGCGGCCTCGACTCCAGTAACCCCAAAGATAAAGGAGGCACCTAAAGACCCTGAATGCTCCAAAGCAGCTGAAAGCCCGGCCTAAAGCCCTAGAACTACTAACTCAGCAACTGGCAGTCACCACCAGCGAAAGTCACAAAGATGATGATGACTTGGTGAAAGTGCCTGATTCAACTCCTCAATCGAAGGAGGTCGTGGATGACGCATCAACAAAGAAGGCCTTACTGGATCCCCAAGATCTAGCCAAGACCACCAACACTGGGTCAAACCTAGAACCCAAATAGGAACTCGAGCTCATTGATTTTCTCCGGGCAAATAAGGATGTGTTCGCTTGGGAGCCATCTGATATGCCCGAGATCCCCAAAGAAGTAATCAAGCATAAACTTGGTCAACTAGCTGGCGCTTGACCAGTCAGATAGAAGCAAAGATGCTATACACCAGAAAAGCGAGGAACCATACATGATGAAATCAACCGACTTCTGAAGGCCTGTTTTGTACGAGAGGTCCATTTCTCGGAGTGGTTAGCAAATCCAGTCATGGTGAAGAAGCCTAATGTCACATGGTGGATGTGCATGGACTACACCAATTTGAATAAAGCATGCCCAAAGGACGAGTATCCCCTTCCGAGGATAGATCAAATTGTAGATTCAACCTTCATATGGAATTGTTATGTTTTTTAGATGCCTATTCAGGGTATCGCCAAATTAGCATGTGCATAGATGATGAGGAAAAAACTACATTTGTAACTCCTTTCGGTGTGTACTGTTATATTAAGATGCCTTTTGGCCTAAAAAATGCTGGTTCTACGTATCAAAAGTGTGTTCATATTGTCCTTGAAGGCCAAATTGGCCGTAACGTAGAAGCATACATTAAAAATATCGTTGTTAAAAGCAAATCAAAAGGCAATCTAATCACTGACTTGAAGGAAACTTTTAACAACTTACATAACAACAAGATGATGCTCAATCCCGATAAATGCACATTCAACATTTCTTTGGGTAAGCAACTCAGGTATTTGGTGTCTCATCGAGGCATCGAAGCTAACCCTAAAAAGGTCAAGGCTATCGAAGATATGCAGTCTCCACGTAACCACAAGGAAGTACAGAAACTAGCTGGCATGATGGCAGCCCTAAGCCGATTTGTATCCAAGTTAGGCGAATGAGGTATGCTGTTCTATAGATTGCTAGATAAACATGACTATTTTCAGTGGAGCGAACATGCCAAGGAAGCATTTCAGAAATTCAAGCAGTACCTAAAGCAATTACCGATCCTCGTACCTCCAAAGGATGGCGAAGTCATGCTTTTATACATAGCAGCAACCCCCCAAAGTTGTTAGTGTGGTCCTGGTGGTCGAGCGTCAGATGGAAAAATCCACCAAGAAACACCCGATCTATTTTGTAACCGAAGTCCTCCATGATGCCCGATCCAGGTACCCTAACATTCAGAAATTACTATATGTCGTACTAATGTCTTCTTGCAAACTTAAGCACTGTTTCTTAAGTCACAAGATCAAGGTGGTCTCTTCTTAGCCACTCGGCACCATTGTCCACAATCAAGATGCCGCCGGTAGAATCACCTAGTGGTCTGTAGAGCTAGGACAATACAACATGCAATTTGTACCTCGAACTATGATCAAATCACAGGCTCTAGCTGATTTTGCTGCAGAATGGACAAACCCGAAACCTGAAGAGGCAGCACAGAACCCCGAGCATTGGCTCATGTTTTATGATGGAGCAAAATGTAAAAATGGCGCGGAGCTGGAGTTGTCTTAGTATCACCAGAGGGAGACGCCATGATGTAGGTGATTCAAATTGATTTTACTAACCCTACGCCAACCAAAAATATTGCTGAGTATGAAGGCCTGTTAACTAGTTTGCGAATTGCCATATCCTTGGGGGTCCGGAGGCTACTTGTGAAAGGGGATTCAGAAGTAGTTGCCCAACAAATATCCAAAGGATATCGAGCAACAAACGAGAACATGGCATTGTACCTACAAGAATATCGACGGTTAGAATCTAAATTTGATGGGCTTGAAGTTCAATTCATCCCATGAAAATATAACACCGATGCCGACTCTTTAGCCAGTCGGGCAGCTTCATGATAGCACTTGCTGGGAGACAACCTGGTCAAAGTGCTCCAAAAACCCTCTATCCCGATCTCAAAGTCGGGTCCAAACCCCATGCTTGATCCATCAAGCGATGAGGCAATACTCAGCAAATTCCTTAGGAAGTCTATGCTAGGCGATACGGCTCGTGTTGCCGCTATAGTTGGAAACAGGGAGAACTGGATGGATCCAATCCGGGCGTACCTCACAAACCAGGATACCCTGGTCGATGGTGCAGATATGGAACGAACCAGCCATAAAGCCATGCTCTATACAATGGTGGATGGTATCCTCTATAAACAGGGCTGTAATAGGGCTCTTCTCAAATGCATCACACATGTCGAGGGCATTAGTTTGCTCTATGACATCCATAGAGGAATCTGTGGGTCCCATATCTCTCACCGGGCTTTGGTCGGTAAAGCTTTTTGACATGGGTTTTTCTGGCCAACAACTCTTCAAGATGTCGCCGACCTGGTCAGGACTTGTGAATCATGTCAATTTTTTGCAAAGCAGATACACCAGCTGGCTTAAGAGTTAAACACCACTCCATTATCCTGGCCATTCACCACATGGGGTATTGATATACTAGGACCTTTTCCAAAGGCCCGAGGAGGATACAAGTTCCTGATAGTTGCCATCGACACTTTTACTAAGTGGGTCAAAGCAGAGCCGGTTGGGCGTATCACCAAGGAAAACACGGTTAAGTTCATGCATGGCATCGTAATGCGTTTTAGCGTACCTAACCGATTAATATTGGATAATGGTACACAATTTATCAGCAAGAAGTTTGAAAATTCCTGTGTTGTCTATGGAATAAAGCGTCCTCAGTCTTTTGTGAACCATCTGATGACTAACGAAAATGTCGAATGTGCAAATGGTATAATACTGCATGGGATTAAAACCCTATTTTTTAACAGGCTCAAGGCCTATGACAAAAAGTGGGCATAGGAAGTCACGTGCCGAGGCAGTACTCCCTCCATACATATGACTTAAGTTGCCATGAGTCTTGATGTTTTCTGAAGAAGTGCCTGAGCGTCGAGATCTCGACCTAGTGCTGCTCGAAGAAGAGTGTGATAGAGCTGCTTACCGAGTACAACAATACCAGCAATCCCTTCGGAAATATTGTTGACGGTCACTAACACTCGTTTTGACCAGCAACATTCCACCCAAAAGCATGATAAAGTGAGGTAAATCATCATCACATGTGTAGAATTTTTGTTTATAATTCACCTAGTTCCACTTGTGTTTGTAGAATTATTTGTATGCAGGAAATTTAAGCAAAAATAAGCAAAAACGTGACAAATATGGACACATGGAGACAAGTGGACGTGGAAGGAGGCCTCGGGGCCACTTGGGCCCACTGACCGGCCCCACAAGGGAGCCGCCTGGCCCCCCAAGTGCCACCTTGTCACTGGCCACATCACTGATCCGTGGGAGCTGCTCTACAAGCTCTCCCATGCATTGATTTAAATCGGTTTGCATCAATGGTCATGATGGAGATGCCATGGATCCATGGCCTATTGTCATAGACTTGGGAGGCTCCAACCAACCTTAGAACTGACCTCCTGCCTGAATTTCAACATGTGTTGTCTTGGTAACCACCTTGGGGAGCCAACCAGCACCGGAGGATCAAGAGGCGGTGCATCCAAGGGTCGGACAGCGCCCCCCTAGCACCGCCTGGCGCCCCCCTATGGCCACCGACATACCTGTTGCCTACAAATACCCCCCGTGCCTCTCTACACTATAAATAGAGGGTGTAGAGCTCAGTGGAGAAGTGCCCCATTCAATTCCAAGCTCTCCAAGCTTCTCTAGGCTCTCTAGCTTAGTAGCTTAGTAGTAGAAGTAGTCTAGTAGTAGAGTAGAGCAAGAGCAGAGCTTCTCTTGGAGTCCGGAAGAGTCTTCTGGGTCTGGTATAGCTCCTTTGTAATTCTTTCATTTAACATTTACTTTATTTAGTATTTATTTCAAGTACTTAATTCTAGTATTACTGCTTTGCTTTACTTAAGTACTTGTTCGTTATTGTTCATCATTAGTGAGCTTAGGTGCTTATTGTTTGGCATTAGTAGCATAGGTTATCTTATAATTAGTAGTCTTTCGTTAGTATCGGTTCCACCATCTAGTTAGGGTGCTTTGATCTCATTTCATCAGAGCTCAGATCGAAGTAGTAAGTTTATAGATTAAGCATGGTGCTTAGGCTATAAATTACATGTGGATACGGTTAGGCCTCCAGATAGATTGTGGTAGGTGGCAAGTGGTGACAGTCTTGTCCATCCTCTGTATTCCACCACGTTAGGTGTTGACGGTAGTTATCATCTATCATGAATCGTCAATGTAACTTGAATAAATGCATAAAAATAATCACCAACATAGACTTAGGGGTTTAAACTAACAATTTCTACGAGTTTTGGAGAATCTGTGTTTTCAGCAGGGTTTATCCAGGAAACTGTCAAAGTGGATCAAATCATCAAATTAAATCATGATTATCCATGATGTAAATAGCACCAGAAGGTTCCAAAGGACTCTAGAAGGCAACCCCCAAAGCAAAGGGAGGAGGCTGCCAGGTGGCGCCGGCCGGTCCCACCTGCAGGCCAGTCGACCCCCTGGGCCCACCTATCATGCTCCGCTTCGACGTCGATTCCTCCACCGCCTCCTAGATTGCATCTATGCCGTTCTTTCAAGTTGGTTTGATCCGAGGGCTCAGAATTGATGTTCCAGCCTATATATACCAGCCCCTATCCCCCTCCCTCAAGATCATTGCATAAGTCAAGATCATATCAGAAATTAGGGTTTTCAAAGGGAAGAGAATAGAGCTCCAATTCTTCAAGTTCTAGTATAGGCTAGCTAGCAAGATTTAAGTAGAGTTGGACTATTGCTCAGGATTCTGGGCTCACCGTCTAGAGGCTAGTAAAGCCATTGTATCCCTCTTTATTTTATGACTTTGTTCGACTTCAACACTATGTTGCTATTTATTATGTTCCTAGTTTGCTTTGGTAGTATACTTGATATAGTCATGATTGATGATGAATTTATGCATATGTTCGCAAAGCGCTTAGCTCAATACTCGAGTGAGTTAAGTGGTCGACATTATGTAAGTGTGGTGCTTAAATATTGTTTACCTGCGGATGCACTTTACATTCTGGGCCATGTGGTAGATCGCGAGTGTGACATTCTCATTGAGTCCTTTGTAGTCCACTCCCCATTTGTAGAACAAGTAGAACCTGGTTGCAAAGGGAGTCAAGCTCTGTTCTTGATCTTCCTTAGTAATGTTCCTTATGCATAGATACAAAGTTAGTTATGCTATAGATGAAAACGTATATACTAGAGTGTATAAAAGACTTAGTAAATAAGAAATGACTTAGGAATCTTTTCTCTTAATTAATCTTCTACCTAGCCATACTACATTAATGAGTATCTATTTCTATCTCTGGATTATCATTATCAATGCCTTACACTTATCATTTATTTATCATTTGGCTTACCCCTGTTAAAGCATGAGAGTTGATGATCTTATCATAAGTATACATATTTGTCAATGTCTCTAGCCACCCCATCGCTCCTCTCTGTGGAAAAAATAGAAATAACGATAGCTGGTATACTCCCGGGTGAAATGCTGCAATTGTATATTATCTGTGAGCTTGTGGATATTTAGTATATATAAATTTATAAGTGTTCTCAATAAATACCAACAACGCATTTCTAGCATCAAATAACTAGCACTTACTAAAGAGTGATGCTAAGAAATGCCAACAAGTATTTCTGGCGCCGTTGCCGGGGAGGGGCACAAGGCTAAGAGACTTGATCAAATAAATACTTATTGATGAAATCATAACTAGCACCTCAGCTTTAGTAGACTTACCCTTGTTTGTCTTTGTTCATATCTTATACTGGCTATTGCAGGATTGGTTGTGATTCACCAACTACTTTCAATTAGAATCAAATCAATCCAGAGGAAGCTCAACACCAGTTTCTGAAGCTATGGCTGAAAAGACACTGCATGAGTTCTCTGCTCCAAGCACCGAGAACATTCGCACTGGACCAACACTCAAAACCAACAACCTTGAGTTTGAGATCAAGCCAACCCTCATCAACATGGTGCAAGCTACCCCATTCAACGGAAAGGCACATGAAGATGCTAGTGCTCATCTTCAGAATTTCCTAGAAATTAGCAGCACAATTGTCATCAAGGACGTTGCTCAAGATATTATACTACTCCACCTGTTTCCATTCTCACAAGTGGGAAGGGCGAAGCAGTGGTTCTACAGTAACAAAGAAGACATCAATACATGGGCAAAATATTCAAAGGCCTTCCTAGCAAAGTTTTTCCCCATAGGCAAGACCAATGCCTTAAGAGGAAATATTTCTAACTTCCAACAACAGAAAGGAGAAAGCATTCCAGAGGCATGGGAACGTTTCTAAGAATACATTTTAGATTATCCTCATCATAGAATGGAAGATCGGTTGCTCATGCAAAGCTTTTACCATGGATTAACTCAGAAAGTTCATGGACAACTCGATGCTACTGCTGGAGGAGCATTTATGTCACTCACCCTTGGAAAAGCTGAAACTCTTATGGAAAAGATAGCCTCTAATCAAGGCTGGTCTCAAGGAAGTATTCAAACATGTAATAAGAGAGAAGAAGTACCAGAAGAGGTGTGTGCACTGTCAACTAAGATGGACGTACTGTTGAATTGGCTTGAACAGGGAGCCAATTACAAGAAAGATCGTTAGGCCATTCAAGATGCTTTTAATTCCCAAAATGTATGTGGAGAATATTTGGGGGTTGATTCCCCCGAATATCAAGCAGACGCAAATATTGTCATCAACAATTCTGCTCCACAACAACAGAGACAAGGATGGAATCAACAACAACAACGCTCAAATTACCAAGGTAAGTATTCAGAAAATTACTATAATTCTTCCAATCCTAAGCAACCATCCTTACGAAACTTGATCTTAGAACAAGCTAGGATTAACGAGAATATTTCTAAAAAGCTTGCTTTTAATGATAAGGTCCTAGAAAATATAAGTACTAAAATTGAGAGTTTTTCTTCTGCCATAAAAGACCAACTTAGCTATAATAAAAAGATAGAATCATAATTAGCTCAGCTGGCCACTGCGCTGCCTTTTGCCACTAATCTTGAAAAGGTCAACGCCATAACCACAAGGTGGCAAGTCTACCCATGATCCCCCAAATCCGACAAGGACAGGTAAGACACCGGTAGCAGCACAAGAGGAGAAGAAGGACAATGAAGTTGAAGAAGTTGAGCCACAAGCACAGGAAATGATGCAAGATTTTCATGACACTACCTTCCTACCGTTTCCACGTAGAAATCAAAAAGCTAAAATGGATGAGCAGTTTGGTAAGTTCGTAGAGGTAATTCAAAAGTTATATATCAATATTCCTCTGCTTGATGCCATACAGGTACCTACCTATGCGAAGTATCTCAGAGACATTCTAAACAATAAGACACCACTGCCCACCACTGAAGTAATCAAGTTAACGGAGGAGTGTAGTGTGGCCATCCTGAACACATCACCTGTCAAGAAGAAGAATCAAGGATGTCCCACTATTGATTGTTCAATCAGAAACTAGAATTTTGAGCATGCACTATGCGACCTTGGCGCCAGCGTAAGTGTCATGCCCAAGAAGGTTTTCAACAAACTCAACTATTCAACACTCACGCCAACATCGATTTGCATGCAAGTAGTCGACCAATCAGTTCGCTTAATATGAACAAGTGTTCCCGATATTCTGAAAGGTTCTGATAACTATCGATTTGGTGGAGTCGAGACACAAGTCGATCCGGCTTCTAAACAATACGTTCCGAACCCCGCAATCGTAGCACCACGTCTCCTCAGGTTATCGATCGGCGATGCACAGTCGACCTCGCTAAGAAGGCTATTCCTTGCCTGCGAATCGAAGAACACAAGCAAGAACAAGAAAGAATGCAACCAAATTGCAGATGTATGATTAAACTCACAAAATTGGGGTCTCACAAACTGATGAATGGCGAAACTGTTCTTGACAGAATAATCTAAGCAAAACCCAACTAGTGGTGGTGGCTGTAGGAGCCTTATGTATATGAGAGGGCGACCAGAGGAGTGCTAGGTGGTGCTAAATCCCTCAACTTAGTAAAAACCAAAGAGAAACAAGGACATCCACTGTATGGTTGCATGCAGCTCACTTATTGACTGAAACAACCACTAAAAATAGGTGTCCACAGAAAGGTTGACTTGTATTGATCATTCCCAATGACTCTAGACAAATTTGGACCTGTGACTGGTGCCATTGGAAAGGTTGTCTTCTTAGCTTTCTACACATATAAAGAACGTCCAAATTCGAGCCCGTATGTGACCTGGACGACTAGTTTAACATAGACTGCTCCTAGGCTCCGAAACAAACTCGAAGTCGACTTGGTTTGGGCCCCATCTTGACTTGGACGCCCTTGCTCTTCCTCCATGCCTCCAAGCCCTTCTCTAAGCATATCCTGGTCCTCTCTAAAGTTCCTAATCATAATATAATCATAGGTAGCAATCTATTCTCAAATTCATATAAAGAAGTGCTTAGGAACGAGCTCACGTCTAGATTCAATTGTCGCGCGCGAGCTCTTGTGATTGGACCTTGAAAGATCAACGGAGGAGTGTTATGTGTATCCGAAGGAGTGATGTCCTCATCATCCTCCCCCTCTTGAATTGGAGTCATCCTTAACTCAAGCTCATCTTCTTCTCCCAAGTACGGCTTCAAATCTGAAATGTTAAAGGTGGGTCTTAGCAAGGATTCCATGCAATCCCTTGATCAAGCCTCTAGAGGAGCTTTCCTTCTTTTGTCTGCTAGTGAAGTAAGGTCTATGCTTGATAGAATTAGTGGAAAGACTCCCTGCACTAGCATTCATAATGAACTCCCTGAGGAAGAGAAGGAATCATCTCCCGAACAAGAAGAGGAAGTTTTGATAGTCAAATCACAAACACTCCAATCCCAAGATTTAACTATCAACCCCGAACCATCAATGCCCCAGAATCTAAATCCTTCAAAAGAAGAAGAAATTCAACCTTTTGAAATTTCTTGTGAGGATGATCTTTTTTATGCTAATTTTGGGAAAAGCTTAAACTTCTAGTTCCACAAGAGACCTTCAAGCGAATATAATTCAAATCTTCACGAGAAGGGATCTCTGTTTACACCAAAATTTGTTAAGCTTATCCTGGAAAGGAAGAGATCGACCGATGATGTCAAAAGCAAGAAAGTTTCCTAATTAAGGGATATTTATGAGCTAGCTAGGAAATATTATTTAATAAATTTGATAGAGACATGATGTCCAGGTGCATATCAGGATAAAAGAAACAAGGATACGTATCAAACAAGGAAGCTTTATCAGCAAGGATTTTGCATAAGGGAAATTAGAGTCCATGTATCTTGACATTTCTTTTTGTTATCTAGTCGTGTTCATTTAGGACTCTTATCAGCCCAGGGTATAAATATAAACCCCCGGCTATTGTATCAAGACAACAATCAATCCAATATACAAGTTATTTACTTTTTCTGCTCCGGTCACCCCTTAGGAGTAGGAGTAGAGTAGATCTCGGTGAGTTCTTCAGCAAGTATGGCTGCATCGATCCGGTCGACCTCCACTGCTTGTTGTAAGTACCGTCATGGCTTATACCTCTATTCGTACGGCTGCATCGATCCAGTCGACCTCCACTGCAACTCTGGTATAAGTTAGTTATCGATTCTTGTTTAGTTCAAGTATGGCTGCATCGATCTGGTCGACCCCCACTGCATGAACTAGATCAAGGTCAAGTTATCGGCTCTACCTTAGAATGACAGTCTTTGGTAGATTCATTAAGTTACCGATATTGCTTATTGCTTTCATTATTTATCTAAATTACAGCAATATCACTCTACCCGATTGAGATTGATCTAGATCGGCCTTATATCTTGTTTAGCCCATCATTTGTTAATCTGAAACTGATCTAATCTATACATTAAATGATGAGTTACGCTTTATCGGCTGTTTTACATCAATCTTGATCGTGCATAGCGTGCGGTTAAAGCATGTTGCGTCTTGAGTAGATTTATTGGCTAGCGAGAACCGTTCCATGGCCCGTTATCACGGCCTGTGTGATTCTGCCTCACACCCCACTGTTAGCACCGTGGAGTGGGGACCGTTATTTGATACATCTATTCCTGGTAAGGCATAACTTTAGCTATGCGTTATGCCTGAATCGGCTGTTTTAGCCGATATCGAGTGCTTTCACGAACAGTTCGCATCATGAGACCGTTGAAGTAAAGATAGGTTGAAAGATATGTTAGCCCCATGATCTTATTATTGTATTACGGCCTGCATTATTCTGCCTCATGCCCCATTGATATTAGTAATGAGTTAGGGTTGTCGAGTCTATTGTTATTTCTACGGCCTGCATGATTCTGCCTCATGCCCCACTGGTCATAGCGATAGATGAGATCTAACATATTCACTAGATTTATCTTTATCAAACGGTTAAGTGATGTCGAATTGTTTCTTTATATAAAAAGGGGTTCGGTTACTTGCAATCATTGGCTTAGCATAAACCAATTATTGTCGACATCTTATTGCCATTGATTAATATTTGTTCAATAATGACATTTATCTTGAATGATAACCGATTCTTCTTATACAACCCAATGAGCTTTTACCGATTTATTCTCATGAATATGCTGGAATCGACTGTTTAGTCGATCTCCTTTCATATCGGCTCTCAGAGCCACACATTCAGGACTGTCTGGCAACACCGGCAAGTTCCGCCCTTAATTACTGATGAACTTTCTCTCCTTATCAATTACAGGGTCAAATTGACTGGCACGTCTTGGGAGGAGTGCGCAGGATCGACCACCCTTGCGCTGAAGCTAGGCGGATCTACAGCTCTATCGAGCAGACCCTTCCGGCTTGCTGCGTGTGTCCTCGGCACGGGATGAAAATTCTGTGTTGACAATCTCTTAGAAAGCATCCTTATTCCCATGTAGGACATTGGGAAGAATTCAAGGATGACAGGTCTAGTGAACCCATAGAAGGAGAGCCAAGCCATTTAGAAGCAATTCCTATCTTCTGTCCTTCTATGCCCACATTAGATGTCTCATTCAAACCCATCCTTCACCCCGATGATTCCTCTTCTGCTCTTTTTCCTGAGACTCATGATGATCCTAGAAATCCACCAAGACACCCAAAGCATAAGAGTCATGAAGGCCACAAAGAAGACCAAGAAGAGCGACAACAATGGCTGGAGGATATTAAGAACCTATGTGCCGTTGCCATTGAATGGATGGACGAGGCCTTGGACAAGATCAACCCGAGAGTCACCAATCCAAGGGAATTTTTTGACATTCATGAAGAATCAACCTTGGAGCCTGAAAAGGAATATGGCATCAACGAGCATGGAAGTTATTTCATGAACACCTCATCAAATGCATGCTCACATAAGAAATCTCTTGAATCAATTGGTCTCTCCAACTTTGCCACACACAAGATCTTCAACCCCCTTATACTTCCTGTTCATAAAGACTTTGAAAGGGAGGTTGTAGATGCATATGTTTATAATAAATATTGCAAATCTCGTTGGCATGAATCTTGAGATAGGTACACAAAGGTTGGTGTTGGAGGGGAAACCACCTCACCAACTTAGTGCAATTTGAAGGTTTCCCAAGGATGAGCTTCTGTCCTAAAACAAGCACTTTTGGGAGATAACACGAGCTTTCACCTTTTGCTGTAATGCCCTTATGAAATGAGAATGGAAATATAATTGTGAAAATATTCCTTCAGGTATTTTTATCACTAACCATTCTAGGTTTGAAGCAAAAATAATGAAGGATAAAGACACAAGGTATGTCCAACCATTTATCATGCAACGTTTAATTACATCCATCCAAACTTGATTTTTCTGCAAAATTCAAGCTGGGGGATAGACTTCTCTAAAAATATTTGTTGCCATGTTGCTAAATTATTTTGGTTATCTCTACCTTTAACCCATGCTCAATTTAGTAAATAACAACCATGCTCTTTCATCTCTATTTGAATAAATCTCTATAATGCTTTCATGCTACCTTTGTCTGCTATAGTATGCTTAAGGTTTGGAGTATGTTCATACATCTTTTAAATTAAGCAAGGAGCTTAGTTTAGGGGTGTTGATCGTACTTCCAAAGGCTTTCAAATTAAGCATGGTGCTTAGGTTAAAATGCCTTCCTAAATCAAATTAGACGTGGTGTCTAGATTGATTTTTGAGCCGATAGTATGCTTTAGTAGATATTGGATATTTTGTTGGACTAACCCCTGCAGGAAACTCTCAATTCAATTTGGGTAAGTTACGAGATAAATTCAAATCAAAGATGAAGCAAGCCACATGATGAACTCAAATAACTTTGTGAAAAGAAGACACAGCTCATTCATCATGAATGGAGGAACTCAAGTTTGCAGCGCTAATGAACAGCATCTCGTCAACCAAGAATCAACGAAAATCAAAGAGAGGTTGATGAGAGAAGAACATGCAACTTGTCGCATCCTCATCTCCTGGATCAAATGATGCAAAGAAAAGCTAAATGCAAGGAGAGGTCTTGATCAACGGACCTAATAAGTCCTCACCAACAGAAGATCATTTGTGAAAACAAGTCATTGAGGCATAAAACAAAGGGTGAGGCAGAAGGTCCAACAAAATGGCAAGATCGAAGAGTAGAAGGATGGCATGGCAAAAGGATGAGAAAGGAATGGTGCAATCTAGGCAACAAGAAGCAAATAACTGTGAGGCTAGCCGAACAAGGAAAACTTCAAGCAAAAAGGAAAGGACCATATCATGAGTCATCTACCATTCATCATGTGGTGTCATCGTGCTTCAATGACGAAGGTAACATCCTAAGGTAAATGGTCATTATTTAAATAGTTTTCCTTGATTCGGGTAGGCACATAAATAAGAAACAAACATGTTTGAGTTACAACTTACTTGATCCAATCTGATTAACTCAACATGCTTAGTTCTTTAAGATTATTCCTAGCATCACTATCTTGATCTCATAGTTTTAACCAAATGAGTTAAAAAGTGCACATCTTATCTCTGGAAGATGATAGTCATAATCATGTCAAGTTCGATACATTATGTAAAGATAGACAATCCTTCCACGGGTTAAGCAATTCAACCCTTTTGGCCAAATGTACTTAAATGCTATATTCATGCTCAATCTTCTGATCTTATCACCCATGATATAAATGAACAAGGCACATAACACCAACTTCATTTTATTCAATGTGCCTAAGGTTAGAGAAGAATGAATAAAATTTTGGTTCTGTTGGTGTTTTTGCACCAACAGAGCTGATGCACTTGATCTCTACCTTGTCTTATGAGCAGGACACACTTCAAAGTATGGGGGAAGATAGTCGATTCCCTAGATTTCTACAAGTGAAAGTTCTGAACCTATCAAACCAAAATCAAAACTCAAAACCAAGATGGGTTTGGCGGAAGATGGTGACATTACCATTAGAGGTGTCACCACAAGAATCCTCGTCTTCAGAGCAAACCGAGGTACTTGATCAATGAACTTCATAAGAAGTCTAGTTCGAAGGACTTAAGACACCGAACTTTCACCGAAAGAGCTAGCTTGGGGAGAAGCACTCCCATGTATCCAGGTAAGTATTTTTCCCCTTTTATTTTAGTTCTTAGTTTCTTTTAAATAGTTAAAAAATGATGAATGAAAAACAAAATAAAATTTATGTTTGCATTAGTCATTTATAGTAATAACGTGTGATCTAGTAAAATTGAAAACAAAATAAAAAGGTGTGTCTAGTTTGCTTTAATTTATTTTTAAGAGTTGTTAGCAGAATAAATAAGGAGGACTTAGAATAATCTTTTAAATGGAAATGATGACTAGTTGCTCTGTTGTAATTCGTTTCAAGTACCTAGTTTTCAGGCTTGAATTCTCCCAAGTTTTGGATACGACTATTTTGATATAAGGATTTACTCTGAACTTGAAACTCGTGGGTAGCACATGCTTGATCTAAGTCTAGGTAATTGACGGATATGATATGAGAAGGTCTGAGCTATTGTTTATCTTGTTCCAAGTAACACTAAAGTTCTAGAGATTTACCTTTTTGAAAAACACAAAAATGTTACATGATGAGTTCCTGTATGACAAAGCTTGAATTTCCACTAGAGTCATACATGTTATTTAGGCTAGTAAAACTTTCACATATATGCATCTTGCTTTTACATTGAGTTTTGTCAAGCTTTGTTGACCCTTATAAGAGATTTGTCATGCCCTTAAAATCAAGATCACGTACACACCACCCAAATATGCACTACTCCTACACTAGGGGTAGGTGCAGAAACATGCCTTCCATCTAGATCTACCCAAAAATGTTTTACTCCTACACTGGGAGTGAACACAAAAATATGCTTGATATTCAAAACAATGGGTACTCAGATGCCCGCCTAAAAAAAAGAAAAGATGAATAAGATAGCCCCTGTTCTCTAGCAAATGTTTCCAAGTTTCAAAAGAGAGTTTTGTACTCAAGGAGCAAAGTAGGATTAGGTTAGCCACCATATATCCACACACATGCACATCTTGATTTGATTGTATGAATCAACCCTCTTTGGATCCGTTGTTTGACTTTACAATATATGCATTGCAAGTATGCTCTAGCTTCCTCCCTACCTATGAACTCCACATAAGCTTTAGTGGTAGGAAAAGAAAAAGGCATAACATCTTTATTGCCTTGGTGAGGATCAACAAATACCACATATATTGAGAGGCTTGAGAGTGTCATACAATGGAATCTCTGGGTTTTATTTTGAAAACTTACAAAAACTCTGGAACAATGGTAGAACAAAGAACTTGAGACATAGTACTTGACTTAATTGTTTTGTCTTTCAATTGTGAAGTGGACCATGACGCCTAAGAGGGGGGTGAATTAGGCAACTTAAAATTCAACTTCTAAACTATGTCCTCTTTTACTATCCTTAGCAAAACCTATGCAAAAGATAAACTATCTAAATGTGCAACTACAATTTTGCTAGTGTGTTGCTATCTCTACCGCAAAAGGAGTAATACAAACAATGTAAATGCGGAAGCTAAAGAGCAAGGTAGAGATATGCAAACTCCCATCGACGACTCTGGTATTTTTACCGAGGTATCGAGAAGCGCGCAAGCTTCCCCCTAGTCCTCGTTGGAGCCCCTCGTAAGGAATCCCTCGCAAGGGCCAAGCTCCTGGTTGGGTAAATCTGTGGATAGCCTCGGGCCTTCCCCACGCGCAAGTGGGTCTCCGATGTGCCTTCGGGCAAGCCTCTCCCGGATGCTCCCCGCCGTCTTCACTATCAAGCTTTCGGCCAAAACGCCGTGGGCCTTGTTCCCTCCGATACACGGTGGCGGCCACACCACAAACGTGGTTGGTGTGATCTCACAAGACTACAAGCCCCTCCGATGTACAACAATGGTGCACGCAAGCACCGGGTAGTAAGAGGTATGCAAACCTCACTAAACACTAGGCCTAAACCTAGAGCAAGCGCATAAGCGGTGGTCTAATCAACCTAAGCACTTCGTAAAGCACCTATGCTAATCACCTAATGAATCACTAAGCACTATGCAAGTGGAGATCACTAAAATGGTGTATCAACACCCTAGATATGTTTCCTCAGCTCCACACACATCAAATGGCCGGTTGGGGGGGTCTATTTATAAGCCCCACTGAGAAAGTAGTTGTTGGGGATGAAATCCCGCTTTTCTGCTACTGACCGGACGCTCAGGTCGTCCTGATCAGATGTGTCCGGTCGTCCCAACCGTTAGAGCCACAATCAACTGATCAGACGCTGCTAGCGTCCGGTCACATGCCACCGGACGTGTTCGGTCATGATTTTGCCACTCTAGAACCTCTCTGTACTCGATCGGACGCTGCTGTCCTGCATCCGGTCGACTTGCCACCAGCGTTCAGTCGATACTGAACCTGTTGCCGGGATGATGAATAGTGCCATCGGTGCGTCCGATCACTTTACTGTTCTGCGTCCGATCGCTGCTGTTGACGCCTGCTATAGCTGTGACACTGATCGGAGCATCTGGTCAATCACCTTCCAGCGTCCGGTCGATCACCTTCCAGCGTCCGGTCACCTTTGTGAGCTCGTTTCTTCGCGATCTTGCATCCGGCTTGGTTCCTATCTTCGTGCTTAGACTTTGCTTGCTATCTTGGGTCTTCTCTTGTGCTTCTAAGGTCTTGCTTATGGTGTTGATCATCAGATCATCACATCGCCTTTGTCCAAGTCACGTCTTGCACCCTAATGGACTACAAAATAATCACTTGCAAATTCATTAGTCCAATTTCGTTGTGTTGGTCATCAAACACCAAAATCCAAAGTAAATGGGCCTAGGGTCCATTTTCCTTACAATTTGCTCAAGTCCCAAGTGAAGGCTGAGAAGCCCCATGGTTGAAGGTAATATGGGTAAGTTTTGAAGTCAGATCAGTTTATTCTAATCCGGAGGAGAATTTTTGATTGAACGCATGTGTACTTTTGAGGCGTGAAAGCATTGTAGCAACTCCTGATCCATTGTTCAAGTTTAACTTTGCTCAGGGACTGGCAAAGGGTAAGCTTGGGGGAGCTTGTTGACGGTCACTAACACTAATTATAAACCATCAACATAACCTGCATATATACTTAATTCCATCACCAAACATAGGTTTAGGGGTTTAAACTAATAAATTCCACGAATTTTGGTGAATCTGTGTTTTCAGCAGGGTTTATTCAGAAAACCGTCAAAGTGGACCAATATGTCAGAATTAATCGCGCTTATTTGTGGCATAAACAACACTAGAAGGATCTAGAAGACACCACACCACGGCAGAGGGCGAGAGGCCGCCAGGTGGGACCGACTGGTCCCACCTACAGACCGGTCAGCCCCCTGGGCCCACCACTCAGTCTCCCGTTGCTACGTCGGTTCTCCACCGCCTTAAAGATCGCATCTACGCCGTTTATTTAAGTCGGTTTGATCTGAGGGTCCAGAATTGATGCTACCCCCTATATATACGGCCCTGTACCCCCCTCCGAAGAGCCATCTTGAAACCATAATTCATATCCTCCCCATCAGGATCAGAGCCAGCTATCAAGAGAAGATTAGTCCTCCATAGGATTTAGTCTTATAAATAATAGTGAGATAGAGTGTGAGGGAAGAGTTTGGAGGAAGTGCCGACCTGCCAGTGCTCTCTCAATGGCTTGTACCTTGGCGGAATCAAGTTCTATTTGAGCTTGTTTCTGAGATTTTTCTGGTAATCAACTTCTGATTCAAGTAAGCATCTTGTTTATATTGTTCATCAGGATCATGACTCTTTTGAGTGCTTTATTCTCTTCCTAGGGGGAGTAAAGTATTAATCGTAAGTGTAAGCGTTGTGCTTAGACTTGGGTTAATCGTGGATGCACCCTACATTCCGGATCGATGGTAGCTCGCGAGGGTGACTCTTATAGCCTCGTTGAATCCTTTGTATTCCACCTTCCGTTTGTAGGACCCGGTTACGAAGGAAAGCATCCTCTGCTGGTGTCTTTCCTTAGTAATGTCCCTAGTTGAACAGTAGAAGACATAGCTTACCTAAGTCAGAACTAGAGAACCTTAGGTATCCTCTCTATGCTCCTATTTATCATAACCTTATTGCTACCCTTATTTAAGTTAGACCGTAGTTAGTCTCACATGTTTCCCTATGGATATGATACTTGGAATACTTCCGGGTGAAAGCTACAGTGGTATCCGTGTGCGTTAATAAATACCAACACCCACACATGCGGGTCGTGCTCCAATGCAATGGAAGTAATGACCTTATCACGGACGGATGATAAGCCAATACGATGGTGTAGTGTACACCCTAGTCGGTCTCAGATACCGACGGTGATGGCTATGAGTATCACTGCCCATAGCTTACTATCGAGGTTGAAATTGGAATGCGATGTGAGTTACGACGCGGCTATGAAAGGTACGAGTGTAGTAGTGTTTGAAAAGATCAAAGTTGTGGAAATAAGTTTTCAAGTCTCTTTTAAAAAGAGTTTGAGGAGTTTTAAAATTAAAATGGTTTTGAAATGGTTTGGAAAGGTAGTTTGAATCATTTTCAAAACAAGAAAAGCTTTTCCTTTATCTCTCCCTTTTCCTCCTTCGTTTATGGCCTGCGCTAGCTTTCGGCCCAGCCGCTCCGGACCCACCTGTTAGCCATAGAGATAGGTTAGTACACACCAAGTGATGGAGCAAAGATGAAGTGCATGGTGATGTTGGTGGACATGTGATGATTGTGATCAATCTCTACACTTGGAAAAGAAGAAAGAGAAAAACAAAATGGCTCAAGGCAAAGGTATATTTGAAAGGACCTTGATGTCGCCTAGAGGGGGGTGAATAGGCGCTTCTCAAAATTAACAACAAATAAAACTTGTAGCGGATTAGTAGAGTGCGGCACTACTGCTCTAATGTTGTAGCCTTGCCGCACTGCCTCACTCAATATGCAGCACTGTCGTGCCTTTGCAGACAGTTCAACACAAGCTGCGCCTAGAACTCAAACTTGGAGATGTGCGTGGAGATGTCCAGTGGCAAGTCCACTAAGTACCTGCACTCACAAACACACACAACCAAGTAGATCAAGTGGAACATAGATAAAGCAATTCAAAACATAAAGAAACAAGACACAAGATTTATCCCGTGGTTCAGCTCGCCACCAAGGCTTGCCTATGTCCACATTGTTGAGGAAGCCACTAAGGCTTGGGCTTTGCAACCCTTATCCTCATTCTCAAGTCAAGAGAGTGAACTCTTGAGATGAGAGGTTTCGACTAGATGAATTGGGTGATACAAACTTCCCGCGGCTCACCACAAGCACGGGAGCTCATCAGGCGACGCCTAGCTGTCTAGGAGGCTTCACCTCCAAGAGTAACAAATGCGCAACGAAGATTGACGAAGCCCGACAAGTGCTCAAGGATTGGCTTGCTCATAATTACTCTCTATCACTTAATCAACCACTAATCACTCACTCTCACAAAGAGAGGGGTTAGAGAGAGCTCACAAAAGGCTTGGCAAGGGTTTGGAGTGTTTGGAACATCAGCATCCTCACCAGGAGGCATGGGATGGGTATTTATACCCACCCCAAACAAACTACCCGTTGTAGTTCAAAAACTAGCCGTTATGACCTGTATAGGTGCGGCGCTGCTGCGCCGACCCGTGGCACTGTCGCGGTGTAGCACTGCTGCAAAAATTCGCGGCACTGCCGCAGCACTAAAAAACAACACATGTCACCAAACGGAAAACGCAATAACTTTTTACTCCAAACTCTATTTTCAGTGATGTTAGACTTTCCGGAAAGCTTGTTTCGAGGGCTATCCAGCCCAGCCAAGAACAAGCCCTAAGATCAGCAAGTGCAAGTGTTGTGCTAATGTGTTTCTCTCATGTTAGCACTTGGGTTCGGTTAGTTTAAGCACTTGAGACTTGTCTATGATTCGTATTGCATCCCCCTTGATAGTACGGCATACCTATACTCAAGATCAAGAAAATATAACCATTTCTTCATATGCCATTTCTCCTAAATATCACTTCATAAGGAGTTGCAATCAACTTTGTCTCTTCTCTTTGAGCAAACATACCTTGAGCATGTGACTTGAGCCATTTCCATATATATGAGTTCACCTCATGGCTTCAAGTCACTTCTACTAATGATTTGATCCTCAACACAATATGACTCCTCATAGCTCGATTAGTTCCTCAACTCAATACAAGTACTCTCTTCTTCACCTTAGCCATGGTACCTCGGTTCTCAAGCCATTGCTTGCCCTTCACCTTCGCTTAGTCCCTCGAAGCCCTTTCATTGCTATCTTCACCCTACCGAGCCATACTCAAGTCATATCATATTAAGCATCCATTGAAAACCATTTCTTCAATATTGTAATCCTTGCTTGAATATCTTCTAGATATGAATGTTGAGATCAATCAAACTTCAGTTGGATTCACATAGATTGAGATATATGAATCAACATCAATATGATCAAGCCAATTCACGATTTCTTATATCCTCTTCATCTTGGCTTGACACTCCTAACACTCACTTCAATATCTATCTTCATACTTCTAGCTTGATCAACTTAATGCAAAGTGATTTTCCAAATCTTTATCCATACAAGCAAACCAACATAGAGACCGACTTATATCCAATATGAGTTGTGTCCTTTGTCATTTGACCTATGCTTGATATTTCCTCACTTATGCATTCTTGATTCATTCTTCAATCCTTGATCAAAGCTAACTCACTATCAAACTCTTCTTGTTCATGCAAAGAAAGCCATTTTTGAGACCAATCCAAAATCATCAACTCATATCTCATTTACCATTTGCTAAATATGCTTGCTTTCTCATGATACTACGATATCCCACAACAAAGAAGCCATTTTATCAATTCCATTTGCATTGTTGTATTCTTCTTGAACAAGATTATTTCCATAATCTTTCAACACAACAATACTCAAGTTTTGGTCTTCATTTCAACACAATGTGGAATACCATCAAGCTTGCCTTCTTGTTGAACCTTTGATACATCTTGTTATGCAATATTCATGTGTATGCAATATACTTAATTTCCTGTTCAACACTTAGCAAACTTGTTAGACCTTTAATTGTGTTGTCATTTAATTCATCAAAACCCACTAAAGGGCTAGATGCACTTACAATATTTGATAGGAGCATTTTGTTTTGCCACTTAAGACACCAAGTGGGTGTGAGTGGGTTTAGGATAAATAGCTGTACTATTAAGAGCGGTGAAACTCGTCATGAAATGTGGTTATCAAAGTGCCACTAGATGTTCTAACTCATTGCATATGCATTTAGATTCTAGTGAGTGCTAACACCCTTGAGAATGCTTTGAGAAAATGCTAAACACATGCACAATGGTGATATACTTGGTGGTTAGCACTTGGGAGCAAGGGTGGAGAAGTTGGAGAAGAAAGGGAGGAGTTTTGGACGACCAGACCCTGAGTCTTGGCAGGACCGGACCTATGGGGCAGAGTCCGGTCCATCCTCTATCTAGCGCGGGAGCGTCGGACCCTAGTCACAATGATGACCGGACCTTGCATGCAGGGTCTGATTGTGGGGTGATGTCGACGCAGAGGCGAGCGCTGTGAGGGTCAGACCCTGGCTGGGTCCGGTCAGGGCGCACCGGACTCAGTCCGAAGGCCCTAGAACCTCTCTGCATGATTTTCGATGTGACCGAACTCTGGTGTTCGATGGGTCAGTCGATCTGACTACTGGGTCCAGTCACAATGGCGTGGCGTGCGAGTGAGTGAAGCTGGTGAAGACCGGGCTCACCTACGGGTCCGGTCATGCGCGTCAAACTGAGTCTGATAATTTTTTAGCGGCTCGGGAGCTCTCTAGATCCCGTCGGACCCGCGTGTAACTATGGGTCCAGACCCTGGGGGTCTGGGTCCGGTCTGGAGTGACTTAAGTGCGTACAATAACTCAACCGTTGGAGATCAGCGGTCCGCGTTTGAAGGAGGTGACATGTGGCGAAGATCTGTTGACCAGACCCTTACGATGTAGAGTCCGGTCTAGACTCAGGCGGGTCCGGTCGACCCGTAGAGTGCCCAGTGAGGGGTAAAATGGCTCTATTTTGTTAGGGCCTCTATATAAACATGTTGGCCAGCTAGGACTCACTCTCCTAGCCGTTTCTATTGAGAATACAACCTAGTGAGCCTAGCCAATCCTCTCTAACTCATCTTGCTTGATTGATTCATCATTTGGTGAGATTAGAGAGCATCCAAGTGCATTGCTTTGAGTGATTGCATCTAGAGACACTTGGTGATTGTGTTTCGCTATGGATTTCACTTATTACTCTTAGTGTTTGCCAACACCTATATGGCTTGGAGCAGCGGGGATCATCGAGCGGAGGGTGGTGCTTGTCTCTGGCTCTGATCGTGGTGATTGTGAGGGGTTCTTGACCTTTCCTCGGTGGAGAGCTAAAAGGTACTCTAGTGGATTGCGCGTGGCTTGTGTGATCTCCATCTTGTGTTGGTTGTGCGTCACGCGATTGCGGGTTAGGCGTGTGATGCCTATTAGCGCGTGAACCTCCAAGTGAGTGAATCGCCACAACCGGGACTAGCTTGCTGGCAAGCAAGTGAACCTCGGAGGAAAAATCTCGTGTCATCTTGTCTCCAAGGTTTTCATTGATATATTGATTGATTGTCACTTTCCATGGCGGTATATCTCCTCTACCTCTATTGTATTTACATTTATAGTGATATCTTGTGTAGAGGTAGCCTAGCTAATTAGAGTAGCTCTCTAGTGTAGCATAGAAGTAATTAGTTGAATTACTTGTTTAGATAGCTCACTAGTTTAGCTAGTAGTGACATAGCCATTGTGTGATACATAGAGATCATAGCATACTAGACTTGTGGATAGGTGGCTTGTAACCCTTTAGTGCTAGTGCAATATTCGCTTTGCTGTTTACTTGTCTAACCATTTGTCTTAGTGTTATTGTAGAAATTTTTAATAGGCTATTCACCCCCTAGCCATTTAGGACCTTGCAATGCGGCAATGGACTCAAAGGCATTTAAAATTCTTTTAAATTTCAAATTTGAGTTTAGAAAAAGCCAAACTATAAAGGGGATACAATGCACAAGTTCAATGTGCAACCAAGTGCTCAAACACCCACCAAAATATAATCAAAGCCCTAGCTGATGAGGACATGAGCTCCATGCATACGACCATGCTTGGAGATAGAGGATAAGGAGATCAGCGAGGGTGTCCTAACCAAGAAGGAGGCTCGAAGCTCATCCGGTTCGAATCACCAAGGTGGAGGCCCAAATCAAGTTCGAGCCCATCTTGGGTTCTAGGGCCAGTATGTCATAAAACTGGTCACACAGGTGTGTCTGGGCTCCATTTTTGATGATCCACATATGGATGTAAAGATAATTAGATAAGGAAGCCAATGCAAGTGGTCTCACGTCAAAAGCCCTTCGGAATCAACAGGAATCGTCGAAACAAGTCAGCGTCCAGAATCTGGCAGGGTGCTGCGACATTGTCTTTTGGTCCGTTGGGCCGTGTATAGTCTTAGAGCTCATTAGAGGGCGCGTCCAGGGGGGGTGACGTCCGGGGCTCTATAATTAGCAGCCGTCACTCTCCTTAGGGTTTGGGTTTTGTTTAGTTCTTGATTTCCTCATGAAACAGACGTCGTTTTGCTGCAACTGTGCCGCCAAGGCCGCTTGCTGTGAACCAGGGCCCCAGTTCTTGATCTTGTTCGCTTGTGGTGATTAGTCCTTTCGAATAAAGACTTGAACTCCTTCTCGTTATCATAAGCCTCATATTTATTTATAATTTCAGATTGCGTTCATCCCGTTCTTGCTTGTGTTCTCGATTCGCTTGCAGGAAAGCCTTCTCGGCGAGGTCAATCGCGTTCGCGTGGTTGATAACCAACGGAGCAGTGGTGTAATGGTTGCGAGGGTCCGAATCAGTCTTGGTTCGAAGCCTAGATCGTGAACATCGAGTCTCCACCAATAGACGCTATCGTACCTATCGGAAGATCAGGCCTTGTCTACATCAAGTGGTATCAGAGACCTTTTGCCCGTTAGGTATACTTTTATTTTCCCTTTTAGATTGTTACTATTTTTGTTTTACCTATAGTCCATAAAAAGCCAAAAAAAATATACACTGCCACATATTCCCTATCCTACAACCCCTTTGTGCCATCGTAATATTTTTAATTTCAGTTTGCTTTATTGAATGGTCATCCCTTGTGTGTCGTTGTGTTCGTTGGTTTATTCAAGTCAGAGTCTAGTTCTTCTCGAATTTGTTCTCTCAGTTTGGTGTTGAGTTGGTCCTATATACACATATTTGATTGGTTTCTTATTTAACAGTTAGTCAAGAAAGTACAGATGCGTTGTGCCATCTTGCTAAAAAAAGAAAAGGAAAGTTTAGTTGTACTTGAGCAGACAAGAAATAGGAAGATTTGCATAATTCCTTATCTAATACATATCAAGTCTAATTTGGTTTCTTCTTTAGCATGTACGTTGGACTTTGGAGAGCTACTTTTGGAAGCACATATCGTGTTGCTTTTTGATATCCTAGAACTTGAGTCTTGCATCATATCAGAGAGAAAATTAGACTCTAATTGCATTGTACCACAGAATATATTTGAAGGCTGTATTGCGGCAGTTATCTAGTTAAAAAATCAATCAAAGGCAGAAAAAGACAAAGAGGTGCAAAAACCAAAAGAAGGAAAAAAGCCGCACCAAAAAAAAAGAGAGAAAAAATAAAGAAGGAAAGAAAAAGAAAGTGAAAAAAAAGTTCAGAAGTGCTTGCATCCTTTTGAGTTCTTGTGCTGAGTTGTATTGTATTGCTTGCTTGAACTGGGTCCAGTATGAGTTTAGGCCAACGACATAGACTAGCTTGGGACTACTTTTCAATCTTGTAATTTCTGAATTAAATTATTGATATTCCTTGCTACTATATTGTGCCTGTCCAAGCTCCACTTTCTTCTGACCAAGTACATGTTTGCCTTACAACTGTTACACTCAAGCTGCAATGGTATCACAACCATCTGTCAATTGCACCGCCTACTGTGTTGGTAAGAACACTTGTAAGACCGTGGTAAGACGCTTGAGAGTGTGTGACTTTACTCCTTGACCACATCCTAGTAGCTAATAGGAAAATATATAATTATGTGTTTTCTTGTTTGATGCTAACAATGACAGGTTACAACACTCATCAATATGAGACATCAAAGATGCATGAGCCACGCGCTATTGCTGCTGCACCTCCTTCCACATGTCGTGCTATTCTTTCTTCCCCGCTGACTTATGATGATATTGGTGCTGATGAGTACATTGAGTGGGAAACTAAAATAGATAATATTTTTGCACAATGTTATATATGTGAATGGAGGAAGATTAAGAATGCAATTAGTGTCTTGAGACATTCTGCATCAACTTGGTGGGAGTCTTTAAATTCTTCAGATAAACCTCACATATGGAACCATATGAAAATTCTTATGAGAGAAATATTTGTTAATCCATCTTTTGTAATTAACTCAAATGATGAGGTGCAACAACTAGAACAATCTCTTGTTATTCCTCCTGCTATGTCTAACCTTTTGTAGGATAATGTACAAAGGAGCCAGGATGACGTGAAAGAAAATGAGGTGCTCACAGCCTCATGTGAAAATTCAGAACCATCACCTATTACTCTTGCTAAACATGAGAGCAAAGATAATGCTCATGATGCTAAATTCATGAAAGGTGAGAGTTCTCTTGATGTGCTGAATTCTTCCACAAATCATGCTATGATAGAGCAAATATTAGTGGAACCTTCCCTTGATTTGCCTTTGTCACAAGATGCTTTGCTTGATGTTTCTTGTGACAAAGATGACTTGCATGATGAAATTTATGTTATACCCATGCAACCATAATGAATGATCATGCTATATGTGTGTTGGAATCGAACATTTGTGCTGAAAATAAACATGTTATTCATAATGCTAGTGATGTTGATGAGCTAAAACTTTTATCTTCTTTAAATACTTTGGGTTACATTGAATTTGATGTTCTGTGCAATGTTAGTTATTTGGAGGAGAAACTTAATGCATATGCTGATTTTCTATGGTTGTCTAGACATACATATCATGTTTTTTGGCAAAAATAACAACAAAGGACAATATATGATGGAACAAGTTTACATTTGTATAAATCCGAATTCTCCTTTTGTTGTGCGAAGTAATGATCAACTAGAGGATAGTAAAATCAACACTGTTGTTATGCTATATTTCTCTTGTTTTGCTTTTGGAACACAAGTGGAATCCAAAGAAAGGGAGCATATATTTCTAGTTAGTACTAATCTTTTGCAGGATAGTATTGGCAAATATCGTGTGTATTTCAATCGAGCAGACTACATGTCTGTAGGACAAAACAAGCTACAAACCTGGACATGTGGTCATATTCTTTCTCACAACATTATCTATTCCCATTATTTTGGAAACCTCGTTTGTCCTCATGTTGTGCAGGATCGACTTCAAGCAAAATCGACGCCGAGGACGACTTTTCATCAAGAAAGGGAGGATGATGAGGACATGAGCTCCATGCATACGGCCATGCTTGGAGATAGAGGACGAGAAGATCAACGAGGGTGTCCTAACAGAGAAGGAGGCTCGAAGCTCATCCGGTTCGAGTCACCAAGGTGGAGGTCCAAATCAAGTTCGAGCCCATCTCGGGTTCTAGGACTAGTATGTCATAAAACTGGTCACACGGGCATGTCTGGGCTCCATTTTTGATAATCCATATATGGATGGAAAGCTAATTAGATAAGGAAACCAATGCAAGTGGTCTCACATCAAAAGCCCTTCGGAATCAACGAGAATCGTCGAAACAAGTCAGCGTCCAGAATCTGGCAGGGTGCTGCGACACCGTCTTTTGGTCCGTTGGGCCTTGTATTGTCTTAGAGCCCATTAGGGGGCGCGTCCAGGGGGGTGACGTACAGGGCTCTATAATTAGCAGCCGTCGCTCTCCTTAGGGTTTGGGTTTTGTTTAGTTCTTGATTTCCTCGTGAAACAGACGTTGTTTTGCTGCAACTATGCCGCCAAGGCCGCTTGCTGTGAACCAGGGCCCCAGTTCTTGATCTTGTTCGCCTATGGCGATTAGTCCTTTTGAATAAAGACTTGAACTCCTTCTCGTTATCATAAATCTCATATTTATTTGCAATTTCAGATTGCATTCATCCCGTTCTTGCTTGTGTTCTCGATTCGCTTACAGGAAAGCCTTCTCAGCGAGGTCAATCGCGTTCACGTGGTTGATAACCAACAGAGCAGTGGTGTAACGATTGTGAGGGTCCGAATCAGTCTTGGTTCGAAGCCTAGATCGTGAACGTCGAGTCACCACCAATCGACGCTATCGTACATATCGGAAGATCGATCCTTGTCTACATCACTAGCCATGGCAGCAAGCTCTCCACTCCTACTCTTTGGCTGCCTGGCTTGAGCGGCACTACCACTCGTCCTACGACACTATCACGCGTCAAGCAGCACTACCGTGACTTGATCTTACCATTAGGAGTAGGGGGGTATTTTACTTCTCCCCTTTCTCCCTAACGGTTATCTCGACCATTCTTCTTCCCAGTGCGACCAGAGACGCTCTCTCTTCCTTACTCTCCATTGGAGCATCTCAAGCTTCTCCCATCGTTACCATTCCGATTCATTGAGAGATTGAGCCTCCAAACTGTAATAGAGCTCTCCAACCTGTTCTTCAATTCCTAGAGCACTTGATCCGCGTTCAAGCCGGTGGATTGTGTTTGTTACTCTTGGAGCAAGGCTCCTAACCGGCTAGGTGTCACCCGTCATAGCTTCCAACTTTGTAAGAACCTCTCAAATCAAGAGATTTGCTCTCTTGAGTTGGGAAAGAGGATAGGGATTGTGAAACCCAAGCCTTTGTGGCTTCCTCAATAATGTGGAGGTAGGCAAGCCTTGATAGTGAGCTGAACCATGAGATAAACACCTTGTCTCTCTTGTGTTCTTGCTTTGTATTGTGTTATACTTGTTTGTTGGTGATTCTAGGGTTTGGTCTCGATCTACTCGTGCATAAACTTCCGACTACATTCAAGTGGTGGAATAGGCTCTACAGTACCCCAGGAGGCTCAGTAAATTACTCATTCTAAATTTCCTTCATTCGGTAGATTGTGAATTATGATTTTGAGCTTGTCAGGTGGAGCGACAGTGCCGCGCAGGTTATTAACAGCAAGTTTGAGATTTGTTTAAACAGGCCTATTCATCCCCCCTCAAGGATTAGCAAGGATCCTTACAGGGGTGAATAGGCCTATTTAAAATTTAACTCAATGCAGCGGTTAGTAAAAGGCGCAGCAGTGCCGCACTTGCGCGTCGAACTGCCACGGTGCTGCAGTTCCGGGTACAACTGTAGTACTACCGCATATCAAAGCACCTTGAGAACACAATTCAAAATATGATGAATGAAAACTAGATCGAGTAAATTACTAATGTTCCTGAGGTTGTATAGACCCTATTTCACCACTTCTGCAAGGTTAGAAGCTCAAGCACAAGTAGATCAGGAACAAGCCCTAGAATCACAACCAATACAAAGTAGAGCACGATACAAAGAGCAAGAACAGAAAGACAAGGGATTTATCCTGTGGTTTAGCTCGGCACCAAGGCTTGCCTACTCCACGTTGTTGAGGAAGCCACAAAGGCTTGGGTTTCATCGAACCCTATCCTCTTCTCAAGTCAAGAGAACAAGTATCTTGGTTGAGAGTTCTTACTAGATGGTGGGAGAGTTACAAATTTCCCGGAGCACACACAAGTTGTTGTAGTGCTTCGATGGGCGATGCCTAGCCGGCTAGGAGCTCTTGTTCCAAGAGTAACAAAAGCAACACGCCGGCTTGAATGTGAACCAAGTGCTCTAGGGGTTGGAGCTCGTTTTGGCAAGCTCTCTTGTTAATTTTGGAGGCCAATCTCTCAAGGAATCACTAGGAATCAATGCGGAGAGGTCGGGAGCCTTCAATGCCTAGAGAGGAGCTTGTCCGCTAGTTGTTGGGAGTGAATGAATGAGCTAGCCGTTGGGAGGAGGAAGAAGAGGTATAAATACCCCCTTCCTCCCAACTGACCGTTAAGTCACGACAGTGCCGCATATTGCGCGGTAGTGTCGCGGTGCGGCAGTGCTGTGTAATATGCCGCACTTTTGCACAAGCTAGACGGTAGGAGTTAGGCTTTGGGTGGCTTTGCTTTTTGTGTGAGGATTTCTGTATAGTGGTTTTGAGTTGAGCACTTGGTTACACATTAAAGCTTGTGTATATTTGCATCCCCCTTGATAGTAGGGTGGTTCATATACTCAACTTCAAAATATAAAACAAAATTTAACCTTCATTGAGTCCAACACCATAATGTTTTGTAATTGGGGGCTCCACTACTTTATTTAGCATCGTCCTTACTTTTTCACCTACTTGTCAACTCGAAAAATATCATTTCCCTCTAATTATGTGGTCATTATCACCAAAACCCACATTAAGGCTTGATTGCACTTACACTAGTTCAATTGCCTGTGTAGCTGTTGCTAGTTGTTGTAGGTCTCTAGTTATAGTTGTAGTTGTAGTTGTAGTTGAGTAGAGTAGCTAGTTAGTTGCTTTACTTGCTTAGCTCAACTAGGAGTAGCTTGTTTAGTTGCTAGCCTCTTTGCTTGTCTACTAGTGGTAACTTGCTACTAGACCTGTGTAGGAGGCTTGCATTAGGTGAATTAGGCTAGGCAAAGTAGTAGCTATTAGGGTTGTGTTTTTATCTAACCACTTTGCTCTAGTGTTATGTATTTGTAGAGAAATTTGTAATAGGCTATTCATCCCTCGCTGGCCACTTAGATCCTTACAACGTGAAAACTGAGAGGCAAATAGTATTATATTTCAGACAAATGGGTTATTACCCGATCCAATGCTTCAGATCAAACTAAGTGAGAGTCAGTTAGGTACCACCTTTCCATTGCTCGTGAATCCTACAATTTGAGTTATTCCTGCGACCCATGCTGCTCTACCAAGCCAGATCAGGCACCCCCAAATATCCATTCTTGTTGGGGCAACAGGTGGCTACCCAAATTTTCCCCTTTGTTGTTTCCAACCCAAGCCAGATCTGCAGAGGCGCCCCCAAATATCCATTCTTGTTGGGGCAACAGGTGGCTACCCAAATTTCCCCCTTTGTTGTTTCCAACCCAAGCCAGATCTGCAGAGGCGCCCCCAAATATCCATTCTTGTTGGGGCAACAGGTGGCTACCCAAATTTCCCCCTTTGTTGTTTCCAAACCCCCCCCCAGTGGCGTCGTCTCTCGTGCTCGGCCTCGTCCGACGCCAACGCTCGCAAGGAACCCACCACCGACCTTCGTCCTAGCCTCCACGCCGCCACACGCACGGAGCCTGCCGCTGACCTTCTTCCCTGCCTCCACGCGCCGCTGCCGCCTCCACGCCACATCCAGTCATGTCCAAGCCAGATCTGCAAAGGCGCCTCTCACCGGTGACCCCTCCCGCGAATGGGTGGCACTCCTCCGACAACCCCCTGACGGCGGCGGCCCACCCCAGATGGCCAAGTTTGCAATGGTAACAAGTGGGGGTGCAAATGGTACAGGTATTTTCTGACCGTATCTGAGTTTGAATCCGTTTAGAGGAGTTTAGACGTGTCCGTATCCAAGTCCGAATATTCAACATCCGAGACCATATCCGAATACTCAAATCGCATATCATGTCCAACATAGCTGATACTATCTGTATTTGAATACGAATCCGAATAGAAATATGAAAACAAATATAATATCAATGATATCCACCCACGATCCATTTGAAGAAAGAAGAGGATGACATATGGATCCCACATGTCATTGACTGCTAAAATAAATCTAAGAGCCATAGTTTAGATAATATATTGCTAGAGTTGGAAGCAAAAAATAGGTAGTATTAAAAATAGATGACTACCCAAACATACAAGTAGGGGTCTGTTTTGAGCAGTATTGCTGGAGATGCTACCTCCTGTAGATTTTCATTATGTATATCCGAAAGGTCATTAGAAGTCGTAACAGAATCGATACAAGTGAATGGCTGAACCTGTGCCAAATTATTATTTTACCTGAGGTAACATATTAAAAAGACTCGATCACTGCTATGCGTGTTACAGTCCTTAAATTTCTTCAGCCAGTATCCATTTTTATTCAGCTAACCAGGTAACCACACTCATCTTAGCAGAACTTTTTGTTTATTATGGTTGTGGCCTGCTCTGAACTATAAATATATCTTGGCCAACCAGGCAACCTTCGACATCTTGGGCACTTCCGAACTTCTGTTCCAGATACTGTCCAATGGCGGCAAGGCGCTGACCAAACTGCCCCCTAAAGGTTGCATCAACAGATAACGGCTTGTTGCTGTAGTCTACGGTCCTACGAATCACTTCACCATCAGTAGGGCCAGAGTTGAGCACCACCATCTCCTCACTGAAATTCGCAAAAGCTAGAGTTGTGACTTTGCCATCAAACTTGTGACATGAGAGTCTCCATGGAGTGCCACGGGTTCCAGAAGCGAGGGTTTCTCCAAGACCAGGGGCAACCTCAGCCTCTACTAACTTGGGATCATGGTCAACTGGGCTAACTGTATGAAGCACAAAGGAGAGGTCTGGCTGAAGCATTTCTTGCACAAGAACCGCCATCTTTGCGTCTCTCTGAGGTACACCAGCCGCTCGACGGCTAAGGATTGCTCTCCTTGTGTATAATGATGCCCAAACCTGTCCAACCGCAGCTCCAAAGGAACTAGGGTCAGAGAGACTGACATTAGGAATTGATTCATAGAGCCCAGCAGCAGACATTCCAGCCAAATCCTCCACATTAGCAGTAGATCTGACAATTAGTCGAACATTCTGATCAAATATTTTTTTCAAAGATTCAATGATTTCTTCCAATGGAGAAAGAAGTGAAACAGTGGCTTGAAGCTCCGAGGATAGGCTATCAAGTTCACCATTTTCAATTTGAGCTGTTTCGATCCTCTCTAGAAGGTTAGTGTAGGATTTGAGTGATCCACTTTTCTTGAAGGCGTCCTCCATGGATCCAAATGGAATGACAGCACCTGCAGGAACTCTGAATGCTGCTGGAGTTCCTTGGTCATTGTAAACTGCCCAATAATCAATGAAAAATGTAAAGATAATATGAAGTGGAACATAAGACTTTCAAGAAAGCAGTTCGGCCGTACTACTATAAGCTTGCAGTTCTGTTGTACTCCTATGAGTTTTTTCTTAATGTACATAATGTACAAGGTCTATGGATCCATAAACACTATCATGCAGCAGAAACGACCTTTTTTCTCGAACTACTTAGGAGAGCTGCACATCATTTCATTAAAGGTAGAAAAAAAGTAGTACATGAGTCTAGAAGGACCCAAACCCGAGTACGGGAACAAACATACATACACCACACCCCAGGAACTAGGCTAGATTTGCACCACAATCTACAAGAAACACGACCAGCAGAAACGACCTTAACAGCATCATTTTTGCCATTCTAGCAGATAAAAAGCTATCACAACATTCTTTGTTATTGTTACATGAAAACTAGGCTTATTCTTGATCACCTTGGTTAAGCACTATGTTTAATCATTTGTTATTTATTAAAGGAGGAATGTACAGCATTATCAGCTAGATTTACTTGCTTTGAATGATACCATGGGTGTATATATTCTACAATATGGATTGGTGGAATGATACCCTGTTTAATACTTTTCTCTGTTAATAAGCAGCAACATACTAATAACGTCCAGGCAAATTGACTGGTTGTATAAATGATACTTGTCAAATTCAAGAACATTCCTAAACATGACATTTTGCTCTGCGAATGAGCATGATAACTACCTTGATTCCCTATCATCAGAGATATCTTGCAAACCTTGTAAGGTATCGATTCACAACAAAGTCGGTAACACAAATCGACATGAATTTGATGGATATCTCAACTGAAATTGGTACCTTTATTTGACACTGAGGAAAGAACCGAAAGAGTTCCACATGCAGCAGCTTTTGCACCAGATGATTCAATTGATGCCTCTGAAAGCTCGAGCACACCAGACATACCATTCGCTCCTGAAGTATAGCTCTTTTGCTGAAGTGAAGGCCCCTTAGGGTTAGGGAAAAGAAAAAAAAATAAGTAGGAGCAAGTGTAAAAACATGCATTGTAACATGTAGTCAGCAAGATGTGATGGATTGACATGCTTTGATTAGATGATTTGAAGCAAAAGAAACTTAACCTCAGACAATTTTAACTTCTTGTCTGTAGTCGGCGGTAGTGAGAATTGCTGTGCAAATAGATTTCCTCCACTGGATGGCTCTGAAGACATGGCAGCACAATCTTTGTTTGAAACAACTGAAAGATCAACATTATTGGATGATGCACCCAACCTGTAAAAAGGAACACCAAAACTCACCAAACATATTCACGTAGAGGGTGCATAGCAGTAGCATACTACTTCAATACCACTAAGTGGTGCTTAATTAGCAGTCAGGTTTACTACTTCAGTATGCAACTGAAAATTCTACTTCCACACATTCCTTCATTAGAAAAAAGAACTTTTAGATTTGTAACTTCAAAATAGGACAGACTCATCCACCTATTCTTGTCTGCATGTAATAAGTTGTGGACACATTCATGGGCCGCCAATATAGGCGACGCCCTAGGCGTCCACCGAGCCCAAGCCATGGCTAGGATTGACCAGAGACTGGGTCAGTTAGGTAGGGGATTGCAGGGAGGATATTTAGGAGAATTGTTACCGAGTTTGTTAAGAAGTGCACCTGAGTTATAAAGGGCACTCAAACATTATCATCGAAGAAGGAAAAGCCTCCCTGTGTCGGGGTGGGGTTTCCATCGACAGTGGCGTCAGCCTCGCTATCCCCTTCACTCTTCCTCCCAATCCCTACTACTCTTGCACTCCACGCCGCCCACGCCATATCAAGTTGGTATCAGAGACCACTCACAAGGCATCGACCACCATGTCCAGCGTTCCTGATCCTGCTGAGATGGTGGCCAAACTGGATCGCATTTTGGGGCAGCTCACCACCCACAACAACCGGATGGACTCCCCGACAAGTGGGTCGCCCGGACCAAGAAGTTCCAGTTGGGCAAGGACTCCGGCGACTTCACCGAAGCCTCCACCACGGATGGTCACCGCAACCGTGGCCACGGTGGGGGCGGGAGGGGGGGCGATGGTGGTTGCAGCAGCGACTTCCGCCGCAATCGCTACGACGAGCACTATGGCCATCCTTGACCCCCCCCACCCCAAGATCACCTTTCCGTCCTTCGACGGCGAGTTTGATCCGCTCACATGGCTAAACAAGTGCGACAATTACTTTCGTGGCCACCACACGCTGGAGGAAGAAAAGTGGATGGCGTCACTTCACCTGGACAGAGCCACGGCGAACTGGTACTACCAAATGGAGTAGGACTTCAGGATCATTTCCTGACCTCGCTTCGTCGACTTCATCAACCTCCGCTTCGACCCTCCGATCTGCTCGAACAACCTCCACAAACTCAAGGCCCTCCAACGTGCAGGCTCCGTGGAGGACTACCAGCGGCGCTTCCTCGCCCTCCTGTCCCACTGTGATGGCCTCACTCCGTAGCACAAGGTGGACCTCTTCACCACCGGGCTGGACCAGCTGCTAGCTTCCGACGTCAAGCTCCAGTGGCCTTCGAACCTGCAAACGGCGATGAGTTTGGCAACGCCCAAACCCGCGGCGCGACCACGGGCACCGCCCACGACTAACACGATGACATCAGGGGCCACGACAGCCCTACGGCAAGCCCGACAGGCCCGGTGCACGCTTCTGCTACCGAAACCCAGAGGAGATGGCCGAGAAGCGTCAAAGTGGGCAATGCTATTTCTGCCCACGAGAAGTATACGTTGGAGCACAGGTACTCGGCCAAAGGTGTCTTCCTTTTGGAGTTGGCGGAAGGCAATGACGATGACCTAGGCGACACACTTCCTGATCTTGGCACCTCCCTACACGCCTTGATAGGGATCGGCACCGCTGACACCATGATGTTGCAAGTGCTTGTCGGCGGTGAGTGGCTACCTTTGTACCAACTATATGGTACACAAGAGTATGGCTGAGTTACACAAGAGTATGGCTGAGTACAGCCCCATCTACTCCTAGTACTACTAGTACATTGGCTTAGATCAGCCCACTACCAAGACATGGCTGATGTAGCCTTCTACCAACTACATGTACTAGAGATGGCCTATTGCCTTACACTCTACAGCAACCAGGAGCTGACCGAGTGTCTGCCCCTGATGCAGAATCAGAGAGGGAGATCAGCAGCAGATTATGTCTTACACCCCTTGGTTGGGTGGCTTTTATATATATAGTCAGGTATGACTTAAGTTACAAGAAAGCTATATACAATTAGACCCCTAGATATATGCATATCTAACACAAAGAACTAGTCCCTGATACGGTTCCCTGCTGGCCTGCTGGCCTGAGTCAACATGGTGTGAGGGAGGAGCCACAGCAAGCGCTTGCCATCAGTAGGCTAACAGAAAAGGGCAGGATCAAACTGATACCATGTAGAAATGAGAGGGGGAGAAGAGATGAGGGGCAATGCTGCACACAGCCAAAAGGCCCGGGTGCTTGTGTATATATTTCATTATTGATCAAATAGAATAAATTAAGAGACTAGAAGGCGTGTAAATATATTATGCGTTCAAGAGACTAAATGGAAGGGTCAGAAGGCGAAGGAGGTGGACAATACAGGTTTCAAGCTTTGGTACACAGGGACAGTCGCGAATAGAAATGGAGTAGGAGTTTTGATTGATAAGAGCCTCAAGAATGATGTGGTGGGAGTGAGAAGGCAAGGAGATAGGATTATCTTAGTCAAGCTTGTCGTTGGTGATATGGTCTTGAACGTAATTAGTGCGTATGCCCCCTGTGTAGGTCTCGACGAGAGTGCTAAGAGACAGTTACAGGAAGACTTAGATGGCTTTGGTTAGAGCTATACCTAGTAGTGAGAAGCTTTTTATAGGAGGAGATCTTAATGGGCATGTAGGTACTATAAGCTTGAGTTTCGAGGAAGGTTCATGGAGGTTTTGGGTATGGTAGTAGGAATCGGGAGGGGAGGAAGTTCGGACTTGGCGGTAGCTTTTGACCCGATGATAGCCAACACTTTCTTTAGAAAGAGAGAATCTCATCTAGTGACCTTCAAGAGAGCGGACAACATCAGAGCTGTGATTGACTTTGTCCTCGCAAGAAGAAAGGACAAACGAGCATGCTTGGATTGCAAGGTGATACCAGGGAGTGTGTTGTTTCTCAACATAAGCTTTTGGTGGCAGATTTTCGTTTCCAAAGTGCGTGCCGTGAGGGATAAACAAGCTAAGATTGAAAGAACAAAGTGGTGGAAACTGAAAGGGGAGACGTCAGAGGTATTTAGGGAAAGGGTTATCAAAGAGGGCTCTTGGAAGGAAGAAGATGACATAAACAATATGTGGGACAAGATGGCAACCAACATTCGGAAGGTAGCCTCAGAGGTGTGTGGAGTAACCAAAGGAAGGGGACGCGAGGCTAAAGACACTTGGTGGTGGAACGAGGAAGTCCAAAGGGCTATTAAGGAGAAGAAAGAATGCTATAGACGCTTGTACCATGACAGGAGTGTGGACAACATAGAGAAGTACAAGGTGGCAAAGAAGACTGCAAAGTTTAGTATGTAAGTGTGGCAAAGGGTAGAGCGTGACGAGGATCTTTATCAACATTTGAGTACTGAAGGAAGGAGAGAAGGACATTTATAGGATGGCTAGGGTTCGTGAGAGAGAAAGACACGGGACTTCAACCAAGTTAAGTGCATTAAGGATGAAAGGAGCATCTCTTGGTAAAGGAGGATGAGATCCGACATCGATGGCAAGAGTATTTTGACAAATTGTTCAATGGTGAGAATATGGACACAACCTTTCAGTTGGATGACTCTTTTGATGACACCAATAGGCGCTTTGAAAGCGGAGAATCCAAGAATCTGAGGTCGAGAGGCGTTGAAAAGGATGAAAGGAGGTAAGGCGATGGGACCGGATGGTATCCCAATCGAGGTGTGGAGATGCCTCGGGGACATAGTTGTAGTATGGTTGACCAAGTTGTTCAACCATATTTTTCGATCAAACAAGATGCCGATGAGTGGAGGAGAAGTATATTGGTACCGATCTACAAGAATAAAGGGGATATTCAAAGTTGTACAAATTACCGGAGAATTAAGTTGATGAGCCATACTATGAAGCTATGGGAGAGAGTTATCGAGCATCGCTTGAGAGCAATAACGCGAGTCTCTATGAACCAATTTGGTTTCATGCAGGAAGGTCAACCATGGAAGCCATTTTCTTAATAAGACAAGTTATGGAGCGGTATAGGGGAGAAGAAGAAGGACCTACACATGGTTTTTATTGACTTGGAGAAGGCTTATGATAAAATACCAAGGAATGTTATGTGGTGGGCTTTGGACAAACATAAAGTCCCAACGGCGAAATGCGTCGGGCTCATTAAGGACATGTACAACAATGTTGTGACTAGAGTTCGAACAAGTGATGGAGACACGGATGACTTCCCGATTAGGATAGGACTACATCAAGGGTCGACTTTGAGCCCTTATTTGTTTGCCTTAGTGATGGATGAGGTCACAAGGGACATACAAGGGGACATCCTTGGTGTATGCTTTTCATGGACGATGTAGTGCTAGTTGATGAAAGCCGGACGAGAGTGAATCGTAAGCTGGAGTTATGGCGGGAGACTTTGGAGTCCAAAGGTTTTAGACTTAGTAGAACTAAAACCGAGTATATGAGATGTGACTTGGCACTACTACTCGGGAGGAGGAAGATGTTAGTTTGGAAGGTCAAGTAGTGCCTAGGGATGGATACCTTTTCGATATTTAGGATCAATGCTACAAAGGGATGGAGATATTGATGAAGATGTTAGCCATAGAATCAAAGCGAGGTGGTGGATGAAGTGGCGGCAAGCGTCACAGTGTCCTATGTGACAAAAGGGTACCATGAAGCTAAAAGGCAAGTTTTATAGGACGGCAATTAGACCTGCTATGTTGTATGGTGCGTAATGTTGGCCCTCTGAAAAAGACGACATATTCAACGACTAAGTGTCGCGGAAATGCGATGTTGCGTTGGATTTGCGGGCATACAAGAAGGATCGAGTTGAACGATGATATACGTGAGAGATTAGGGGTAGCGCCAATTGAAGAAAAGCTTGTCCAACACCGGTTGAGATGGTTTGGACATGTGCAACCTGAGACCTTCAGATGCACGGTGCGTGTAGTGGAATCCTAAGTCAGGATAGTAACGTGAAGAGAGGCAGAGGAAGACCGAAGTTGACTTGGGTAGAGGCAATAAAAGGAGACTTGAAAGGATGGAATATACCCAAAGACTTAGCCTTAGATAGGAATGCTTGGAAGACAGCTATTCACGTGCCTGAACCTTGATTATTTCTGTTGGGTTTCAACTCTAGCCTACCCCAACTTGTTTGGGACTTAAAGGCTTTGTTGTTGTTGTTGTTGTTGTTGTTGATCAAATAGAATCACGCAGGATTACAATTGGTGCCATATCAAAGGTATCCATAAGAGGAAGCATTAAGGCTACCAATATAACAAAGAAATAATTCTTATGCAATAAATGAAACAAATCAATTAAATCTCTATCAATATACAATTGAATCTCCACAGAATAATCAACTAACAGTTTAAAACTCAAATCTGAATTGAGTGCGGATTTGGTGCCCAGGGGGGGCTGGCGCCCTCATTAGCTAAAATACCATGTTGCAATGTTTCAAAAATCATCACAAAAATCACGTATGTAGCACACATAAAGATAAGTATAGCTAAAATACATGATTTTTGTGATGATTTTTGAAACATTGCAACATGGTATTTTAGAACGAGAGCGCCAGCACCCCTGGCACCATATGATTTTCCATCTGAATAATACAATTTTGAGATCAGACAACACATTGTGAATTGTTTTAACTTCCTTTATGATAGTTAATTATCATATAAGATTCATAAGACACCAGTAATTATTAAATATGTTCATTTAAGAAATAAGAAAATATTTTTTCCATTGCTTGGGAGCAACACAGTCCATATCAGAATGGAATGAAATGTTAGTAAAATAGAACCTAACCTGACATATTTTCCCTCAAGTAACCTCGTGTTCGTAATCGTGTCATCGTCTTCACAAGTTACAAATACAACTTTCTCCTGGAAACATATGTAAGTAGCATTCTTTTTTTTTCTTTTTCGAAAAAGTGCAGTGGAATTCATTAAAAAGGGAAACCATAATTAAATAAAATGAGGCTTTTGGTACTAACTTGACGAGCTCTAACACCAAGATGTGATAGGTGAGGTAATTCTTGTAGAAGAATAACGCCCACTATGTTATCCCCAGCAGCTTTGACCTGTCAAATGAGGAGCCAAACCTTTGCAATATCAGGAAGTTGTCAAGACAACAACAACAAACCAAGGATTTAATTGTTTATAGATACCTCTTCATCTCCATCAGCCTTGTTTACAACTAGCACGATGGGTTCTTTGATGGATGATGGCAATGATCCAGGAGCTATTCTTTCAACCTGAAAAAATGAACTATGACCAAAGAAACAATGCTATAAACACATGATTTTTCAACTTAAATATGGCAAGCAAGGATGGTTGGGATGGTTTTAAAGACTAAAGGGGTGAACGAGCCTGCAACTTGACTGGTTAGAAGAGCTCACAAGTAGAACCATAGGTCCTACATTCGACTCCCCATGTGAGCGAATTTCAGGTTGGGCTAATAAAGGCCCCTCGTTGGCTCACACTCTATACCCTAAAATAGCTGCCACCAAAAGGATGTAATTGTCGATTGTGAAACCAACCTTTGTGGCCATTCTAGATGGGTAAGAGTCTAGAGTCAGTTTTAATTAAAATGCCCAGGAGATGTCTCCTCCCACCAGTCTAATTTTTTAAAGACTCAAGGGTAGGACATAATTTTTAATGAACCAAGGTCAAACCCAACTCATGAATCATAACTGAAATAATGCTAAGGTCAAATATCCTGGTCTGACAGAAACCTGTCTTATGGTCTATGCTTCAGTTTTCTACAAGAATTTACATGGATGATTTATTACGAATTACCATCAAATCTATCTTTTAGCTCTTTTTAATCATTCAATGAAGCTTAAGCCGTGCGTAAACCCACCATGTGTGACTGACAATTGTTCAGTATATACGCTGATCATTTGAATGATAAAATGTTTGATCTTGTCATACTCGAATTACATCTCGATAAAAAAAGAAGAGCAAATTGTCATTTTTTTTGTGGTCATGGTGTGGGATTCACGAAATAAACTTACATCGATTACAGTGAGAACACAACAACAGGGCAAAAGGAGAAAATGGAAGTTGCCCACACCTGTATCAAGGCTCCATGGGCCACTCCAGGAACAAGAACATCCCACACAGACGATCCAAGAACTGCTCGAGTTGCTTTTAAAAGTACAGTGCAAAGTTTCGAGACCTGAAATATAACACTAAAACAAATCTAAATAGTTAGATTCACATCAATCAGATTGATGTTAATCTTAATATCAGTATCGTCCAAATAATGTGCAGGAGCACTCAGTACTCTTCTGTTGCTCCAAAGAAAACATTACCCAGCACGAATTTCAGCCTCAGTGTATGTTTTCACACTGTTCTCTGGTATTCCAAGGGCTTTCCCAAGAACCTACATATGTAGACAATCAATCTGAAAATTTACCCACAATTCACAAGAAAGTTAAAGTGTGAGAATAAATGGAAATGTTGGCTTATGTTCTATTGAACATAGCATGCACAAATGTTTGCTTAAAGTGTTGAAATCGGTCTCTAATTTTTTGTACTTTATTTTTTAGGAATTCCTCATATAAGGAAACAAATTTTATTTTGGATTAAGCATGAAATAATCTAGTACTCTATCCTTATTTTCACTTCCTTTTGGACACACTGCATGTATCTTCCTCATACAAATATGTCCTGCTCCCACCTTCTTGTAACTTGCAATCCAACCACATTTACAGATCTTTCCTAGCTTCCTAACCCATGAGCGAAGCAAAAAAAAATGATGCAAATAAATAAGCAAAGATCATATAGAACAACCCTCGTTATATAATGTTTATGTCCGGTAATTTTGATCCTATTGGCTCGAATATTTATATTATGTACACTAAAGCATATTACTTTGCAATAAAGATGCAGTAGTAGTACACTAAGTTAACCTAAATCATCAGTGATGATTGGTAAGATTCCCATCAAGTGTTCTGCCAGAGAGCTATGGACAAATATCATGATGTTTTATCTCAGTCAAGCAATAAGCAATGGACATTTTCTGAGGAAGCAACTCAGTGAGCAATTTCAAATGTCTGATTTGGGCCTCTCTGTTATTTCCTCAGAATTGAGGTGTTGCATTCTGCTGAGGGATACTATCTCTCTCATTCCAAGATCATATTGCCCGTTCTGGCATTACTGATAATCAAACGACTACAACACCTATTGATCTTCACTTGGACCTTCGCCCTACTGATGGAACATCACTTGGGGATCCCTCTAGATATCGTCATATTGTGGGAAGCCTTGTTTATCTCACTGTCACTGTTAGACAAATACGCATCTGGGCCTAGAGCCTGTCATGGTTTTCTATAGACTGATCATTAGACAAAATAGGCAATGATATCCGATGGTGGCCATACTTCTATAAACCAAACCTAGATCATCCTTGCCTATATGTGCCTGTACTCTACAGCCCTAATCAATCTGTTGTTTTCCTGTGCAATACCTTTGCTTTCATGGTATCACTAGTCTAGGTTAAACATTGTTCGCCTAAACAATCGTTCAGCCCGTTTACACACCATTTAAATGCTAAATGTTGGTATGTCGTTTCCATTTAATTGACAGTTTATCCCATTTAAACGTCTGTTTTTCCTGTTTAAGTGGCCGTTTAGCCCGAATAATGGCTAAACGGTAAGTGACCGACTGTTTACGGTTTAGCGTTTAGCATTTAGGATAACACTGATGTTAAACCCTAATCCTTCCACTGCCCTAGCACGCCCACGCAGCTGCACCTCTTCATGGGCTGACCTCTCGCCCGCTACAATTCCCATGCTTGATCCCCTCATGCTGCGTCCACCATATCCGGAAATCCCCTATTCTTCCCTCAGCTGCTGCAGTCTCCACCTCTCTCGCGATCGATGAAGAGGCCAACCTCACTGCAACCGCAGCCACCGATGCGGAGCCCAACACTGCTGCGGCGCCGCCTCTCCTTCCGAGAAGGATGAGGAGGCCAACCTCGCTGCAACCGCAGCTGCTGATGCGGAGGCCAAGGCCGCTATGGAAGCAGCCACAGTTGTGAACACTGCTACCGTCGCCGATGCGGCCGCCCCTAGGCATAGTGCTGCCGCCCGCCACCGCAAGCCCAAGGCCACGCATAGGCGGCCCTTGCTCAAGAACAAGATCTCCAGTTGGTGCCCCTGCAGTTGTGTTGGTGCCCGTGCAGTTGTGTGACTGGAGGGTGGCCCTGATTGACCTGCCAGTCGCCCAACTGCAGAAGCACCAACTGCAGACGAACTGCATCCCTTGCTCATGCCCAAGAAGCACCAACTCTAGAGGAACTGCTTCCCTTGCTCACGCCCAAGCTGCCGAGCGGGAAGCCTCCACTGCCACCCAGGCATGTGACACGGCTGTCGCACGCGCTAGCAACACCCTCGACCGTGCGGCCCAAAAAAGGGCCGTCACAGCAGCCATGCGCACCCTCGCCCGTGCAGCCCACGAACGGGCCATCGCAACCGACAAGGACTTCAAGTCAACCACCCCTGGACAGCCCTCACCAGCACCTTCGCAATGCCCTGTTGGTCCATGAGGTCGTTGCCATCATCAATTTGCACGCTCAGGCAGTCAACGTGTAGAACATCCGCAACCTCATCCCCGCCATCCTCGACACTGACTCCGACAATTACACCTGTTGGAGCCATTAGATCCTTCTCATCCTCGAGAAGTACTCCTGCCACATCCCCGGCGAAGTTGTCCTCAAGGAAGTTGCCCGAGTACACCTTCCCATTCACAGCCTCAACAATGTCGTCCACTCCGTCTTGTTTCAGGCCAGTCTCCCCCCTCGTTATTGGGTTGAAAGCCTTAGTACCACCATGCTGCTCCGTAACATCCCCACCAAGACATTGCGCTCCTCTACGCCACATCAGGTCCCCCATCACAAAATGCAACATTTGGAGAGTAAAAGCAAACCCATGGTGTCAAAACAATATAAATTAAACAAGCTGGATTTCATATTACAAGAGACATCTAGTTTAGGGTTTAGTTTGCTTTTTATACTAGGCTATGTGTTGAAGCCAATTCACCGCCTACATACTCTCACTCGGCTTCATGGAAGCCAAGTCGGACTTGTTGCTGTTTGTATTCCGCTGAGACGACGTCATCTACTTGCTTCTATATGTCAACGACATTGTCCTCACTGCATCAGCAGCAGCTCTCCTTCGCCACACCACCCATACCTTGCAACAGGAGTTCTAGATGAAGGACCTGGGTGAGCTACATCACTTTCTTAGGATGCAAGTTCAGCGCAATGCCGACGGCTTGTTTCTCTCGCAGAACCGGTACATTATTGTCGGCCATGGAAGCACCTCGGTCAGCGACGACCAGATATCCCCTATGCTGTTCAACAAGTCTGTCTCCATATGCATGATCCTCGGAAATCTCATCATGCAGCTCTCAAGCACATTTTGAGGTACATTCACCGCACTCTACATCTCAGGTCCAACTCGGGCTATGCGGTCTTCCTCGGGGACAACCCTGTGTCCTAGCCCTCCAAACAGCAGACCACTGTATCTCAGTCCAATGCGGAAGCCGAGTACCGCGTTGTGGCTAATGTTGTTCTGTGCGAGCTTCACTCACCGCCCTGCCGTGCTACCCTGGTCTACAACAACATCAGTGTGGTCTAAATGTCCTCCAACCCGGTTCAGCATCAAAGCACCAAACACATTGAGATTGATCTTCACTTTGTTTGGGAGCGAGTTCCCATTGGTGGTGCCCGTGTTCTCCATGTGCCAACGTCATCTCAATATGTTGAGATCTTCACCAAGTGGCAGATTTCTTCGCTAAAGCACAAACCCGTGAGCAGCATCGGCTTCACTTGCTCAAACTCAATGCTTCAGATCCTCCACTTCCACCTTGAGTTTGAAGCGGGGTGTTTAAGTGTATGAAGGTCCATATACTATAGGCCTATATGGTCCATGAGGCTCCTATATATATATATAGTCATCTCCACTACTGGAGTGCTCATCTTCTCAAATCTCCAAGGTTAGTAACAGCCATCTCCACTACTACTGAAGTGTTAAAAAAAACTTCTCAGATCCCCAAGGTTAATGACATATTCGAGGGGGAAAAATAGGTGGAGCGCAGAATAGTATATGATAAACTTATGATCACAGGACTCATCTACTCTTCATTCAGTAAACTCACCTTGACTTTTTCAGGGAATATAGAAAGAAGTGCTTCAGAGTATTCTTCTGTTAGTCTTCGTGATCTATCAAGAGTGGCTTTGAGTCTCAGTGCCCAAATATACTTTCCATCCTCACTGCCTATGTACATGACAACAGTAGTTGAAGGGTACTCCTCACCACATTGAGAACACAAGTAGTAGGGATGCACATTCATGCATGACATATATTAAAGGAGAAATTGTACCTTCAAATTCAGATAGACCTTTCTGCTTCCAAGAAAGAAGCTCATTCACTATTGCAGTACACTCATTTGGTTTCCAACCTGAAAAGCTAACTTGATTTATGCCAATGACAAGGGCATCAAGGGCATCATCCCATAGACTTGTATTTGTAGGAAGACCCTCTGCAAGTGAAGCTGATCCACCTAAAGCTTCAAGAGCATTGATGTATCTGTTATGGTACCATAGCAACGAAAATAAAACCAAATTTGCTTCCATGAGAAACAAAATATGTACGGAAGCATCATAATTGAAACAGAAACAAATTTAATTTCAACTATGGCATTACCTACTTAACAATACAAACGAATAATCCTCAAGCCCAATCTCACAAAGACGCCACTGCAAAACCTCAACAATCAATTTAATTGAAATACATGCATCCAATTTTAACCCATACTTTCTCAATTGTGTTTTGACAAGATAACCTTTTGTCGCATTGCAATAGCACTGTCTGGAGCATCATTTCTAAGGCCACTTTCCAGACCCTTCATTAGAATTGATCTTAGATAAGATAACGACAGCAAGGTCTTCAGCAAAACTTGGACGCCACCATTTTCATCCAAATCTTTTGCATCTTCGAGTTGGTCTAAATTCTGAGAAAATCAATAGAATCACATATACACGTATGAAATGGCCATTACACTGGTGAGCAGCAGGTCCATCACTCAGTCAACTGGTTAAAGATAAGCAGTAACAGCTGTTTACTTATTAAAAAAACTCACGCTAGGAGGAACTTAGTCAGATATTAAGAAGAATAGGCTCCCAAATTCAAGTTTAAAGGGACTTGAATCTGGGTTGCAGGGCGTACACCAGGCCTAATAACATTATCCAACTAGACATAGCATCGAACCCAGCAAGGCATGAATACTAACAGAACTTAAGTACATCAGCAAAGATGAGGCTACTCTTTTCTATGGAGTTGCCAAAACATAGAAATAGCAAATACGTGATGGTAGCACAAATTAACAACTCCAAACTTATTGTACTTGTCTATATTAGGGAGTGAAGAGCAAATTCACAAAAAAACTAACCTTTTTGGTTTTCAGAAAGGATGAGAGAGCTTCTGAGCCAGACTCATTCAAAGATTGCTCGATAGATTGCACTTGCTCCAGTAGGCTGCAAAGCCCACATTACAGTATCACATAATTGTTTCAAAAAGCATTTGACCACAGAGTGCAAAGAAAAGATGATGCAGCATAAAAGCTTCTTTTATATTATTCGTCTGCATGGTTGAGAATAAAATATGATTCACAAAATTATTTCTGTTCTAGTCTGAAGGTTCAAGGGCGAATTCAGTAATTTATATTGACATTAATTATTTGCCATTGGATATTTCTTTGTTTCATGACTTTCCATGGAATAAGTCAGAGTTAATTCCATACCATAAGATTCTGAATTTCTTTACTCCATGTCATTGCCAGATATCATGGACTGAGAAAAGTATCAACATCAAATTGAAAACCATCTTCCCAACATTGCTGAAGCACTCCTGCTCGCTAGGGAGGAAATTCACCTTTGGGGTCTGGCCGGTGCCCGTGGTATTTCTTACTTCTTGGCCACAGCTCAAGGAGTTTCTTAGGTCTTTGAGTCAAGACCTGTGTGTTGGGTGTGCGGGTGTGTTGTATGGGATCTTACCTTTTTTTTCTGCTTAATATAGTGATATGCAACTCTCCTATGTGTAAAAAATGAAAACCATGCTGGCATGGACTGACAATGGACTTATTTGATGGTAATCACAATTAGGAAGTTCTCTAGTGGCATACAGTGGATTTATTCTCTTAACTACTCTTAGTATTTAATTATTCTAGACTAGATTCAACTTTCTTAGTTTTGCACACAAACCATTTCTAGTACAAGAATTTTAGGCTTTTAGGCAAGTTATTCTAAGAAAACACAGATCCACTCCAATGACCTTGATTCTTTTGGTGCAATATTTTTGCCTTCATCACCATCACCAATGCATGTCTGTATTGGTACTTCTGGTGACAAGTTGTTATGAATAGAAACTCAAAACTGATGTCACTATCTTTGTCACGTGAGGGTGCACGTACAGACGGCGGTGCAAGAGGGCTGCACGCGGCCAGAAGGCACGGCTGGGCCACAGGACCGTGGCTAGGGACCAAGGACAACCTGGCTAATTTAGGCAGGGTATAGGATATCAGGATTAGCATGATTGAAAGAATAGTAGCTTTAATAGGAGCAGTTTATTATAGCAAACAGTGAAATGAAAATTTCTGAATGCAGCAAATGTGGGCAAATTAGGAATTAGACAACCTGCCAGCATTAAAGAAATCTTTTAATTCGCTATAAAACGTCTTGAATTGTTCAACAAAAGCTTCATTGTACTCTCCAGGAGTCTTAGTAATCCTAGCAAGCATGGCTTCAGTAGCAATAAGATCCTCAGGGCCAGCATTCCGGTGAAGCTTGTTTTGTATAGTATGCTTGATTTCTTGCTGTTGATAATAGAAGATGACTGAGCAACAATTCCATAGAGGAAGTTATCCCAAATTGTGAAATGTGATCATCACCTTGAGATCATGTGGTATGTCATTACGATGAGCAATATCACGAATTCGTGTTAGAGGAACGGAGGCAGTAAATTCTGATTTAAATGAAGGTAAACAAGGATGAATCTTGCGTATCACAAGCAAATCCTGTATTAATATGAATCAAAATGTAAATGGTCAGAATTACAAAATAGAATAATATTTGTCTTCATTAAGGCGTATATGTTAGACAAATATGGGCTTGGGCTGGCCATGCAGCCCTAGCCCAGCCGCCATCCTATTTAGCTGTGTTGCCTTGGACTCCAAGCCCGGCACACCTGTATATTGAGTTGTATTCGGCAAGGATATCGGAGGACGGTTCTATCCATAAGCCGCCCCTATCCACGCCTATATATACATGTACCTAAGCCGCCCCTATCCACGCCTACATATACATGTACCTTGTACTCGACATATCAATCTGTTAGCATATTTATTCCTGTTAGCATATTTATTACCAGTCGGCTGATGCCTTGGTCTCTCCCCGGGCTGTCGCCTGGGAACTACCCCTGGCTGCCGCCTCTGTACTCCCTCCCTCCCTCCCTCCCTCCCTCCCTATCCCCTGTAATCCTGGTTGCTATTCATCAATGGAACATTTGAGCCTGTTCAAGCTCTAATACAATCTACTATTCTACATATTTTCCCAACTTACAATATATATTCTAGTAAAGATTCGGCAAAACTACTCAAAATGCTTTCTTTGCTCCGTGGAAAATAATCTGGAAGTCATGGGCTCCTCCTCACTGCAAGTTCATTTGGCTTGCAATGAACAACCGTTGTTGGACAGACGCTCGTCTTGCCAAGAGAGGATTTCCTTATCTAGCTGCTTGCCTGCTTTGTGATCAAGCAGAAGAGTCAATTCAGCCTTTGCCAGACAGGTATGGTACAGAATCTTCCAAGATTGGGATTGAATTCCATTGCGCCAGCCTCTATCAGCAGATTCTCAAGCTGGTGGTACCGGGCAATCAAAGAAGTGCGGAAGGAGATCAGAGAAGGCCTCAATTCAGTTATCATTAGCGTGTTCTGGGAAATCTGGAAACATCAGAATGATTGTGGTTTTAACAGCTCAAGTCTGAATATCATTGTGGTGTTGTAGCGAGGCACAAATGCATGTAGTTCTGCTGAAGCAAAAATGTGCCAGGAGTTGCAGGCTAGGACGTTTGTTGGGGGATAGTTTTCCTGGTTTTGGTAGTTCTGGACTTCTGGTCACCTACTTTTTTTTCTCGAACTACGCAGGAGGAGAGGAATACAAGATGAGCTGGATTTAGAAAGAAACCCAGCTCACGGAACAAAACAACACCACACCCACCCACCCTAATCGAGAAGGAAAGGGTGGGGTGGTTCTAAACAAGACCAGGACCTAACCATCACCTTCCGCACCCACCCTCCGCGTGTCTTGATCCTAGACGTGAGAGGGAATGCATCGCAACTCAATGTCCACAGCGAACGAGAGATTTTCCGCCGAGGCATGAAGGGAACAAGACCAGCGCATGACGTGTAGACAGTAAGACAGAGAGATGATCGGCCGCCCACCATTGAAAATCCTCACTGGTCACTGCCACCTCCTCCGTCGGCAAGATCAAAAAGAAAAAGCTCCCCCAAAAAAATAGTGGCAAGGCACCAACCTATGATAATGGTGCGGTACTATCTCGGGGTAGTGACAATGGTCGCCGGCTCAGGTTATAGTGCGGCCCTGTACGGTGAAGCCAGGGTTTGGGGTTTTCATAGCTAGTTTCGCCGAGGTTTCTTCTTAGTGCAAAGTCATGGGGCGTTCATTTTTATAGAAATAAGTAGTGATACAAAATAAAATACTAGTAGGACAATGTTGATGTCACAATTACTATGAGGAATGAAGCAATCAACCTGAGCTGATGTGTTTTCCCCATAGTAAATCCTTTCAATTTCACGAAAAATTTGCCTGGATATCTCAGCATGTTTATTGGGTCGATGGTGACCACCATCCTCAAAGCATGGTATTTGACCAGTATATATCCACTGCGATCAAGAGAAGATATTGAGAATGTTACCAAAACCATTTAACCAATATCATTGTCTCCAGACAACAAAGCTCAAGGGGAATATTTGGATGTCTGTGCCACCTATTGACTAACAGCACAGTAAGGTGCAAGAGGGGGGACCTTTAGATATATAGCAGAATATGTAAGAGCCTCCAAGTGACTCTGACCACGAACATATTCAGACAAGAGCTCACGGACAAGCTCCAACTGCAGAAACATAGCAAAGTGAATTCACATAGATAGTCCAGTAGATAAAATTAGTTTTCTTTCTCCAGAAGTGCAAAAAGTTTGAGCAATACCCTGGTTTTATATTACTTAGTAAAGAAAGTCCATTCAGCTTTAAATTAAATTCGATTGGAAGCTTTACAAATTCTACAAATGGAATCAGACTTACCTAGAAATTTCAGTATATATTAGATAATACCCAAAAATATGATAACACTAGCTTTAAGTCCCTTCAAAAAAAAGATCTGGGCAATAAACACTATACTTCTAGATAATAGCTTCACAAGAGATCCCAGTTATCACAGTTAACAACTATTATGAATTACATCTAACAACAACTACTACCAAAAGGTAAACAGCCAGGTGTTATGATCAAAAGAATAAACCCACATGGAATACTGTACCCATTTCACAAGAAAAAATAGGGAATTAATCCAACTAACCTTCCGCCACCAGTTTCTTGATGCTTTATCACCATCCACCAATTTCAGCGATACTGCATCAAGCCCAGTCATGTCCCACTTCCTACCACTCTCATTATTGCGATGCTCATTTGACCGCATGAAAACTGTATCACTACCTTGCCATAGGCCACCAAGTGTGCTCGACTCAAGTTCTGGTGTCAGATCGCCATCCCCAGCATTACCAATATTTCCCATCTCTTCTAGAGCAATATTTCCAGATAGTTTAGCATCTTCATCTATCTGCTTCTCAGTATCTCCAGACAACTTAATCTCTGATGTTCCTAAAAGATTTAAAGGCTCTTTTGTCTTATTCCAGTGGCATGCCATATCAAATGAACCATTTTTTGGCAAATAAACTACACGGTTGTCACCATCCTCCCATATTTTGTCCTTGCCTTTATTCAAAAATATCACAAACTTGAACTCCAGAAGTGTTTCTCCAGGGAGATCAAGCTGGCAGACCCAACCATTTGGTGTCCAATCCATCTCAACCTGACTCTTCCATGAACCGAGCTCTTTTGTCGAACCAATAATGCCAACATGCTCACCAAACATAACCTGGTGATCTAGACAAACACGAAGACGCACTATATCCTGCTTTGAAGGATCTATTTGTTTTTTCTCCTTTGTTCTGTAGAATAAAAATAGTGAGTGTAGCCAACAAACTCTACTGGAAATCAGACTTTCAGAACTCAGAGAGTTGCATGTGTGTAATAGCAGAATTTGAAAGTAACTGCTTCATCTTTTCTGCTGTATAATGATTATAGGCCAGAGAAGAAAAATATATTGTAAAGAAACAACTGTGACGAGATCCATGGAGTAGTTCATAAAAGGTGATCTACTTGTCATACATCAATGCATATGGGCAGAAGACATCACATCAAGTAGTAAATGGAAAGCTAGGCATGGAATTTCATTTAGAGTCATTTGTATTAATTGAAAAAATATAAAACTGATCAAAATGTACAATGAACCAGCATTGAATTGAATTACACTACTTTTATCTAATCAAATGAGTTCCAATAAGTATATTCTGGCAACGTTACAATTAATCCAATTATCTAACTACACATGTTTGAATACTTCTAATTTACTCAAAGTACTATTTTAGTAGTGTTTGGTTGGTGGGACTGAAAGGCTATGTTGTTGTTGTTGTTGTTGTTGTACTATTTTAGTAGTGTTTGGTTGGTGAGATGGGGTGTGACTGGGATGGAGGTGGGGTGATCCCTCTTTTGTGCTGGTTGGTTGAGAGGCAAGACTGAGATAAGACCGTCCCACCTGGGAATATGCGTTGTTGATGCCGTGACTCGGGTCCCTCGTTTTTGGACGGACAGAGTCGTCCTCCCTGGGATTCGCGGGCGCACGGGGAAGATGAGCGCGGACGCAAGCGGGGCAGCGAGCGGTGGCGCAGGCGGGTGAGCTCCGGCGCCGGCCATGCCGCGCGGTTCACCTCTGCCGCCAGCCAGCGAGAGGTCGAACGGTCGCAGCGACGCCATCAGTCTTCCTCCTAATCCTCGCAGCGACGGTGTCGCCTCGCTTGTCCCAACGGGGGCCGACTTTGAGAGAGAGAGTAGGAGGCAGTGGCCTCGGGGCGGGGCAGGGCGGGGCGCGGCGCGAGAAGGGCGGTGATGGCAGCGGAACGTGTGGACGTGGTTTCGGTGGCCCTTTTTAGGGGTGAAAGTGTTGCGGATTCGGGATGAACCAGCCACAGACAACGTGAAACCCGCTCAAAGAGTGTCCAGCGGCAAAAATCTTTTCGGTGTCTTCTAGTAAAGTTGTCTCAAACTAGTGTCACGCAGGAAAGCAACTTCTTTCGATGTCTGCTGGCAAAGCAACTTCACTTTCAATGTCCTGCAACCAATTTTTTCTAAAAGTAAATGGATTCTTGAACTCCTACATAATTTGTATGAAAACCCTGCCTTCCAAAGAGATCCTAAGCCTAAACACAGTTAAAAGTGTCCTCCAAGATCAAAGAGATCGGCTTTGAGCTCAAGTGGCCTCCAAGATGTCTGGATGAATGGATCAGGCCGGGCACACCACACAGACCGAGGAACCTTGGAAAACCCGATTCCACGTCAACTTTATATAATCGGAAGAAGCTTTAATCTGTAGATCAGTCTGCTACATTTTGTTCAATCAAAAATATACAGACCATGGTGGGTCCATAAATGATACTCCCTCCGACACAAAAAAAAAAAAAAGAATACAACTATCGCTTTTCAAGAAGTTGAACAGTTTTAAGTTTGATCAAATCTATTTACACAATACTAGTATTTTATAATAAGTACCATTAAATTTAATCATGAAATATATTTTTATATAATATACATATTTGGAGGCATAAATATTGATATTGTTTTTATGAACTTAATCAGACTTTTCCCGAGTGCGGGAGTCAGAGCATCCATTTCATTTGTTTAGGTGGGGAAGAGGAAAAGCTTGAACATTTGACTGATGAGCAAGATCCCAACACAGTATTTACATGCCAGATGAGCAGGGTACACCATTATGTATAAAGAACTAGGTTTTCCCTAAGCCAGATGAGCAGGGTACATCCTTATGTACACAGAATAGCGTGCTGTCGTCTTCAGCTAAAGTGAGTACGGGTGCCCGCTATTCAGCACTCTGCGAATGGCATCGGTGTTCCATCCAAATACAGAATCCGAGCTGTCAACACGTCCAAGGAAAAGGGGTCACCTGGAGATCGAGATATATGTAGAGAATCTTAACAAAAAATTGTTTGAGCTAACTAAGGATGGGCCTTATCACACAGACCGACCGATAGCAAATATAAGACTCACCTTGGGATCATGATCTCGTGATTGAAAATTCTGTCAGGGATGGCAGGAATGTGGTCCTTTTTCTCATTGGCGAAGTTTATGATCTGGAATAGCACTTCGTTAATCGACGACTCCAATGCAGCACGCCTTGTGCTAGTCTCCTCCAGGGCATTCGCTATGAGCATATTGCACAAAATGTTACTGCTACATTCAATATGTTTATTTATGACAGCCTCACGAAGGCCATGAAACTTTAGTTAACCAAATTACCTCCAATGTTTGTCAGCCCTTTGGAGCTGTTTGACTTGCTGTATCTTTTTGGGCTCATGACATGCAAATTGATGAACCATTGCTCCCAATAAATGCGCTCTGTTTTGTTGACAAACCAACCTGGGTGTCTGTGTTTCTCGTCGAAGAAGGAGAGGCACACCTGAGATATTCAGTTCAGCCACTAATCTTAATCAGAAGAAAGATGACATAGTTCAGCAGCAACAGAAGGAAACTGCAGCATAATATCAAAATCGTTAATTGTTGTAGTTCAGACCTGGCTTCTGCGATTTGGGTGTTTCTCCACCCAAGCAGTGAACTGGCCTATCTTTTCATCAACTTCCTTTTCTAGTTCCGGTAGACCACATTGTACCTAAACACATGAAAACATCAAAGTAAGCAGTGGCAAAGAAAATGCAACTGAAAGAAAGTTATTAGACTGCAACAAGCAAGGTAATCATATTTGGACAATACATCAGTCATCGTGGTTAAGTTGGAAACTGATACAGAGAAAGCAACTTGCTGAAACGCTTGTTGAAAGTTATACAGTGTATCTACCTATATCTATGTATCTATATCTATTCTATGATATAAAAGAGCAAATGAATTGAAAATACATCTTACCCAAAAGTTTTTACCCACTCTATATTAGAACCCTCGGATCAATCGGTATCTCTAAATCTAACGGTGCAAACTAATCTGTCAGTGGGCCATCAACGCACTTACAGTCACCATTGAGAGTCTTACACATTCCTGCTGTGCAGTTCAGCTCCCGCTGCCCTCCCCATACCGTCTTTTTTCACCGAATAATTTTTTACCCACCCGCGTACACGCAACGCCCCTCCCGTGCGCTTCTCTCCCTCCCTAGATGTAAATCACTGTCATGCATCATTCCTTCTAGAGAACTCTTCTATCTACTGCCTCTTCTCTTCCTTTCCCTCGTGCTCGCCGACGCAAGGGTTCCGTGCCCGCAGTGATGGAGGATGGACCAGCGTGTGCCAGAGGGCGTGGAAGAGAGAGCAGCGCCGCCTGCTTAAGTAAGTTTTGGATTTCTAACACACAAAACAAGAGTTGCTGCCCACAGCACATATTAATCTGTTGATCACTTGTCTCTGTTGATTCTAAATTTTACAACTACACATTAAAATCAGTTAGCTCCTTTTGATTCTGGTTTACCGAAAAGTAGATCTCAATTAGACCTGACAATGGATTTGGATCATCCAAAATCTAAATGGATTCAACCTACTTTGGATTTAATTGGATGGATGTTGTTTGAGCCTGGACATTCTTTCCATGATCCAAACGCATTGGATTGGTTTGGATAGAAAGAGCTGGATATCCAAATATCCATTGGACCTCTCCCCTCTCCTCCCGGTGCCTCTCCCAGGTGGGCAGCAGCACCTCCACCACGGCATCTCCAGCTTCCAGCAGTTGCTCATGGCATCGTCTTCCTCCGGCTGTTCCTGCTACTGCGGCGATGCCTGCGGCCTAATAAGTGTGTGTTGATATGCTTCTCCAGCTTGCCGGATCACGTCTGCGTACCTTGGCCACCTTTGCCATTTACGGCGTCGACGCGCTCTGGCTTAAGTCGTCATTGCTCATGGGCCCGGGTGCTGTTGGCCTCCGCTGGTGCAGCGAGGATCGTCTGAGACTGGAACACCACCTGGTTAGGCTGCGCGAGCACCATGGCGATCACGTCCATGATGGCATCCCACTGCTTCTCTGCCTCCGTCCCTGGAGATGTCTGTTATAGCCCAGGAGGGTGACCATATACTGAAGAAGAGACGCGGGATGAAGCAGGCACGTCTACTGCTGGGGACCCGACAACGTCATCACGTGAGCTGAGATGGGCAAGATATCCATGTGTTCGCGTATCCGGGCCACAATGGGCGTGATCCATAGGAGCTAGAGCCAGCTGCGCTGCTTGGACACGCCACCGGCAGAGCCAGAAGAAAAAGGGAAGAGACGTGAGCGAGAAAGGTAACAATTGTATTACCAAAATTCTGAACCCCTCTAAGAACAGACCTCCTTCCGCCTGCTCCTCGTGTTCTTCCGGGTTCTTCTCTTTCTCGATCCGATTCTTGCTTCTACTCCTTCTACCCTAACAATGTCGAACAAGGTTGGTGACGCCGGCAAGCTGGAACGGGCTGCTGGAATGGTGAGTACCTCGGGGACGGAAGTATTTGGACGATTGGATTGGATTTGGATTGACGAGGTACTGGACTGGATTTTCTGTGCATGACAACAGTTTGGATTGGATGCATGCCTCACTAGTTGGATTCCTTTTGAACTGAGTTGATTGGGTGCGGATGCTAATCCACTTCCAGGTCTAATCTCAATATTAGTAACAGTAATACTGAACCATGGCTTATGGCTACAGCTAAGTGAAGCATTACAATGACAGAACCAATTTGATTGGCCATAATAATACGAGGAAAGAGAAGACAGGCATTCTTGCCCACCGCTAGCCAGTCGTATAATATGTGAAATGCCAGGAAACACTGTAGTCACAGATTTGGGTTCCAGACATGTTCTTAAATAATCCTAGGTCGCATCTTCTTGTAACTTACTAACTTTAGAACACTCAATTATTGGGTCTTTGGAAAAGTTATGTCACTGACGAATATAGGTTACATTTTCTCTTGAAACAAAATCTGGCTTTAGAACCATATATTGTGAATATAAGTAGTGGTGAAAATTGCAGTTGGGAGTCTGTGAAACAGTGAAAGCATCAATAATTTTCAAATGGAAGTAGTAAATATACAAATATATAGTTACTTAAAGCACAACATTGTATACCTTGACCATGGAAACAAACCCAGATCTTAATGCAGGGAAATACTCACATAAGTGATCTCAAGGAAATCACAGTCAACATCTTTGGGGCGAACCAGGCTGAGGGTTCTATGGAAGAATATGGTGTGCAAAATGCCTGCAGCACAGTTCATATTTATCATATCCATTAGCAGGTGCTATTGTAGTATAAAAGAACACAGAGAAATACTCCAATTTCTTCTTACTACTAATAGAAGGACCTGAAGTTAAGAAAGATAAGGATCCTCAGAGAAATCTCATGAAGTCATCTAAGTGATGAGTGCAGTTACTAATAATCAGGGCGAGTATAAAGGTTAACTATCTGTAGAATGGAAGGAGCTCAAGAACATAGAAAGAACTCACAGCAGCAAGTACTCTGGAACCAAGATAAGCACAACAAAGTAGTGAAAAATACACAACATAGTGTTGTGTCGTATAATAATATGATCTTCTGCAGAGAGTAACTCCACTATTAGCCCAATTTTTGTTAAGCTTCCACTGCCATACATCCATACAGCATTTAAATTTCCCCATGGGGGAAACCTAGGTGAAATCCACTAGTTAACCATCATCATGATTTCAAAACTGCAACATGAAATTACTCTATTCCAAAAATTATTGGAACCATAACAACAAAGAAACATGTGAATGAATACAGTACATTAGAAGCATGTGAATGAATACAGTACATTAGGGTTTTCGTGTCGTGTCAATAGAGAGCAATTTGTTGAGGTAATAAAAGACCCCTTTCAAACGAAGATAGAGAGATGGCAAGGGATGCGAAAAACTAAGATCTGAGCACTCACATCGCAGCACATCCCTGATCTCCGTCGGTTCCAGCTCCTGCGGCCCAAACAACCAGAAAAAAAAATAAAAGAAAAAAGAATTCGTCAAAATAAGCGACGAGAAAGCAAGCAAAAGAACCGTAGTGAAACCGAGGCAGGGCTTAGGATCGGTATCAGACCAGCTCCTTCAGCTGACAGGTCTCGCAGTTCATCTCCGCTCGCCGCTGCGGATCGGGGCAGAAAAATCAATCCAAGCAAGCCAGGCTTTCTCACCAGCAGGTGAAACAATCGGTCAGAACCGGATGGATCTGCGATTCCAGTAGTTGGAGTAGGGGGGAGGGGAGCGGAACTGCGGAAGAGGTCGAGGGTTGCGAGAGCCGAGAGAGGAAGTCGAGGAGGCGTGCACCAGTTCAGAAGATGTGTTCATCGGAGGTGTAATTTCTTGGGGTTTTTTTTTATTATCGGCAACATTACAATTTCCGGTTAGTGGACATATACCATTACAATTCTGCTATTTGGAGTCGTACCATTATAATTGTGCAATATTCGAACCAACGCCGTGGGATATGCTCGGCGATGTATTGGGGCCACCTGCAGCGTATAAGCTGCCTCCGTATTTGCGTATGGATACCCATGCCCTTGGGTCATTTGGATAAGGTGCCTCCGTATCCCACCTAAGCTGACTGCTCTCTTCCTCCTCACGCTCTATCTCCTCTCACTCACCCTCACCCCGACGATGGTGGCGAGCAGGACGGCGGCGACCCTATCTTCGGCGGCATAGACTGCGACGACCAGAAGCACCCAGCATGCGTGCGTGCTGCGATGCACCCTATTGCGCGCAATGGGTGAGACGCAGCCGTGCGGCACGACGGAGATGGCGGACGACGAGGGCGGGTATTTATCCTCTGCCTCTTTTTCTTCCCTCTATAGTGAATGAGCTCGTCCCCGGTAGATTTCGTTGAGGCTATTGATAGGGATTCGTTGCATTTGGGGTTGATTTTGTTTGTTGCTAGGGTTTCGTTGTTCTCGCTAGTGATGAAAGTAGAAGGATTCTGTACCAGAAACAGCACTGGTAGAAAAGCATACACAAAGGGACGCTTGATTAAGTGGGATGTTGAAGTAGCTTCATTTTCCTTCGATTTGCTGTTGACAAGCCTGCGCAATGAGTTCCAGTGGTCCGGTAGCCAGTCTCCTAGTGTGTGGTTCTTTGACAAAAGGCTATGTGAAGATGTGAGAATAGAAAATGATTTTCAGATGCATGGCTTGTTTGAAATGTATAAGGATCAGATGCGCTGTGAAGTTGGTGTGTTTGACAGTTGTCTTAGACAGCCTGATGAGTTTACAAACCTAGACCCAATATGTGTGATTCCACCTGAGTTTCTATTCACGGCAACCCCAGTAGCAAAGACATTCCACCAGGGGATGGGAATACCATTAGCCCTGATGACAACCATGCAGCCCAGCCTTCTGATAATGATGACTATCCATTAGAGCCTAAGCCTGACAGGGAACCAGACATGTTTGACAATGATGAGGAGTATGTTGGTGTTGACGATGAAGGATTGTACATGCCTGTGCAGGCAGCTAACAATGTAGAACCTTGTAACAACCATGCTCATATTGCTAATGATGATGACTATGTTCATATTGCTGATCAGTTTGATGATGTTGGTGCTGCTGAAGGAGGTGTTCCTCTTGAGGCAGAGGTAAATGATGCAGATCCAGAGGAGGTTCAAGTTATCTATGATCCTAAAAACCCCAAGATAGAGAAGGGAGAAAGATTTCCTAACATTGTTGCATTTAGGAAGGCAGTGAGACATCATGCAGTGGTGAAAGGGTTTGAATTTAGTAAAATCATTATAGATAAGACTAGGTTTATTGCTAGGTGTAAAGCTGAAGGGTGTCCTTGACGTATACATGCTTCAAGGATCTTTGATGGCAAGACAATAGAGGTGAATTGAAGTTATGACATCTCTTTCATTTTGTTACTAGTTTTCTACCTTATAATTTAATAATTTTCTGTCTGTGTGTGCAGATCAAAACACTATGTGCAGAACATAAATGTGCTACTACTAAACTCCAAGAAACCAAAATGGCAACCTAAGGGTGGGCTGCAGAAAGGTTAGGGGATTGGTTGAAGAGGCATCCTACTAAGACTCCAACAGATTGCAAGGACAAATTAGAGGGTGACTATGGTATCAAGCTCAAGTACTCCAAAGCATGGTCTGGCATAAAGGTAGCACTAGAGCAGATCCATAGAAAGTATGAGGAGAGTTTTCAGCTTATGTTCAATTGGGCAGCTCAGATTGCCAAATCATCACCTGGCAGTCATGTGCAGATAGAGGTAGAGATGGTTGAGGACAAGCAGAGATTTAGGAGGATTTTTATAGCTCTTAAGCCATGTATTGATGGCTTTTTAGAGGGATGCAGACCATTTATAGGGATTGATGCTTCATGTTTGTATGGCAAGTACAGAGGACAGTTGGCATCTGCTGGTATAGATGGGCACAATTGGTTGTATCACATTGCATATGCAATTTTTGACACTGAGAATGAGGACAACTGGACATGGTTCATGCAACAGCTGCACATAGCCATTGGTGATATTCCAAACCTTGTTATTTGTACAGATGCTTGTAAAGGTTTGGAGAAGGCTGTAGGAGCTGTATTCCCAAATGCTGAAAATAGGGAATGCATGAGACACCTGTACCAGAATTTCATGAAGCACTACACAGGTGATGTTTTCACTGATCACTTATACCCAGCAGCTAGGAGCTACACAAAAGGAATGTTCAAATGGCACATGAAGAAAATATTTGATTTTGCACCTGGAACAATTCAGTATCTTGACACGCACCTAGAAAAAGGTGAGATGCAAAAGATGTGGAGGACTTGGCCACTTCCAAAAAAGCTGCAAAGAGCCAGAGGTTGGTCAAGATGGTGAAAGAGGTCCATGCAGGAACCATTTTTGCAGAAAGAGGACCATAGAAGATGATGCAGGTACCTCACAACCACAGGTGAACAAAAAGAAGAAAACGAAGACAACCACAGCCAAGAAAAAAACATCTGTGAAGAAGAAGCTGAAAAGGGTAAAGGCAAACCCACCTCCCACTGCTGTGACTAGTATCACAAAGCTTGTCTTCGATCCATAGTCTACTTGATAGGGCTCAAAATGTTCTCTGATGCTTTTGGCAAAAAAAACTTGTAATGTCATGTAATGCTTTTGGGCACAAAAACTTTTCTGTGCCTCTGATCATTTTGGGCACATGAACTTGTAATGATAGTTTATGCTGTTAATGGCCTCGAAACACTATGTAGTGAATGCTGATGGCCTGGGTAATACTTCTGTGAGATGCACTTGACTGATGGCATCAAACACTTATCTAATATATTTCTGTGAACTGGTCTATGTTAAATTAGGCATTATTTCTGTGAAATTCTCTGAGAACTTGTTTCTGGATAGTTGGCATGCTGCTTGTTCATTTATTGCAGTGTTAAGTTTCGACAAATATGCTGCAGAAACTTGTTCATAAATTATAAACAAATATAGCTCCAAGTACAAACCAAATGCTTACATTACCCACTCATCATGAGAGTGCACAAAAGCTACCCAAATTCTAAGCTAACACTATCTAACACAGGCTACATTACATGAGAATTCATTTCATCCATACAATAGCCACCAGGACAGTTACAAAGATTGCCAAGAAAATAGCAGCTGCATTGTCCAAGACAATTGGACTCTTTTCCTTCTTAACCTCATCTTTCAGTTCTTTCACTTCAGTCTTCAGGCTGCCAATCTCCAGTTTTATGTCACTGAGCAGCAACTTCAAATCAAGTGCCGCCATCTCGAACCCTCCAACAGTAGTAGCAGCAGGCTGCTGGACAACTTGAACAGCACCAGCTGGATTGTGCCTAGAAACAAAAGAACTCTCCAACATATTGGCATGATTATTGCGCAAATAGAGCACATATGCATCCTCAAACCACCATTTTCCACACCTATTTGAGCACCTATAGTAGAAGTTGTCGTTCTTGCTCTTGCACTTGACGACAGGCACCAAGCACTGGGGGCAGTCCACGAGAGGGAGAGTCCTCCCCTGTTGTGACGAGCTGGAAGCCGTGGTGGCCATGGGCAAACGGTAGCGGTGGCTGGGCACAGCGGCGGAGCCGGCGGCTACAGCACCTAACCCTAGCGGACGGGAAGGGATGAGGTGAACAGAGCGTGGGGAGGAGGATGAACAGAGCGTGGCGAGGAGGAAAGGGAGAGCCAGCGCCTGGTGGGCCTTATCCAATTGACCCGAGGGCATGGACGTCCATACAGAAATAGTGAGGCAGTGTACACACCTGTAGGTGGCCCCAAGACGTCGCTGAGCATATCCCATGGCGTTGGTCCGAGTATCGCACAATTGTAATGGTATGGTTTGAATTAGTCGAATTGTAATGGTATATCTCCAATAACCGAAAATTGTAAGGGTGCCAATCCAAAAAAACCCTAATTTCTTTTGTTTTTGCAAAGAGTTCTTTTTTCCGAAAGAAGTTTTCTCAAAACATAAGATAATGGCCATAGGGGTTCCAAATACGAATCAGACAGTTCACTTTTGGACCGAAAACTGAGAACCAAACCGAACCGAGCCGAAATGTCGGTTTTTCTTAGTTCGGTTTTGGTTTTTGGTTGTGGAAATTACGGTTTTCGGCTCGGTGCTCGGTTTGTACATCCAGCCGAACCGTAAAACCGAGCAAACCAAGGATTCATTGACTCCCTCCCTCTGGCCAGCGCACCAAGGACTCCCTCCGTCTCGGAGGTCTCGCTGTGCACCAAGGCCCAACTAAAGGCCCACTCGCCACCCATCCCGACTCCAGTCGTCAGTCGACTCGCCCCTTCGCTCTTCCCCCCATGCCTTACCCATACGCGAGGAGAGAGACCGGAGCGGCCGAGCATGGAGCGGCAAGCCACTCCAAACCCTAGCCTCTACCCTACGGAGCGAGTGAGCCAGCGAGCGCCGGAGCGGGCGAGTGGCAGCATGGGCACGGTGTCTGCTACTAGCGCCGGAGGGGGCCAGCTGCATGGCGGTGGCTGCGACTCTACGAGCGGCGCGACGGCGGATTCTGTGGTAGGAGCAACGATGGTGGCCGAATCTACATGCAGGAGTAGCAGCGGCGGCAGGATCTGCGAGCAGGAGGAGCCAGCGGCAGCAGGATCCACAAGAAAAGGAGCGGAGGTGGGATCGTTCTCGCTCTCCCTCTTCTCTGTTCTGGTGAGATCAATCGGTTTAAACCGAAAACTGAAACCGAAGTTGTCAGTTTCTTGTTTTCTACCAAACCGATCGGGTGCTAGTTTCTAGAAATCGAACCGATGTGTCGGTTAAAACCAATTGCTCAGGCTAACAGCATAGTTGGCCATGCAGCCAGAGCCCGTCAGCCCAGCCCAAGGACCGTTTTTTTTGCCTGGCCCAAGCACGGCCCGGCATGGAGGCTAGCGGGCCTAGGCTGGCCCGGCCCGAAGAAGCAGGCCATGCCTAGCCCTTACCCCAGGCACGTGGGTTGGCACGGCATGGCCTGCTATAGTCGAGCCGGCCCGCTAGCGGCCCAGCCTGCCAACCCCACGCGGCCGCGCCCCCAGGCCAGGGCGACATTCAGCCCAGCTCCCTGCCTCCCCCCGCAGCCCCGCCTCACCCTCACCGGCCGCGCGCAGCCTAGCTCCCCACCTCCCCCCGCCTCACCCTCAGTCCCTCACCGGCTTACCCTGAATGCTAAATCCTCCCCGCCTCTCGCCTCTTCCCCGCGTGGCGGCGTCTCCATTGCCCGCGACCATCTCCCTCCCGCGCGTAGCCTAGCTCCCCATCTCACCCTCATCGGCTCACCCCGAACCCTAAATCCTACACGCTGCCTCTCGCCTCTTCCCCGCACGGCGACGTCTCCCTCCCGCGCGTAGCCGTCTTCCCCCGCACGTAGCCGTCTTCCTCCCCACGCCCGAACCCTATCCCTTCCGCTGCCACACTCGCTCCTCCTCCTCACTGAGATCCGGAGCTCCGCTCTCTCTCCCTCTGGCCCTCCCTCCACACTCTCCTGGCGCAACAACGGCGCCCCTCTCCCTCCTTCCCGACAGCAGCCCCTCTCGTGCGGCCCCTGCAGTGGCGCTCCACGGTGGAGCTCGCGTGGCCCCCCGCGGCGGAGCTCACGCGGCCCCTGTAGCGGTGCTCTCCTCCGGCGCGGACCTCTCCGGGCAGGGGCGGCGTGGATCCAGCGTGGGACGACACGGATCTCCTCCATGGTGGATCCGCTCCCCGCGTCCTCCCTCACTCCCTTCTCCGGCAGATCTCCAGCGAGCGGCGTTGACCCCCTTCCTCTCTCTCTCTCTGTCGATAGCCAGTGGGCCTCGGGCTGGCCCGACACAAAAATCGGCCCATAGTGCCATGCCTGGGCCGGAGGCCAGGCCCGTGGCCCTGTGAGGCACGGCTCGGGAGGCACGGCGTGCTGTGCCGGCCCGTTGGCTATCGGGCCGTGCTTTCACGGGCCCGTACTGTGTCGTGCCATGCCGGCCCGTTGGCCATCTATAGCTCACAGACAGCTTTCAAGCCTGTTTGATAGAACTTCATTTAATTTTGATTCTCTACAGAAGCTGATTTTCTTAGAGAAATGATTTTATGGCTGAAATGATTCTATTTGTTTTTTTAGCGTAAACTCTTAAAATCACGATGGAGAACCACTTCCCAAAATAAGGAAAATCTAGTTTTTCAGATCTCAACCTCTTAGTTCATTTCAAAGAATCACTTCACGGAATTAACAGAGAATCACTTCTCCAAAAAAACTGTTTGATAGAGCTCTAGCTAAATTCAGCTCTAGAAACTCTGCATCAGTTCAGAGTTTCATTTAGATGTGTTCATGGGAGGTGTATTTTCTTTTCTTTTTCCAAAAGTTCCTTTTTTCCGAAAGGAATTTTTTTTCAAAACTTGAGATAATGGCCATAGGGGTTTCAAATACGAATCCAGACAGTTTTCGAACCTGTTTGGTAGAGCTCCACGTGATTCTAATTATCTATGGAAGCTAATTTTCTGATAGAAATGATTTTGTGGTTGAAAATAATTCTCTTAATTTCTTTAGCATAGATTTTTAAAATCATGATAGAGAACCACTTCACAAAATCAGGAGAACCTACTTTTTTCAGCTTTCAACCTCTTAGTTCATTTTAGATAATCACTTTACGAAATCGGCTAATCAGCTCTAGTAGCTCTGCCAAACAGGCCCTTCATATCTATCTCTTCTCTATGCCTCGTCTCTACACCTTAAAAAGAGGTTATTATCATTATTATCTATTCGTCCCGCTCGCTCCTCCATTCTATGGTCAACTAGTCCGTAGGGCGTGCCCTCACGAGCGTCAACACTCAGTTGGAAATATAATCGCAAATCTAATCGTGTGCATATATATATTTTTTAAGATCGGAGCATAGACATGATAAATATCTGGCATTGTAATATGAGGATGGTTGATGTCTATGTGAAACATACATGCTGAATAAATGGAGTGCAAGAGGATTAAGAGGACAAGGACTATGTATAAATTTAGTAATATGTCTATGTCATGGTACATGGTGGCAGTTTGGAGCTAACATAGTACCGGATAGGCATAGTGGTTTTGTACAACGCCGTTCATGATTAGTAGTACATGGTCTAGAGCATAAAACTAGGTCTAGAGCATAATTATACAGATTTTGTACAAACAGTTCCTTCTGGACTAACTGTACATATGAATGCATCTTTTAATTACGATGCGGCAGTGCGGCTCAGCTGTTTAGTATCCTGGTTCACGGTCTAAAAGGCCGCTGTCAATGGACACTAAGCTCAGCCTGCTGGAGTCTTTCTGTCTATAGATGTTATATTAGTTTTTTTCTATGAGTTTGTGAAAAGAATATGGGTGCTCTGCATGGATAAGAATGTTTACTGGAGATCTGGTAGTGGCACATGCATTCTGTGTGGTGACTGCAACCTGAGAAATAATCAGTGAAGTAGAAACTGTCTGATCAAATGATATGATAGTGGACTATTTTATGGTTGATCTGTACAAATATTGTCGTTGTTCTGATATGGAGTGCTTGGAAAAGCGTAGAAGTAATATATGTGATGGACTTGAGGAATAAAATGCTGATACGTTTTCATCACCTGGTTATGAAGGCAGTTTGTTCTGATCATCGTCTAACCCGTGCAGTGCTGCACAACCCATGCGCTGGCAGGATAAATGAGAACGAAGAGAGGGGCTCTACGGCAAGGGAAGCTCGATTTCTTGGGGCCAGATCGGCTCCAAAACCTATCTTTTCATGTGAAGGGTTCATGTTTCCCTCGACATGCTAGACCTCCCATGATTAGTTGGCCTTGCCTGGCACACTATGGCAAGGGGACAACACTAGGGAGAAGCGAAGCACTGCGGAGAAGGTGTGCCGAGCTGTGATGGCTGAAAGGATGCTCCTCGTCCTGTGCATGCATAGATTGTAACCAATATTTGAGCTATATGTAATTTACTGGAAGAAAGCAAACATATTTTGGTTGTCTATATGTATAATCAGTCTCCAGATTAGACATTGTAATGAAAAGAAAGAATCATGATTTCCATGTCATGTGCTGGAGATAATTTGTGCTTGATGATTCACATCAAGGTGCAAAAGCAGAAAAAAGAGAACACTGCATTTAGCAGTATCAGTTTTTTTTGTCTTGCTGTCAAGTGATTCAGTGGCATAGCAATGGTTTGCTAGATAACCAAAACCAAGATATCTCTGCTATGGTTTGCTGGATAACCAAAACCAATATATCTCTATCTACTAAGAAAAGGTGTCAAAAAGGGATGTAACAGTTTTGAAGGAAAGTTTTTGGCACCTGCAAAGGTCGGCCTGGATCTGGCTTCTAATGCATCCTGTAGTTCTCTAATGTGTTTCAGGTTGCTGCAACATGGAAAAAGCCTAAGTTATACCTGCATTATTGTGATATCAATTATCATCAATGTGTCAAATGCAAGGCACTTCAATGGTATTCAAATATCAAGTGTACATTTGTTTTTCCGTGCTTCTTTTCTCAGTGTGTTTCTGGGGAAAGGAATAATAGTCACAGAAAGAAGTGCACATCAGAACTGCATGACCTCTAAACGGGTTTCCCTGTCATACACCAAAAGCAGAGGGAGGGGACGGAAAGGGAGAGAGGCTTATCTGGTTTGATCCATTGTCATTCTAAACCACCTATATGAATTGAACTACAACAGCATTATAATCTTCTATGAGCTTTTTTTTGTTCCAAATATCTTCCATGAGTGATGAGCATAACAAATAATAAGGTGCTGAAATATAGTCCCCCCCCTCTTTATGGGTAGCTCGATGGTCGATGCACAATATCTAAAGGTAAGAATCCATCACCTTTTTTCATGGGATAAAGCAAAATCTTGCAAACGAGGAAAGGTAGGATACAGAATTACAGGTGCACAAATTTAAAGTATAATTCATATTTTTCATTAGATGACATATACAACATAATCCATGTCTTAACTAAAGAAAATTAAATATTCAATGATCAAATAGAAAATGTTATGGAATATAAGACATGAATGGTGGAGCAAAAGTAAGTCTGGTGATGTTTTGAGTTCTATAGGACTTGTGATGTTATAGGTAACCCATAGAGACTTTTAGATAAATAAATGCATAACACACAGAAGCATTAGAGCACTTGGAAATGAGTAATCATGCAAGGAAATGTAGTTGTTGTGCTTAAAATGGAATGGACACTAATTATTAAATGCTGGAGTCGCTGGCAATTGTTCAAATCAAATTATGAAACAGAGAACATTCTACGAATAATGTAGGTTCTATAGAAGGGAAAAGTACCTTCTCTCCAACATGAAATATCGAACCTGTGATAACATAGAAAATACTTGGAGATCACACTAGGTAGATTGCCAGAACTTAAAAAAATCCATCTTTGCAAAAATGTAAGAATTCATATTAAAAAATAATAAATGGGATCTGGAACAACTGGACCCACCATTCAAACAAGGCTAATGTTTGCTTTAGCTGCTGAGGTTCCATATAACTTCAATCCAGCAAATGCCCCTTCACATCAATTTGAAATAATCAAAATTTATTATGAATGTTAACTTTAAGTGGCAGACATATATTGAATCGTTGTAACAGAATAACAAAGCAGCAAATAAACTTGAAAGGGGAAAAACAACGGGCCTGAGAAAGGCAACAAAACACATACATTGACATCACCAACCACTACTACTGGTCATTGATTGCTGACCACCCACCACTCAGTTGTAACAGCCATAAACTCAACTGGAATTAAATGCGAAGAAGGCAACTTATAGGCTGCCTCAAATAATTTTGTGAGCTAAAGTATGTAATTCCTTCAAAATACAATTACCAGCCACACAGGAGCGAATACAAACTTGTAACGGAATCAATAAAGCACATCAGATAAATAAATATGTATATATTTATGTTAGGTTAGCCATATCTTTGCCTCTATATTCAAGTTGCATCTGAAAGTGACTCTCAAATTTCGCACCATGAATAGGCCAAGCCTATTCAGTGTGTTCTTTAGACATGTGACAGGATGAGTCTACGAACAGAGCAGTAGAGATCTAAGTTTGGGACTAAACCTGACATTACCTACAGATATTTAATAGCAGAAATTATAAAAATGGCAAGAGAAGACTATGGCACGTATCAACGAAACTGACTATAGAATGGAGTTGAATAACAACACATACTGATACAACTTTGGAAGCAACGATGGATGAAGGCCATAGATGCAAACTTGGATTGCTCCCATCGGCATAACCTACACGGAACTGAGGGAGCGCTCTAGTATGGCGCAACCTCTTCTAGCAATGGATAGTTTCATTAAGCAACCTCCCTGGTGGGTGAGTGAGGTAGGTCTAATGGCACAATTCCTGCCAGCATCCATTGTAACAATGTGAGGTCATCATTGCCGGCCTGTGCCCACCACACGAAACAAGAAAAAAACATCACCAAAGCAGAGGTTTCTAATAATGGATCAAGGGGGAAAACGGTTCAGAGGAAGGCCATGATATACCTGATGGACTGGAGTTGCATAACTCTCTTTTGATGCACAATTTGCTAGGTACTCAACACGGTATTCGTGGAAGTAATTATCCATCTGAGCATAGGTACTATGAGTGCTCATAACACCTTTCATTCCTGCATTTGCAACGACTGTACTGTCAGTGCTGAAAATTTACAGATGGATAATGAGAAACTTTTGAGAGAGTGTCTATGTATGTCTCTTCAAAGAGATTGGAACTATTACAAGACAGTGGGACCATAAGGACTGCTATCAATTTGGAAACATGATAAATTGAAGGTTCTAGGAACTGGGCTATCGCTTATGGTATAAATTAACCAAGCAAAGATAAATTGAGGGTTCTAGGACTGCTAAACTCTAAACCCTCAATTTATTTGTTGCCTTTTTATTCTGTCACAGTGATTCACTAAATTCCTCTCTACTAAATAAAATGTAAATTCAGGAATTAAATGTCCCATAAACATTATGCATACTACAACTTAGTACATGAAGGAAGTCCAAGGGCCCAAAATGATTACCTTGATGGGATAAGCTTTCTTGCTTTCAATGGAAGAGATCACCATGGTAGGCTGCTCCTAAATTTCGTGAAAAGTCTATAACTGCAACCACTAAGGCACTAAGGAGCAGTTGTGGTATTAATATATAGTTGAAAATTAAGCAAAGACAAAGTAGCAGGAGATACAAGAAAGAAATGGTACCAACTCTAAGTTGTTGGTTAGCAAACCATGCTGGTGGAGAGGGCAGTGAGGACTAATAGGGCGCACGAAGCCATGTTCGTGATTGCAGTCAACTCATCGTAGGCATTGGATGAGCTGCAAAGAAATATAAAAATATCTAGATAAGACTTTTGGAAACTTTGGAATCCCTGCATCCAGGCCACGAATCAGTGTAGGAGGACTCATTTATGCGTTCAAATCTAAATCTCATCCAATTCATGGTAGTAGCAGAAAGAGTAAAACAAAACAGAATATCAGGCATGGACAATGTAGGTAGGCATTGATAATTCTATACTGGGTCTATATGCATAACACAATTATTTAGCTTCACATCCATGAGGACCAACTAATACCGTGAAAACTAAGAACACATGGGAAAAAGCGAAGCTGACACAGATGTCCTGAACTTCTTGTAAGATGGAATGGAAAGAAGGTCACCTGACCCTATGATTGAAACAAGGGCAGGCCCAATATTTTTCTTTCTGATTGCTGTGCAAACTAATCTACCAGAAATGAATGCCTTTTAGGCCTCTCTACAACAACTCTAAATTAATTAATGTCCATGCTCAACAAAGATGCTTGAACAATCTGATAGGAATGACATACCAAATGAATATCTAGCATATTGCTTTAGGGAAATTGTATCCAAGCTCAGTCATCTCCAACTGGTATAAAGGGTCACGATATAGTAGCTGTGGCAAAGACAGGTTCATCTAAAACACTGGGCTATCTCCTCCCAGGGTTTATTCTTGTGGAGCCCCTAAAGCATAATTCAAATGAAGGTCCAATAGTATTAGTTTTGTGTCCAGACAGGAAATTGGCAACATAAATTCAAGATGAAGCAATCAAGTTTGGCAGATTTTGAAGAATATCTTCTACTGCGTGTTGCTCGGTATTTTCTGATATAGGAAACATGCCTCACTCATATACGTGAAGAACATTAGAATTGCGTACACAACTATTGAAAGGGAATAAAAAAATAAATAAAACCCAAATCACCTTGGTCCAATAGTGGTTACAAAAGAGAAACATGCAAATCACCGGATCGCATCTGAAAGAAAAAGATGGGTGCATTAATATAGTTCAATTTCAAGGATAGATTACTCCAAAGATTTTACAAATAAAATTAAGACTTTTTCTAGACAATAGAAGCATGACAGTAATCAAAAACTAAAGAGAATTCCCAACTAAAATTAGTTGCAAGCTGGTAGCATGGAGAAGGTATCCCTTTCATTAACTCTACGATATTAGCAAGGCAAAACTGATACCATCAAAGCTGCAGCACAAAATTTAGGACAAAATAAACATCCTCATAATTCCCAACATTTGAGTGGTCTGCAACTTGGCTAAATCGGATTGAACAAACATTGAGCATGCTTCTTATCTCTTTGCTTGCGACAAGAAAGAAGGACAAAGGGGCAGCAGAACCAAACCTCAGAGAAACTCATCGTGGTGGCCTGACCCTCATTCCAATAGTCATCTCCATCAACAAATCGCCCGTCCCTGGCGTCGGCAAGGGAAGGGGAGAGGAACAAAGGAGGCAACACACCCTCACCTAGGGCTGGTCGCGACTGAGGCCTCTCGCACCGGGACGGCCGCATCCGTGCCACCGCGCTAGGGCTTGCTCGTGTCAGGAGGGGCGGAGAAGCAGCGATGGCACTGGGGCCACGCCGCCGAGGTGGCCAGCGTCGCGTGCGTTGGGACGGCCACGCTGCTAGGGCCGGTCGTCGTCCGTGCCTCCGCGCTAGGGCTTGGTTGTGTCGGGAGGGGCGGAGCAGCAGCTGTGGCACTGGGGTTGCTTCGCCGGGTTGCCGGCGTCGCACGCTCCTGGGGCGGCCGCGCTGCTAGGGCCGGTCGCCGGCCGATGTGGCCCGGTGCGGAGGGAGCAGGAGTCGCCGTTGGGGGAGGAAGAAGCGGAGGAGACGAGGAGGCAACAGGAGAAGTGGAGGAGACGAGGAAGATATTTTTGTGTCGAGCCCATGGGAGGCTAATACGTGGAGTGGCACACACTTACTGAGCGGTGGATAAATCTGAAGTGTTAAAAGCAGATCAAATAATGTAAATTGTTTTTGCTAACGTGGACAGGCTTAATGACGGCCAAAGTCGACTGGCTTGAGAACTAAGCGGTGGATAAACCTGAAGCGTTAAAAACAGATCAAATGATGTACATTGTTTTTGCTAATGTGGACGGGCTCAGTGACGGCCAAAGTCGGCTGGCTTGATAAGAGTAGATTACACGCACCCTCCTAGCTTGTTTCCTCCACAAAGGCACGTGGATCCGCTCAGTTACTGTCCCTTTTTCACATCACAACGGGCATAAGCGCACAAGCTTATTCCATATGAAAATCGAATCGCAAACAAACAATTATTATACTAGAAAAGAAAGTGTGCTTCGCGGTGCCCTACCACTAGCACTATGGAGCAATAGCACGATGTACATAAGGAAAGGAATTAATACGACTAACTCCTTTTACCGAGAATTTAGCATGACGCTTAATACAAAAAGAGATAGCATGCATTTAAAATAGATGCTCATTTTCACTTAGCTATCCAATGACTAAAATAGTAGTATATTCCTTTAAGACCAAAAACACTTGGTAGCAGCATAGCAGTTGATCGCCTATATGCAGAAGAGTGAGAGGCAGTGTTTCACCACGAACAAGCTAAGCTGCACAGGCCTGGAGAGAGCACTAGATGAAATGTTGAGTCCAGGTAGATATATTTTCAGCTTGTTCAATGTGGTTCACTGCAGAAAGACATGATAATGTAAGTTCTTATAATTTTATAATGGATGAGGTCAGTTAGACGGTGCACGGTTGATAACCAGAGAAAACATGATGCTACGATTGCAAAGTTTGCATCTTTGTCTGACTAGAAGCTAGATCGTGTGTGTCGATTCTCCACCAAATCAACAGTTATCTTTACCTAATGAAAACTTGGGTACCCCGTCCGCATCACCTTGAATTCATGAGTGCTATATCATCCTAAATTTGAGGCCCACATGTCAAATTCATGGAAAACATAAAAAAGCTAAGGTTTGTGAAACATGGTAGCATAAACCTAGGTTAAGTGACATGTATGCAACAACTGAGTTTTCTTACAACTGGCCATTAAATATGGTGTTTATGAAATATTCTCAATACCATTTGATTTACGATATACTCTTTCTATCCCTAAATAAATCAACTTCTATAATTGTTGTAAGACAAACTTACTTTTTTAAGTTTCACAAAATTTTATTGGGAAAAACAAATATTCATGAAACAAAATTAGTATAGTTAAATATTATGTGAAATGTACTTTCATACTACTTTTTGTGTCATGAATGTTATTGCTCTTTTATATAAAAAAATTTAGATGCAGAAAAGCTGGACTTAGTACAATTCTGGAATTTGATTAATTCACGAATGAAGGTGGTATATATAAAACAAAAAACAAGTTGCGTGAAGGACCATGGTTTTAAATAACCAACTGTAGCTTTTTCTTAGGGAAAATTAGTTCTATAGCATCTAAAGATGACCAATTTTGAAAAATAACATTGAGAGTTCGCCGTCCCGTAAAATAGCATCGATAGGATGAAACGTTCCCCTAAACTAGCATTCTGTCATATTTGCTGTTAACGTCGTCTGTTGGTCGTCATTTGGTCCGTCTAACCTGTACTCAACGATTTCCTCCGCCTCACGAATGGCCATGGCATCTTCCACCAGGGCGTAGACATGCGCTCCGCTGCGGTGACTCTGTGAGGCTACTAGTGCCCGCACGCCTTCGCTCGCCATTCGCGGCTGCCATGCGTGTGTTTTCCAACGACGACGTCAACATGTGGCACCGCCAGGAGGATGTACCGCCAGTGGAGCTGCCCTTGCGAGGTGCAGCGGCACTGCGCGGCACGATGATCTGCAAAAGATGGAAATATAATTATATACGTACATGGCTGAAACAATTAATATGGTCAATCAACAGATTGAGCGTTTGGTGACCGCAAACGGCGAGCAGAGCTACGAGCGGAGATGTGCTAGTTACATTGATGCGGGCCGAGGCGCGGACACGGACGCCAACCTCGTGGGGGTGTTCAGAAGTTGCAAGAGATCAGGCCACCACCACACATACCACAAACTCATTTTTGGAACATTCTTGCTCTGATGCTGCTAGCACATCTGGAAACACAGGAACAACACGGTCTTCCGAGATGATCGGACTACGCTGGCAGGCACTTTGGCAGCGTGCAAGACAGAGGCAAACCTGTGGTGAGTCCGTCTACTGAGAAAAGATAGGTAGACAGTAGATGCTTGGTGCTCTATCCTTACTGCCACAATGTAAACCTGAACTAGTCTTATCTTTGAACCGTGTACTGCTATGTATTTCAAACATCTGGCCTAGAGGGCCACTGAAATCAATATAATCTCAGGTGGGGGAAACCCCCCCCCGTCAACTTATAAAAAAACTCGTGGGGTCACCGCAACGCAGCGCGACCTGCATCTCGGACAAGAGCCCTGGACCATGGAGTGCAGCGAACACAACTTGCGCCTGGCGGATGCTACCATGACCGTTTGCTGACCCACCTCGCTCGCATGTCACCAGCATGATCCTCCACTCCGACGGGCATGACACTTCCGGCTGCTGGATGAGCGTTAGGCCTAACGGCACCAAGAGCTATGCCGTCCTCGTGCCGTCAAAGCAGTCGGCCGGCGCCGATCCTAACGTTCGGCTTTGACACCAACCACGCAACCGTCGCGATGCACGCCGCCGCGGAGGCCACGGGCGGCACCTTCTCCTTCGTCGGGAACTAGGCGGCGATCCAGGACTCTTTCGCGCTGTGTCAGCGGGCTCCTCTCGGTGGTCGTGCAGGAGGCACGCGTCGCTGTCGCGTGCCTGCACCGAGGCATCCGAGTCCAGGAAGGCAAGTCCGGCGCCAGGTCCAGGAAGTCAAGTCCGGCGCCTACGGCAGCCACTTGGGCACCGATGGTCGCGCCGCCCCATCGAAATGAATAGTCAGGAACGGCGTTAACGGCAAACATGATAAAATGCTAATTTAGGGTAACGTTCATTCTTTCAATGCTATTTTATGGAACAACAAACTTTGTATGGTATTTTCCAAACATACCAATCTTTCAATGCTATAGAACCAATTTTCCCTTTTTCTTAGGGCTTACCACTATGCTATCCCCAATTGTTTCATCTAACATCCATATCAAAACTAAATTTACGAGGGCGCACATCATTAGTGTAGAATCTTTGGTTGTCCTAGAGGGGGGTTAATAGACCTGTCAAAATAAGCACTCAAACTTTTATCAAATTCATCCAGTAGCACTGCCGCTCTGGAGAGCGGCACTGCCGGACTTCGGCACTGCGGGCCAGAACAGCGGCACTGCCGCACCTACAGACAACTTTGAATCACAGTTCAAAATCCGTGAACAAAAACTTAGATTAGAGAAATTTCCAAGCTTACTGCAGGTATGACAATCACTGATCAAGAGCTAGAAGTGGTAGGAACACCACACACAGGTAGATCGACTAGAAACCCTAGAAATCACCTCAACCACAATATGTCATGCAAGTAATGTAAATCAAGCACAAGTGACATAATGATTTATCCCGTGGTTCGGCTCGCCACCAAGGCTTGCCTACCTCCACGTTGTTGAGGTTAGCCACTAAGGCTTAGGGCTTTTCAACCCTTACTCATTCTCAAATCAAGATACTTAACTCTTGAGATGAGACGTGAGTTTACTAACTTCAAGAGATGGTTACAAACCTCCCGAGCCTACCACACAAGTTGGCAAGCTCCATGGGCGACGCTCTAGCCGGCTAGGAGCCAAGCTCCAAGAGTAACAAACACAACCGCCGGCTAAAACGTAAACCAAGTGCTCTTTAGAGTTGGGGGAATCAATGAAGCTGTTCTCTAATCAGGTTTTAGACCCTTTTCCCTCAAGGATTGATAGGGAAATCAATGGATTTGCTTGGGGCTTAAGGTCAACAATAGAGGGAGAGGGAGAGAGAGAGCTCCTGCTCTGTTTTGAGCGTGCTGAAGTGGGGAAGAAGAGGCAGATAGCCGTTGGGGAGGAAGGGAATGGTATATATACCCCCAGCCCCCATCGGTCACCACACCCAAGGGGTCGGGCGAGATGGAGCCCGCGGCCTCGAGGTCGGGCGAGACGGAGACCACGGTGCGTCTCGAGCCATCCGGGGAACTCAGCGTGGGCGCTAACTTCCTTGTGCCGCAACTCAAGTGCGGTAGTGCCTCTCTTCAAAGTGCGGTAGTGCCGCACCACGCAAGACAACAAGAGTGATAGTGAAGTATAGACTGTCTTGGCTGTGAATCTGAGGATGCATGTGGTTGTTTGAGCACATCGTAGCATATATTAGCTTAAGCATTGTGTCCCCCTTTATAGTACGGCTTTTTCTATACTCAGATTCAAAATATAAAAGAATTTAAACCTCCTTTGAGTTTGAAGCCATCTACATTTGTAATTGGGGGCTCCTCTGTTTCGTGTAGCATCCTCGAATATAAATTCCATGCTTGTCATCTCAATAAATCTCATTAGTTCTCTAATTGTGTGGTCATTATCACCAAAATCCATAATTAGGGCTTGATTGCACTTTCAATTAGCAATGCAATAGTTTCTGAATAAATCAATGCACTAATTAGATGAATTCAAGAAATTAATTACATTCCTAAAATCATCAGTGAAAGGCTTCAACCTCTTCAAGCCAGATTTTACAATGAGATTAATAATATGGCAAGCATAATGTTGATGCACAAGATTATATAAGCGGAAATGAGGTTCATGAGGATCAGGATCAACACCCAAGTAAACAGCAAACATAGGTACCAAGGTTGTCATGGCACATGCATTAGAAGAAGAATTATCTAGAATGACATAGAAAACCTTATCAATCAAACCATATTCCTCAACAACAACAACAACAACAACACGCTTAGCAATGTTAACTCCAGATTGAGAGACTTCAATAAGTCTAGGACCTATCACTCTCTTGTGCATTTCCCAATCAACAGTGATAAAATGAGCAACAACACTATGTAATCTTCCTTAGCATTACCAAACCAGATGTTTGAAGTCAAAGCAACAAAAGAAACACCAGGCAACACAACTTCTTTAAGCTTAGTGGGCGTTTATTGAATAACTTATTAACTAGATCTCAAGATGTGGTCTGCCTAGAGACTTAGCAAACCGTGGGTTATGAGCACGCTAGATGTACTCCTTTGAGGCCTCTGTATCACTCACTCCTAAAGAAAGATTAAGCCTAGCAATCAAGTGACTTACAACTTCAGGTTTGTAACCCCAGTTACGAACAGAACCATCAGGATTCAATGCAAGCCTAGACTTAACCATAGAAGCATCGTTAGCCTTCTTCCTATATGCTTTGTGATGCCTAAGGAAATGGCCAGTACCAACACTAGAACGAGCAGACAATTTAGCCTTACAAAACTTGCATCTAGCAGCAGATCTAACATATTTACCTTTAACAGTCTCAAAGACCTCATCGTAGTTATTCCAGACAGCGGATCTGGGACACTTACCTGTGGTTGCCAAGCTAGCTCTGTGCTATTGGAGTTGGAGCCTCCATCACCAGCACCGCCTTGTGTTGCACCCACATCCAAATTGATCGGAGCAACACTGCTACCGAGCAAGGCAGCAACATCCTCACACACACCGTCGTCGTCCTCGAGGATCAGCCTAGTCGCGATGAGGTCCTCATTGATGGTTGTAGGATAGAGGACATCATCGTCAGCCATGGTCACCACAAGACCTTGTCATATTCTCAGCTCTGTACCTCAATGATGCGTGCGGCACCAGCACGACGCACGACACATCGGTGCACCTGCAGCACACATAGACACGATGCTTGTTTCTGCACACAAAGTAGTATATATACTTTGTGGAGTGTAGTGCTTGCCACTTTGCACAGGAATCAGAGTGGCGCGTTGAAAAGAAAAAGGCTCTGTCTCTGCGACGAAGGGTCCATACGATACGCGTACGACGACAGCAATGCAAGCAGTAGGTAGCTAGAGGCTAGAGTGGTACTACTCGATCGATCGTGCGTACGTACCGTAGGTCTGTGGGTTCCGGACCACGTCGTAGACGACGGAGTAGAAGTCGGCGTACATGATGCGCGCCGTCTTCCTGTGCCGGCTCTGGATGATGCCCACCCTCTTCTGCAGCAGCGTGTTGTGGTACGTGGACAGGTCGTTGAAGCTGCTGAGGCAGCCGAGGTCGTCGTAGTCGCTGCTGTTGGAGCTCTGGTAGATGGTCAGGTAGATCGGGAAGCATCCGATCGGCAGCACCCCGGGGACGACGATGTCCGTCGCGCCCAGGCCGATCAGTTTCTGCATACATGCATCAGGGCAAATGCATCATGTGTCATGCGTCAAGCCGTCAACTGACAGAGAGTTTGTGATGACTGCATTGTGTGCACATGTACATCAATGCCCCTCGAGATGGTGTTGACGATCTTGGGGGTGTATTTCCTGGCCTGCTCGATGGAGTAGCCACCGAAAATAATGTCGTTGCCGCCGAACACGAACAGGGAGTTGGCCAGGTGGCTCTTGCAGCCTGCCCACCGGCCGCCGTACAGGACACACGGCAAATCCATCAGGGCCCAGCGAATTGCATTGATCGAGTTTGTGATTGATTGCTATAATAATAATAGCAGGATCATCATGTATACAGTATCTATCTTACTTTGTCCGCAGTCGACGGCGGTGGCGATCTGCTGGAACCACTGGAGCTGGAAGCTGATGGGCCCGTTGTTCCAGATCTTGTCGGAGAGCCCGAGCGAGCGGAAGAAGGGAGCGTCCATGGCCGTCGCGCCCGTGATCGCCATGTTGGCGCCCTGCTTGAAGTCCGCGCTGCTCGACTTGGACGGCGGCAGGAACGGCAGCCCGAACTGGGAGCCTGTGCAATGCCATTCATGGATTCGTCAGCACTGAGCACAATTACAGCGCGTCTCGATCGATGAATTGATGAATGTCGTTGGGGCGGTTGGGTTTGAATGAAACGCTAACGCACTGAGGAAGTCGACGACGACGCGGCCGTCGGAGCAGCGGCACGTCGGCGTGCCGAAGTAGGTCTCGCCGTAGGGGGGCTGCGTGAAGGTGATCTGCGACGGCCGGCCGTTGGTGCACAGGTTGCCCGTGTCCGTGATGGAGTCGCCGAAGTTGAAGATGGCACTGTAGTTCTGCGCCGCCGCCGCTGCGACCACCCCCACGACGACGCGCAGAGCAGCAGGGTCAGCATCAGTGGCTCGCTGCCTCTGCTGGCTCCCCATGATCGACCGACCGACCAATGGAAGCACGCACAGGCGCCGCCCACAACGTGCAAAGTGGCAGGCAAGAGGAGATGGAAGAAAGATCTCGGCAGCTAGCTACCTCCGCGTACAGCAGTAGGCCGGCAGAGCACTCGAATGAGACGGGTGACTAGGAGGCAGGTTTTTATAGCCTCTTGAGGCTCCTCGCCTGCTCTACGCGTTCGCCCCTGGCCCTCGTTAAAACCTCACCTTTTCCAGCCGGATTCCGGCGAACACGTACATACTTCCGACGCTCGCTGCAAAGCCTCACCCATCAGACAAAAGTGCATGTGAGAGCAGTTTGCATATGTTTTTGGATCTGTGGTTACTCAACACGCAGGCAGGAGTGGAGCTGATTTTATGAGCTGTATTTTTCCTCCTTTGCGATTCATCGGCGACTCTCATGTGATTCTGGGGGCCTTTTAGGTGACGGTGCTCACACACAAAGGCCGCCGAACCTGCAGCCTACTAAAGGATTAACAGAATGATTGAGAGACAAGTTTTTCTTTGCCAGCTAATGAATCGATTATCTAAAAAGCTAATTGGCATTTAAGGGTAAATTGGGCTAATTCAAATTGTTTGGAGAACTAAACTGACCGGACCCAAAACTTTGGTCAGGGGTAAACATAGATGACATGTTTGGTTGCTCATATCGTCTCTAGCCAAGCCCATCATGTGTAGGAAGCATGTGTTTCGATGCCTAGCCGTGTCGCCGAGACACGCCGCGTGCATCCAAAAGGGCTCCCTCGAGCCAGGCCCAAGGGAAACACATGTCTTATCCGGCGAGCCAGGCTTGCCCGTGCGAGAATTAGCGGGTATTAGTACAATTAATGACGTCATTAGCACATAATTATGAATATTAAGTGATTTTAAAACAAATTAAGCCTTGATAAGAAAAGTTAAATGTTATTATGACATAATATCATAAAATAATCAATATTTTAATATTTATTTTGATACACTCATGTTACATGATTTGGCAAGCCTAGCGCCCGGACGTCCAGCCCTAGGCCTGCGTCCGGACGCGGATCCCATTCGCCCGCGCCTGCATCCCGCTCCCAACCGCGATGTACACTTGAATAAAAAAAACCGCGACGTACGCAACCCCCTCTGCTGGGTGCCCATCCCGCTCCGGAGGCCACGCCCTTTCGTACGGAGCTCCCTCGCTTGTGCCCGACGCACGCAGCTCCCTTGTCCCGTGCCCATCACCCATCCCTCGTCCGTATGGAGATCAGGTCGAGCTCGAACGGCCATGGCGAGATGGAGGGAAGGGAAAGGGAGGGGAGGGAGAGGAGAGGGCGAGGCGCGCTGCGCGAGGAAGGCGTGAGGTAGGAGCCAAATCTTTGCGGTAGGCCGCTCTCCACTAGCCACCTGGCACGGTGCAACATCCGATCTACTTTTGAAACATCCAGATAAAACATATGCAACATACGTCTGAAGACAGATGAAACACTTGAAACATGCGTGTATAGTCATTGCAACAAGTGCAACACCCCGATCTACTTTTGAAACATCGAGATAAAACATCTGCAACATAAGTCTAAAAAGATGAAACACTTGAAACACGCGTTTGAAACATGCGTGTGTAGCCTTGCAACATGTGCAACACCAAGATCTACTTTTGAAACATCCAGATAAAAAATTTAAAACAAACGTATAAAACAACTGAAACATAGACCTGAAACACTTGAAACCACATTGTCACCGGCGGCCACGGCCTACGTGGCGAGGAACTGCGATGGCTCCACGTAGGCGAAGGGAAGCTCGGGGACGAGGCTTGACGTGGCGGCTCTAGCGGCGGCATCACAGATCTGCACCGAGGCGTGCGCTCGGCGGGGGCGGGGAGCTCGGGGCGTCCGCACGGCCGGGTGTGAGGCGACCGGTGGCGGAGATAGCATCGGCGGGATGGAGATGGCACCACAGGCAGCGGTGTACGACAGGCGGAGCGCCGCGGCGCTTGAGGGCGCTGGAGAAGGCTCCAGCGAGCGGCCTCGTGCTTCCTGGGGCGAGCAGCCTCGAGCTGGAGAAGGAAGCGACGCTGTCTTGCGGACAGTGTGGGATGGGGGCGGATGCGGTGCCGCGACGCTAGAGGGAACCGGAGAAGGCCGTGGTGAGCGGCCTTGCGCTGCCTGTGACGAGCAGCCTGGCGCTGGAGAAGGGAGCAGCGCTTTTTTTTAAGCAAACTGACAAGCGGCGCGGGAAGGATAAGGCGGAGTGCGGGAGGCGGCGTGCGGCATGGGTGGGTCAGGTCGGGCGGGTCAGGTCCGTCCGTCCGGACGCTCGCTGTGGAGCATTATTGTATACCATTTGTACTCATACAAGCAACCAAACTGTATCTCTTATGAGTCACGCTCCCTGCATACAAGGAACTAAAGAAAAGAGCATGCAAGAATGAACTTCTAGCCAAGGATCAAATAAAGTTTAGTCTGATATAAGAAATATGATGTTGCAATTATAAATGCCACATGTGGCAGAAAGTCTCGTTAGGTTGCCTCCTTCAGTCCTTCCGTCGCATCTCCGCTAATCAGTTCGGCTACTTTCACCCACAATTTCTCTGCAAGAGTCTATTTATAGGATTAGAAACTTTGATGAGAAAAAATATTCTCCAACAGCATCTTAAATTACATCCCTAAATATAGACATAATCTATTCTTAAGAGCATGATTAACTCCCTAAAGTGTGCACTAAGATATAAAGAACGTGTTGGAGGATAAAAGATATTGAGAGCAATTTTTATTTAAATGACTCTAAATAATAATTTAGATAGTGAGGTTAAAAGAGACTCTTGGAGGCCACCACCCACCAGAAAATCCATCTAACTGCATTTGGCGCCATGTCATAAAACCTGAAGTCAGAACAGCAATAACCCTTTTTCCGATCAACAAAAGCTAAATCAACTCCGAAGCACCAAAGGTATCTGCTAATTTCCGCAATAAGACTAGGTGACTTTAGCACTAACCCGCGCTGACCTTTTGTTTGATTTGTCATCAGTTAGCCACAAGCCCACAAACAAATTGCTTTATGTTTTCCACCAAGTTATTAAAGGGCAATACATCAAGATGGTAAAAATGTTATTATTGGATCTAATGGGTACAATAATACAACAGAAAATATATTGAATGTGTCCCAGCCCTGAAAACCCTCATCTGCTTACAGCAATCAGCAAAAATTTCTAATGGTGTAATCAGTCAGCAAAATCGACACAGAATGCTTGGTGAGCAAAGGCAGCATGATATCCAGTGCCTCCATCTTACTCCCTTTGACGATGCAAGAAAGAAATCTCCCGTGCTAAATTGAGGATTTGAGGTGACAGAAAATCAATGTGATCTAGGAATATTTGCTATTGGTTGGGAATTAAACTAGGTCACATGGTTGGCATGTCAAGCACTTGAAGGACGTCCCCGAACTCAAAATCATGAGTCTCTTTGTTGAATCGCTCCACGAGTCTGTACCTCACATCATTCACGTAGAATGAGTGAGCAGTCTCTAGAAGAGTCTTTGCCTCTGAATCAGTTAGTTTGCTTGTGAAAACAACATCTCCTCGAATAAGCACTGTGTCCTTGGTTTCTGCAAACTCTGTGTAATGAGTGACTGTGTAGTAAGGACTTGCTTGAGTGCCTCGTGCTTTATAGTCTTCAAGTCCTGTGAAGATCATGTATGGCATCTGGACTGGGGCATTGTATAGCAAAAGGAAACAGTAAGTCCAAAAAAGTTCAAAAGAGAACAGTGTGAATTCTAACAAACTCGTGGTTAAATAAATTAGGCCAGCTACTACAATGAGCTCAAAAATAGTAAGTGGTGCCAATGGTTTTTGCATGTCATGCAAACTTACCACTATATGCTTCCCAAACAGGCCCTTTGGTATTAAATTGTTTATTTCTTGAGTGAAAAGGTTTACATAGTTAATGCCTTTTTCCTCCTGTCCAAAAGTGGCGCTTCAAAAATTATAAGAGGACAGACTAATCCCTTATTGCTATACCTTGAGAATATATTAATACCATGAACATTTAAGTTAAATGTTCAGATCTAGATGCACGAATCATGCAACTTGTGTTATTTAGTTATAGCTGACCACAGATTGTGCATCAAATTTGGTGCGATACATGAAGGACGATGATGGGTAAAGCATAAAATAAGCTTATCTTGATTGTAAGCACAGAAAAAACAATAATGCTGATATCAATATCATATCGGTATTCAGCTTCCTAGTTCTACACTTTGTATTACAAGGCTGTTTTTTAAGGGTCCATTTAAACAAAGTAAACAAAACGTGTAACACAATAGTAGGCAGTTCCACAATAAAGGGAAACGATTTAAGGATGAACAAAGGTAGCTAGAATGCTAGTGCTATATTCAGTGGGGAAAATAAGAAAACAAGAACGATCAATCAAAATTATGAATATTTAGCAAAGAACTGAGCAGTACCTTGCATGAACATAGTGGTGTATCCACTTCCCTTCCACAAAGGAATAATAAAGTGACGGCTAAAATACAAACAAAATTAGATTAGAAAATTCACAATCATGGTACTGCAAACTCTGCAACCAGTAACTCAAAGTTAAAGAAAAATACCATGAATCTGATCTTTGTTCCAAGAGATGGTAAAGCTTCGCTTTCATAGATGCACCTATATGACCCCTTCCTAAATGATACTAATATTCAAGAAAAGGAAGAGTGACACAAGTCACGAACACAAAACATCAGCACAAATACAAAAGTCTGAATGACTGATGCAGAAGAACGAAAGAATTTAATAAACATTACCAATTTCATATTACATTCAAAATTATTGTTGTTGACCTTTATTTCGGGGTTAAACAGGCCAAATAAGAGAGTTGGAGGCCACAATGTTAATCCTTCTGAATATAGAAGTTCAAAAAGGTAAGAGAATATCCCCCAACATGCACACATATGCACGGATGTATGCATCCTACGGCACAAAAAGTATGGTTCTTAAGAATCACCTTTGAGAACAATGCTGATTATAACTACAATGCCAGTTTTATCCTCAACAAATAATGTTTCTCTAATGTTGGTTACAGCACTAAATTCTACAATCGAAGCCATAACAAAATGCAATGTTTCTAAAAGTATTGTGCTAATGCTGTTTAACTTTCCAATGAATACTACCCACTTGCCCAATCCCTTCACTATTTGGTGCAAACAAGCAAAATCAGAGATGCCACTAGAGTGACATGACAGTTGGACAAATGCTGTCAAATACTGATATCCTTGGAACTGAAAAGTGAAAACACAAATACGTAACTAGAATGATGCTGTGGAGGCCACATCACCACCATTGAGATTCTATAGCACAGTTTATCCTAATTATCTCAATAAGTTAGTTCAACAGAACCTTTCAAAACGGCCAATTTTACCATAGCTTCAAAACATCATCGCTATTTCTTATTTTTCTCCTTAAACATGGTAAGAGAAATAAATCTACTTGCTTGGCTGACATGTTCTTCTATTAGCAATAATTTAAGTCCAAACTTCCACATTATCAAACATCTTAGAAAGTCATTTGCAATTGAAAAGGTCAGCAGATTTGAATGAACGTTTATATCATTTCCTCTCTTCCTTTTAACAGATCATTCACATAGCCTCACACACAAAATTCGTTTCGGGCACAGTGCTTAAAATAAGTACCAAGCTGGATCTCCTCAGTTCTTATATATAAGACACACAAAAAACGAATGAAATAATGAAATGACCAGTGAGGGGGCGGGGACTGACGTCATCCCAGGCGGCGACGAGGTGCTCGGGGGAGAGGCCCTTGGCGCGTTCGATGTCCAGGATGGATCCCAGCGGCTTTGGCTTCAGCGGGGTGAACCCGCTGGCAAACTGGGAGTAACCCCTCTGCGGCGGCCACCGGGTGAGGTCGGCCGGCGCCGCGGTTCGCACCGGAGGCTGCAGCGCCGGTCGGGCGGGCCAACCGCCGCGGGGTACTGCCAGGCCACGAGGGAGGAGGAGGTGGTGGAGGCGGCGGCGGAGGAGGAGGAGCGCAGAAGTCGCAGCGAAATCCGCTGCATCGCCGGAGCACGGAGGTCGCAGCGGCGAGAAGGAATTTGGGCTGGGCCGGCGGCTGGGAGCCAAGGTTGTCGAACTTGTGCTGCGAGCCACACCGCAGTTGGGGCGCTGCCACAGTTGTGGTGCTCAAATTGGCTGCCGAGTCTTTTAAGTGTGATGAGTTTGTTGTACTCAGTTTTTTTTAAAAAAAAGGTTTCTGATACTCGCTCCATTCCAAACTAAATACACATCTTACCTTCTAAAAAATCAAATCTTTTAAAGTCTGATCAAATATATATAAAAATATATTAATATTTTTTTGGAACAAATATATTGTCGATGTTTTACCACCGATAGCCTGCCACAGGGGTACCGTGGCAGTATCGTTCGGGCTTCGGCGTATGCTGAACTCGATGATAAACGTAAGAGACAGTCGATTTATCCTGGTTCAGGCCCTCGATCGTAGATCGAGTAACGACCCTACGTCCAGTCGGTGTTTGCCTTCTGCGTTGGATTGATTATGAAGTGTTATGTTGTACAATTGTTGTCCTCTCTTTCAGGAGCCCTGCCCTCCTTTATATTATCAGGAGGCCCGAGTCCTAGTCGGTTTACAATGAGATTTCCTAGTAGGATTACTTAATAGTTCTTCTATTTAAGATTACATGGGAAGAATCCTAGTTGAACCAGATCTTTTATCTCTCTTGCGGGGTATCTTGTAGGTCCCACATCGACAAGCCCCCGAGCACTTCATGGTTGAGCTCTGAAAGTCTCGCTTTGCTCCTTCAGGTCTTGTTAGGTAGGAACAAGATGTTATCCGAAAGTGCTTTCGGAGTGAAACCTTGTAGCGCTTCTTGAGACCTTCGAGTGGTGAGTGTTTTGTAAAGAAAAAGTACATCCATCTGGTTGTAGCCCCGAGCCTCTTGCTATTTGGAACAAGGGAGTGGAGGATCTTTTCTTGAAGTTGCTCGATTGTTATTTGAAGTTTTGTCAAAAGAACTCGAATATGGCTCGTTAGGGTTCTTTTGTCATAATGTCTTGAAGTAGTCTGCGTTGAGGAAGTCTTTTTGGTGACGGCGCTTTTTCGGAGAAAAGTGCACTCACCGAGTGTAGCCCCGAGCCTCTTGCTATTTGGAACAAAAGTTAGAGGGTCTTGATCCTTATGTTTGTTTGAAAATCGTGGCTCAAGTAGTCCCCGAGACTTGAATTTTGTCATCATCCGAGTAGTTTTGTGGTATCTTTCCAAGCGGTCCTTTAGTCTTGGATTAAACCATCATCCGAGTAGTTTCGTGGTATCTTCCCAAGCGGTCCTTTAGTCTTGGATTAAACCATCATCCGAGTAGTTTCGCATGACGTGCGACCTCCCGAGCCTATGTCCGGGTTCTTTTTTGGTGGGTGCAATTTTTCATAAAAATTGCACTCACTGAGTGTAGCCCCCGAGCCTCTTGCTTTTGCTTGCAAAAGTTGGAGGGTCCAGATTCCTGTCTTTAAAAAATTCTGAGGCTATGTATCCCGCAGCCTCGTGCTTTCTCCGAGTTCTTTTCTTTTGGAAAAGAAGTCGATTGAAGAGTCTTGATGCGTCGTCGTCGTTGTAGTCTTGAGTTTCTTGTACTTTTTGTCTTTTGTCTTTGGTTCTGAGCCCTCGGGAGTAGTTGAAATGAGGGCCGAATTCCCTAGCTTAGTGTTGATTAAGCTATGATGCTGGCCGAGCCCCCGAGCGTATATCCGTGTTGTTTTATTCAGGAAGAACTCGGATGCGAGGTCTTGGCGTATTCTTTGATAGTCTGCTGCTGTCAGATGTAGTTGTATGGTGGTGGTTGAGTGTAAATGTTTTTTGTTCACGGGTTGTACTGTGATGGTATATTCTTCCGAATATGCCCGTCTTCGAGTACTATTTTCCTCTCGCCTGAGTCGTCCATTATTGAGTCCTGTCCTTTCACTGTGTTCTTTGTCAGGCTTATTTCGTCGGTACTCCTGATCCATGTGCGCCGCTCCTTTGGTCTATAAATACTGTCCCGGAGTGCTTGTTTTCATCTATTGAATATTCCGTTGAAACCTTCGTGGACATGAGCATGGTAGTTTGTGAAGTAGAGCAGCCCCCGAGCATATTTTGTAGTTCTGTGTGTCTTGTCGAATGGAGGAAGTCTTGTGATAGGGATTAGAGGTAGGCTAATCCCATGACAAAGATTGTGCCGGGATGTATGTGGTGGTAGTTGGAGGAAGTCTTGTGATGTGGGCCCCGTTTCTTCATCGACCATTCTGGGTTGATCCTCGTCGCTTTGTCTTGAGATCGTCCGTAGCAGATCAACACCATATCTTGATATCACATCGGTCTTGGGTAGATAGATGCCCCCGCCTTCTCTGCTCCATGTTGTCTCGCCCGTCGCTGATTTCGATTTTGAGTGCACTGCTGCGTCCTTCCTTTGAAGAAAATAGTGTAGCTGATGGCGGTTTGTCCTTCCGAGTAGCAATTTGGGACACGTAGTCGTTCCAGAGCCTAGCCGTGTCCGCGTTCCTCTTTGCTACCTTGCTTTTCGTGGTGCCGAGTTCGTTGGGTCTTGTAAGATTTGTAATCTTCTATTTTTGAAGTCGCTTGTAATGTAACGAATCTTGTCTTTAAGGTTTGTAATCTTCTGCTTGTAATGTAACGAATCTTGTCTTCTGAGTTGTCTTTTACTTTTCTGTTGCGATCCCCGTTGTCCATGAGATTACCGGGTTCTTTCTCAAATAACCGGGTTCTTTTGTTCCTTGTGAGGTAGCCTTTTCTTTCTTCTTTCTTTCTTCTTGTTTTTACGAGTTGTTCTTGTAGCGATCTGATAACCCTGCCGTGGTGCTGGATGGATAAGTCTGAAATCTGCCCGTTGGTTTGTACTGTTGTGTGGATTTGTGCCCTCCATCGTTTTAGCTGCGTCGGTAAATGGACCGTCGCGTTCCCACATTATGTTTTATCGGGCCTTGTGGGCCGTTTGTATCGCTGAAAAACCTATTTAAAGACCCTTTGCTGCCCAACTCTTGCCTTTAAACCCTAGCTTTCAGAAATCCGCCGCCGTCACCGTCGCCGTAACCCGAGCACCATCATCCTACATCTTCTTTAGCGCATCTTTTGCTTCCGCCAGTTCATGGGAAAGAAGAAAACCGCAAGCAAGTCTCAGGCGACCTTCGTAGACGAGGAGTCATCCCTTTCTTTGATCGAAAACCAGGAGTTCGTGGCTATGAGGGCTGCTCAGAAAGTTTGGCCGGCTCCAACAACAAACAAAGACCAGTACTTGAGCTCGTTAGCGATATGGCTTGATCCAAAAGCAAGTCATCGCTGAATGGAGGGTTCGAGGCGAGCATTGGGTTCCAGCCCGGGTCCTGGTGAGATTGTCCTTTTCGTTTCTTTTGTCCGCGCGGACTTTGCCTTCGCTTCCGCTTTCCTTCATCGGTTTCTTGGTTATTTCGGGATTAGTCCGAACCACCTAACCCCCAATGCCATTCTCCATCTTTCTTTTTCGTTCATCTTTGCGAAGCTTTCCTTGGAATCCCTCATTCTCTGTCTCTTTTCGCTTTTTCTTTTCGTCGAAACCTCAACCCCGCCGTGAAGAAACCAGCGTTCTTGACGGTTCTTGGATTCGGGCCGTTAGGGTCTCAAAATTAAGTTTTTTGACTATGACCTGGTCGATTCTGTAAAAGATTGGCGTGCCGAGTGGTTTTACGCTGCCAATTTAATCCCTTCCCTTGCCATTCATCCCGGATCTGGTCCTGTGGTGAATGACCGATGGGACAAGAAACTTGAATCGCGGCTGTTGAGATTCAAGTGATTCCAGCCACTCCTTGATAGGATTAGCATGCTGAAGCAGCAGGGTTTGACCGGCTTTGGTATTGTTTCGAGCTTTCTTCGTCGCCGGGTTCAGCCCTTGAAAGAGCGGGAGCATCTTGGCTTTGAGTATTCTGGGGCCGAGGATCCTTCACGCATGGTCCCAGCTCTTGAGCTGACCGGTGAGGAGGCACTCGAGCGTCTTCAGAAGATGCTGAAAGGGGTGAGCGTCATTCCCCCTGCTATCACCGAGTTCTCAGCCAACAACCCGCCCCCAACTGTGAGTTGTCTATCTTTTTGTTTGAGTACTTTATGCACTCAGCTGTCGATGTTTTACCACCGATAGTCTGCCACAGGAGTACCGTGGCAGTATCGTTCGGGCTTCGGCGTATGCTGAACTCGATGGTAAACGCAAGAGACAGTCGATTTATCCTGATTCAGGCCCTCGATCGTAGATCGAGTAACGACCCTACGTCCAGTCGGTGTTTGCCTTCTGCGTTGGATTGATTATGAAGTGTTATGTTGTACAATTGTTGTCCTCTCTTTCAGGAGCCCTGCCCTCCTTTATATTATCAGGAGGCTCGAGTCCTAGTCGGTTTACAATGAGATTTCCTAGTAGGATTACTTAATAGTTCTTCTATTTAAGATTACATGGGAAGAATCCTAGTTGAACTAGATCTTTTATCTCTCTTACGGGGTATCCTGTAGGTCCCACATCGACATATATTAATGTTTATGATATATAATAAGCATCATTAGACTGAGCATGGAATATACTTTCATAATAAATTTGTTTAGAGATACAAATATTGATATTATTTATTATATTTTTAGTCAAACTTAAAAATATTTGACTCCTCGAGAAGCAAGATTTGTGTTTATTTTAGGATTGAGAGAGAATCTGCTACATTAAATCATCTACTCCCTTCGTTCCAAATTAAATTATAAATCATTTTGACTTTTTCGGTACATAGAATTTGCTATGTATCTAAACATATATTATATCTATATACATAGCAAAATGTATGTATAGAAAAAAGTCAAAACGACTTATAATTTAGAACGGAGGGAGTAATAAACAGTTGTTTGAATATCTATGGCGTGCCGTAATTGTGCAGTGGCTTCGGCGAACCAAACGTCCTGTGGTACTCACAAATTGCATACTACTTGGTTTTCTATCTTGTTCTATGTTATCATTTCACTTGTAAATTATACACTTGGACTCCCGAAACTCCTCCTGAATTCTTGTCTCAGTTCTGTTATTCGTAAATTACACACTTGACTTCCTAAACTTCTATTACTATGTTATCCTAGACCAAGTCCTCACATGCAACGCGTTGTCCTCGCACTGTCGTGTTGCAACATGCACACTATACCTGCGCGGCTGCTCTGTGCTACACCATGCTCCCACTGCCACCAAGCGTCTGCTTACGTTGCATCGCCGGTGGGGTATCGTAATTGCCATCGTGCAAAGTATTCGCGCTATCACGCCGCAACGACGCGCCTACGGTCCTGTTTGTTTCAGCTTAGCGTGTCCGTGCGTTGCTATGGGATAACTAAACTTTTACACTAAAAATATATGGATCACACGATAAGATAGCAATACTGTAAGACATTAAACAGACATTTAATCAAAAAAATAAAGTTTGTGAAATTAACAGTCACTAAGAGCACGGCACCGCATGCTCACAAACTCTACTATATAGACATTTCCGTGATACGGTTAAAATAATGTTTTATATCGGCAAGAAGTCTCCGATATTACAAACTAAATGAAGCAATTAAATATGTCACACAAACATTGCTCAATCCACATATTTTGAACCTGTTTGACCAATAAAAATGCACAAAATGACTATTATATTAAACTAAATTCATGTCCATCATCTATTCAAAGTGCATGTCACAAGAGTGTAAATAATTTTAATATTATTTAGTTCTCTAAATCTATGAGACGCGACACGGTGTTCTTAGTAAATTCTTGAACTCGGTGACGTCTGGCTTCATCAACAAGCAGACGATTGCGTATGCCTATAAACAAATAAAAAACTTTGGGGTCAGTGTTGTAGTTAATAAATTAAATCAATGAATTGCCCTAAAAGGACCTCACTTTGAAAATCATGTGCCTGATTACAAATTGGACTGAATACCAATTCGCTGAAATCGTCAATAGTGGTCACTCCCCTATCATGCACGAGCAAAAAAAAATGTAATAACTAATACTTTATTTAGTCAATACATATAAGGACATCAGGGATACAATACCTCTCTTTCTATTCATTTGTACATGGAGACCAGCTAAAATGCGCAACTCTGTTGCCGCTCACCGCCATTCCGATAAGTGACGGCATATGTGTCTATACTTGACGGTTATTATGATGCAGTGGTACCTACGAGTTACAAAATTGATTAGCATTAAACAATAAAAAATTGATAGCATGGAGCAATGATAAAATTTCCATTCTAAGTACCTTTCATTCATCAGCACCACATATCTGTACGGTCGCATCCGCACGTCATCCCTTTTTCAAATATTAGACACATACACAACTATACCAATAACATCTACAAACACAAACGATAGTTATTGATGGAATAGGAGCATGAACAGTTAACTATGTATTTTTAAATATAGACGTATGAGGTATACCTACAAAAAAGTACTCAGCTTGAGCGTATACATCATCGAATTCCATAAAGGTACGAGGACACTGACAAATCCATAGCTCTCTCGGTGGTGCATTAGCCATACTTTGTGGAGATAGAACCACAAAGTAGTCGGCACATAAACAGAAGATGTAGCCCAAAGGACCAACATGAGTAGGCGCGAAGCCAACTCTCATGAAGTCATAACATTCTCCTACACGAAGCAAACGGTCGAACCTCATGGTTTGGTCGCCGTACGCAATCGCTTCCATTTTGGTTCCCCGTAAAAATATTAGATCCAACAGATAGATAACAATGGTCTGTAGTAAAAAAATTAGACATGGTCCAAAAAGATGAGCTCAAAATGCACCTGCTCATCCTTCAAAATTACACGCAAATATGTATCACCATGGTGATGTCGTACGTTGCCTTTCCAAAAAACCATGGCACTCACATCCCATATGGAAGATATGTGTTCCATTCCCACTTCATGGAATTCAACCCATCTACAATCCCGTCCGTGTCAATCAAAATGTTAAAACACACAAGTAAACCTATGTTAATAAAAAATGATTGCCTCGATCAATTACAAGATAAATGTAACGTAGTTACCGGTAGATGTGTGTATCGGTGATTACAGGTGGCTGGTCAGCGTACACCCTCTTTCTTTTGAGCGACCGACAGGCATAACCCATATCGGCAACTGAGAAGCCAAAATCATGAAAAATATACAGGATGACATTAGTGAGTCTGAACATAATATACTATTATTCTATGGAGATTGGCGGTGACATTTTGGCCTCGAGGAGTTCAATAATCGACGCCTGGAACGAACGCTGGTGAGCCGTTCGCAATCTTATCTCTGCTCACATGTGGTTGCTTTGACCTGTGTTTTCATCATCATATATCATATATAAATCAAAGTAATAATAAGTTTAGTATTTTGCTTATGTCTGTTTATTAACTGATGATGAGCTACACTGATCAGTTATTCGAGTACTTTCACCAAATGCATCCACTACCAATCGACTTCCGAAATTAAACCCCTTTTAGAGGCCTTTGTTCTGTTCTGGCGGCAACCGCTTCGCTGGAAGCTGCTACCAGCAGATCGTGCAAGCATAAACATCATGCCTCATCTTCTAATTGGACATCATCTATCATCTATTGTCCAACCAGAGAAGCCAAGCAGGAGCATTGCAACCACAGGGAGAATAATGCATTGACCAGGAAAAAAAAGTAAAAAGAAGACCTGGTGAGGGCAGGGATGAGGCGATAGAAGGCGAGTTGGGTCAGTGGCTTGACCTTGTCGGGTTCTTGCAGGGCTGCAGCAGCTCCTCACCAATCAGCTGGAGGGAGCTGTGGTGTCCTGGCTACGAGGGTGGGTGCTATGGCGAGGCCACAGGATTTATAGCAGAAGATTGATAGCAGTCTCTCTCTTTTCTTTTGTCTTAATTCTCTTTTCTTCTGTGTTAATTCTTTTTCCTTAGAGCAAGGCGCAGGGGATCTCGTTGCCATGTATGCTGGTGCATGCAAACATGCAATGTGTATATGGATAGCATAATAATTTTCTACTTCCTATTTTACCGTGATTCCTCTATCACATGACAGACAATATTCAATCAAATGGGAGATGTAATCGAGCACTATTAGGAAAGTAGAAACAAATAGAACATGCACATCAAGAAAAATGTCACGATCAATCAGTAATTAAGATTAACCTGTAATCAATGTGTAATCGGTTTGACCAGCCTATAGTACACTGTATATTTATTTATATAGTATATTGCCCGTGCTAACGCTATGATGCCATCTATAAACACAAATCAACCAACAAAGAGCATAATAACTCAGACAACAAAATAATAAGCATAATAACTCTGTTAAAAGTGAGATGAAATTCAGATGAGCACATACTAAGAAACATAATAACTCAGCTAACAAAAAAAACATAACACTTGTACGTTTTATGCACGGCTAATGTGTTAATAATGATATAAAGTTCTCTCCAATTATGTGTTTTTTATTCAATTGAGCAACACCAACCGGCAACTGAGGTTATCATCATACATGGAAATGTGTTACAAAGAATCATCTCCAGCACGTTCTGGTTGAGCAGCGACATCATCCGTGCAATCCTTAAATCCACCATGTGAAAAAAAAAATCAAATTTTCACACAAAAGGCGCTCAAAAATCAACAAGCGTAGACTGAGCAAACAAAAAAGCAAATCGAACGTAGCACCTGTTTCGTGGAGCCTGAAAATGGCAGTGCTTTGCTTGGTGCGGCAGCAGCAGCAGAAGAGCTCTGCGTTTGCATCATCAGCCTCCTGTTGGCACCCAGTACTGCACTGCACTACAGCGTTGCTGCTGGCTGCTCAGGCGCACCAGGGAGAGCGAGCAGCGGCCGCCTGATGACCATCTATGCAGGAGCTCGCCCAGGCACAGCACGGCGTACACCACCACGACGAGCTTGAGCAGGAGCGGCAGGTACTGCGAGAGCTCCACGCTCAACGAGTGCAGCACCTGGCAGAGAAGGAACAGAGACAAACGTGATCAGAGAAATGAGGAAAATATTAACCGTCCCGTCCAAGGGCGAGGAGTGGCAGCCGGCGTGACGTATAATATGATAACACATAAAAGAATGAGTGACATCTGGTATAGCACGGCAATATCAATCATGAATCAGTACCTGAGCTTGCCAAATGGTTTCATGACAGTCAGCCAGTGCCCTGTGCACCTATATCACTTGCCCCTCAAATCTGCAATCCATCAAAGCAAAGAAAAAAAATTGTTTGACGATTTAATTTATTAGTCTCCAAGTCTATCGCTGTGCTCAAGATATATTTATTTAACACAGAAATATACATTGTCATCATCTTATTATTGTTTGTCACAAGACCTGTCAAAATACAGAATTTAAGCAGATATAAGAAGAACGATGTTTCCCTATGCATACCTAATAATGATATAACAATAGTACAATACTACCCAACCAGAAGACAATACATGGGGTGAGATCTAAATGACGCGAATAAGCACAAACCTGTATGACGAGCCCTCGGCATCAGTGGATCTGACCCTGTTCCCATCGTCGAACACAGATCCGGCTCCTCCTCCACTACTTCCTCCTCAACGGCTGAGGCAGAGGTCCAGGCCGCCCCGGCCTCCTGGTTCATGTTGATCAATATCCATGAGTTGATCTGGATGTCATCCTTCCTTCCTGAAGGATCCATTTGGTCGCTCTCGATCTTGACCGACAGCTTCCAAGCACTTTGTGTCATGTTTGAAGTGAGCTTGGTTATTATTATAAACGGTTTACTGACTGGTATGAGTATACAGCAGCAGCAGTAGTACTGCTGTAATCGATAGCTGCTTACTTCGGGTCTTTCAAAAAAACTGCTTACTTCATAATTAGGTCAAACCAATAGATTCATTACTTCATAAATCAAACAGTAAAACATTTGCTGTATCTCCCTTCAACTTGTTAATTCAGATGCATACAACTGATCCATCCAAGAACAGTGCCATGATACATTCTTCAAACCAATAGATTCGTTAGCACAATTAGCATTAACACTTCCACAGAAAAAAAAATCTATCACACTCACGTGGACGCAGATGCAATTTATCTGTGCTACGGACATGCTGAAACATTTCAGGGGCCTGTTTTAGAACTAAAGTCTAAAACTCTTTATTTGGTCAGTTAGATAATCAAATATATTGCATCAGATTCAGATGGCCTATATCTTCTCTTTTAGGCAAGAGAGGACAAAAGCATATGCACTATGTGTCTAATTCTGCTAGTACACGGCCAGCTCGTTACTACCCTCAATATCAAGTTCGCTACAATTAAACACCACCAGGATGCATCCGGATTCCCAGTCTAGTAGAATAGGTCATGACTGTGGAGCAGACATTTGTTGTGTGGCTGTAGATTTATTCTAACTGGTGTATTATAGGGTGGGGTAGATGAACCTAAATAAGCGAAAGTATATTGACTACACTTGCTTGGAAACTAATATGTTAATCAATCCATGTAGTTTGCTGAAATGGTACTGAACAAATTTGTGTATAGTTGGACATGTAAATAAATAATCCTCATAAAAGTCCGGATTTCTAACATGTTTTAAATGAATGCAATCTGACCGCTGTACTTAATAGATAGGTGAGAAAAGAAAACACACACAAACACATGGAATATCCATTACTAATAACAATTATCCTCTTATCAACACAAGTCGGAAACACCCAGACACAACAAACAGTCATATTTCTACAGGAGCCCAAGTCCATAGTATTTTTTTACATGACAAGAAACACAGGAGAAAACTAGAACCGCAGTAACAAAGTAATGACTCATTCTTGGAAGTTCTAAAAAAGAGACTGATTGTTATGGGCCTGGGCCCATCAATATGGCAACAGTAGCATGTCACTTAGAGGAGATTAGGATCAACTGGTGTTTTTGTTAGCACATCTTTCGTTACCAGGTTCTTAGGCAAATCAAGATTGTTAGTTCGTTAGGACAATTAGTTAGTTTGTTAGGTATGACTATAAAAGCCCAGCCACACCATCAGCTCGAGGCATGCAAGGAGGGTGACTTAGCTGGTTCTTCTTGCTATCCCATCTATCCCTTGTCAATCCATATCTAAGATAAACTCAATCTCATTAAGTTCTGAAACTACATTTTCATATGAATCGATTTGTTTTTTTTGTAGAAAAAAATAAATGCAAACAGTACATAAATTACTTTTATTAAGAAAATCAGACAAAGGTTCAACTTGCTTGTACAATATTTCAGTTGCTTAAGAGAGCTAATTAGTAATTAGGGGTTGTTGATACCCAACTTTGTCATCCTATCTAGAAGGTTTGTGGATACGATTCATGAAGACTCGTCATGTTCTTAGTGCCTTAGTGGTTTTCATAGTAACTGACTGGTTGAAGTGCACATTTCCTGCTATGAACAAACTGCATTAGGAGAATGAATATAAGAGCAACACTGAGTCCTTTGGAAATGAAGACATATTAGATGCAGTTAGTGAGTAAAAGTAAAGAACAAAGTGGAGGCTTGAAAGGTAAACTATTAATATCTTTCATATATTCTTTTAGTTCTACAAGTTTTTATATGAAGACCGAATAATTTGCTGCTTATCTGTGCTATTGACTTATTGCCTCATATATGAAGACCGAATTATTTATCTTATTTTTATAATAAAAACATAGATACTTCACCAGCAAATTTAAAAACAAAAAATAAAACTGAAAAGTGACAGATCCTCTTTCTTTCAATTTCTTTTTTTTCTTGTATGGGGAAAGTTTTTTTTTATCAAGCAAATCCTGTGGGTATGGGGAAGGTTTTTTTATCAAGCAAATACTGTGACTAATAGAAGCAAATTATAACCCCATAAATCATGTGAGGTGGGCTAAAAGTGGACTTACATTTTTTGTTCTGGAACTCGGCGGCAACTTACTTCAAAAAGTGTAGTAGAATATATCTAGCACTTCACAGGCAATAAGCAGAAGCTCAGATTGCATAATTATGTGGTATTGACATCACAGGAAATGATCATAAGTAAGTATAAGCGCAAAACCAAACGAAATGATCAGAATAGGTGCAAAGGGAGGCAAAAAGTCGAACTAACCAATTGACCACTGCCTCAGCTATCACGAAAGAAGCAGACAGGCTCCAAAATACACAAAATTGAATAGGTACAAAGAGATGCAAAAAATTGAAGCTACCAACTGACCATTGCCTCAGTGGTCATGGAAGAGGCAGAAAGAGGTGCAAAAAATAGAATCAGCATTATTGGTCATAATTGACCATCGCCTTAGTTATCATTGAGTAGGTACATAGAGACAGGAAAAATAAAACCAACATTGGTAATGATCACCGCCTCAGTCATCAATATAACCAATTGACCACTGCTTCAGCTGTCATGGAAGAAGCAGAAAGGCTCCAAAATACACAAAATAGAATAGGCAGAAAGAGACGCAAAAAATCGAAGCAACCAACTGACCATTGCCTTAGTAGTGCACATAAAAGAGGCAGAAAGAGGTGAAAAATAGAATTAGCGTTGGTCATGTTCACCATCTTAGCTATCAACAAAGCATGGAGATGTAAAAGGAAGCATCGAAAAAGCAGAACCAACCAAGTGACCATCGCCTCTAGTTATCATTGAGCAGCTTCAGGAAAAACAAAATCAACTGTGCCCATGATCACCACCTCAGTTATGAACACAGTAGAGAGACATGAAAGGAAGAATCATCATAGCTCATGAGTATTGCCTCAGTTATCTAGAAAAAGAAAGAGGTCTAAATTGTGGAACGATAGCCCATGATCACTGCATCAAACATTAAACATTTATTGTGTATTTATCACAGCATGAACCCATTCCCTCAAATTAATCTGACAGCAAGAGGAAAGTGTACTCATCATTGGACATTACCAAAATCATGACCACTGCAGTGCACTAAGAAATGAAACGAATATGATTGTCATGGCAATGTCCTTAGATATATGCCACAAAATCATAAGCACTGCAGTGAACTAAGAAATGAAACAAATATCATGGTCATGTCCTCAAATATGTCACATAATCATGAGCACGAACAAATATCATTGACATGGTGATATCATCAGATATATGGCACAATACCTAGTATTGTCAAGATCCAGCCGAACCGAGCAGGTGACACGATACGCAATGCAAAAAAAATCTATTGTAAGGCAGTAACCATCTAGATTGGTAAGGGAAAAGTGGGAGAACAATAGATGGATTGCCTCCAAATCGCAAAGCAATGCCAGCTGGACGATTAAATGGACCTTAGCTTGTCGGATTGCCTCTAAATCGCAAAGCAATGGCACCGCACATAGCAGATCCACTGCACGGAACGAGGGAGAGAGAGAGCAAACCAGGGAGCGAACGGATCGAGGCAAAGCAGAGCCACGCGAGCAGCATGCAGGAGGCCACGCAGGGGAGCGGGGGACGGGCGGCAGGCGCGGCATCACCCACACCGGGTCCCAATCGATCTAGGGATAGCCGGGCGATGGAGACGCGAAACCCTATGCCGGCGTCGTTCTGGCGCGATGGGGAGATGGGAGGGGAGGCGGCAGGAGGCAGGGAGAGGACAGAGTGAGACGACGGTGAAGTGCGACGGGCGCGGGCGGCATGGCCTGCTGTGGGTGGGCATGGGTTCAGCGACGCATGGAGGTGGGGGTGGCCGGTGGGGGCAGGATGTGGATGGCGCGAGGGGGCATGACAGGGAGATGGGAGGGGAGGCGGCAGGAGGCAGGAGGCAGAGATAGGACGCAATGAGATGACAGCGAAGCTCGACGGGCACCGGTGGCGGTGGCGCGGCCTATTGCGGGCAGGCACGGGCTCAGGGTGGGCGTGATGGGGGCGCGGCGGTGAGCGGTGTTTTTTTGGAAGGTAGACGGGCGTAGGGGGCGCAGAGAAAGATCGCACAGGCGGCAGGCAGACAGGACGATGGACGAATGTCGCCCCAAAAAATGTCCACGTTTTATTCTTTTTAGTTGTAGGAGATACGAGTCTTGCTTATAAGCGGAGCAAGATAACAAGATAAGCCACGATCTAGAGAATCTATTGTCTAAATAAGTTGGCGTTTGGCTGTCCCGATTATCTCGGGTAGGACATTTTGCATTGGGATCCCTAGACTTTTCTAAAACTACACAACACTATTTACTACTGTTTCTGTGAGTCTATAGCCTTGCAACTGGATCTAGATAAAAAAATTTATTTACATCCTGGTCCTTCTTCAAAATCGACGCAGGAGCTCAGAAATCCGACTATGCTCCAGGGAGGGGGAGGAGCTCCAGGCGGATGTCGGGTGCCTCTAGAGCTTGCGGTAGGGAGGTATTCGAGATTGTGGGAGGGAGCCGGCAGTGTGGGCGGTGGGGGAGGAAGCCGACGCTGTGGGAGGGAGCCGGCGGTGGAGGCTAGATCTGGCAGGGTCATGCTCGCCGACGACATATCTATGTCAAGGGAGGCGGCAGCTAGGCCAGAGAGCCGATGTGGGTGGAGGGAGGCGGCGACGGCGATGGCGCTGCGGTGTGGCACCCGCATAGGAGGGAGAGAAGGGGGCGAGCACACGGATGAGGCCAGGGCGGGCACGGAAAACATGAGCATTTTCCAAATCACGGACACCTGCACACATTTTGACCAACCATCGCGAACACCTGCAAGGACTCCTAGTCATAAACGCGTGTTCGCGTTCAGCCCCCCATCGCTTGGTGTTTGGCGAGATTAAATTGCTTATCTCACTTAGAATCGAAGCAAACGCTCCCCTCCCCAAACAAGCCCAACATGTGCACGCTGTTACACATTGTGCCCTTGCCATGGTTCCTAGCCCACCAACGATGGTGTGGGTGCACATATCCATGTGGATGAGTGAAACAATCCATGATTTTCTCGAAGGGAAATCCATAGATTATATCATAATGTGACAGTCCAGGAGGACTGTTGTTATAAATTAATACACACAGAGTAATCCGCAAGCGCACGGATATTATTCCGATATAGCACTTCACTGGGAGTACCCAGTTTTATATCGAACTCGAGGAAACATGTGTGAGAATAACCAAATCTAACTTAACCCAACTTCACAATCAAGGCTAGATAATAAGAGCGTAGAGGAGACTGCTAAGGTCTTCTAGTTCTAACTTCAGTAAGCTTTGTCTTTTATTGTTCAATTTTGAGGATATTACTAGAGAAAACACAGGCAGAGTATGTCTTCTATAATAACAAGGTCCAGCTAGGCCTACTAATGGGAGGTGGACTACAAAGGATTCAACTAGGCTATAAGAGTCACCCTCGCGAGCTATCACCGATCCAGAAAGTAGGGTACATCCACGAGTAACCGAGTATAAGCACCATGCTTACACTACGAATACTACTTTAACCCAGGAGCTACAAGGATTAAAGTACTCAAAAGAGAGTCGCAAACCTAAAGAACAATATGAACAAGATGCTTACTTGAGTTAGAAGTCGATAACCAGAGAAATCTCAGAAGCAAGCTCAAGAAGAACTTGATTCCGCTAGGGTACAAGCCGTAGAGAGAGCACTGATAGGCCGGGACTCCTCCGACACTCTTTCCTCTCACTCTATCTCTATCTCTAATACAAGACTAGATCCTATTAAGGACTAATCTTCTCTTGATTGCTAGCTCTGATCCTGGTGGAGATATGGATTAGGATTTCTGGCCCTCATGCTCTCAGGATCAAATGCATGGATGCCCTAGAGGGGGGGTGCTGGCAGGTATATATAGGCTAGAGCATCAATCCTGAGCCCTCGGATCAAACCGACTTGAATAAACGGCGGAGATGCAATCCTTAAGGCGGTGGAGAACCGACATAACGATGAGGGACTGCCAGGTGGACCCCATAGGCCGGCCAGCCTATAGGTGGGGCCAGCTAGCCCCACTTGTCAGTGGCTTAGGCCCCACTTCGGTGATTTGCCTTCTAGAGTATTCTAGAGTATTCCCACGTTGTTTACGCGACGGAATTCGTGATTTCCTTTGACGAATAGGTCCTCCTTGACGGGTTTCTAATTAAATCCTACTGACAACATAGATTCACCAAAACTCATGGAATTTGTTAGTTTAAACCCCTAAGTCGACAGTGGTGATCCATTTTAGCCATTTATGCAAGTTATATTGATGGTTTATGATGAATGTTAACTATCGTCAATGAACTCCCCCACACTTAGGCTTTTACTCGTCCTCGATAAAAGGATGGATTACTTAGGACATAACATTGGGACAAGACATCAACATAAAACCATTCCTAGTCATGCATGCACTATGGGATTCAAAGTGTCTACCATGAAACTTTGGGCGGTTGAAGAATGGAACAGCTTGAAATAAATCACCATCTTCCTTCAGTCAAATCAATTGGAGAAACATTTTAAAATTTTTGAAAACAGAACATAGCTTACCTTCTCCTCTTGTAGTACTCTCAAATCACTCTATATATGTAATATTTTTGGATCATCACCAAGGCATTAATGATTTTGCCTTCTTTTTGTCTACTTCTAAAAGATTATGTGGAGCTCAGGTATGAATCAAAATGAAATCATACTTGCATTGCATATATTCTAAAGTCAAAACAAGGATCCAAGGAGAAAAATGTCACACTCTTAGATCAAGATGTGCATGTGTGTGAATATATAAATGGTAGCTATCCTAATTCTACTATGCTCCTTGAAACATATCTCTCTTGTTTGAAACTTGAAAATACTTTGCAGGAAAACATGGGCTATCTTATTCATCTCTTTTTTTTCAGGCGGGCATCTAAGTACCCATTGTTTTCAATATCTCGAACACTTGTCCATTTTTTCAATACTTTTTCTTTCTTTCATGAATAACTTTTGCATAGCCCATGCCTCTTTTCTGTAATTGAAACTTTTCAAGAGAGACATTTACAAGAACTTGGAGTATTCATCATAACAAACTTATTTTTGTGTCTATTCCCAATATAGGAGTAGAACATTTTTGGGTGGATGGAAAACATGTTGTTGTGTACTCCCAGTGTAGGAGCAGTAGGTATATGTGGATTGTACGTGATCTTGATCTTGAGAGCATGATAAGTTTCTCAACAAGGGTCACAAGGTTTGACCAAACTCAAAACAATAACAAGTAGCATATGTAGAAGGTTTTCCTAGTCTATCATATCATGTTTGGCTCTGGTAGGACAATGCTTTACCACAAAGGAGAGGTGTAGCTATTCATTTTACTTTTTGAAATAAAATTCTCCAATAACATGACATCAAGAATCAAGTTCTCATCATTCTACTATATCTCATTCCACAACAACTTAAGTAGCATGGGGTCCCTAATAATAAGTACCAACAGTAGCAAGACTTCTAGAAAAAGTATTATGTGAGTCTATCCTTAAGTCATGACCGAAATAATCTTCCCTCAGGTTTTAAAGTTGTTTTATCAAAGGATTTTCAATTCGGTTCAAAATGGAAAGCATGTGAAAATAGAGTGTATTGGGCTCAAACTTGACCGTGGACGAAGCACGAGGCGAGGCAGAGTTGGGCTAGGCCAGCTAGCCCATGTAGGAGGCCGGGTGGCCCACATTCGGGCCTATTTCGGTCCAACTTTGGCGAGTGTGGTTTTTGGTTCATTGCTTTCTGAATTTCGTGGTTTTCGTGATCGAATTCCATCTTGTTGTCGTGGTGTCTCCCCCACACTTGTTTTCCTGTATACCTTTATGCACAACATGTGGAGACAAAACACATATCCAAAAGAAATAGAGAGCATATAATAATAAGACTCAATTAATATCATAAGTCACTTTATTACACAAACCAACCTAAACACAAACTTCAACCACTCTAACAATCTGAGCTAAGCAAGTAACCTAAACGTACTATCTTTAAACACTTGACCTAACCACTCGTTCCTTATTATCAACTACCTAATTATCACTTCTTCATCTTAGCAACAAAATGATTCAAAGCGTTTAAATCTTGTTGTAGGCTCTTGTGATAAATGTGTTCTTCGTCGATCCTCTGTTCTAAGGTATAGATAACATCGCTTAGATCTTCATTTTTCTTCTCTAAGATGGCAATGGCCATCCATGGATGCTTCTCATCATTTTCTGGGAGAGTTGATGGTGTCTTCCTCTTCTTCTCCTTCGGTGGAACAACCTTGGTCTAATCCGGCATAGTGTTGGCATTTCTTAGCGCAACCACCAAGTGAGGAGGTTTTAAGTCCATCCCTGGCAATGGCGCCAGAAATGCTTGTTGGCATTTCTTAGCGCAATCTCCAAGTGAGGAGGTTTTAAGTCCATCACGGCAACGGCACTAGAAATGCCTATTGGTATTTCTTAACACCATTACTAAGATTGAGTTAATCTTAGCAACGCCACCAAGATACACCAACTACGATAGTTCTTAACGATTACAGAAATATCCACAAGCGCATGGATCTATCGTTGTAGCATTTCACCCGGAAGTATTCAGGGTATCGTTATTTATATTTTTCCCAAAAGAGGGCAAGGTATTAATAGTCTAGCATGAGCATAAACATGATTACATACTTGCATATTGGACCATAGTACATTACAGGGGTAAAAATGGTATATCAAGGATAGTGGACGCACATCTAGGCCAACCTCAAGGATAAAAGGAAAACAAAGAATAAAATAATGTTCCTGCATGGAGCCGGCATGTTCTAATATAGCCATACAAAGAACAATTAGTGATCATATAAGTTATATGATTAGAGTTAGAACGTGTGAGATGGACGGGGAGATCTTCGAGCACTGGTCTGCCAACAAGCACGAGAGACTTTAAAACTCCTACACAATACCTGGACGTGGAGGATTACAAGGGATGGATAGTGCTGTCACCACCTATCGCCTACCCCTCAACCATGGGATACCATCATATCCGAAGGTTCCTGTGTACCCGAGCACCATGCCCGTGTACAAGGAAACTACCCATACCCCCTAGGACTCCGACCTTACGGATGGACAAGCAAGAATAATGGGCAAACCTAAAGGAACGACGAACTATCACCCCAACCCTAGCTCTACTTCTACTCATACAAATCATATGAATGATTAAGCATGAAGTTTAACATGTTAAGATCATGACACATAAACTATATGCTAGTTCATATATCATGATTATAACAAGGCAACTATACTCTAGTTCATATGCAGTACTATATAAATGATATGAGAGCAAGACTTTGGAAGAACTCTTCATAGTAATATTCATACCAAGATGTCTCTTTTCTTCCAAGGAGCCAAGCCCTCCTTGATAGCTTTGCTAGCTCACAAACACTACTAAGAACTAAAAGCTAAAGAGTACAAGTAGAGAGGTGAGGTGTAGCTCCAAATGTTGGTGTGTGTTGAGAATGAGCTCTAGCCCACAATTTATAGTGGAGTGTGGTTGGTTTGGCGTCAATAAAATAGGAAACATCCATGAACCACCTATGCATGGCGGCATGCAACCGCCGGAGAAGAGTGGGGCCGAGAGGAGGCGGTGGGGGTGCGGCCGCACCCAGGGTGCGCCCGCCTCACGACCGCCTTCGCCAGGTCGGTTCCTGGATGGGCATGGACCCTATCCACGGTGGTATTCTACCTAGGTAAATTGTGTAGGTGGGCTTCTCTTCTTATTTCCTTTGTGTTTTTTGCTTTACGCCTTCTGTTTGTGCCTTTTTGCTTGGTTTTGTTTATTTTCCACTTGTATTCGAATGTGTGTCCAGCAAAACATGTTCTCTCCAATACAAGTGGAAATATGTCAATAGTATATGCATATGTGTCAAAAGTATGTTTATTTCTCCTATTTTGGACTATAATTGGCTGTCGAATGTTGTCGTTAGTGACCGCCAACACATAGCACGAACTTCGTCTATGCTCAAGCGGGGCATGACCGACTTGTATTTTGCACATGTGATGTCTCCAAACTTATTGGTCTTGACTCAGTCAGCACCTCGTGTCCCTTTGAAGGAAGGAGGTTGATCTCCTTCGTCACCTTGATCAGCTTTTGGACATCTAGATGAGGCTCTTGTTGGCATGGCTTGCCTTCAAAAGAAGTGGGTGTGGCGGCAGCGGAGCGATCACTGGACGACGAATGGCTTGGGCGAAGTAAGACTGGCTTGAGCGAATGGGGGTGATCTCTGGAGGAACGACGCTCAGCGCAAGCACGTCGGGCTTCTTGTTTAGATCAAAACCGTAGGGGACGATCTCTTTGTTGGCCATGGGGACTAGAGAGGAGGAGAGCTTTGCTGCTGTTGGAGAGAGGATGCTTTGATGGGATGACTATGGAAGCAGATAGAGGCTCATTTATATAGGGGGGAACAACTTGCAGCAGGGGTTAAGATCTATCCATAAGAGGTCTAGTAACGAAGAAAAACCGAATGCGTCGAAAAACTATGGGATTGTGAAGAGGAAAGATCTAGAAGACACGAGAGAATTGACCGGGCGCCAGGGGGCTGACAAGTGGGCCGACCAACCTATAGGTGGGGCCAGCCGGCCCCACACGTCATCTTCTTGCGTGGGTTTTTCTCGCGGTGGTTTCTAATCCCTATCTAATCCCGAAAAGTATATTTATGCATTACGAAATATAAAGAGGACGGCAGAGGTATAAATCTAGGGTAAAATAAAAAAATCTACCACATCCAAATCCTGAGGTGGTTTTTAGGTTCTAGAAAGATCTTGACATGGTGGCCATTTACCTTGAATAACGTACCTTTGTCGTTTTGAAGTGTTACCGCTCCATGCGACGAAGTGTTTATCACCTTGAATGGTCCTTCCTATTTGCTTCGAAGTTTTTCGTGCCTGAATAATTTAACCCTGGAATTAAAAAGTAATACCTTATCTCCGGTGGCGAACTCCTTATTGATTGTTGGTATATTTTAACGCACACAGCTAAATCCGTAAGCGCATGGATATCGCTGTAGCTTTCACCCGGAGGTATTCCAAGTATCATATCCACAGGGAAACGTGTGAGACTAACTATGGTCTAACTTAACTAGGGGTAGCAACAAGGTTAGGATAAATAGGAGCGTAGAGAGGATAACTAAGGTTCTCTAGTTCTGACTTGGGTAAGTTATGTCTTCTATTGTTTAAATAGGGATATTACTATGGGAAGCACAAGCAGAGTATGTTTCCTATAGTACTAAATCCTGCTAGGCCTACAAACGGGAGGTGGATTATAGAAGATTCAATGAGGCTATAAGAGTCACCCTCACGAGCTACCACCGATCCAGAATGTAGGGTACATCCACAAGTAACCCGGTCTAAGCACCACGCTTACACCTACAATTACTACTTTAACCTAGAGCATCCTATAGATTAAAGCACTCAAAGAGTTATGAACCTGATGAGCAATATAAACACAATGCTTACTTGAATTAGAAGTTGATTACCAGATAATCCTCATAAGCAAGCTCAAGTAGAACTTGGATCCGCCAAGGTACATGCCATAGAGTGAGCACCGATAGGCCGGCACCTCCTCCAAACTCTTCCCTCGCTCTCTATCTCACTATTCTATTTATAAGACTAGATCCTATGGAGGACTAATCTTCTCTTGATTGCTGGCTCTGATCCTGAAGATATGAATTAGGGTTTCAGGGATCTATTGAGGGAGGGGGCAGGGGCTGATATATATAGGCTAGAGCGTCCAATGTGCGCCCTTGGATCAAACCGACTTCAAGGACAGCGTAGGTGCAACCTAGGAGACAGTGGAGAACCAACATTGCGATGTGGAGGCTGACAGGTGGGCCTAGGGGCCGGGCAGCCTATAGGTGGGGTCGGCCCCCTCGGCTCCCGCTTCGGTGTGGTGTCCTCTGGAGTCCTCTGGAACCTTCTGGTGCCCATTTCATGGTGGATAAGCATGATTAATTCTGACATGTAGGTTCGCCTTGACAATTTTATGGATAAACCCTGTAGAAAATACAGATTCACCAAAACTCATGGAATTTATTAGTTTAAACCCCTAGACCTTTGTTGGTGATTACAATTATGTCGTTATACATGTTTTATTGATGGTTTATAATGGTTGTTAACTACCATCAACAAGCTCCCCCAAGCTTAACCTTTGCTAGTCCCTTAGCAAAGCTAATCTCAGCAAAAATGGATCAAGAGTTGTTACGATGCTTTCACTCCTCAAAAGTACATATGCGTTCAAACAGGAATTCTCCTCTGGATTAGAATAAACCGATCTGACTTCAAACTTACCCATATTACCTTAAACCATGGGGCTTCTTAGCCTTCACTTCGGTCTTGAGCAATTGAAAGACAAAACGATTAAGTCAAGCACTATGTCTCAAGTTTTTTGTTCAACTATTATTCCGGAGTTTTTTTTTCAAAATAAAACTCAGAGCTTCCATTGTATGACACTCTCAAATCTCTCAATATATGTGGTACTTTTGGTTCCTCACCAAGGCAATAATGATGTATGCCTTTCTTTTCCAACAACTAAAGCTTATGTGGAGTTCATAGGTAGGGAGAAAGTTAGAGCATACTTGCAATGCATATATTGTAAAGTCAAACAATGGATCCAAAGAGAGTTGAGTCATACAATCAAATCAAGATGTGCATGTGTGTGGAATATATGGTGGCTAACCTAATTATACTTTGCTCCTTGAAAACTTATATCTCTTTTGAAACTTGGAAACACTTGCTAGAGAGCAGGGGCTATCTTATTCATCTCTCTTTTTTTCAGGCGGGCATCTAAGTACCCATTGGTTTGTATATCTCGGACACTTGTCCATTTTTTCTCAACTCTTTTTTTCTTTTCTTTTCTTTTTTTATGAATAACTTTTGCATAGCCTCATGCCTCTTTTCTGCAACAAAACTTTTGAGAGATAGCAACAAGAATTTGGAGCATTTATTTGGTGGATGGAAAACCTAATAAACATGTTTTTCTGTTCACCCCTAGTGTAGGAGTCGAACATTTTTGGGTGGATCTAGATGGAAGGCATGTTTTTACGCCTACCCCCAGTGTAGGAGTAGTGCATATGTGGGTGGTGTGTACGTGATCTTGATTTTAAGAGCATGACAAACCTCTCATAAGGGTTAATAAAGCTTGACAAAACTCAATGCAAAAGCAAGCAACATATATGTGAAAGTTTCCTAGCCTAAATAACATGTATGGCTCTGGTGGGAATTCAAGCTATGTCATACAGAAACTCATCATGTAGCATTTTTGTGTTTTTCAAAAGATAAATCTCCAGAACTTTAGTGTCACTTGGAACAAGATAAACAGCAGCTCAGACCTTCTCATATCATATCCGTCAATTACCTAGACTTAAATCAAGCATTTGTTACCCACAAGTTTCAAGTTCAGAGCAAATCCTTATATCAAAACAATCTTATCGAAAACTCGGGGAGAAGTCAAGGCTGAAAACTAGGTACTTGAAAGGAATTACAACAGAGCAACTATTCATCATTTCCATTCAAGAGATTATTCTAAGTCCTCTTTATTTATTCAACTCTTAAAAATAAATTAAAGCAAACTAGGCACACCTTTTATTTTGTTTTTAATTTTACTAGATCACACATTATTACTATAGCTATATATATTTATTATAAAGATAACTTTTTGGTTTGTTTCATTCATCATTTTCTTAACTATTGAAAAGAAACTAAAATCTAAAACAAAAGGAGAAAGAATACTTACTTGGATACACGGGAGTGCTTCTCCCCCAAGCTAGCTCTTTCGGTGAGGGTTCGGTATTGTAAGTCCTTCGAACCGAACTTCTGCTTGTGAAGTTCATTGATACCTCGGTTTGTTCTGAAGACGAAGATTCTTGTGACGATGCCTCTAATGGTGATGTCACCATCTTCCGTCAAACCTATCTTGGTTTTGAGTTTTGAATTTGGTTTGACAGGTTCAGGAGCTTCACTTATAGAAATTGGAGAATCAATTTCCCCACACTTTGCTTGAAGTGTGTCCTGCTATAAAACAAAGTAGAGATCAAGTGCATGGGCTCTGTTGGTGGAAAACACCAATAGAACCAAAACTTTACTTATTCTTCTCTAACCTTAGGCACATTAAACAAGATGAAGTTGATGTATGTGCTTTATTCAATTATAACATAGGTGGTTAGATCAGAAGGTTGAGCATGAATGTAGCATTTAAGTTCATTTGGTAGAAAAGATTGAGTTGCTTAACCCATGGAAGGATTGTCTATCAATGCATAATATATCAATCTTTACATGATTATGGCTATCATCTTCTAGAGATAAGATGTGCACTTTTAGCTTATTTGGTTAAGACTATGGTCACAAGAGAGTGGTGCTAGAAACAAGCTTGAAGAACTAAACATGTTGAGTTAATCATGTTGGATCAAGTAGAACTATAACTCAAACATGTCTGTTTCTTATTTGTGTGTCTACTAGAATCAAGGAAAAACTTCTTAAATGATGACCATTTACCTTAGGAGGTTACTTTTGTCATTGAAGCGTGATGTCACCATATTACAAAGGGTAGATGACTCATGATGGTCCTTCTCTTTTCCTTGAAGTTTTCCTTTTTTCGGCTTGCCTCACATCTTGAGCTGTTTATGAGCTTCTTGTCTCCTAGATTGCACCCTTTCTTTCTCATCCTTTTATCATGCCATCTTTCTGCTCTTTGATTTTTTAAGACCTTGTTAGACCTTTTTCCTCACTCATTGTTTTATGCCTGCAAAGGATTAGTGGACAACATATACCCAAAGGAATATACAATTTTGAAACACGGGTTGTTTGCCCAGAATTTTATAATTTCCCTCTATGCTAATGAAAAGATGGTTTTAGAATTATTTTAGCATAGTTTTTGTTTATCATGTTCTGTACAGGCATGGCTCAAGGCAAAGGTAACTTGCAGCTAAAGACAAAGCGAATGACCATGAATGAGTTGTGCTTCATCTCTGATTTAAATTCATCTCGTGACTTACCCAAATTGATTTGAAAGTTTCCTGTAGGGGTTAGTCCAACAAAATGATCAGTATCTACTATAGAATATTCTTGGTTCAAAAATCAACCTAGACACCACGTCTAATTTGATTTAGGAAGGCATTTTAACCTAAGCACCATGCTTAATTTAAAAACCTTTGGAAGTAAAATTAGCATACCTTTTGGTTCAAGAATTAAACTAGACACCATGTCTAATTTAATTCAAGAAAACAACTTAAACTAATCACGATGCCTAATTTAAAAGGTGTATGAACATACTCCAAACCTTAAGCATACTATAGTAAACAAAGGTAGCATAAAAGCATTATAGAGATTTATTCAATTGGAGATGAAAAAGCATGATTAATATTGAGCATGATTTAAAGGTAGAGACAACCAAGATGAATTAGCAACATGGCATAAGATTTTTTCAGAGAAGCCCATCCCCTAGGCTTGAATTTTACAAGGCAAAATCAAGTTTGGATGGATGTGATTCAATGTTGCATGATGATTGGTTGGACATACCTTGAGTCATCATCGTTCATTCTTTTTGCTTCAAACTTGAAATGGTTAGTGATAGAAATACCCAAAGAAATATATTCAGAATTATATTTCTATGCTCACTTCACAAGGGGATTACGAAAAAAATAAAAGCTCATGTTATCTCCCAAAAGTGCTTATTTTAGGACAGAAGCTCGTCCTTAGGAAACCTTTGAATTGTGTTTCTAATTGGTGAAGTGGTTTCCCCTCCAACACAAATCTTGGGTTGCCTATCTCAAAATTCATGCCAATGAGATTTGTAATATTTATGATAAACATATGCATCTACAACCACCCTTTCAACAATTTTATGAATAGGGAGTATGAGGGGGTTAAAGATCTTGTGTGTGGCAATGTTGGAGAGACCAATTGATTTAGGAGATTTCTCATGTGAGTATGGATTTGATGAGGTGTTCATGAAATAGCTTCCATGTTCATCGATGGCATCTTTCTTTTCAAGCTCCAAGGATGTTTCTTCATGAATGTGTAATATTTTCCTTGGATTGGAGACTCTCGGGGTGATCTTGTCTAAGGCTTCCTCCAAACTTGGCTGAGTCATGTTTATTAAAGATATTGATTCAAGCTCATTATTTGAATCTAGGCCATGTTTGGATTCTACCCATAAGGCTTCATCCTTGTCCATCTAATCATTAGCAATGGCATATGAATTCTTAATACATTGCAGCCAATTCTTAATATATTCTAGCCATTATCGTTGCTCTTCTTGATCATCCTTGCGGTCTTCATGATTCCTATACTTCGGTTGTCTTAATAGATTTCTAGGGTCATCATAAGACTTAGGAGAAAGAGCATAAGAGGGATCATCGGGGTCAAGGATGGGTTCAAATAAGACATCTAATGTGGGTATAGAAGGGGAGAAGATAGGATTGGCTTCTAAATGGCTTGGCTCTCCTTCTATGGTATCACTAGACATGCCTTCCTTGAATTCTTCCTAATGTCCCACATGGAAATAAGGACACTTTCTAAGAGATCCCTTCTTGAGAGGATTTGAATTATATTCGCTTGAAGGTCTCATATGAGAATTTAATGCTTTCCCAAAATTAGCACCAAAGAGGTCATCCTTAATCTTAATAGGGATTTCCAAAGGTGGAATTTCTTCTTCTTTTGGGGGATTTTGGGGTATTGGTGGTTCGGAATTGATAGCTAAATCTTGGGATCGGAGTGGTTGTGATTTGACTATCAAAACTTTCTCTTCTTATTTGGGAGATGATTCCTTCTCTTCCTCAAGGAGTTCATAATGAATGCTAGTGTAGGGAGTCCTTCCACTAATTCTATCAAGCATAGATCTTGCTTCACTAGCAGATAAATGAAGGAAAGCTCCTCTAGAGGCTGCATCAAGGGATTCCCTAGAATCCTTGCTAAGACCCATGTAAAAATGTTAAAGTACATGGTCTTGAATGGCAAGGTCTAGGCCAGTGATGATGAATTCATTAAAATGATCCCACGATGTACCAAGGGATTCTTCTTCTAGTTGTATAAAACTTAGAACCTCTTTTCAAAGGCTAACTACTTTAGAGATGGGAAAGAAACGTAAACAAAATTTAGAGTATAATATTTCCCAATCTCCTTGCATACTTCCTACGGTTAGACTGTACCATTGTTTAGCTCTTTCCATCAAAGAGAACGGAAACAACTTCCATCTTAAGGTTTTGTTAGACATGCCAACGATACGCAAGAATGCATAGGTCTGTTCAAACTCCCGTAGGTGTGAGTATGGGTTTTCATCACCTTCTCCCGTGAAGGATTTGTCCTGAATCAGTTTTATTAAATACAGGCGCAACTCATAACCAGGTGTTATGATAGGGTATGAGGATTCTTGTGGCTTTAGGCTTGCGCTTGTGGGTTTAGCATATTGATAGATAGGAGTGGAATCCATGCTAAACAAAAAAGTAAAACAAAAGAAAGAATAAAAAGATAAAAGGTTAAGCTAGGCTTGTAGTTAGTTCAGCAACCGTTTCCCCGGCAACAACGTTAGAAAGCTTGTTGGTATATTTTAACGCACATAGATAAATCCGCAAGCACACGTATACTGCTGTAGTTTTCACCCAGAGGTATTCCAAGTATCGTATCCAAAGGGAAACGTGTGAGACTAACTACGGTGTAACTTAACTAGGGGTAGCAACAAGGTTAGGATAAATAGGAGCGTAGAGAGGATAACTAAGGTTCTCTAGTTCTGACTTGGGTAAGCAATGTCTTCTATTGTTCAAATGGGGATATTACTAAGGGAAGCACAAGCAAAGTATGTTTCCTATAATAACTAAATCCTGCTAGGCCTACAAATGGGAGGTGGACTACAGTGGATTCAACGAGGCTATAAGAGTCACCCTCGCGAGCTACCACCGATCCAGAATGTAGGGTACATCCACAAGTAACCCGGTCTAAGTACCACACTTACACCTATAATTACTACTTTAACCTAGAGCGTCCTATAAATTAAAGCACTCAAAGAGTTGTGAACCTGATGAGCAATATAAATACAATGCTTGAATTAGAAGTTGATTACCAGAGAATCTTCAGAAGCAAGCTCAAGTAGAACTTGGATCCGCCAAGGTACAAGCCATAGAGTGAGCACCGACAGGCCGGTACCTCCTCCAAACTCTTTCCTCACTCTCTATCTCACTATTCTATTTATAAGACTAGATTCTATGGAGGACTAATCTTCTCTTGATTGCTGGCTCTGATCTTGAAGATATGAATTAGGGTTTTAGGGATCTATTGAGGGAGGGGGGCAGGGGCTGATATATATAGGCCGGAGCGTCCAACATGAGCCCTTGGATCAAACTGACTTAAAGGACGACGTAGATGCTACCTAGGAGGCGGTGGAGAACCAACACTGCGACGCAGAGGCTAATAGGTGGGCCTTGGGGGCGAGCAGCTTGCAGGTGGGGTCAGCCCCCTCGGCTCCCGCTTTGGTGTGGTGTCCTCTGTTGTCCTCTAGAACCTTCTGGTGCTCGTTTCACGGTGGATAAGCGCGATTAATTCTGAAATGTAGGTCCGTCTTGATGGTTTTCTAGAAAAACCCTGGAGAAAATACAGATTCACCAAAACTCGTGGAATTTGTTAGTTTAAACCCCTAGACCTTTGTTGGTGATCACAATTATGCCCTTATACATGTTTTATTGATGGTTTATAGTGGTTGTTAACTACCGTCAACATTGATCCTCTTGTCATGCCATCTCTTCATTCTCTCCTTATATATCTTGGCGTCATGATATGCTTTTTCACGCCATTCATCTAGCTCAGAGAGTTGCATCTTCCACTTGGTTCCTGTGGTTTCAAAGTCCATGTTCCATCACTTGATGGCCTAGTGAGCCTTGAATTCTAGCTCAATAGGTAGATGACAGGTCTTTTCGTAGACAAGTTGGTATGGTGACATCCCAAGTGGTGTTTTGTTGGCCGTTCTATAAGCCCATTGTGAATCGGGTAGTCTATCCTTCCATGTAGTCCCCATGTCGTTGACCGTCTTGTATAGAATATTCTTAATTTATTTATTTGATGTTTCAGCTTGGCCACTTGTCTGAGGGTGGTATGGAGTAGCGACATTGTGATAGATCCCATGTCTTGACAAGTAGTTGTGAAAATTCTTATCAGTGAAGTGAGTTCATCACTAATCACCATCCTTGGAACTTTGAATCTTGGAAATATTGTCTCTTCAAACATCTTCTTGGAGTTCTTAGCATCAACAGCTCTGCATGGCAAGGCTTCAACGCACTTGGAGACATAGTCAACTGCCACCAAGATGTATTCACAGTTCTTTGACTTCGAAAAAGGTCCCATGTAGTCGATTCCCCAGACATCGAAGAACTCTATCTAGAGGTTGTTGGTGAGTGGCATGGCATCTCTCAAATTGATATTTCCATGCCTCTGACACACTCCCCACCTCCTAATGAAGTCTTTCATATCTTCATACATGGTTGGCTAGAAAAATTCACTTTGCTAGATCTTGAATGAGTGCGGAATGCGCTAGAGTGCCCTCCATATGGTGATGAGTGGCATCGTTCGATGATCTTGATGCCTTCCTCTGTCGGTACACATCTCCTGAGTAGGTCGTCAGAGCAAACTCTGAAGAGGTACGGTTCATCCCATATGTGGAGATGACTTCGTAGATAAGCTTCCTTTTGTTCTCCCTTGGCGGTACATAACCTACAACCATAAAGTTGACAATGTTTGCGTATTAGGGGTTGATTTTGTGACTTTGAAGAGCATGTTGTCCTATAGTGAATCATTGATGGGCAGTTCCTATGATTTCTCAAACTACATTATGGACAAATGATCGGCAACATAATTTTCTACTCCCTTTTTATCTTTTATTTCTAAATCAAATTCTTGGAGTAACAAAATCCATCTTATAAGTCTAGGTTTAGCATCTTTCTTAATGAGCAAGTATTTCAAAGCAGCATGATCAGTGTAAACAATTACCTTGGCTCCTACTAAGTAAGATCTAAACTTGTCAATAGCAAAAACAACAGCCATGAGTTCTTTTTCAGTTGTTGCATAATTAAGTTGAGGTCCTATCAGAGTTTTACTAGCATAAGCAATTGCATGATGCTTCTTATCTTTAGTTTGTCCCAAAACTGCCCCCACAGCATAATCACTAGCATCACACATAATTTCAAAAGGTAGCGACTAATCAGGGGATTGAATGATTGGTGCAGAGATGAGTGTTTTCTTAATAATATTAAAAGATTTTAAGCATGCATCATCAAATTCAAAGAGAACATCCTTAGCCAAAAGATTTGTAAGCGGTCTAGCAATATGTGAAAAATCTTTTATAAAGTGGTGGTAAAACCCCGCATGACCAAGAAAACTGCGGATCCCTCTGATATTTACAGGAGGAGGCAACTGTTCAATTACTTCAATTTTAGCTCTATCTACCTCAATCCCTCTTTCGGACACCAAGTGTCCAAGCACTATGCCTTCTCTAATCATGAAATGACATTTTTCCCAATTAAGGACTAAGTGCTTTTTCTCACATCTTTGCAAAACCTTGTCTAAATTTTCAAGACAATCATCAAAAGTTTTTCCATACACAAAAAAGTCATCCATGAAAACTTCCATGATTTCTTCAATCATATCAAAAATATAGACATCATGCATCTTTAGAAAGAAGCTGGAGCATTACATAATCCAAAAGACATTCTATGATAAGCATAAGTCCCATATGGACATGTAAAGGTGGTTTTGCTTTGGTCATCTGGATGGATCAAAATCTGGTGATAACCTAAATACCCATCAAGGAAATAGAAGAAAGAGTGATTCGTGAGTCGCTCCAACATTTCATCAATGAAGGGCAACGGAAAGTGATCTTTCTTTGTTGCCTTGTTAAGTTTTCGGTAGTCGATACACATCCGCCATCTAGTGATAGTTCTTTGGGGGATTAATTCATTCTTTTCATTTTTAACAACAATCATGCCTCCCTTTTTAGGCACAACTTGAACAGGGCTTACCCACTCACTGTGCGGTACGAGATAGATGATCCTGGCATGTAGGAGTTTCAAAACCTCTTTCTTAACAACCTCTCTCATCGTATTGTTAAGCCTATGTTGGGGCTCCCTAGAAGGTATAAAGTTTGGATCTATAGGGATGCGATGGGTGCAAAGAGCAGGGCTAATTCCCTTAAGATCTTAGAGCGAGTAGCCAAAAGCAGAACGATGCTTTTCTAAGATAGTTAGCAAGCATAGAGATTCTTCCTGAGAGAGTTTATCACTTATGATCACAGGAGAATCCTGATCATTATTGAGAAAAATATATCTAAGACCAGAAGGCAGGGGTTTAAACTCAATGGTGAGCTTAGGTGGTTCTAGCAATTCTTTTAGAGGTTTGGACTCCGTAGGATTTTCTTCTTCCTCTTCAACGAAGAACTGGACATCATCTTCAAAGTTGGGTTCGATCAAGTCATCAAGAGATGCAACCTTAACCTCTTCCATTGGGTCTTCTTCGGGAATTGGCTCACTCTCAGCATTTAAAGAATGAGTAATGGTATAGAAAGCTTAAAGTTTTTCTCAAGTCTTATATTCAACTTCCCTGTTCGTCCTTCTTGGTAAGTCTTTCAATTGGTTGTCCTATCAACAGGTCAAACTCCATAATATCAAAGATATAGAAGCTCAGATGAACCTTAGTTCCTTTTACCTGGATAGGAAGGACATACAGAATTCCCAAACTTGGGAGAATGTGTCCCGAAAGACTTTTCAATAACTTTGTTGTTGGGGTTAATGGCATGTGTTTCAATAAATTATGAGCAAAAGATGAAGACATGATATTAACACCTACAACTGGATTATAAAGGGCATCGAAAGGAGCTTTATTAATTTGGCAACAAATAGATATAGAAGGTGAATCTAAGCGAATCACATCAGAGGAAAACCCTGATTCTTCAATCATTCATTGCTTATAATAGATACTAGCTCTTTCATAGTCTTTTTAAGAAAAGCTTCCTCAGAAGGGTCTAACGGTTCTTCATGCAATGATGATTTCCTAGACTTCTGGGGTCTCCTCATGGTATGGTAATTCGAGGTGTTTCCATATTCGTCAAAAAGTTCATCCTCGAATTCAAGCATGAAATCCAAAATTAGAGTTTTCTCCTTTTCCGATGGTTTAGGATTTGGGATAGTGAAGTTGGTGATGGGTCTGGTAAGGATTCATGTTCAGCTATCTGGGATTCATCTTCTAATGGCTTCTTTTCTACTTCTTTAGGGGTGTTTTCTAAGATTTTGGTAAGAATGCTTCTCCCTGAATTGGCGGAGACATGCAAGAACGAACCTCCTAAGACCGTATTAAGACGCTTCGAGGTCTTCCTATCAAGACCCATATAAAAGTGTTGAAGCAAAATGGGGTCTTGAATGGCAAGGTCAGGGCCGGTATTAATAAGAGTATTAAAGCATTCCTAAGCCATGCCTAGGGATTCTTTCTCTTTTTGTTTAAAAGATAGAATATCTAAACGAAGGCTGACTACTCTAGAGATGGGAAAGAATTGCAAGCAAAAGCTAGAACATAGGGCTTCCCAATCTCCTTGTCTACTCCCTATAGTGAGATTGTACCAACATTTAGCTTTTTCCAGTCAAAGAGAAGGAAAAAGCTTCCATCATAAGGTTTTATCGACATGCCTGCAATGCGCAAGCATGCATAGGTCTGCTCAAACTCATTTAGGTGGGAATAGGGGTTTTATCATCTTCACCCGAAAAGGGTCGATCCTGAACCATGTTAATTAAACACGGGCGCAGCTCATAGCCATATGTTAGAATAGGCTTTGAAGACTCTTGCGGCTGTAGGCGTCCACTCATGGGTGCACCATATTGATAGATAGGGGTGGATTCTAGATTCATGGTAAAGATAAAAGAAAAGATAAAAGAAAAAAGAATAATGATACAAGGATAAGCTAGGCTCGAAGTTAACTCAGCAACGGTTTCCCTGGCAACGGCGCCAAAAATGCTTGTTGGTATAAATTAATGCACACAGAGTAATCCGTAAGCGCATGGAAATTATACCAATGTGGCACTTCACCAGGAGTACCCAGTTTTATATCGAACTCGAGGAAACGTGTGTGAGAATAACCAAATCTAACTTAACCCAACTTCATAATAAAGGCTACATAATAGGAGCGTAGAGGAGACTGCCAAGGTCTTCTAGTTCTAACTTCGGTAAGCTTTGTCTTCTATTGTTTAATTCTAGGGATATCTCCTATAACTAAAAAGAATAAAGTATGGATATTTTTTGGTGCGACATTTGTTTTGGTTCATCCGTCTGCCCACGCCTACGATCCCACGACATCTCCCGCATGTTACAGGTTAATCTTAATTACTGATTGATCGTGCTATTCTCCTTGATTGAATATTGCTTGTCATGTGATAGAGGAATCACGATAAAATAGGAAGTAGAAAATTATTGTGCTATCCATATACACATTGCATGTTTACATGCACCATCATACATGGCAACGAGCAAAAGAAAAGAGAATTAACACAGAAGGAAAGAGAATTAAGACAAAAGGAACCTCTTTGCACATCTTGACTATCTGAGTAAGGACAAGTTAGCACTGCAAAGGCTCAGAAAAGCTGCTGAGAAGGCCAAGGTTGAGTTTTCCTCCACTATGCATACTAAAACCTATGTCCCGTTTATCATTGCCGATGCTTTTGATGCAAAGCAATTCAACATTACCATGATCAGATATAAGTTTGAGTCTCTTGTGAGCAATCTCATAGAGGGACTCTCATCCTTTATGTGATCTGCCTCAAGGATATTGGCAGGACGATGGACCCATGTTGGAATGTCGCACAAAAAAATGTCCACGTTTTGTTCACGATTTATTTCCCATGAATACATGCGGGACTATGATAACACTAACTACACCAAATGAAAGATTAGAGAGAATTTGCATTGCCTCCAGAAGGATTTATTTATTTAGTTCTTTGGACTCTACAGGTAGTTTTGAAATATCTGTTTGCATGTCTTACCTCGTATCCTAATTCAAAATTTTATAGTTTAATTAGAATATTTAGGTGATTGTATATATATAATATTCAATACAAGAATAATCTATGCATGATCTTCTTGAAAGATTTCTGCAGTGTAAAGACATCTTCGTTTTTCATGCATGCCTGTGATAACGCTACGGTAAAAACAAAACTCATGCACAAAGTCAAAGAGATAAATTATGGATGCTTGAATTTTGTCATCCATTATCTATCGGCATGCCTATAAAATAGACTGAATAAACAATTAAACATAGATAGAAAACTAAATTAATGAAAGGATCATTGCAAGACATCAATCATCTCATAGCTTTGGACAATATCGTAAAGCTACTAAAAACTGTAACCGTGCCCTCACCTCAAACATTGTCCAGATAAATGGATTACAATGAAAGAAATGGATATCAGAGATTTCTTCCTGCCAATATAAAATATTATCTTAGCCGCATCACGGAAAGGTCTATAAAGTAGAGTTTATGAGCCTGCGACGCCGCGCACTCCGTGACTGTGTTAAATTCATAACCTTTGCTTTTTGGATTAAATGTCACTTTAACGTTGATATTTAATTTTTACAGTATTGTTATTTTATCGTGCGATCCGTGTGTTTTTAGTATAAATTGTTAGTTATCCCGTAGCAACGCACGGGCACGCTACCCAGTTACCAGAGAAAACACAGGTAGAGTATGTCTTCTATAGTAACAAGGTCCTGCTAGGCCTACTAACGGGAGGTGGACTATAAAGGATTCAACGAGGCTATAAGAGTCACCCTCGCGAGCTACCACCGATCCAAAAAGTAGGCTACATCCACGAGTAACCGAGTCTAAGCACTACACTTACACTACAAATACTACTTTAACCCAGGAGCTACAAGGATTAAAGTACTCAAAAGAGAGTCACAAACCTGAAGAACAATATGAACAAGAGCTTACTTGAATTAGAAGTCGATTACCAGAGAAATCTCAGAAGCAAGCTCAAGAAGAACTTGATTCCGCCAGGGTACAAGCCATAGAGAGAGCACCGACAGGCCAGGACTCCTCCGAAACTCTTTCCTCTCACTCTATCTCTCTATCTCTAATACAAGACTAGATCCTATTGAGGACTAATCTTCTCTTGATTGCTAGCTCTGATCCTGATGAAGATATAGATTAGGGTTTCTGGCCCTCTGGCTCTGAGGATCAAATGCATGGATGCCCTAGAGGGGTGTGCTGGCAGGTATATATAGGCCAGAGCATAAATCCTAAGCCCTTGGATTAAACCGACTTGAATAAACGGTGGAGATGCAATCCTTAAGGCGGTGGAGAACCGACATAATGACGAGGGACTGCCAGGAGGACCCCATAGGCTAGCCGGCCTGCAGGTGGGGCCGGCCGGCCCCACTTGTCAGCGGCTCGGGCCCCGCTTCGGTGATTTGCCTTCTAGAGTCTTCTAGAGTCTTCCCACATTGTTTACGCGGCGGAATTCCGTGATTTTCTTTGACAAATAGGTCATCCTTGATGGTTTTCTAATTAAATCCTACTAACAACACAGATTCACCAAAACTTATGGAATTTGTCAGTTTAAACCCCTAAGTCTACAGTGGTGATCCATTTTAGCCATTTATGGAAGTTATATTGACGGTTTATGATGAATATTAACTACCGTCAACAAGGATCAATCTATCACATTATCATTATTCAGTTGATACCATAATTCATACATTGTAGGAAATTTTTTAAAAAGTTCGTACTTTTGGATGCATGAAACCCTGGTTGTTATAGTCCACCCCCTTACAGGAATCTCGTCATCGAGATTTAGGGGTTACTACTCTTGAAGGATGGCTATATGGGTTTATCTAAGGTTGATGGCTTTTACTAAATGTCCTACATGCATTCATGCATCAAGTTTTACAAAGGATCTTTTTCGAGAAAGATTTTAAAAGAAGAGCTTTTTGGAAAGTAGTTTGCATAAAACCCTTTTGAATGTAGAAAGTCATTTGCATTTTAACTGGGTGAAAATAATTTTTGCAAGATCAAATTGGTTTTTGAAGAGGGGTCATTTCTCAAAAGAGCTTTTGAAACTCATGCGAACCGAGTTCAAAATTTATTTTGAAATCATTTTGTTTTTGTAATCCAAGGTTTTTGGAAAGCAAATTTAAACACCAGTTGAAAACATTTTCATGCACCAAAATTTCTGTAAAGCGAGTTCAAATGTCATTTGGGAAAACTCTCTTTCTTTGAACAAAGATTTTTGGAACAAAAGACAATTTTGGAAGTAGTTTTTATTTTGATACGAAATCCCTTTTTGCAAGATAGGAAAGCAACTTGAAATAGTTTTCATTTGAAAACAAAGTCCCTTTTGAAGTCGGTTTTTGAAATTATTCAAAACCAAAAACTTTTATCAATTTGCAAGGAATTTAGAAGAAACTTTGAAAATTGGTTTTCATAAATCCTTCTTTTTCTTTTGGGAAAATGCTATTTGAAAGAAAAGAACTTTTCTCAAATTTTTCAACGACACAAACAAGGGTTTGAAGCATCTTTTTGCATGGCATTTTGAAATAGGAGCAAGGTTTTTCAAAACATTTGACATAGACCGAGAGTTTTGATAGTGAGAAAGTTAGGGGAAGAAATTTTTTCAAAATCCCCCCTTTTTTAAAGTTGTTTTTACTCCAAACAAGAGTTTGTTTTGGCAAATCATTGGATTTTGAAATTTCTTTGTCAGAACAAAATAGGGTATTTGAATGGGGATCTTCAAAATCAAAACATCCATTGTTTTAAGTAAAACTCTTTTCAAACGGTTGTTTTTGTAGTGAGATTTTGAAAAGCTAAGCTTAGGATTACAGTAGTATGCGAGTACCACTTGGAGCGGTCACAGTCACGTACCTTGATACCAACGTATGCCCGGCAACAAGCCATGTGGATGCATCACACACGGGGCCCCAAGTTTTGTCGTGGCACCGTGGGTTGTGATCACAACACCCTACCAAATAAGTCACTGGCAACAACTCGATATCCCAAGCTAAAGGGAGAGGGGATTTTTTTTTTGAAAAAGGCGAGGATAAACGGTTTTGGAAGTCTTCTTTTTTAAGACACAGTTCTAAATTTATTGCTTTGCAAATCTTGCAAGGAAGAAGGTTACAACCTATGGATTTTCGAAATCAACACGAAGATGTTTGAAATAGGTTGTAACCCGCTTTGGTTTTTGAAACTCAAATCATTGGTTTTGATTTTTGGTCAAACTAGAACAAACCCACAAAAGAGATTTTGAAAATGCTTTAAATAGGTTTTAGTTCATAAAATCAAGACTTTTATAGAAGTTTTTTTGCTTTCCAAACATCTTTTGAAACGATTTTCAAGAACATTTAGGCCTCTTGAAGGGGAGTTTTAGAATTCAAACCATTTTATAAACTTTTTGAAATAGGCATTTTGGACAAAAGATGTTTCGAAATAGTGGGTATGCGGAGTTTGAAACCATTTTGATGAAAATGTTTTGCAAATACCAAAACTTTTCAAGACAAGTAGTTTTCAAAATCCTGCTTGAATAGTGAAGGAGTGATTTACAAAACTTTTGAATTCCAGGGTAGGTCGGACTTTTGAAATAAAAGGTGCCTTTTTAAAACAGGTTGAAATCCATGCAAGTTTTGAAAACCAAATCTTTTGAAAGTCCTTGTTTCCTAAAACAAAACACTTTCTTTTTTGAATGGTTTCAAATCAAATGATTTTTGAAAACTCGGTTTGGTTTTTGAAACAAAGTGTTGCTTCCCATTTGTTTGAATCAAACAAAACTAGTTTTGAAAATGATTTGAAATCATTTCTTATTTGAAAGGTAAAGCTTTCGCAATCAAAATTGGTTTTTAGAAAACCCTTTTTCCAAAACAACACTTTTGAAACTAGATTTTTGGAAACACATTTTCATTTTTGCCAACAAAATCTTTTCGCAAAAAATTTGTTTGGTAAATCGGTTGCAAACAATTTTGAAGGCAAAGTTGACTTTTGAAAGGGTTTTGGCTCTCGGCGTGAAATAAAAAGCATTTAAAACAAAATCAACAAAAGATCTTTGGTTTGAAAACATTTTGTTCAAGGTGGGAGATGAAAAGTAAAACTTATGTTTTTCGGAAGTGAATTTGTAACACCTTTTGAAAGGAGACTGGATTTTCAAACTATTTCACAGATAACTTTTGAAATCAAATCTGGTTGAGAAAGGAACTAAAACTGCTTTCTTTTGAAAAAGGAAGATCTTTCAAAATGTTTTGTTTTTTACATAAATTTGTTCTTGTTTGAGAAAGGATTTTTTTTTTCAACCAAAATAATGGAGGGTGATTTTAAAAATGCGGTTTAGTTGGAAGCCAAAAACAGTTTTGAAATGGTTTGGTAAAGAAATGATGCATCAGTTTTATATTCTCAACTCCAATTAGTCCGGGCTACTTATCTAGTCATAGGATGGCTTAGGTTAGCTGACTTAGATAACTAAGATTTGGAGCCTCACATAAAGAACACAAAATAGCTTCTATAGCCTACACTAAAACATACAGAAGCACAAGAAGCATAACAACTCAAGATCCAGTCAATCAAACAATATTACAACTCCTATATGCATAGTGTTGACTTAAAGTGACTCCTAGGCCTTCAAAGTCTCACACAACAACCGATCTAGCATGGGCGGTAAAGGGAAATATTGAATTGACCTATAGGGAATATTTCATAACCGGAGGTAAATTAGCAGTAGAACTCAAGGCGGGGAGAGAAACAAGTGTTAGCACCTATAGTTCTACAACAAATAGGATGGTTGGCTTCTATACTAGTGTTTGGTCCTAAGGGTCTCGTCCTAGGGTCAAGTATGGCTCTGATACCAACTGAAACGATCCATGATTTTCTTGAAGAAATATCCACAGATTACATCAGAATGTGACAGTTCAGGAGGACCAAGCTATCACATTATCATTATTCAGTTGATACCACGGTTCATACATTGCAGGAAATTCTTTAAAAAGTTTGTATTTTTGGATGCACGAAAACCCGGGTTGTTACAATGAGCTCGTCACGGCATGAGTTGAGGAATGACGCCAAGAGGTTAGGGAGTGTGTATAAGGAAATGGTGAGTCACGCCATGAGTTGAGGAAGGGCGCCAAGAAGGTAGGGAGTGTGTATGAGGAATGGTGAACATGAGAGCTTGCGCAACAGGGGGAGGAAGGAGTGTGGCAGTGTTGGTGTCAAGTGTGAATGCCACGGGGCATGGGTCGGCATCGGTGTCATGGTGAGGTGTTGAGGAGGAGGAAGTCGAGCAAGAGCATGGATTGGACGATCACAACCATGGGTTCTGGTCAACCACTTGGTGTTGAGAAAGCTTGGTTCACATGTCATGGCGTGCGAGGAGCAAGCGAGCGTGGTAGAGCCTGGCATAACATCATGGGTATGGCAACGCAGAGCAGGTAGGCGCACAGCTGTGGCACAACCACCTAGGTGAGCCAAGCACATGCAACGTGGTGGGATGAGGATGACAAAACGTAGAGTGGAGGGGTGGACCAAGATGGTACAATAATATAAGTTTAGAGAGTTAAATGTACAATTTGCAAGTGTTAAGGGTGAAAACTTAAAACAAGTTTAGGGAGCGGAGTATATAATTTATAATTTAGGGATGAAAATTAAGGATAAATTTAGAGAGCTGAGTGTAGTTTTTAAATATATACTGGGACTTGAATAAGAACTCGAATAAGGGTTTAAGAACGCCTGTGAAATAGGGATGAGAGGTAGTGACAAATTTAGAGAGCTGAGTACGTAATTTTCAAATACTAGGATCAGAATAAAAACTCGGAAAAAGGTTAAAAAACGCCTGTTAAATTTAGTCATTATTAATTAAATTAATATACTTTTACCTTTTATTTATAGTTATAATTTTTTATAGGACTGTTGTATAGTTATATTACTGCGTAGCTATTTTTCTCACGATTTATTAATAACCAGAAAAAAGATCTCAGCTGCTTTCAGCCATATATATGTGCTCCGTGCCTCCGTGCAGCCCATCACAGCTACTCAGGCCTCCTTCGCCACTCCACGTTTGGCCCGTATAGATTTATCAGCGGAACTGCGGAAGTGCTGATCGAGCGCGTCGTTTAATTCGGTCTGTTACCGAGATTGTTGGGGGGCATCATGGCGTCTCCCAATAGCGGCGACGTCGGTGCAGCAGGCGACCTCCTAGGGACCGGGCTGCTGGCCGCCTCCAAGGACGAGGAGACGCCTGCCGTGGAGACGACGGCGACGTCAACGTCGTCGGGGCGTCTGGCGGAGCACGAGATGACGCCGACGCGCTCGCCGGTGCGGCAGGGCGTGCGGCGCGCGGCGGCGGAGTTGCAGGAGGTGTTTCTGGGCACGAAGCTGTTCCCGCTCTTCTCCGCCGTGCCGCTAGCCGTCGCCGCCGAGCACTTCCGCTTCGGCCGGGTACGTACAGCAAACAACCATCGATCATCCCTCGTGAGCCCCTATATTCTTCTTGCTAAAAAAAATTAAACGAGAAACTGTTACCGGCGATTAATTAATTTCCTTAAGTAGCGGCGCGGCCTTTGATTTCTGCTCTAATTAAGCACAAGTTAATTGATCGAAACGTCGAGCTCGTACGTGCTAATTAAGGCTAGCTAGGAAAATGTTTCTCTGTTTCCGTCATTGGAAGATACAGCACATTCGTAGTTGTCGTACGTCCAAGTCCTAGATCATACGGAGTACTATGTATGTACGCGGGTACTATAGGTTTCTTGGAGGTGAGCCAGTCGTATGTGGCCACGACGGCCATATTCCTCTCTTTCGCCTTTTATAAGCGCCTCACCGTCACGCACCGCTACACGGGCGACCTCGTGGCTCAACAGATGCTATGCTACAGAGCACAAGTCAGAACTATGGGTCCCTGCAAAATTCCTGTTTCGTGGATAGAGGCCCTCAAGGGTGACAGTTAAGGGATCGAATGCCGTGTGCCAAACTTTATGTGCAACTAGGAGATGCAGACAGGACTTGTTCATTTCAGCATCGATTAAAATTAGCTGGTGATCGACCAGTGTACCCTACCATATAAGTCCATAACTTACGTGGGAATAAGGCCATATTTAGATCAGTTAAGGTAGCTACTACTTGGACTACAAATTAACCAAAAATAGTTAGAGTTGGTTAACAACCAGTTAGACTTGGATCTCTGTTTAGATGAGCCAGGGTTAATTTTAACCACCCTAGTAGTTAAGTATCCAAACAAGCTATAAGGAAGCTACTTTTGTAAAAGAAAAGAAGAGTAGTTAAGCAATGCAAATGGGGGTTTGAACATGATAACATTATTGGGGTCTAGTAATGTTTTTTTTGGTAAATTAATTTAGTACTAGACACCTTTTTGTATTGGAATCGTCTACTGACGTAAGGTATTTTATAGACTACACATGTATTTCCTTTTTTTTTTGCTAATGGATGATATTCTATCTATTACTTTCTTCGTTCTAAATTACAAGACGTTTTGACTTTTCTAGATACATTACTTGTACTATAAATCTAGACATAGAGTATATCCAACAGTATATAGCAAAAGTTACGTATGGAAAAGCCAAATCGCTTTATAATTTTAAATGGAAGGAGTATGTCATAAAACGACAGGTACATAGTCACTAATTACACTTATTTAGTAATAGCAATATTGGTATTTTTTCTATAAAACTTAGTCAAATCTAAGATACCTGAAGTTAGAAAAAAAAAACTAGTATAACAACATTCTTTTGGAATGTAGGGAGTACCATTATGAAGATTGCCCAACAAACAATTCCGACATTAAATATTGTCCAGTTGCAAATTTGCCAAAAAGTATCTTTATCTTGAAAGATATGGACGTTTTTAGGTATTTATTTTCGGTAGAACATAAGCATGCACTCCACTGGAATCAATTTGGTGCACCCAAAAAAAAAACATAGTCCCACAATTTTCAACTAGATTTTGTATCTGGACATGTAACTGCGCTTATGACGCCAACTAGAGATATTTCAAGCGACATAGTGGCCGTGGAGGGCCAAGAAAATGTTTGCCTGGCTGACTGATCAAGGCTTTTGCTGCAACAAATTAAACGGATACATCAGGAGTAGTTGGGACACCTGTCAATCAGACGTGAGTCCCTGACGGCCGCAGGCATTGCGAATAAAGATTTATTCAAGAGATGACTAGGACGGGCACTGAGAAAAGGTGATCCACGGGCACATCGGACAGATGAGCCATTCACCGTCATGCCGTCCCTATCAGTTTATCACCAATACTGGGTCTCTGGAGAGCAGTACAAGAGCTGTAGATCCTTGCAGATCATTTGATAGCTCGGTGGATTTCCATGCTAACCATGTGTTTTTTTTTTCGAACACACTGATAGGAGCTGTCTTTTAATTAGAGTAGAAAAGAGTTGATTCAGTTTAAAAAAACAGACCTACAAACGTTACATTTGTATGGTTAATTAAAGAATAACCAACAAAAAAAACCCCTAACATCAAAAGTACAGCCGAAATCCAGCCCAAAACAACGCAGCGTGCCACAGGTCATCCTTGCGGAGCTCCAAAACATAGCCGAGCAGCTTTGACCTCTTGCGAAAGACCAATGCCTAAGCCTCAAAGTCACAACATACACCTGTAAGGAAAACTCACTACTATACAAACGATTTATGACAACGTATCTCTTTCTTTATAGAGGCGGTTCTATATTGAGCCGCCCCTACAAATAGTTGCTAAATGAGCCACTCTTACAAATGGATTTGTAGGGGCGGCCGGTGTTATCAGCCGCCCCTACAAATAACCCAATTTATAGGGGCGGCTCTATATCCAGTCGCTCCTAAAAATCGGATTTGTAGGGGCGACTCAATATTGAATTGCCCCAACAAATAGATGCCGAGTATTAAAAATTAAGCACTAAAATTCAAATTTTGTAAACGACATTGGATGGAGAAACAACCAAAATGAAAGTTGTAGATCTCGAAAAGTTATGAAACTTTATAGTTGACAACTTTTTAATTTGAAATCATCTTGTCAAGGAAAACTACGTTTGAATTTCTAAAAATTTAAAATTTTAATTTTTTAAACAACCTTAGATGGACAAACAGTAAAAATAAAAGTTGTAGATCTTGAAAAGTTATGAAACTTTGTAGTTGATAACTTTCTCATTTGAAATCATCTTGTCATGGGAAACCACGTTCGAATTTCTCAAATTTGAAATTCAAATTTTATAAGTGACCTCGGATGGAGAACTACCAAAATGAAAGTTGTAGATCTCGAAAAGTTATAAAACTTTATAGTTGACAACTTTTTCATTTGAATTAGTTTAGAGCATCAAACAATCAATTTATGCTCAGTTTTGTATAATATGTGGGGAACTAAAATGAAATATAGACATAAGTGATCGTGAGGTGTAGTGGTAGAGGAGTTTGCCGGTGAGGGAGAAATTACGGGTTCGAATCCCGGCGGACGCAAAGTGTGCAAAAATCGTGAAAAAAATGCTGCAACCATAGAGTAGGTGTGTGGCTGCCGTTGGGGACCTCCTCGGATTAAAAAAATTACTATTTTTTGCTCCTTTTTTGTGATTTCTAGAAATTGATTTGTAGGGCAGCTCAATATCCAGCCGCATCTACAAAATTGATTTGTAGGAGTGGCTGGCCAACCGCCCTATAAATCGGTAATTTATAGTCACGGTTTGATAGGGGCGGGTGTCAAAACCGATGCTACAGACCATCTAGAGCCACCCCTACAAATACAATCTGGCGTAGTGACTAACACTGCCCAAAAGAGATTGCTAAATATCATAGTTGCAAAGAGCAAGGCCAAACTCTACAACACAACAACCTCAACTTCACCATATCCATTCTTTTTTTCGACACTATATCCATTCTTAATTACAAGAAAGTCAAGCATCCCTGTGCAACACCACCACCAAAAGATAAAGCCTCACCGAAAATCAGCAAGAGTGCCAAGAGGCGGTTGGTGAACAAGACCTCCAAAACCGATGCAACATCGGGAGCGTCGTCGTCACTCATCAAGGGAATATGGATAGGACTTTCACCTGAAGAATCCTGCAAAGTGGAAGGGAGGACACCTCAATAACGCACCGAATAGGGAGTGTGATGCCCATGAACATCTCTATCATTGGCTTCGGTCACACCAGCCAAGCCTTAAGCCCTTAGCCTTCCATCCACACTTGATGCATCAAGGCATGCTATGCCAAGATTTTTAGCTCACTGCCTCAAAGTCACAACATACACCTATAGGGAAAACTAACACCGCCCAAAAGAGATTGATAAACATCATCGCTACAAAGAGCTATGCCAAACTCCACAACACAACAACCTCGACTTTATCATATCTATTCTTTCAAGAAAGTCAAGCATCCTTGTGTAGTATGACACAACAAGACCAAAAGATAAAACCTCACCAAAAATTAGCAAGAGTGCCATGAGGCGGTCGGTGAACAAGATCTCCAAAACTGGTACAGCGAATCGGGAGCATTGCCGTCGCTTGTCTAGGGAATATGGATAGGACTTTCATTGAAGAATCCTACAAAGTGGAAGGGAGGGCACCTCAATAACACAATGAATAGGGAGTGCGATACCCATGAACACCGCTACCATTGGCTTCGGTCACACCTGCCAAGCCTTAAGCCCTTAGCCTTCCATCCACACTTGCCGCATCAAGGTGTACTATGCCAAGATTTTAGCTCTGACTTCTTGCAAAGGACCAAAACCTAAGCCTTCAAAGTCACAAGATATACCAATATGGAAAACTAACACCGCCTCAAAAGAGTTTGCTAAACATCATCATAGCAAAGAGCTATGCCAAACTCCACAACACAACATCCTCGACTTCACCATATCCATTCTTTCAAGAAAGTCAAGCATCCTTATGTAGTATGATGACACAACGACACCAAAAGCTCACCAAAAATCATGAAGAGTGCCAAGAGGCGGTCGGTGAAAAAGACCTCCGATAACGATGCAGCATCGTGAGCATCACCGTCGCTCATCTAGGGAATATGGATAGGACTTTCACACAAAGAATCCTGCAGAGTGGAAGGGAGGGCACCTCAATAACTCAAAAATAGGGAGTGTGGCACCCACGAACATTGCTACCATGGGCTTCGGTCACATTGGCGAACCCTTAAGGGTAGCCTTCTTCCATCCACACTTGTCGCATCAGGGTGTGCTATGCCAAGATTTTTAGCTCCAACTTCTTGCAAAGGACCAAAGCCTAAGCCTCAAAGTCACAACATACACCTATGGGGAAAACTAACACCGCCCAAAAGAGATTGCTAAACATCATCGTTGCAAAGAGCTATGCCAAACTTCACAACACAGCAACCTTGACTTCACCATATCCATTCTTTCAAGAAGTTCAAGCATCCCTATGTAGTATGACACAAGAACACCAAAAGATAAAGCCACATCGAAAATCAGCAAGAGTGCCAAGAGGCAGTTGGTGAACAAGACCTTCACAACCGATGCAGCATCGGAGCATCATCGTCGCTCATCTAGGTAATATGGATAGGACTTTCACCCAAAGAATCCTACAAAGTGGAAGGGAGGACACCTCAATAACGCACCGAATAGGGAGTGCGGCGCCCATGAACATCTCTATCATTGGTTTCAATCACACCGGCCATGCCTTAAGCCCTTAGCCTTCCATCCACACTTGTCGCATCAAGGTGTGCTATGCCAAGATTTTTAGCTCTGACTTCTTGCAAAGGACCAAAGCCTAAGTCTCAAAGTGACAACATACACTTATAGGGAAAACAAACACCACCCAAAAGAGATTGCTAAACATCATCATTGCAAAGAGCTATGCCAAACTCCACAACACAACAACCTCGACTTTGCCATATCCATTCTTTCAAGAAAGTCAAGCATCCCTATGTGAGATGACACAACAACACCAAAAGATAAAGCCTCATAAAAAAATTAGCAAGAGTGCCAAGAGGCGGTCAGTGAACAAGACCTCTGAAACTAATGTATCATCGGGATCATCGCCGTTGCTCATCCATGGAATATGGATAGGACTTTCTGTGGTAGAACCATCCAAAATAACACACCTTCGGAGGCGCTTGTCTTCCACTAGACACTAAGCACCCCGAAAGTAAGCTACGCCAAGCGGTTCCGTCGAGCACACCCCAAGGGAGAACTCGAATAATTCACGTTTTTCATCCAAAATCCAATAATGAGAACGAGTTTACAATACTTAGTCCATTTCATACAACAAGAGTTCTCGGAAATACATTATTACAATACCAAGTTCAGAGTGCGGAATTTAAATAGCGGAATTGAAATAAACATCTAACGATAAGATATAAGGATCCATCTGTGCCCACCAGAAGAATCCTCCACACAACAGCCACTCCTCAAGCTGCACCTGTAACAGGGGTAAATAAACCCTGAGTACACAATGTACTCGCAAGACTTACCCGACTAGTGGGAATAATTTCCCGACTCCAAAGGATATGAAAAGCTTTATGATTTGCTGGGTTTTCTTTTTGCGAAAAGCATTACTAGTAGTGAATCCTTATGTATGTGTTTTATTAGCAGTCATGATTAGTTCATTAGCTAATCATTCTATGTAAGCACCTGTTCTACTTTCAAGCAAGAGTTGAGCAATCAGATCCATTCAACCCCTTTCATCTTTCAGTTCTTACTACAATGATAGACCATAGCCAAGTCGCACCTTATCGCACAGCAATTCTTGAACCAATGTATCCCAGCTGGGTACCCAAAAACACATGCCCTGCTTGTACCCTAGGCACAAGCAAGACCAACCCACCACTGTCCTGTCAAGGGGTCCAGGTCCTCGTCCAAACTTGGACTCCAAGCCCCCACTCCTGAGTTCCAGACTCAATGTGGTGCTTAGACCTCCACCATCCTCGCCTCTAATCAGTCGGTCCAGAAAGAGCCATAACCCACAATAAGAGAGCAACGAGCCTTTTCGCTCCCATAAGCAAGTATGTGCTCAGGATAATAAGTCTGTGACCTGACTACCATCCACAGCAACGGACGGTCCTTAATCGACACGGACAGGGAAAATAGTGTAACCAAGCTATGCCCCGTTGGCCATGGGACACAACCTATTACACCTACCAATACCCATACCATATCCCTGCCCGGTCTCCATTTCCTTTCACCATTTTATCATAAAAGTAATAATAATAATCACCTATTGTGAGTAATAGCAAGTTACTCACGCTACCGATAGCCTAAGCATAGCAGTTACTCGATCTATGCTAGTAGGACTCATAGGTAGGTTTATCTATGCATGTAGTTTCAATACAAATCCTATAACATAAATACACATCACATATATATATCCAGTGATTATTCAAAATAAGGGTTATGCATCGGGGCTTGCCTTGGGTAGATGGATTATTAGCTATGTCAGTCATCGGTGGCTCCGAGGCTTCCTCCTATACGAGGACCTCCTCCTCGTACTCCTCGATCACCTCCTCATACCCCTACTCTTCGGTGGTCACGAACTCCACTAACTCGTTCTCTACATGCATGCAACGATGATACAACACTTAGTATTTTAGCAACAACAGCACTTAAAATAAGAATACATCTACTAATCTACTAAGCTAACTCTAATGACTAAGATACTAAGCTAACTAGTATTTTCATCAAACAAGGTACAAATTCATCTAACACGTATTAACTTAACAACTAAAATATATTCTTGCTTCTACTAGCGATTTAACATATATTAAAACAAGGAGTATCTAACTACCCTAAACCTTATCCTATTCTAAGGCTACAAAAATTACAGTGAGCACATAATAATACCAGAAAACTACCATAAAATTTTTAAAGCTAAAGCTAATACCATTTTGCCACAAAAATTCCTACAATTATTAACCTAATAATATTAAGTATTTCCAATTGATTTAATAGACCTCAGTTTCATCATAGATATGTATGAAATAATTATACTAACCGATAGATAAAGAATTTAAGAGCCTAACAAAATTGGTTTCATGATATTTGGACACCTGTATGAATTGTTGATAATTATCAAAGTTCAACATAGAAACTAAAATATAAGGCTATTTCTATTTTCTAATAAAAGGAAAAATGAATTCACCAGCGTGGCCCACAACCACGCACATAGGCTGGCCTGCGGCGGGAGGGAGCCCGTGTGTGTGGCGCTTTTGCAAAAACATCCTTGCACTTTCTAGTATTAACGCAGCTCTTATACGCCCTGTTCCTATAGTCAGCCCTTATGCCGATAGGCCCTCGCCCTAACCCATCTTTACATCCTGTCGGTCCCCGACACCCATGCGCTCGCCGACGCGGCGTCGGCTGGCACGGGGCTGCCACACCGGCCAACCGGGAGCCCCTCCGACGAACCTAGGAGGTTCATCCTCACCTACAGGATGACACGCAACTTCGGCCAGCGGTTGGACGAGCCGGGACGCAGTAGAATGGCCTCACCACGACGACGAGACCCTGTGGCGGCGACAGCCAACTTCTGGTGAGCCATGACCTTTTGGAAGTGGTAGAAACAGTTGGTGAGCACCAGTGACCCACCACGAACCTACCCATGGCGATGGCTCGGCCAGAGATGCCCCAAGCGAGACTGACCGTGTGCACGCGGCAAGTTCGACGATGGTCGCGGTGGTGTGGCCACATCAGCGGCATAGAGACGGTGGTAGGAGTACGGCTTAGGTGCGTATGGCGATGAAGGGTTCTAGACGGGGCTAGCGGCGTAGTCAGTCTGGCTTGAGATGACAAGGTGGAAGCTGTCCACGGTGAGGTGGGCTAGGCCTTAATGGTGCGGTGGCGGAAGCAAAGCTCCAAAATTGGCGCTCGGCCTGGCAGCAATCAATGCGGGGAGGGTGCGGTCGGCAAGAGGATGTAAAGGCGGAGACACGGGCATGAGGAATTGATGAGAGGTCCTCGCTCTCTGGCTCACCATGACCATGACTCGACGATGACAGAAAGCAGAGGCGCAGCAGGAAAAAAAGGGCGGCAGGTGCGGTCAGTGGTTCGGCTGGCACATGCCTTGGTGGGGCACGGTTGTCGTGGCCGAGGGACCTACATCCAAGCACGAGGGGATGAGCACGAGCGTCCGCGACTAGCCATGGCCCGCGTGCCACAGCGCCATTAAATGCCTGACAATGGCATGCACGACCACGTGTAGACGGCACCCAACTAGGCCAGGGAGGGTGCAGCGCGATGCAACGAGCAGACGTGAGTGCAGGAGTGACACAACGGCAGCGGCAGCGACATCGATTGTGACCGCTATTGCATCGCGACGCGCGACATGGAGGGCAGCAGCAACGGCGATGGCAGCTGCGGTGGCAGTGGTGGTCAGGCGCAGAGAGGGCCTGTGGGGCACGGCGGCCTACGGCTGGCTGCAAGCGGTGCGGCCAGAGCGGCCAAGCTGTGGCCAGACCAAGGGCAGCCTTGGTCGGCCGGTGTGTGGCCATGCATGCGTACGCATGGCATAGTTGCGCAGCGACACAGAACGGCCACGCGTGGTGACCACGCGCCCGAGCCCGGCAGCTCGAGACTAAGTACGCGCATGAATTTTAAAGCGCCCATAAAAACTAAACGATTCAATTTGGAACCAAGCCATCTTCACTACGCTAAAGTGGGCACCATAGGCTATCAACAAGAGCTACAACACGACACCCCTTCTTAACTCAATTTCACAGAATAATTTGCCAAACATGGCTTTGTCACACTGCTGCTCACCTTAGGAATTTTTCTAAGTCTTGAGCTTGATTTGTTTTCAAGTTCTGTTTCTAGACTATTAGAAATACTAGCTAGTAACATTATTTTTCTACAGCAAGAGTTGCATTGTTATCTACAAAGTTTGTACTTTAAACTTTATTTAAGTCTCATATATAGGTTCTATAGTAATTTTTGTTCAATAAAAATTAGTTTACACCCCTACTTGTTAACTGTACGAATCATGGAGCAACTTTCGTTTTGCATTTTTGTTGATCGTTTTAGTTGCAATGCATTATTTACTCACTTCACCACATGCATTAACACATAAGTATGATGCTCATGATATGTTTTAGTAGATGATTAACGGTGTTACATTTTCACTTGAAGAATCTTGCAAAGTGGAAGGGAGGGCACCTCAATAAGGCACTGGTGACACCCACGAACATCGCTATTATTGGCTTCCCATGCCTTAATCCCTTAGCCTTCCATCCACACTTGCCGCATCAAGGTGTGCTATGCCAAGATTTTCTATTAGCCTTCCATCCATGATGCATTGATGCTATGTACAAGCGCATCTCACCAACATTGCGATGTCTACACCAAACGGTGGCCCCTGGTCGAGCTACTGTTGTCGATGTCGCCCAAAGGCATAGCCAAAGTCACACCATAGCTGTCAGTTGCTCCTAGCGACTAGTGGACCCAACGTGCTGCTAGAGCCCGATCGAGACACACCCTTAATTGACCTTAGCCCCACCTCCATATACTGCCTTTGGCTAGATCCGATGCATCCCTCGTGTCACCACACAGCCACATAGCGTGGCCTTTGTGCTACTACCGCCCCGTGTAGCCCAGCGTGGCTTCCATGACCAATATGGGTGAGCCTCAAACTTTTGGCATCTTCAATGCTCCTCCTCGTGTGTGACACACATGTGGCCCTTGCTGCCACTGTTAGAAAATTAGGCATTTTCATGGTCAATTTAATCTAGAAATAAAACATCAGCAGGTTCGTGATGACATATATGAGTATGTACTAACAAACGCTACAGCATGCAAGTATGACATACCGATCGATACTGTAAGTACGCAAAGTATGGTAATCAGAGAGTTAAGAGTGTACCCAGCGGAGGGTCCCATGCCGAGGGCATTAGAGGCTCCATTCACACTAGACATAGTGCGTTGCTCAAAGTCGTGGACCACAGTCGATGCAGGAAGGTGCTCGTAGTGTAGTCCCATGAACGGTCACCAGGAAGAAGACACCTTGCTGTTCCACGAGCGATCACCAGGAAGAAGACATCTGTTATGTGGATGAGCAGTCGTGGAATTGCTCCCCAAAAACCTAATCGCCGCACACCCCGTGCAAGGTTCGCAGGCGGACGAGGGTTCCGGAGGCACCTGCTCTCCTGTTGCTCCGTGCGCGCAGAGATACGGGACGGGGAAAGCCAAAGGGCGGCTGAGATGTGGTCTCTCAGAAGCAAAGGGAAGATTGAACTGACAGAGGACTTCTACTTTTATGCCTACGGCGGGGAGGGAGAAAGCCAACTGAGGAACTCAGGAGACGGAGACACGAAGAGACGGTAACTGGCGCAATCAACTTGCCTCCACCATAAAGAGAGAAACTCCCATAATTATGTGAATTAAGTGGCAAAACCTGGCCATGCCCACCGGTCCGCTCGCCCGCCCATGGCCTCGTCCTGGCCCACGGCGGAGGCGTGCGCGCGTGTGGCACTCCTATGTCCTTTTCTCAGCTTCTCAATTAAGATGGATAATTTCCAACCAAATAAGCTGAGTCAATGTTCAGTCAAAATCCCATACGGTATTAAACCATACAACGCTTGATGTTACAGAGCATAGAGTTTTATTTGATTTATTAAATATTATATGGACAAAGCCCATAATATATCCAACAATCCCCACCAAACTCTAGGGTTTGTAACAAAGTAGTCTTAAAACCACATTTGTTTTATATACTAGTGTTTTGATGGAGACTGTTAAGTTGAACATCCATCTAGAGCAATAGTTTCATTCAGTCATAACTGAACAATGGACTAAGTCTTGAATTGACAGTTTTGTGTGAGGTGAATGTCACTAAAGTCCTTAGCTGATACTAGGCTGCAAAAGACATCCCCTCTATTTGAAGCATATAAGTCATACTCCAGTGCCTTTCATGAGTATTTAGAGATCGCCCAAATCTCATAGACTGTGATCAGTAGTCAGACTCATATAGGTGTGTTCCTCAAAAGATGTTTTGTAGGACAATATCTTTGCTTTAGCAAGCCAATTGGAACACATTAAGGTAAAAACCAACCTACCTTACAGAAAAAAAAGATATGCATTAGAAATGAGTCTTACTAATGATCTTTCCTCACAATTTACTACTAGCTTGTTTCACCATCCTACTTCATGGGATCTTCGATCACATAAAACAGGTTACCACTATAGTAAATTTCATGTGGGTCTCAAACCCATCTCTCTCGATGCACTTTCTATCACATTGCGTGACAGACCCTTAGTGAATTGTTCTGCCAGATTGTTAGACATGTGAACATAGTCCAATGATATTACTCCAGAGTTTCTCAAATTTCTGACAGATTTTAGTCGTCCCTTAACATGTCTTGTGGACTTCATGTTATCCTTAGAACTGTTAACCTTCGTAATCATAGTCTGGTTATCGTAGTTCATAAAAATAGCCGGTATGGGTTTTTCAACAACCGGTAAATCCATAAGGAGATCATGAAGACACTCGGCCTCAGAGCCAGCGGTGTCTAATGCTGTGAGTTCTGCTTCCATTGTAGACTTTGTTAAGATAGTCTGCTTGCAAGACTTCTAGGAAACAGCACCACCTCCAAGCGAAAACACATATCCACTTGTGACATAAAGCTCATCAACATTAGAGATCTAGTTGGCATCACAATAGCCTTTCAGCACCTTCGGGTGTCCGGTATAATGAATACCATAGCTCATAGTGCATTTTAGATAGCGCATCACTCTCTCAAGAGTACGTAGTGATCATCTCCCGGGTTTGACACAAACCGACTTAGCTTGCACACAACAAATGAGATGTCAGGCCTTGTTGCACTAGCAAGATACATGAGCGAGCCAATGATTTGGGAATATCTCAATTGATCCCTTGCTATTCTCTGATTTTTCCTCAATAGCACACTAGGGTCATAAGGTGTAGGAGCAGGTTAACAGTCACTAAACACAAAGCGACTCAGTACCTTTTCCACATAGTGGGATTGTAACAAAGTTACCCCACCATCACCTTCTCTCAGAAGCTTGATATTAAGAATAACATCAGCATCTCCCAAATCTTTCATTTCAAAATTATTAGATAAAAATTTCTTCACCTCCTCAATCACTTTGAGGCTGGATCCAAATATCAGTATGTCATCAACATATAAGCACAAAATAACTCCACCCCCACCATACCGATAGTACACACATTTGTCAGCTTCATTCACAACAAAGCCAGTAGATGTTAGAGTTCTGTCGAACTTCTCATGCCACTGCTTTAGGAGCTTGTTTTAGGCCATATAATGACTTTAATAACTTACACACCTTGCCTTCTTGACCATTTGCTACAAACCCATCCGGCTGATCCATATAGATCTCCTCCTCTAACTCTCCATTTAGGAAAGTTGTCTTAACGTACATTTGATGAACGATAAGACCATAAGAGGCTGTCAGGGAAAGCAAAACTCGAATTATAGTCAATCAGGCAACCGGTGAATAAGTATCAAAGAAATCCTCACAATCCTTTTGAGTATAACCCTTGGCCACAAGTCTTGTCTTGTACCTCTTGATAGTACCATCAGGCCTAAGCTTTTTCTTGAACACCCATTTGCACCTTATAGGCTTGCACCCATAAGGACGATCAACTATTTCCCAAGTTCCATTAGACATAATAGAATCCATCTCACTCCGTACTGCTTACTTCCATAAGTCAGCATCAGGAGAGGAATATGCATCTTCAATGGTCATTGGTGTGTCATCCACAAGGTACACAATATAGTAATCACCAAAAGACTTTGCAGTTCTCTGTCTCTTACTTTTTCTAGTGACTATAGTGTTATCCTCCTCAGGATTTTGCATATAGGGTTCCTCAATTTGTTCTATCGGAGTAAAATTTTTATGCTCATGGAAAATTATAAATTCATGACCAGTCGTGCTAGGTGCATTTTTTATAGGAAATTCATTCTAAAAAAAATGTAGCGTCTCTAGATTCCATGATTGTATCAACAGCCATCTCAGGAACACTAGAATTTATAATTAAAAATCTATAACCCACGTTGTGAATAGCATAATCAAGAAAAACACAATCAACAGTCTTTGGTCCAAGCTTTCGTTTTTTGTTTATTGGCATATTCACCTTTGCCAAACAACCCCAAGTTTGTAGGTAAGAGAGATTTAATCTGTTCTTCTCACATTCCTCAAATGATGTAATTTCTTTGTTCTTTGTGGGCACTCTATTCAGGATATGACACGCTATCAATATAGCCTCACCCCACTATTCCTTAGATAGTCCTGCAGTCTCTAACATGACATTAACCAAATCAGTTAGAGTGCGGTTCTTTCTCTCTACAATCCCATTGGACTGAAACATAGTCCCGCAGTCTCTAACATGACACACTTGCAACATGCGTTCAGAAAACACAGATGAAACATACCTCTGAAACATCTGAAACACTCGAAACATACGCTTGCAACATGCCTCTAAAACAATTGCAACATGTGCAACATCCCGATCTACTTTAGCAACATCCATATGAAACAAATGCAACATACATCTGAAATACCTGAAACATATATATGCAACATAGGGGAGGGGAAGGCTGCGCCGGTCGATTCAGGCCACCGGGGGCAGCGGTGGTGCTTAGCGGCGGCTGCTCCGGAGCTTGGCCATCGCCAGTGGTGGCGACGAGGACCGCCATGACGGCGACAGAGACGGCGCGGGGGTGCCTTCGCCTCGCAGCCTCAACTCCGTGGTGCTCGTCGCGATACCGGTGGTAGTGGTTGACGCGGGCGCGAGGAACGGCGAGGATCTGGCTAAGGCACTGCCTCTGCATGGAGCTCGAGAGCCTCGGAGGCCCGCGGCGCAGTTGTCACTGATGTGTGGCTACCGCTTCCACGCCGAAAAGTGGGGTGGGGAGGAGGACGCCAAGGAAGGAAGTAAGGGGGGGGCGCGCCATCGCCTATTTGGTACTACCATGGAGGCGCCATGGCCCGTCCATGGTCGTGGTGGGCGTTCGGTTCTCGGTTAGGTTTTGGTTCGGTTCCCTCGGTTATTGATGAAATTCGGTTCCTACAAAATGGGAACCGATCAGTTCCAAAAAAATTTAGGAACCGAGCATTTTGGTTCTCGGTTATTTCGGTTCGATTCCGCTTCTAACCGAATTAACTGAATTTTTTCAGCAAAGGTTAATACAACAACAAAATATGCAGGTTTTAAAGCAAATTTAGGCAACACCACCTCTAATTTAGATAATAATAATTGATAAGGGAACAATAGCAATATAGTAACACAAATACATAGCAATTCAGTATGGGACGTCACACAAAAATCAAACATTGTCTTACAAAATATTAGTAAGTGAAGTACAATTCATGAATTTCGGTTCTTTCGGGAAATTCGGTTATCCGAGAGGAACCGAAATTTTCTCGGTTATTTCGGTTCCTCAAAATTTGGAACCGAATTTTTTGGTTCTGGTTCTTTCGGTTTCGGTTCCGGTTTTTTCGGTTCGGTTAGCGCACGGGGCGCGAGCCACGGAATGGAGGAGGAAGCGAGGGACTGGGTGAGTAGATGCAGGAGTGAGCGAGTGAGGCGAGTTGGGTAGCGGTGGCCGCACATTGATGTTGGGCCGATCGCCGCGCACGCCCAAAATGGCGCGTGGACAAGCCAGGATGGGCGCCCTCACGGTAGCATTTGCCATGTTTGGCTGATAAGCTATAGCTGAAAGTATTGTTGGCTGATTTGTTGTGAGAGAAAAATAATGTTCGTTGGCTGAAAAAATACGGCTTATAAGCCAAGGGCGATTATCAACTGCACTTACTACAGCGGATGGCATAGGTTTCGTGCATGTTTTGGGTATGACCTATTGACCTGGCCTGTTTGCATGGTTAATTAATTCTGCTAGGATTTTAGTAGTTTTGAGATCAGAATTGAAAAGCTGAGAGGGAAGCATAGCTCGTCCTATATTGCAATTACTGTGGAAAAAATGTGCACCTTCCATAGCATAGTTGAATCCCTGGTTATTTTATTTTCATTTAATATTTCTCTTTAACTTGTTGAATGTTCTTGGCTTTGCGGCGACGGTAGTGACACTTTGTGTTAGCAGGCATGGGTGTTCGTTTTCAGCTTGATAGGCCTTGCTCCTCTCGCAGAACGTGTGAGCTTCCTAAGCGAGTAATCACTCAACTCCTTTTGTGTTTCTGTATTCTTTTTTTCATGAATTGACAGTTGACTGCTAGGTTTCTGATCTTTGGCCTGATGTCTGTTTCTGCAGGCATATTGCCGATACAGCAGGACCAACAGGTATCTATCTTTATATGTTGTCTCTCTTTATTATATGAAGGAAATTTGTGCAGATTAACAGACTATGAAAAACAAAAGTTTCAACTAAAATATTCTTGTACACATCATAGTATATGTTAAATAAAACATGAGAGACTACATTACGATATTTAGTAGAATTTACTTTTTTTTTTACCTGATAAAATAAAGTTGGGCTTCCTTTCGGTGTATTGACTGCATTGCTAGTGACTGAGAAAAGGATAGAAGAAATGTGTGGCTAGGTTCTTTATTACTGCATTTTCACTCCCCAAAACATCACTCTGAAATACGAAAACACTAGGGACAATAATAAATTATCATTTCCTCTGCTAAGATATTGACTGCTCAAAACTGAATGACTCTTAAAGTAGCATGCTCAATAGGATAGCAACTGCCACAGCATACCTTCATAAGCTTTAAAAACGTGCCCCAATAACACCTGATGTCCATACTGAGTTGTGCATCTTCAGTATATGTTCGTTGTTTTGAATTTTTTTTAGCGTAAATGCGAACTGACAGTGACAGGTAGTGCTTTTAAAAGTAAATGGAACACATTTACAACTGCTTTAGAAATCCCAGTATTCTTGTGTTCAAGCATTTGCTTCATCTCAATACTGCATTTACCATTTTTTTTTTGACTCGGCACTTCTATGTGAATTGGAACAATTTTGATTACAGCTGGCGGGCTTCTGAACGCAACTTGTGGGAATGTACCTGAACTAATTATTGCACTGTTTGCCCTGCACAAAGAGAAGATGGAAATCCTAAAGTGGTCTCTTTTAGGTTCCATATTATCTAATTTGCTCCTAGTCCTTGGTTCATCACTCCTTTGTGGTGGCCTTGCTAATACAGGCAAGGAGCGTCCGCTGGACAGGGTACGGATGCAATTAAACAGTACCATTGTATTACCAGTAGAACTTCGAAATACAGTTTTAGAAAAATAACATGCAAAAATCTTCTATGGTCATTAACAGAGACAAGCAGATGTAAGCATAGGCCTCCTGATGCTGGGTGTGCTCTGCCACATCTTACCTCTATTGTCCAAGTACACAGCAAGCACTGGAGATAGCATAGGCTCAGCTCTGGGGTTATCAAGATTATGTGCAATCGTAATGCTCATTGCCTACTTTGGAGGTCTCGTCTTCCAGCTAAAAACTCATCGTCAATTTTTTGTGCAAGAGGTATAATGCTTTCTTTACTAAGGATGCTGGGAGTGGTATCAAAGAACGTGGAGACCAGTGGCCAATTTTCTTTAAGATAACTATGATTTTAATATGCTGTAGTTAGCACTATGAACAACTTGATTTCATATTGTAGTATAGGAAAAATAAATTTATAGTGAAGTTTTGAATTCTCAAATGAACTTTAGAAATTCATATGCACTATGTAGTCATGATTTTGACTCAGATTCAGCAGTCATTTACTAGCAATGATCTCCTCTCCGATTTTAGCATGGTTGGTCACACTAACTTTTCCTTTTAGTATGAGATAATTTTCTAGTTATGTGGTGATTTGTCAAATTGCAAATAAGATAGGTACATAGGTCATAAACTTTCTGAAGTTTTGAATATGGCGGATATCGATGCAGTTTTCTGCCATTTTAAAAGAATTGGTATTATTCTATTGGCTCATCATCTCACAGTTCACTGATTTGTCCAAGAATTGAATTGCAGGGAAGTTCACAGAGCAGCAGCAGCAACAGTGACGATGAAGTTACAAACAATTCAGTTATAGGATCTGCCAGTACAGTGATCTGGTTGATTGGGATGACTGTAGTCATTGCTGTGCTTTCTAATTACGTTATCACTACAATTGAGGTATATACATCAACATTGTTAAGTTGTTTCCGCTTTATTTCTGCTTCACTATATTTCGTTTCCAGGAAGCATCAGATGCACTTGGTATCCCAGTCAGGTTCATTAGCATTATCCTCCTTCCTGTTGTTGGAAATGCGGCAGAGCATGCAGGCGCTATAATATTTGCTTTTAAGAACAAAATTGTAAGGATGTATCCTAACAAATTTTTGTTGTTTAAGTTTTCTGAGTTAAACAACCCTACAATTATATTTCCTGTAGGACATCACCCTGGGAATTGCTCTTGGCTCAGCAATTCAAATTTTGCTGCTTGTGGTGAGAATTAAGAATTTTTTCTTCTTGTTCAGTAGGTTAACCTTGGACAACAGATCAGATTAGGAATTCAAATCTTGTCAGGAAACAAAATGGCCCTTAACTGGTTAGCAAAATCTAGCAAATTTACAGTTCCAGAGTTTTTTTTTATTCAACTTCCTTCAAAATTTATGTCTCAATGATAAGGTAAAATATATCTATTCCTCCAAAAGATGGGAATCAAATTGGGCCACTTAGTCGATGATATGGCCCTTTATCCTAACTGGTACATGCCAAAATTTAGATTTCAGCTGATAAGGAGTTTGCTTATCATGACAAGGTGCCTGTTATTCTAATTGTGTCCTGGGTCAATGGCATCCCTATGGATCTTGACTTGAACCTTGTTGAGACTGGATCATTGGTTATGACAGTATTTACAACAGCTTTTACACTTCAGGTAATTGCACGAGCTGCTAAAAAAATTATGAGAAAAGGCGGAGCTAATTGATATTATTTTAAATTCACATCTTTCTTTTGGGCAAGAGGTGTATGATGATCTTAGTATATCTTTTCAGGATGGCAAATGGCATTACTTGAAAGGCTTCAATTTGACACTATGTTACATTGTAATAGCAGTGTGCTTTTTCACCATAAAGGCCGTCCCAAGTAAGAAGAAGCATGGTTGCGCACTGAGCATACACTTTGGGGATCTATTGTTTTTTTAAAAAAAAAAAATCCAAAATCGCATTTGCCTTCACATATGTGCAATTTCTATAAGAAATCTTATGTTTTTTTTAAAACATATTTTTCATTTATCAAGTTCCTACTAATGATTGCTTGGTCATCTACTTCTGGGGTAACTCTGTTCAGCACCAAAGAAGGTACAGGCCTGAGATGCTGGGTTTGGAATCAAACTAAGGCATCTCAATTCAAGGTTGTGGATTGGCGTTCCCTCGAGCCCCTGATGATCAAGTTGTTTGTGAACACACCGGTGATCAGCATATTTGACACTGACAGTTTGTCCTGTGGAAGTATTGCTAATCTCTCTCTCCCCTCCCCCCCTCCTTTTATTGGTGTAAAAATTAAGTGCGGCGAATCACAACATAGGATGTGATGTGATGATAGTGTGTGCTAGTGTCTCGTGGAAAATATTTGTGACTCTCGATCAAATAATGGCGCTATCAAAGCATACTCCATGAGTATTTGATATTGCAGATGTTTATAAATTTGTAGAAGGTTGAAAGAAATTTGACTTAAGACAAAATTAAAGTGAACTGTAGTTTGAAATGAAGGAATTGTGATTGCATTTCATAAATCTCACATGAGGCTTGCTTGCCGCGAAAGTAAGTCCAGCAAATAGATCTAGTATATCCAAACACCCAACTAATATCCTAACTCATAGCTCAAAATGACCCGCTAGCTCTCCTAACTAAATGCAACTAACTGTTAGCTAGATGAACGCCATAAACTAGACAATTGCCTCCACACCACCACCTTGGTCCTTCCCCTCTCTCCCATCTGTAGTCTTGCAAACTAACATTGCATCTCCCATTAAAGCAAAGTAATTTGCTCAATCCTTTTCAAGTAAGAAAGTATTCCTATCTGAAAAGTCTGAACGTAATGCCAGTAGGAACAGAGAGCAAAGAGCAAAGAAATTTGGTAAGAAGCTTACGACCCCTCTCATCTATGAACCAAAAATTTTCCAACCAATGGCTAATTTGAAGACATGCATGTTCAAAGTCCTCATCCATACCTGTTTTAAGTATAAGGTTCGGATAATAAGCACAGGTGTGCTCATATGGCCTCTCTTGGATGGAGGTGTACACCGTCTGTTCGCGGTGGTTGCAAAACTCGATTTGCGCTTCTGAGTCCAACACTTTTCCTGCATTGGAACATGAGCAGAAATGTCAGGATCATCTCCCTCTTGGGTCGATAACCTAACTAGATAGTCTTCCATTGACTACACTAGTTAGATAAATCAACTTAATTGGTCATCCCAGTACAATACTCATATAGTGTACTAAATGCCCAACTTTCATCCAAGAACATTGCAGCGGAGAAGTACATCACAGCCCATATCAAGTTTGGAGTTCATATATATGCTCAGGTCACATGGCATACAAAGATCCTGATGGCCAGATCCGAACTGATGAAGTTCATAATATATTTTTTCCTACCTGCCGCCGTAGTTTGGAAGTCCAAATAAACGATGGCGGTTAATCATTATAACTTCATTTACACACCGACCGGCGCTACTGATGCTGCTGTCCAGGTGCAGTGCAGGCCGGATAACCATCCGTGCCATTGAAGAAACCAACGACATCCTTTCTTAGACAATGTACGTACGGTGAACACGCAAGCAAGTGCTGCGAAGCCGCCGTGGCCGTTCACGTCACCTTGAATGGAAGTCAAGCAACGATCCTAAGTCTGAACTCTGAAGAAGAAAAACGGCGAAGAAATGAAAGCACCGGCCAAATACTTTTCTCTCTCCGTCCAGATTGCACCGTAAGCAATGCATGGCCATGTGCAGGTTATAGTAATATCCGGCTTGCTTCATTCGACTGATACGCTTAATTTATTTGTAACTACTAATCAGTCGTGAATTCGTGATTGGTAAGGGTAAGGCCGTGTGTATATAAATGCACCAGACTATCGCACAAATCATCACAACAAAATCAATCTAGTAGACACGAGACACTATCTAGTAGTAGAACAAATAAACCATTTCTAGCAGTCTGTTGGAATAAACTACCGTTTTCTTTGTGTGAACACAGTAAGAGAAGGCGATGTCGAAAAGGACCCCTGCTGTAATTCTGTAGCCGCTGCAGGTGCAGGCGCCGCACGGCTCACCTACAACACTGTAGTCACATGCAGAGGCCGACACAGAGTCAGCCTTGTATGCTATCTAGTTACTGTTACAGCATGTGCGCTGTACTAGGACTAGATGGATAGAGTTGTATAAATAGACTCCCACAGCAACTCAGTAAAGAGAGTTTAGATTTGCCATCTCCCATATAAGGCTTTGGCCAACGCTGATGTCTTGTACTGTGTGTGTATGTTCTGTTCTCCATCTTTTCAACCTTGAGCCATAATGTGTGGAGACAGTTCGTGGTCGGCTTAGCTAGTGGGTGCTCGATAATACTAACGGGTGCTCGGTAAGACTGATGAGTGATTCACTCACCTGAACCGGTGATCCTGTGGGCTAACACAGTCAACATCACAGGCACAACTCTAGTTTTGTGCAGTTTGAAGGCATACAAACAAACCCGAGCGATTGGTATGGCTCCAGCTCGAGTTCTTGCAGTCCTGTCGCTTGCAGTCGCCTGCGAGCTGACCATGGCCGCCGCTGATGACGCCACTACCAGCAGTCCGTCGTCTCCGGCGCCGACCGGATGGCTCAAGGCGAATGCCACGTTCTACGGCGGCGCCGATGCCTCTGACACCATGGGTAATTATGTTGCTCCCTTATTTCTTATTTTTCCATGCAGCTAGCAAGGGAAAAAGAAGAGAGAAAACTGTATAACCTGCTCGATGTCCGTACATCCTTATGTGTCGCAGGAGGTGCGTGTGGGTACGGGAACCTGTACTCGCAGGGCTATGGCACAAGAACGGCGGCGCTGAGCACTGCGCTCTTCAACGGTGGTGCCTCGTGCGGGCAGTGCTACAAGATCGCGTGTGACCGCAAGAGGGCGAACCCGATGTTTTGCAAACCTGGCGTCACGGTGACCGTCACGGCCACCAACTTCTGCCCGCCAAACTACGCGCTGCCCGGCAACAACGGCGGCTGGTGCAATCCTCCTCGGCCGCACTTCGACATGGCGCAGCCGGCCTGGGAGAAGATCGGCGTCTACAGCGGCGGCATCATCCCCGTCATGTACAAAAGGTTTATTTAATGAGTTTTGCCGATTAAGGCCCTGTTCGGTTACCGGTTACCAGGAACCGCTCTCTGAAACTATTCCTGGCTAGATTGCTTGCCTAATTCATATAACCTTTCATCAGCTGGAATGATTGGGCAATCCAGGCTAACCGAACAAGGCCTAAGTGTATAATATCATATTCATGGATCTTCGCTAGTCTCTACTCTTCTAACAAAAACATGATGCATGCTGCAGTATGTTATCTTAAGTAAAAATGCGTGCTTTGCAGGGTTCTTTGCGTGAAGCGTGGTGGGGTGCGGTTCACGATCAACGGTCACGACTACTTCAATCTCGTGCTCGTGACCAATGTTGCAGGTGCCGGCTCCATCAAGTCAATTGATGTCAAGACCTCCAACTCCAGTAGCTGGATACCAATGGCGCGAAACTGGGGTGCGAACTCGCAGTCCCTTGCATATCTTACTGGGCAGATGCTCTCGTTTAGAGTGACTGACACAGATGGACAAACTATTGAATTCACAAACGTGGTGCCACAAGGATGGAAGTTTGGCCAAACATTTGCATCCAAGTTACAGTTCAAGTGAGACTGATGAGAGGTCCGTGCAGGATTTCCTGTGACTCATGACCTGCGGGAGTAGAATTTCAGGATGTGGTTTGAAGATGGTCTTGTCGGAGTATGATTTGAAGACGGTCAAAATGCACGCATGGAGTTGTACACTATGTGCATTATTACCTGTATATATAGATGCCGATTCTTAGCAGCTATGGCTTGTACATATTATTGTTTCGAATTGTGTATATTCTTGTTTAATTTAAATTTATGTTGTTCACACAAAGATGTTTGTTCATCCTGTCAAGCTATCTATTCTGCTGCACTAATGTAAAGGAACCATCACTAGTACAGAAACGATTTTTGAGACGCCTCCCATTTCTATTAGAGGCGGACAACATAAGAAACCGCTTCTAACTATGATAGAGAGCAATGTAGGTCATGAACCGCCTCTGAAAATCTGTAAGAAAACCGTCTCTAAAAACATATCTATTTTAGAAATGGTTGCATTAACGCAACCGCTTTTAAAATATGATTTTTAAAGATGGTTAGGTTACATCCGCTCCTAAAGATGCGTGAAAAAAGACCGCGTGTGGTCCAAAACTTTAGCCTACCTGCTTAGTTTGAATACGTTTCGCAGTTCCACTTGCATGTGCATGGGACCCACATTGTCTCTTCCGGCCAGAGCATCCTTATCTTGATTGTTTCTCTCTCGTTCGTGCTTCTCTCTCACTTCCTCTCCCTTGATTCTTAGCAACCAAAACCTTCTTATCAATGAAATGTATGTTTAAAGATGAGTGAAACAACTTTTTAGAGGCACCTTCACCTCCCACATGTGGTCTGACTTAATCAAGAATTTTCACAGCCCGCCTTTGGAAATGAATCACAGAAAAAGACAAGCTGATGAGCTTGCTGAACCGGGCGAACCTGCCATGACAATTGCCACGGTAGCTCCCATGCTGCGCTGTCGTAGCTAGCTCCCCGTCCACGCCGCAGTAGTCGGATCCCGGGTCTGGATGGCCGGATCCGTGTGTAGCATCTCGTGCACGGGCAGATTGCATCGGTGGGAGGAAGCCCATAATGGTGCAGGATAGGAGGTGGCCTATGCACAAGTAGTAGACGTGGGTGGAGCTGTCGCCGTTGTGCGAGTTTGAGCACATGCCAGAGACACAGTCATTGTTGCCCTGTGATGAGAGGAAGAGGTAGTAAGAAAGAGAGGAGACAAGGGATGGCAGCATTGGAGGAGACGAGGAGTCGTTCATGATGTATAGCAGCATGGATCGACTCGATTCGGTTGCATCTGCCTCACTGTATGCTAGATCTATTGTGCCACCACCAAGGTGGTGAGAGAATGGGTACACCGCTAGTGTGGAAGAGGAAGGGGTGGCCATAGGGGTGGGACGGGTGTGGTGGCTATGGTGGGGTGGACATGAGCGGGCGGACGACGTGGCGATGGAGCCGGCACTGGCAATTGGAGGATCGAGGGGACAGGGGAGAGGTGGGAGGCGACCGCACATGCAAATGAGGGAGGTAGAGAGAGAAAGGTGGGAGTCCAGTTAGGGTTAAGTGTGTGTGACGCCTTGGTGTTGGATTTAATGGGTTGGGCTCCAATTTACAGTGCCTCTTATGGGTGTTGACATGCAAAAAGGGATCGAAGAGTTGAAGATGGATTGAAAAACATGTGTAAACAAGAAAAGGAACAAAAAGGATCAAATTTAGGGCAATTTGGGCAAAATTGCAAACTTTATGGATAAACTGCCCTAGGCCATTTGGCAAACCGGCTCAGGTCGGTTTCTAAAATCGATCTAGGCCAGTTTTGGTAGACTCCGCTGCCATGTCCTGTACAAACCGGCCCAGACCAAATTCAAAACCGGCCTAGGTTTTGTTAATCCGAGCCCAATTTCGTATTTTCCTTTGGAAACTCATTCAAACTCGTGGGAAACTTATAGATTTCATATGGAATAAGTTTCCTAGTAGGATAAGACCACCCTCTCTATTCTCTATTTGTTTGAGAGGATCGCATCCGATTGAGAGATCCTTCAATCTATTCAGTCAACAAAAATCAATCTAGCTTTACTTTTACCTTCTACCATAATCTTTTCTCAACCCCCTCTCTGTCCAGCACGTCTCTCAACGAGATTTGTCAGTGTTCTATGTGGCCTTGGTGATCCTAGGGAAACCCCACTTTGTGTCTCTTTGATGGTTCTTCCCAAGAGGCATTCGTAGGTTTTCATGCAAAGAACAAGTGTCAAATCAGCCTCGTCGACCTGCTGGTGGGCCTTGTTGTTAGACACGTATCTAGGTCATGTGCGGCCTCCGGCGATATGGGCCCTACCTGCGTGTGACCCGAATCGGTATCAACACACTTTTTGGCGACTCCGCTAAAAAAGAAGCAATCAGATCTAGTAAGATGGCTGACGACAAGAAGGGTGATCCTACAGATCCAAAGAACTAGGTAATATCATCAAGCCCTTTGGTTGATCACCTTCCTAAGTAGATTTGCAAGATGCTGGAGGATAGAGCAAAGGCCCGAGCTACTACCGATCTGGAGTGTGCCCTAGCATGCTTCGATGTGGATATGCAAGGAGTTATCAAGAAGAGCCAAGATGTCAACTTCAATCCTCTTCCTACTACATCAATATCTAAGGCAAACAGGTCAACCTCCCCTAGATCTGGTGTGACACAAGATGAATGTGCTACGATGATTACTAGCCAAGCTAAGCTTATTGAGATTAATATGCATGACAATATTTAGCAAGTTCATGGCTAGGTTTGATAAAAGGGAGGAGAAGAAATATGAAATTCTTGTTTTTTCCTCAAGATGCATCTGTTAGAGGATCGGCCCTGGCTGCTAGCCAACCTTAATATGGGACATTGTTCGGCTGTTTTGAGGGCCAGACAATTTATGCATCGACAAACCAGCCCAAATTGTGCTATTCATTGATTGAAACTGATAGTGCTAATTTAAGGGCTAGGGAGGTTGGTACTACTTTACCATGGCTATCTTAGCGCAGCTGTCGATTTATGCTACATGAGCCTATAGCAATTTAGCAGCACTGTATACCTCTTTTGATCATAATACGGTGTTGCCAAATCCTCCTATACCACCGTTCCGGAGCCAGCAAGCTAATGATGATGCAAGTATTTCACAAATCGGCAATCCAACCCCATGGAACGAAGCTTTAAGCCAATTTAAAGAGAATTTGTATAAAGATTTGGAGAAAAGTCTGAGTGTGCACTTTAAAGAAACTGAGAACGCTAAGCCATATCCTTTATATTTCGATTATATGAAGCTCTCGATGGTTGAAAAGAGTCCGACTTTGAGAGGTGAAGATAATAAAACCACAAAGGAGCATATTATTAGCATGTTTATTGCTCAATTGGGTGAAGCTAGTACCATGGAACACATGAGAATTTATAACTTTCCGTTATCTCTTACTGGTACTGCTTCCGTTGTATTCTTCATTTCAATCTTACCTATTGGTTCTTGGGCACAACTAGAAGAAAAGTTCCAAGAACATTTTTACAATGGAACTAGTGAGGTTAAATTGTCCAATTTGATATTGGTTAAGGAAGGGCATGACGAGTCCGTCCTTGATTATGTTAAAAGATTCAGTGTTATTAAAAACTGATGTTTTCATTTGATAATTTTTTAAAAAGATCTTGCTTATTTGGATTTTGTTGGCTTGCTCTCACAAACTCCCCTAGTGCTCAAGAACACACCTCCACTCACTTGCTTGACTTGAGATTGATCTAGAGTGAGATTGGAGAGAGATCTACTATATTTGTTTAGCTAACTACATCTAGTTGCACTAATTCATCGTGTTATAGTAGATTTCTTGTTACTCTTGGTGGTTGCCAGATGGCTTGGAGCTGTGGAGGATCATTGAGCACTGCTTGGTGATTGTGCGTGCCTCCGGTCAAGTGATTGTAAGAGGATTTGTGCCCATCCTTGTGGGGATCCCGAAGAGCAACTCTAGTGAATATAACGAGGCTACATGGAGTGCCTTGTTTGGTCAACTCCTTGTGAGCACCCACGTTGAGGATCAAGCTTGAGGGCTTTCATTGCTTGCGGAGTGATATTCAAGGACTCACCTTAAAAGGGATGTAGGTTGACGGTAAGCAACCTACTAACCTCGGATGAAAATTCGTTGTATCACTTGTCCTGTTGGTTTGCCCTCTACTACACTAGCTCTTTCTTATTGTTGATGTTGTGCTCATGTAGTTGGTAAAGTAGTTCGACTAGTTGCTTAGTGTAATTTGAGTAGCTATTCTTGTGTAGCTTCGATTAGTTGAGTATCTAGCTTCGAGTAGGTTGAATGCTATAGCTTCTAGCTTGTCCTACTATTAGAATTGTGTAAGAAAGGCTTGCTTTGAGTGCTTAGGCTAGGCTTGTAGTTGCTGTAAGGGTCACCTCTTATACTAACAAGATTCCTAACTTTATTGTGCTTGAAGATTTTTAAATAGACTATTCACCCGTTCCTCAAGCAATCCTAGATCCTTCCATTGTTTTCTAGAGCAGATTTAAGCAATTGATTGAGAAGACTTGCTGATGATAAGACATGTGTATACATGTCTTTGTACATTATAGATGTGGGAGTAGCAGAAGTGTAACAATTTTGTGCATATTTCGAACTATTAAAGTGGTGTTTGACCTATATGTAATCGATTTGGGAAATTTTATTGACTAAATTGTTAAATGGATTTTACCAAATCATATATCATTTTTCTTGTGAGGCATACTCATTACAAAAATCCTAGGTACCCCACCGTGTGCATGTCAGATGTCATGTGTTATGATTAGAGACAAAATTACCCCCAACCTAAGTAAATCATATTTTGATTATATTAGGGGTTAAAGTGAAGGGCGTTATTATTAGCGCCCGGATGTCTGGAGCTGTCCAAAATATTAGACGCCTCCGGTCCTTCATGCGGGAGGCCGTGCCACACGGGAAAGCCTTCACCGCCTGTTTTTCGCACGCCCCACCGCATGGACCCCATGCTGCTATTTCGCCTGACCACTGCGCTAGCACGCAGGAACCCGTGGATCCTAGTCACCTGCCCTCACCCGCACGGTGACCCACGGTGGCACCTCCAGCAGCTGCTGCAGGTGGCTTCTGCAGGTGGGTCCTATTGCAACATGTGCAACACCCGATCTACTTTTGCAACATTCATATGAAACACTAGCAACATACGTCCAGAACAGCTGAAACACTTCCAACATACGTTTGAAACACTTGCAAAACACCAGGAAAAACTTGAAAAGATGTGTGTGGCCATGCAAACATATGCAAACATCCAAATGAAGCACTTGCAACGTACATATGAAAACATCTGAAACACTTGCATTATATGGAATATCAAAATCTACTTTTGCAACATCCAAATAAAACACTTGCAATATAAGTCTAAAACAGATAAAACATTTGGAATATGCACTTGAAACATATGTGTGTAGCCATTGTAACATGTGCAACATCCTGATCTACTTTTGCAACATCGATATAAAACACTTGTAACATACCTCTGAAACATATACAACACTTGAAACATACACTTACAACATAAGAATTCAGCACAATGTCACCTTGCTGCTTGGATGAATGGAGGCTCGTTGGCTCGCAGAGCTAGATGCCGGCATGGAGATCGACGCCTGCGCGGAGTGGGGGTGCAGCGGGTGGGCAGGGTGCAGTGCCCGCGGCGAGCGACCCCGCGCTGGAGAAGGCCGCGGCAGGCGAGTGGGTGCCGTGCCCACAGCGCCGCGCCCCTCTGCTGGAGAAAGGCCGCAGAGGAAGGGGATTGGGCGTCGTCAGCAGGGGCAAGCGTCGCGGGCGCGGACGGGAACGAGCGTTGTGGGTGGGGCACGCGACGAGAAGGAGCGAGCGGCGCGGACTGGGAAGCGCGGCATCGGGACGGTTGGACTACCTGAGGAGAGCATTACTGTAAAGTGAATGGTGCACTGGTTTACAAAATCAGTGGGAGAACTACATATAAATTCTGTTTAGGGTTTATATTGACAAAGTTTTAGAATAGGAGGTAGTATTGACTTTTTTCTTGATAGAGTATGAACGTAGTTTGACGAGTCTATCCCTTATTAGCGTGACAAAGGTTCGGCGGACGAAACGTCGATATCTGCCACAGCTTAGGCATGGCTGCCGGCGCGGCGCGGCGACAGCATCGTCCAATCAGGCCTTGGTTTGATTGCGGTGCAGGTGCAGATCATCACTCGTGTCTCCGACGAAACAAATGACATCCTGTCTTAGAGAAGAGGAAACCGCTCGTTATACTCCATTTCACACCCGCGCCGCCGTGCGCGCGTCTGCAGTGGTTATAATAAGTATATATACAAATGTCCATAACGCGCATCTGCGGCGGCGTGCGTCTCTCTCTTGTGGATTGCACCTTAAGCCATGCATGATGGGGCTTCGTCATATATAGCCATAGACATGCATGTGCACGCTAGCGTTACGCCCTTACCAGGCTTGCTTCGTTCGATCGGCACCCCGGCCCTTAATAAGTTTAGCCAATATAATCCCAAGAGCCGCCAATCAACCGTGACTACGAAGGGTAATGGTTGTGTATATATACAAGACCAATCATCGCACCATCATCATCATCATCAAAACAAACTCTATATCCATACCCAATTACGCATACATACACACACCACAAAATTATTCAGGCAACTCGATCCATCTGCTTCTCCTGCTTTCTGAGCTACGTACATATAGTCTCCTGCTTCTTCTCCAGTTCTCCTACGGTTCTTAGAGGTATGGCTCCAGCTCGAGTTTTCATACTCTTGCTGCTGGCAGCTGCCGGTTGGGCGTCGGCCATGGCCGCTAATGACGCCGTCCCCACAAGCACCACGTCGTCGTCTCCGGCACCAACCGGGTGGCTGAAGGCGCATGCCACCTTCTACGGAGGCGCTGATGCCTCCGACACCATGGGTAAGCTAGCTAGCCGGCCGCTCAAGAACCATGCATGGGATAGCTTTCCTATATATATGCCATGAACATGATGCACATCTGTCATCGTCTGATATATGTGTATGGTGGCAGGCGGCGCGTGCGGGTACGGCAACCTCTACTCCCAGGGCTACGGCACGCGGACGGCGGCGCTCAGCACGGTGCTCTTCAACGACGGCGCCTCGTGCGGGCAGTGCTACAAGATCGCGTGCGATCGCAAGAGAGCCGACCCGAGGTTCTGCAAACCCGGCGTCACAGTCACCGTCACCGCCACCAATTTCTGCCCGCCCAACTCGGCGCTGCCCGACGGCGGCTGGTGCAATCAGCAGCGCCCGCACTTCGACATGGCGCAGCCGGCGTGGGAGAAGATTGGAGTCTACGGCGGAGGCATCATCCCCGTCATGTACAAGAGGTATTTTTATTTAATTCCCTACTACATCTTCCTAGCTGGCTTCGATCTATCATCAAAAAAACAAAAACTTGATGGGAATTTGGGATGCATGCAGTGCGATATCCTAATACTACAACTAAATTCTTGCTTGTAGAGTTCCTTGCGTGAAGCGAGGTGGAGTCAGGTTCACGATCAATGGGCATGACTACTTCAATCTTGTGCTTGTGACCAACGTTGCGGCTGCCGGCTCCATCAAGTCTATGGAAGTCAAGACCTCCAGTTCGAATAACTGGTCTCCATTAGCACGCAACTGGGGCGCAAACTGGCACTCTCTGGCCTATCTCACAGGGCAGATGCTCTCGTTTAGGGTCACCGACACGGACGGACAAACTATTGAATTCACAGATGTGGTGCCACAAGGATGGAAGTTTGGCCAAACATTTGCATCCAAGTTGCAGTTCAAGTGATGATGAAAGCTCCATCATCCATGATTATTTTTTCCGGTGACTCATCACTAGTCACAGGAGTTTGATTTGAAGATGCTGGTCAAAATGCGTGAATAATGGAGTAGCTTGTGCTGTACACGCTATGTATTTCTATTACTTGTATATACTGCCTATTCATCAGAGCGACGGCTGTGTGGGTGTTTGGTTTGGCTTTTGATGTAACTTTTGCTCCCAAAAGCCCAAAAGCCAACCAAAGGCCCTATGGTAGATCTACAGCTTTTGCAAAAGCCAGCTTTCACGTAGTTCATTTTCTAAAGCAAGGGGAGAACTGCTTCCACCGGCCGTGGGGGTGAAAAAATACCCGCAATGCCATCCATTATGTGCGTACCGGTTCGATTTGCTCGTGACTCGTCTTCTTCCGCTTGAAAGAAAGAGCGCCGCTCCTCCGCAAGCAGGCTCGGGCCGGCGGCGCATCTCCCCTCCGGCGGCGCCCCTCTCCTCCGCAAGCAGGCTCGGCCATCGGCGCATCTCTCTCTCCCACTTGCTCACTCTCCCTCTCTGCCATCTCCCAGGCGCGCACGACATTGCCTCCCGCACGAGCTCCGCCGACCAAATTCGCCACCACCAAACCGCCTTCGCCCGATTCGCCGCGCACACAGCTCCGCCTTGACTCCCTCCTTCCTCCCCACCGGTTTTCGTCGTCGCTCATCTAGGGTTGAGGCCCCTCGGGCCGGTTTTCGCCGCCGTACCACCATTGCCACCCGAGCTCAAGCTCAGCGCGGCCAGGCCATCTCCGTCCGTTTCTCTCCCTCCTGGTGCTTGGATCTGAGCGCGGCCCCATCCCTGGCACCGGCGGTCGCGGGCGCAGACCCGTCCCCAGCACCGGCAGGCGCTGGCGCAGCCCTGTCCCGTCCCTGGTACCGGCGGATGCTGGCATGGCTCCGTCCCGTCCCCAGCTGCGGCGGCGCAGGCGCGGCCCCACCCTCGGCACTGGCGGACGCGAGTTGCGGCCCCGTCCCAGGCTCTGCGGGCTCGCGGGAGCACCGCCCCTCACCGGCCTCCTGTTCCCCGTGCTCATTGACAGAAGAAGACGCGTATAGAAAAAACATGAGAAAAATGTGTTGGGTGAGTGACAAGTGGGGTCGGCTAAGACGTGGGACCTGCTAACAGCTGCTTTTCCAAAAAGCTACGGCTGCTCAACCAAACGGCTTTTGGCTTTGTCCACAGCTCATATCTCACAGTTGCTTTTCCAACAGCTACAGCTCACAGCAGCTTTTCTAAAAGCTACAGTTCAACCAAACAGGCTCTATATATATGGCTTGGACCTCTCATTCATTTTATTTATATTGTATAATATGGTGTATATAAATATGTCCTCAAATTTTATATCTTCAACAAGTCTGCTGCAATGCTCTTAGACTTATATAAGCCTCCAGAGAGACCAGAGATGTGTTGCATGTCGGCCTAGACTTATATAAGCAACTACGTCATATTTACTGGTGCTTTAATTGCTACCCATTTAGATATTTGGAATTGAATTCATTTTAATAATTATAATTTATACACATATTAATTAAGCTAATATGATTGTATATGAAATATATTTGTATATTATTGTAGGCCATACGAGAGATACTTATACGTTGTATTTATACCTTAGGAGAGCGAGTTGAAGACTGTGTTATAAGTTGCAAAGGAGAAACATAAAATAGTGATTAGAATCAATTTCCATCTTCCATCCTATGAATTTAAAATAATCTTATATGTGAACTTAGAATATCAAATTTCAAATAAATAGCCTAATCTATTAAGTAAATTTCGATTCCCCTAAAATAAAAAGATCCAAATGGCCTAGACTTATATAAGCCTCCAGAGATATCTTGCACACGGCGTTCTCAAAAAATTATGCTGAGAGGGATAATGAATCATGTTCCCAACAATTGAAGGTCGCCGTAGATAGGGCTGGATATCGAGCCAGCTCGACTCGGTTCGGTCCATCTCGAGCTGTCTCGTTAGGTTAACGAGCCAGCTCGGTTCGGCTCGTTAATATTACGAGCTAGAGGGGTAACTCAGCTCGGCTCATTCCCGAGCTGGAGCTGGCTCGTTTAGCTTACGAGCTACTTAAAAAAATAGGACACACATGTTTATAATGTTTATGCTACATTAATTTTAGAAGGTGACGTCCACCATTATGCAACCATACATGATTAATACATATCAGGTTCATCAAAAGTATCAACCATGCAACATAGTTGGTCCATCCATGATCATGCAGTTCCAGCATACTAACTAGTTGCTTGCCACCACAAACTTAGAAAAGTCCACAGATTCAATGTCAGCATCATCTTCTTTCTAGAAAAACATCCATAAAATCAACATTTAAGTACCACAATAATTATAAAATTAAAATTCATATAAAACAACTGAAAATAAGGATTACGTACCAATAGAATAGGTGTATACTTCTAGGTCAACATCATCATCTTTTAGATTTATGGTATGGGCTGATAGTCTTCAGCTCGTGGACTGGCTCGTTAAAATAGCGAGCTAGACTTTCACCTAAACTCGTGAAAAAAATTAAAACGAGCCAAGCAGAGTCGGCCACAAGTATTTTGTCCAGCCCTAGCCTTATACCGTTGTTACGTTACCTCAATGTATCTAACAGATATCGATGTTAAATACTGAATTTAGCATTAGGAGCTATCTTTTCTCGGTTCTAACGGAGCCATTTTCATAGATATTGAGACGGATATCAAACAATTGCTGCCACAAATTTCATGCAAATCACAAATACCAACCAATCATGGGGATATGAATCAAAATTCTGATTTTTCAACAGTGCAGCTGCATGCAACTGACTCCTTTTGTATGTACCATTCATTCTCTTGTTATAATAAAAATTGAAGGAATAGGCAGCATGCTATCTTTGACAAACGAACGGAAACTGCTGGAGGCAGCATGCTAAGAGCGGAAACTGCTGGAGGCCTTTTACACGATCGTACTTGTTGGGATTCAGATCAAGTTTGAACCAGACTGTAAAAAAAGTGATTCCCTCCCACTCAAACAGGCCTCACAAGACTCGGAGACACGCATGAACCAATGGGGTATGAAAAATTCTTCCACCGCAAAACTTGAGAACTCAACATAGGTCAACTCTAACCGCGTGGCAAGCGCGGAGAGCACCTCTCAAACATAGGTCAACTCTACTTCAACTGCTAAGTTACATTTCTGAAGAAGCTGAGACTGCCATACAAGCAATGGCGTACGTTCAGGTGAGATGTGCCCACAAACAGATTTTGCTTCCACGCCCAGAACTGTACAATCTGTCAGAACCTACTCCTGTACTTACACAAACAAGGACTCTGGAACACGAAATCACAAAATGTAAGTCATCTCAGCTTCGGGTGGATCTGATCCTGTTCAAGTGGTTTGGCTCAGTTTCCAGAATCGATAGCACTTGAGGCATCGTCGTGCCCACAGAGACAACAATTTCTGCAATAAGATGATGTTTAATATCAAAGCAATTCAAAGCATACTTATCTGAATATATAAATATGACGGGGAAAAAAGAGGAAAAGAACTGAGATGGGCATACCAATGCCTTCGCGAACAGACATGTTCGGTCTAATCACGTCACTTGAGCTGACCAGAAATATGTCACCAATATAGAGATGGTTGGTCGGAACATAAACACAGTACATCTGTTCTTCACTAGAATAACCCTGAGTTAAAAAAGACTAATACATCAGCAATAGTTTTTACACGAGCTTACAGTCCAGATGAATGCAATTAACCATGTAAACTTTTATCTAAGCTGTGCATAAAAAGGGGTATATCCATATACAATATTACATCCACATTAAACTAGCTAATGCATATGCACAATTTCAGGAACCAAACGCATGAACCGAATCTACATTTTTGGTCAGAGATTCTTTTTACTTAGGACACTGAATGTTTTCAACTCACAAAGCATATGACAATTGCACAAAGTCCTGTTACTTCTAAGATATGTTCCTAGGAAAAATCTGTTGTTCCACATTATGACAACACATTAGGTACAATTAACAAATCAAGATGAATTTTCAGAAAGTCAAAGCTTGTAGTTGTATTGCTCACACCAACAGCCGGACTTTCTCAGTCTGTGTTAATTATAATAGTGACTGGTTCAGCAGATTCATGATTTGCTTAGCTTGTTTAACAGGGATAACGTAAAATGAACAAAAAAACTGCAGGGAGCAGGAACTTATATATGGATGAAAATGGCTGAAGCATATTTTTCAGAAGCATTATTTTAAACAATATGTCAACAACATCAAGAACAGTGAGAAAAAACTGAGTGGTTACACAGATAAAATGAATGAAAAACAATCATGATACTATGATAATGGTTAATCGACCAGATTAAATAGTAAAAGCATACAAACCTGAAGTAGAACTTCTGAAGTGATAAATCCAAATGCATATTCGCCAATTCTTGGGTGCCTAATGATGACCACTTCCTTGAATGCATGCTTGTTTTGATCTGCATGAAGCTGTGATTTGCTTACACACATTTGAATTATGATTTTTAGAATCATAAAATGGCAATGAATCTAACCAGGTGAAATGGCAGCACTGATTTGCTTAGATGCATCATAAATATGGCGAACAAATGGCATTCGTTTTATGAACCACTCTCCGAGACCAAGGATAGATGCCCCCAGCCAAGATGACATGAATACACCAACCACAAAAATGAAAGATATCGATGTTACAAAGCCAAGTCCTGCAAGAAGGTAAACAAAAAAAAGACATTAAATTTAAAAATTTAGTGAAAATTCGAAGATGATTCTAGAGATTTCCATATAAAGCTACTCAATGTAGAAAGAACATCAAAGAAGAGAGGATTCCATGAACAAGCTAAAAAAGAGAATTAGTTTGCTTAGTATACAATGCAACTGAGCTATGAATTTGGGAAAATATACTTGGCCAAATTTGATAAATGATGAGGCATTAAAACAGGGCACTGATAGTAAACTAAGAGGATGGAGTTTAGGAACCAAGTTGAAGGAAAAGCTTGAATCCATCACTAGATTAAAAACAGCCATTCTAATGTCTCGCATGCACTTGCACAACAGTGCACAAATCTATGGGCAGAGGACAAGGCAGGCTCATGGTCATGGGGTGACATAAACATTAACGATTTCATGAACTGACATTGCAAAACAAACAGCTAAATAGACCATGCTGTGTTTCCAAACTCCATTTGTTGCTACATTTTACAGATACATGGAAATGCACTTAGATGGCTAGGTCTCAAAGGTTGCCCACGATGTCAATGATAATGCAGCAGTTTGGATCCTCTGGCAAAGCTTGCCTCGCCTTGCCCAGCGAGGATTTGCAGCTAAATATGTGTTTGGATTGCTGGCAAGCACACCTTGTAGGCTGCAGTGGCAAGCTTCTGCCTTGCTGCTGTGAGGGAGCCAATTCCGCTCTCCTATCTTGGCAAGGTTTGCCTCGCCCAAACTGGAAAGGCAAGGCAAAGCACGCCTGGAAACCAAACACCCCAATAGGTGCACATCACTCTTATACTATGAATTAAGATTCTGCAGTAAGTCTAATGACCATTAAGATATAAAATAGACAAAGGTAAATAGTAATCTAGACTGAAGCATACTTTTGCTAATAGTGAGCTACATAAATAAACATTATTAGTTTTCCATAAAAATTGCATCTCACCATATGTACAACTCAGAGTTCTGGTAAGTATTCTAGAAAGTTTGTAAACTGCAGCAACAATCACTCTGCATCTCATACATACCAAATATTTTGATTCCCAAGTGAGCATATATTGGGGAGAAAAAACCATCCACAAAGCGAAAGAACCACCATGTCACATAGAATGTAACTGCAATTGGGAAGAGGATGACACTGCAAGAAAATTAGGGAAACCACATCAGTAGAGTGATAAAGGAATATCCTGAAAAGAATGTACCTTACACTAATCTTAAGTTTTTTTACTTAAGCACTCGACAGTACAATAGCTTGTGAATATGCCAAACTATAGTGAAGAGAATATGATCAGAACATTGGTTCATCTCAAATTTCATTCTATGCTGATCCTTCCCTGACACAAATAGAGAAATCAGACTTTATGCTACCATGGCTGACCCCATCTAGATGAACAGAAGCCTTGCAAATAAAAAGTGAACTCAGTATAATGTACTATTCTAGCCCACGTTCACCTAGGTTTAATGCTAAATAAATTTTATAGCACTGCTTTTTAACATTAGAAATAATACACATTTTGCTTAAATCATGTTGCCAAAGGCACAAAGCATATGTCAGGCCAAAACAAATAAAGTAGACAGACTCAAAAAGTCGCTTCTTTCCTAAATATTCATTTGCATAGCCAACTTATGATGAAATGTATTCATGTTAAGCTTATGCTTTGTGACCACATCATGACATCATTAATAACAAGATAGATAAGGATGAAACTGAAAAAGAAATGTAGAAAGTGGAATTGAAACGTTATTGTGAGAGATATGGAGAAAATAAATGAAGATACAGTGAGACAATTCTAAATTCATCTTTTAAAAAAACTTATCCATAACTTTTTCGATCTAAATGCAGAAAATTATAGTTCATTCCGTGTTTAACTAATATCTTCTGGTGCTACATTCTGTATCTTATTCAATTTATGCATGTCATTTATGGCCAGCATCAACATACTGGTACTAAGAACCACTCTAGTGGTATTAACTCTCATTTCTACTGTTTTCCAACATCAAACACTTCGAAAGCAGTCAAGGATAATATAATATTCACATTGCTCCATTTGTACCCAGCAGAAGGTTATTCTGACAATATTATTCAGCAAAATTATTGGAAAACATAGCTAGAAGTTCTGCTAGGACAGTACACATAATATGAGGGCAACAGAGAAGGTAAACAATTACAGCTAGTGTTTTAATGTCTGGTGGCATATATAAGATTCAAAAAAATACTTTAAACCAGTGTCCACATATAAAACATTTGTGAAACCCATGACAGAACCAATCAAAAAATTTACTAGACTGTAAGCTTTTGCTTAAAATTGACAAAGTGAAAGAATGGGAAAATGAGCTTTGGTACTTTGAAGCAAAAGCTTGTAGTAAATGACCAATTCCCTTGCAATTTCAGGTGCAGTCTATACTCCGTTTACAATTTATACAAGAATTTCAATAGCAATAAACTGACAGCACAAAACTGCATTGACATTATACAATGTACAGAACAAACAGCTTCAGAATGCATCCATATTCAATCTTAGGGTATAAACCCAACAGCAAAACCACAAAACCTGCTGCATTTTTCATGTTTCAATGGTATTTTAGCCCTACAAACGAAATACCAAAACTTAAAAATCCCAGAACAAACAGCTTCAGAATGCATCCATATTCAATCTTAGGGTATAAACCCAACAGCAAAACCACAAAACCTGCTGCATTTTTCATGTTTCAATGGTATTTTAGCCCTACAAACGAAATACCAAAACTTAAAAATCCCATCTTTTCATAGTATACAGCTACAGCGGCAAAAGATTTATTGGATTCAGCGTCGCACAAATAAAATCCCTACAAAATGTGAGTTCCATCCCGATACTACGAATCGAGGATTAGAGATTCAGAATCCAAGGAGTATACATACCATCCGGTCATGAACTTCTTTGACGCCCAGCTATGCACAACCTTATGGAATGCCTGAAACAAGAAGAACAAAAAAAAAATCAGCTACATTTCACATCCCACAGCAATTCGCGCATTGACATTTCTCGGGCAGACCAAATCTGACTCGAGAAGCCACCGCCATGCGAGGCGAGGCGGAAGTGGGAGGAGGGGGAGAGGAAAGGGCGGCGACCTCGCGGCCGGTCTGCGCGGCGGCGGCGGCGGCGGAGGCAGAGGAGGGCTTGCTCTCGTCGTCGTCGGAGCCGGTGACGGTGCGGGCGGACGGGGACGCATGGGTGGCGACGGCGGCGGTCGGCACGAGCAGGTCCCGGTCCCGGTCACGGTCGCGGTCGCGGTCGCGGTCGCGGCTGGGCATCGGGATTAGCACCGACGGCTTCGCGTCACCCATCGCCATCCGGAGATCCCCTCCCTCTCGAGGCTCTCAGATGGAGGCTGGAGCGGCCGGCTCCAGCTGCCTCCTCTCTCTCCTCTGGTTTCTTGTTGGGGACTTGGGATGTTTGTGGTTTTGGGCTACTGCTGGCCTCGTTTTTTTTTTTTTTTCCCCCCTTAGGAGGCCGACGCCCTCCGGAACCAGTAGGGCGGGCGCAGCGGCGGCACATGGAATCGGCCGTCGATTCTTCAAAGTTCGGGTATGTTTGAGAAAATTAAAGTTTTACGTTGTCACATCGTGTTACATAGGAGGATTGTACGAGGTGTTTGATACTAATAAAAAAATAAATTACAAAATCTATCGATAAACCGTGAGACGAATTTATTAAGTTTAATTAAGCTCGTCATTAGCACATGTGTTACTGTAGCACTTTATTATTAGATCATTGACTAATTAGGCTTAAAAGATTCGTATTGCAAAGTAGTCGTAATCTATACAATTAGTTATTTTTTTAGTTTATATTTAATACTCTATACATATATCAAACATCAGATAAAATAAGGTGTAAATTTTTTAGGAGGAACTAAACAAGACCAGTGTACTGGGTTCGTTTTTTATCCCCTATATCTAGCACTAGTTCTATCCTCCAATGCTGTTAAGTAGCTGTGGAAAAAACCATTATTCGTTTCATCTGTATAACACCAACTTAGTTGCGGTGATATTTTCTGGACAGCAGGATACCCATGTGGACAGCAGCACCTGTTTTGGACAGAATTTTTTTTTCAACAAAGAACAACTTTTAACAGTAAAAAATTTTCACACCATATTTTGCAACAACAGCAGCTTGCACTTGACAAACCGATAGATTCAAGCATAAGGTTCACCAATCGACATGGAAATTAATGGGCACATGCATCAAGTACAGAATACTTAAACCAAGTCATGTTTTAAGTCCATGTTCGGATACATTAGAAAATACAGCTTACTTAAACCACAAACCACAGTTCGCACATACATAGTGTCCATGTTAAGGATATTACATAAAGTGGTGAATACTACACAATACATAGAAAAGCATGAGGAATATTACACATACATCAAGTGTCCAAGTTAAGGAGACCACGGTTTGCACCTTCTCCTTCGTTTTCCCCTTTGCCTTTGGTTTGGACTTGAGCTTCGGTTTTGCCATCGCCGGTTTGGATGCATGTGCTGCAGCTGAGTTAGCGTGCTCACTTGCTGTAGGTAGGGATGAAAACGGTCCGATTTCCGACCGTACTCGAGACCGAATCCGTTTAGTCCGTATCCGAGTCTGGATATTCAATATCCGATATCGTATCTATATCTGAATACTCAAATCGCATATTTATAATGTCGATATCCAATCGTATCCTATCCGGCATAATTGGCACTATTCGTATTCGAATCCGAATCCGGACAGAAATACGAAAACAAATGTAATATCAGTGATATCCGCCCATATCCGATCCGTTTTCATCCCTAGCCAATGCTCATGGGCTCATGTTCATTTTCAGCTCTAGTTCTCTACTCCTTTCATTCAACCTTTTGATTATGTGAGGTAGAATCAAACCTTCTAAGTTCTTTGACACTTTTCTCCTTTAGTTCCACTTGAACATAATCAATTGTCTAATCTTATCCATAAAGTCATCCAAATACATGGACCTATATTGCTTAATCTAATTGTTAAAATACTCTGCCAAGTTGTTAGTTACACAATGAGGAGGATGGGAACTCACCCTTCCAAAAACATGGCCATGCCAAGAGTGGACCTTCGAGTGCCGCCGGGGCCGGGCACCTCTACTCCTGTTCTCGGGCAGCTGCTGGGCTCAAGCGAGGTGGTTCTCGGGCCGCTGGGGACGCGCGGGTTTGCGCAGGCTTCGCCGCCGGGGCTGCAACAGGATCCGCTCGAACCGCCACCGAAGGCGCAGCAGGCGCCCGCCGCTCGGCTCACCCCCGCAGTACGCGTCGTTGCTGCAGTTGGCACCACATGTGAAATTACTGTATAGCGCAACTATAGGTTGTTGAACTGTTGATTTCAATGTCAGGGATAAAACAATAATTTCGCATGCAACTTAATACCGTTAGCCCAAAATTAACAAAAGGGTCAAGAAACCAAAGAAAATTTGTTTTAGGGCCAAATAAGCATGTATGCAAGTTCGAGAGAGAAAAGGCCCAAAAAAAAAACTAACCATCATTTTCTTGAGGGCCAAGTGAATAATTTTCTCTTTCTAATATGTAAGGCAGTAGATACGGTTACCTCCACTTGATGTTGTCCAAGCTACTTAGGCAAATGGGTATAGGAACGGGTGATGTTGCATCAACTGGTTCAACCCAAAAGTGAACTCAGATTTTAAACATAAAATAGGAAACGGCTATGATTACATTTCTTTAATTACACTCGCTATGATTTTAGTAGAGACATCTGGCTCTTTAAACCAGAATAAGATGCATGCACCAAGACTCTATCGAAAAGATTAAGCTGATGAAAAATTATGGACAATTAACTCATAGTTTCGAATTCAGTAGGCAGGTCTAGGGGTAAAGGAGTGACGGGTGTCCCATAATGTATCTGCAGTTTCTAACTCTAAGAACTCATTCTCTTCATTTCTTCTCGTATACACCTTCAATTCTAAATTATAGATCATTTAATTTTTTGATATTTTTAAATATATAGGTTTTGCTATACACCTAGATATGTAATATGTGTCTTCATGTAGAGTAAAAACTATAAATCTAGAAAAGACAAAGTTACTTATAATTTGGAATGGAGAGAGTATAAATTATATTTTAAATTCTAAATTTGTTGTGTGATAGTCAACATCATACCATATGTTAACAAACTATTCTAAAATTTTGTGATTTCTTTCCATAGCTCACAATAGAAAAGGCATCAAAATATTTTAGCAATAGATATTAGATATCTTCCCCGAGGGGATGGGAAGCTTCCGAGAACAGAGGAAATATTTAGGAAATCATATATATTTTTAAAAAATATACAGTACAACATGGACGCTCACAATACACGTAGACTCATGCCTATGAACGCACGCACGTAAACCCTACCTGAGCACATTCGAGGATTATGCTGGCACATCCTCGAGACGAGATTGACGACATCAGGTACAGTGTCAACGAGAACGTCATCTACCACTGAAAACATAAAGCCGTTTAATCCTAAAATATTCGTTCTCATAGGAAGTCGGACCCAATAGCTCGTGTGCTACTGAGACTCTTGTTCAGAGACCCTTTTACATAAAATCATATTCTTGTTTATAGATTGGATGCCTTTTCTGTGAACACACACCCGTATTTAATCAGTTACAGCACGCCTATTACATGGGCCTTGCCCCTGTTTGTGGATGCAAGCAGGCTATTGAGGCACTGCGATCCCATCCCCATTGCGCGACGGCTGCTGACAAAATAATCGAAGCCCTTAGACTACACGAGGTAAGAACAACGTCGCCGCCGAGCATGGCCCCGGCTCGGTTACAGCATGCTCAAACAATACCTCCCGATCTTCCATGGAGTACACGCCCCAGGCTTTGCCGGCGTCCCTGTTGCACAAGGTGCAGTACCATTTGTTGCCGACGAAGTAGATGCAGTTGCTCCTGCAGCCCGCTGTCTCCGAGGAGCGCACCACGAATGACGATCCGGGGCTTACGAAAATCGCCCGGTCGCCTGGCAGCTTCTCCACCTTTGCCCAGCGTCTGTCCTTCAAGTCCAGCCGGTACACCTCGAAGCCAAGGACGGCGAGGAACACAGCAGCGTCGTGGTTGCAGAACGGTGTCCCGCCGCCGGCGCCGAACAATTCGTCCTTGAACGCAATCACTGGCCGGACGAAGAGGACCTCCCCGTCGGACTCGAGCAGGTGGCCCTTCGTGGCGGGGTTGAGGACCGCCGGTGAGACCACGCCGTGGTCACCGTCAAACAGGCTCGCCACCGGGAGCTTCTCCATGCGAAGCGGCCGTGGTGCAGCGACGTCGATGACGGACACGTACCCGCCGTCGTCCAGTATGTAGAAGCTGCCGCTACAGACGGCCGCCGATATGATGTTGACGATCCCGTGCGCGGCCGCCGCCGGTACCGTCCACCTGGACCACTCATCGCCGCCGCCAGCCCGCCGCCAGAGTATGTGCTCATCGGTGCCGACGGAGATGAAGGAGTCACCGCCGCCGGCTGCCAGAACTAGACTCCGACGTGGTTCCTCCACTTGGACGCTCTGCCGGGCGCCCGTGATCGGGTTGATCAGGACCAAGATCTTGCTCCACCAACTTGCGAAGGCCAGATGACCACTGGGCATGGCGCCGATGCACGCCAGGCCATTCGTATCTGCCAAGAGCACGCGGTTCGGGATCACCGCCGGTACGGGGGGCGCTCCGCCGACGTCGTCCCCGTCGTAGCCTATCGGGACGGAAACGACGCGGCCGCGACGATCTGACTTGTTGTCAGCCGGCAGGTACACGAACAGGTGGGGAACAGGCCGTGCGAGCCGCTCAGAGATGGTGGCCGCCCAGGACTTGCAGACGGTGGCGAGGCGAGCCGACGCGAGCGGGTTGATGCAGCAAAGGATCTTCTCGGTAAGGTGGAGAGGAAGCTCGACTGCTCCACGAGCCACGTCTCTTGCCTTGCTTCTGATGGCGCCATCGGCGTCCGTGCTGGAGCTTAACGTGGCGCCGACCTCGTCTTTCGTCGGCGTCATCATGCGGGGCGAAGCTAGGATAAATGGCCATTGCTGTCGATACTCGATACCCACATGAGTAATTTATAGGTTGCCATAATATAATACCATATATAACATCAAATTGATAAATAAGAACTTTATATTGTGACAAAATGAACCTTGACAACAGCAGTTACCTACTTCACTTTGCATATGTGGCTATGATCCTCCATTTTATGAAAGCGAAATACACTACTACAGATTTTATTTGGCGCATCTACTTTTCCGCCTGTACAAATCAACGATGTGTAGAGGCGGGTGTCCAGCTGCCTCTAAAAATAGGAGCTGTCTCTAGAAAATCGATTTGTAGAGACGATTGTATTTCGAGTTGTCTCTGCAAATGGTTTTCCAGAAATCACAAATCTGGAACGAAAAAATAGCAAAAAAACAAGAAATAAACCCGGGGAGACCACACCAGACAGCCTCACGTGCACGCCTTCGCTAAGCTTTAGATTTTTGCGCGAAATACATGCGCTTCATGGGCGCAGGGGCTCAAACCGAGCGACCTGTGGCTTCGCATGTTCGCCCCCCTAAATACTCCACCCATACAACACTCGTGTCCAAATGGGATATTCGTTCTTCTCATTTTATCCTCATCTAGTTTTAAAATAAGTATTTGAGATCCAAATGAATTCAAATAAGGTTGTCAACTACAAAGTTGTTGGTGTTTCGGAACCGGGGGTCCCTAACCGACTAGTGAATTTGTGCTGCGTGCTCCCAATTCCGGATGGTGATGCAAAGAGACACAAGGTTTATACTGGTTCGGGCAATGGATGCCCTACGTCCAGTCTGAGAAGATGTTCTTGTATTCCTTGCACCGTGGTGCTCGTAGTAGGGGGTTACAAGCTAGGCGAGAGACGGAGGTGATATGAATTACAGAATGAGACGTGTTGTTCGTGCGAGTATCCGTGACCCTATCCGCCGTCCCTAGAAACGGTCCTGGCCGCCTCCTTTTATAGCCGCAGGGAGGAAACCAGGAGTACATAAAGAGAGCTACACATGGAGCGGACTATTCGATGACGTATTTATTCCTGGAGCAGCATGGCATTGTCGTGGGAGTTTCCGTATATGTCTAATCGGTATGGTCTCCACTGCAAGTAACATGCTGCGCATTTGTTGACTTGGTGGATTGCAGAGGCTCGGCGGCCATCGTAGCCGGTCGTGCCGAGGTCTGTCGTGCCGAGGCCTGAGAAGTGACCAGTGTGCGAATCTGAGTCTCGGTGGCCATCGGCGGAGAAGAAGGCGAGACGTGCGCCTATAGGATACGGTACCTGTGTTGTCAGAAGGGATGGTAAAAAAGGTGATCTGACCATTGTCCTGTCGCTCCTGTTGTAGCGCACTGCCGATCATGGCTTAACTACGTAAGCGGAGTGGTGAGCGCATTAATCGGATGACGACGACTGCCAGAGAGACCTTTGAGGCGGAGGCGACGAGGTTATGGGGGCGAGCCCGGCCTCGAAGAGGGAAGGGCGCGTCAATTCGTCCGAGGCCCTACCGGGGGTCTCGGGCGAGACGGACGGGCGAGGCGGAGAAGGATCAGTGAATTCGAGGCCCCGTCGAGGGGGCTCGGACGAGACGGAGCTGTCGGTCCGCCGATTCCGAGGCTCTGAGGAACCCGTTCGACTCCCCACGTTGCGATATCTTTGGTGCGAGGAGTTAAGCAAAGACACGTTGGTCGGTAACCCCGCTCTGTGCGTTGCAGATGGCGAGGAGGTTGACGAATTGGCGTGTAGTCGGTCACTTCATTATCTTGTGCCATCGTCGGCGTCTGTCGGAGTGGTTGGGCGCTTGGATGCGACGTTCGGTCGAGCGATTCGGTCGAAGAGGCGGTCACGGGCTGGTCCGAGCCGGCCTCGCGCGAATCGGAGAATCGGCACTTCTTCCGAGGCCCGGGGAGGGGGCTCGAGGAACGGGCCTCGACGAGGGGCCTCGGCGAAGGCGGTCTCTCAAGTAGTCAAAGAATCGTTTGCTTTCATTGGGGCTCAGGACGGGTCTCGGGCGAATCGGAGATTTCGGCCGAGACCTCGTTGTTTATTCCGTTGGTTACATTTTTTTAGGGTCTAAGCAGTTTTCGATCTTTGCTTGGGGTACCCCATTTTACGGTATCCGACAAGTAGCCCCCGAGCCTCGGGCGGGAGTGTGGGATACTCTCCCCGAGGTTTTGTCGAGACTTTTGTTTCTCAGTGGCTCTTGTCGGATTTGTTTTATACTTGCGATTCCGGTGGGTGCGCGCGAGCGCACCCACCGGGTGTAGCCCCCGAGGCCCTAGAGGAGTGAGCTTACTCCTTTAGGGGCTTTTTCTTCATTGAGTGAGGCACTCTATCGCATTTGCTAGACCCATGAGAGCGAGCTCGGGTCACTTGTTTTTGTTTGGGGTGCAGGAGGAGCCCCCGAGCCTGCCGAGCCCTCGCGTGCGATCCCGCACGTAGCGAGAGGGCGATCAGGAGTTCCCCTGGTTTTGGTATGACCCTCGCGCATCCTTTTCGCTCGGAAGGAGGGGCTGTTTGCCGAGCCCTTCGCATGCGAGCCTAGGCCGCTGGGTCTCGGCAAGGATGCAGGAAGAGCCCCCGAGCCTCCGCACGTAGTGAGAGGGCGATCGGGGAGTTCCCCGGCTTTTGTGCGACCCTCGCGCATCCTTTTTGCTCGGAAGGAGGGGATGTTTCTTTGAGCCCCGGCGTGCGAGCTTAGGTCGCTGGGTCTCGGCAAGGTTGTAGGAAGAGCCCCGAGCCTCCGCATGCAGAGCGAGAGGCGATCGGGGAGTTCCCTTGGCTTTTGTGTGACCCTCGCGCATCCTTTTTCGCTCGGAAGGAGGGTTGTTTGCCGAGCCCGCCCTTCGTGTGCGAGCTTAGGTCGCTGGTCTCAAAGCAAGGTTGCTGGGAAGAGCCCCGAGCCTCCACATGGAGCGAGAGGGCGATCAGGAGTTCCCCGGCTTTTTATGCGACCCTCGCGCATCCTTTTCGCTCGGAAGGAGGGGGTTGTTTGCCAAGCCCTTCGCATGCGAGCCTAGGCCGCTGGGTCTCGGCAAGGTTGCGGGAAGAGCCCCGAGAGCCTCCGTGACGAAGCGAGAGAGGCGATCGAGAGTTCCCCGGCTTTTTGTACGACCCTCGCGCATCCTTTTTGCTCGGAAGGAGGGTTGTTTGCCGAGCCCCTTCGTGTGAGCTTAGGTCGCTGGGTCTCGGCAAGGTTGCGAGGAAGAGCCCCGAGCCTCCGTGCAGAGCAAGAGAGGGCAATCAGGAGTTCCCCTGGCTTTTTGTGCGACCCTCGCGCATCCTTTTCGCTTCGGAAGGAGGGTGGAACATGCTAGGCTACCCTCGGTGGTGGGCAAGCGGTGACATTTCCGGTGAGCTTTTATCGGGTAAGTCCGAGTGGAGGCCCATGCCCCATTCGATAGGGGTCGGCTAGTGGTCCGAGCGTGCTCCAAAAAAGTACTAGAAGGCTTCTCTAGCGGGTGCGGGGCGTTCGATTGGCCCTAGGGGCTCGGTGCCTCCTCTGGTGGGATCCCTTTAGAGAACTCCTGCTGGTCTCGGACACGACTTAGGGCATCCCAAGCAATCGCTTGCACAGGCCTCGGCCATGTACGGGCTCGCCCATAGTTGTCCCTGACTCTGTCGTCCTGGGGTAATTTGTCGAGGCCCTAGATGGCCCAGCCTTCGTACCCCTGGACCGTTATGGGCTAGGTGCCCTTTTTCGTCGCGTTTTTCCGACCCTCGGGGTGTAAGGATGCAGGAAGAGCCCCCGAGCCTCCGCACATAGCGAGAGGGCGATCAAGAGTTCCCCTGGCTTTTTGTACGACCCTCGCGCATCCTTTTCGCTCGGAAGGAGGGGTTGTTTGCCGAGCCCTTGGCGTGCGAGCCTAGGCCGCTGGTCTCGGTAAGGTTGCGGGAAGAGCCCCGAGCCTCCATGCGTAGCGAGAGGGCGATCAGGAGTTCCCCTGGCTTTTTGTACGACCCTCGCGCATCCTTTTCGCTCGGAAGGAGGGGTTGTTTGCCGAGCCCTTGGCGTGTGAGCTTAGGTCGCTGGGTCTCGGCAAGGTTGCGAGGAAGAGCCCCGAGCCTCAGGCTGGGGCGAGAGGGCGATCGGGGAGTCCCCTAGCATTTTTGTGTGACCCTCGCGCATCCCTTTCGCTTCGGAAGGAGGGGTTGTTTGCCGAGCCCTTCGCGTGCGAGCTTAGGTCGATGGGTCTCGGCAAGGTTGCAGGAAGAGCCCCGAGCCTCCGCAGCGGAGCGAGAGGGCGATCGAAGTTTCCCGGCTTTTTATACGACTCTCGCGCATCCTTTTTCGCTCGGAAGGAGGGGTTGTTTGCGAGCCCTTGGCAGCGTGCGAGCTTAGGTCGCTGGGTCTCGGCAAGGTTGCAGGAAGAGCCCCCGAGCCTCCGCATGGAGCGAGAGGGCGATCAGGAGTTCCCCTAGCTTTTTGTACGACCCTCGCGCATCCTTTTCGCTCGAAAGGAGGGGTGGAACATGCTAGGCTACCCTCGGTGGGCGCGAGCGGTGACATTTCCGGTGAGCTTTTATCGGGTAAGTCCGAGTGGAGGCCCGTGCCCCATTCGATAGGGGTCGGCTAGTGGTCCAGAGATGCGCTCCAAAAAAGTACCAGAAGGCTTCTCTAGCGGGTGCTAGGGCCGTTCGATTGGCCCTAAGGGCTCGGTGCCTCCCTACGGTGGGATCCCCTTTAGAGAACTCCTGCTGGTCTCGGACACGACTTAGGGCATCCGAAGCATTCGCTTGCCTGGGCCTCAGCCATGTACGGGCTCCCCATAGTTGTCCCTGACTCTATCATCCTAAGGTGGCTGTCGAGACCATAAATGGCCCAGCCTTCGAACCTCTGGACCGTAGCGGGCTCGGCGCCCGATTCCTTAGCTCGGAAGGAATCGGGGGGGTATTTCCCTTCCATCGGCTGACAACGACGCGTCTTTTGAGGCGGTCTTCTCGGGAGCTGCCGTTGCTGCGCGACGTGGTGTCAGTGGATGGGACATAACCGTCTGCGCGATTAAATGTGGAGAAGGTGGGCGCGTGGGCGGAGAGATCGGATCTGGATTATATGCGCCGGATCTGAGGGAAACTTCCTCGATTTCGTCGCCCAGCGGTTTCGTCTTACCCCTGCATAAATACATAAAGAGCCTTGCCCCTCCCCTCCTTACCTTGCCTGCATTTGCTTTCGCCACCTCAAGCCATTGCTGAGAGCATAAAGCGCCGGGAGAAGAAGGGCGAGAGAGATCGATTGAAAGAGAGAGAGAGATTTACCGCCGTAGCAGCGTCCTCCACCGCGCAATGGCTGGCGGTCCTATCATCCTCCCGGCGGATCCCTGGGAGCGGTCTGACGTCACCGTGGAGAAGCTGCAGTCACTGGTGGACGCCGATCTCCTCCGCCCGATCACCGATCCTGACGAACCGGAGTGGATTGCTCCGGGGAATGAGTCAGAACCGAGGCCACATGATGGCTACGTGGTGAGCTTCGTCGTCTTCCACGAGCGAGGCCTCGGCTTGCCGGTGGACCAGTTCATGCGGGCGCTCCCGCACTACTACGGCATGGAGCTCCACAACTTCAGCCCCAACTCCATCGCACAGGCGGCCATCTTCGCTGCCGTTTGCGAGGGGTACCTGGGGATCGCTCCCCACTGGGAGCTGTGGCTCCATTTGTTTCGGGCGGTTTTTACCACCAAGTCGGCGAGAGCGAAGGGGGCTCGGAAGGCGTTGAGGGCCGGTGGCTGCACCCTTCAGGTGCGCCAAGACCGGCAGCACCTCTACATCCCAGCCCAGCTGGCATCATCCAACCGCCATTGGTATGACAGCTGGTTCTACCTCCGAACGGCGGCGACAATGGCTTCCCCTTATCTACCGGGCGGGTTGTGGAGAGTCGGTAGGAGAAGTGGGGTACTGGCGTCATCAAGCCCGATCGCCCAGTGGAACCGCTCTGAGGGCCCCCGGGAAGCTGCGCGATCGTGGCCTTACGGTGGCCGTGGTCATGGCGGCTTTTCACCGCCGGAGGTGTTGCCGTGATGGCTCGTGGGCGGCGCTGCTCGAGATGACCCCGAGCAATCCGATCAAAGGCATCAAGATGTCCGCCCGCCTTTCTCGATGAGGAGATCCTACATCGGGTAAGGGAGGCGGTGGATGGAAAACCATGAAGATTGACGGCTTGATGCCGTTCCCGATGCGCCCGTCGCGGGGGTACATTTCCCTGGTAAGTTGGGTGTTGCCGAGGCCTTCACGGCCTTCTTGCTCATTGCTTTTTTCGCCCGTTGCCTTATTTTGTCGTTTCTGCAGGGGATAAGGGACGTGCGAAGCTCCTCGCCGCCCGTTCCTGAGGACGCCCTGCGGCGAGCCGTGAATAGGGCGTACGCCGAGGAGCAGAAGAAGAAGAAAGACGCCAAGGTGGCAAGGCGCACGAAGAGGACCCTTGAGCGCTGAAAAAGCCGGACGACGCCGCGCAAGCAGCAGAGGCTCGACGGTCTCCCGTTGGAGTCGTCTCCCTCATTATCGGTGTCGAATTCCTCGGGCGACGATGGCGAGGTCGAGGAAGCGAAGGGTACCCTGGACCACCTCCCCGACGTTAGGGAGGTGGCAACCGGGGTGTCTCTGGTAAACGTTCGTCTCGTTGTCGAGGGTGACATTCCCAAGACGCGTGCTATCAGCCCGGTGGGTTCGGCGGAGGAGGTGGAGCAAGCGACGCCGGGGGTGGCTCAACTGTCTCCGCGAACGATCGAGGGGGTGTCGGGGTTCGGCGGAGACCAGCCGGTACCGGCGGATACAGAAGCCGTGCCACAGCCACCACCACCACCGCCGTGCAGGAGGAGGAGGGCCGCCTGTCGAAGCGGTTGTGTCCTCGTTCGCGGTAAGTGTATTTTTTGGCGGAGTTTGTAGTATTTCCTGCTTGCTCCCTGGTCGTACGCTGACCTTTAGGAGCGTCTTCGTTTCCAGCCAGAAGCGTCGGGTGGAGGAACCTGCCTTGGCGCCCCATAAGGCGCTCAAGGTGAGCTCCAGCTCCACCGCTCATCGGGTGGCGGAGGCGCTGGCTGCCGTGTAGCATGGCATGGCGGAGGAGCCGGCTGCTGAAGGAAAGGGCGCCGAGGTGGCCACGGAACGAGCGGGGGAGGATGAGTCCACGCCTCGCGAGGTCGTGGGTCTTGGGGCGAATGAGGCCGAGGCGTCCACCACTGCTGAGGCCATCGAGGGTGAGGCCAGAGCCCCCAAGGCTTCCGAGGCCAGGGCGGTGGACGCCGGGGCCACCGAGGTAGAGATGGCAGAGGCCAAAGCCCCCGATTCCGTTGAGGCCGAGGCGGTTGGGACAGAGGCGGGGCAGGCTTCGGCACCGCCCCTGGTTTAGACGATCTCGTCTGAGGATTCTTCCTAGGGGAAGGAGGCGGCGGACGCCGAGGTGGCCAGCACCGTGGAGCGGCCGGTCCCGACTCCTGCCGAGGGGAGTTCGGTCCTTGTCCGGGTCCGACCCGAGCCCCGCGGGTGGGATAGCCCGCGTGTTGTATGGGGAAACCAGGCCGACCCTAAGGGGGAGCCTGTGTTTGCCCTTGAGGAACGCCGGGGGGCGCTGGGACACCCTCGAGCAATATCATGGCTGGCGGTGCGGTCGATGATGCGAATAACGATGTACATTATGCAAAGGACTGCCTGGTGTGTTACCAGCACGCATTTCCCTTTCTCGTGTCACGTTGTTTTTTCTCCGAGCCCCCCCCTTGCGGTGTTTGACGTGACGGCTTTGCACATTTTAGGAGCTCGAGACCCGGTCCCTTGGGAAATCGTTGTTCCCTCTGAAGGAGAGAGGCGTCCGGGAGCAGCTCCGGTGGCAAAAGGGCACTGCTTGCCTATGCCTGGGAGCTCTTGTCGGTCTTGGAGTCTTTGAAGTGGAGGACCTCCACCTTGTTGTGTCGACTGAAGGCCAAGGTGGCCATGGCTAAGGAGCGATCTGCGCCTTTGGTGGCGAAGATCAAGGAGCTAGAGGAGGCGGGATTCCCTCAAGTCCCGGCCCAAGAAGCAACAGCCTCTGCCAAGGCCACCATCAGGCGGTGGGTATGAGAGCAGAGTGAACATCGGTGACGAAAGTCGCTTTGGCGAGAGGCTACCAAAGGCGGCCAAGGCCTCTCGAGTCGAGGCTTTTTACCTGGAAGAACAAAGCCGAGGGTAAGTTCCGTGAACCGCGCTCCTTGTTCCATTTGCTTTGGTTTGCGTTCGACCCCTGACTCTTTGTCGTGGTGTAGGTCTGGAGAAAGAGGCCTCCCAGGCGGCTGAGGCCTCCGTCATGGTATAAAGCGGTGCTAGACGTTGAGGTCCAGGAGCACGAGGCTCTACGCAGCGCCACCCGTACCGCCTGCGAGGCTCTGGAGGTTGAGGGGGTCCAATCAGCCAGCTCCCTTGGGAACCGCCTGATTGCGTTGAGCGGCCGCGTCCACGAGAGGCTCCAGGAGGTGTTGCACACAGGTGTCAAGCGCACCCTGGCCGTCGTCTCTCCTCGCACTCTGTTTGTCAACCTCGAGGTGTCGTGACGGCTACGTCTTGCCGGAAGATGACGAGGAGGTCGACGCAGAGGTCACGAAGCTGATGGAGGCGGTGGAGGCGCCTGGCACAGCGCTGGCCAGCCTGTTTGAAGAAGAGGTGGTCCCTCCCACGCCAGCCGCCAATCCCTAAGCTTTGACCTGGGCCAACAGGGGCCATGTAAACGGATTAGTTTAATTGTCACATCGTGATGTTTTGTGGCCGTCGAGGCCTTTTAAAGTATTTGCGTATGTGTGTTTTTTAACCGCTTTCTTATTCCATTTCCGAGCCTGTGCCCCCTGTCTCGTTCTTGGATACCCGCAGAGAACTTCCTCGGAGCCTAAGCCGTCCCTTGGCGAAGGGTGGCGAGGGAGTTGCCGTAGCCCGGGGCGAGGGCATTCTCCGCAACTCGACCGCCCTTTGGCCTCAGGACACGCTTTTGGTCCTTAGGTTTCTTGCGACGGTCCTGTCGGAGCGCGAAAGAGTTTGGCGTGGAAATTTTTGAAAGACGGTTAAGAAACGGTGTCCGGGACTTAGGGGGTTCCCCCCTTTTTAGCCCCTGAGGGAGGCTCGGCTCTACAGAGGCAGAGCCGAGTCTCTCTTGTAGTGTTATTGTGACGTCGAGCCCCTATCAATAGACAAGCTCTTTGCAAAGAACTTCCTCGGAGCCTAAGCTGTCTCTTAGGCGAAAAGGTGGCGAGGGAGCTGCCGTAGCCCGGAGGCGTAGGCCGTTCTCATGGCTCAGCCGATCTTTTGCCTTTGAGATGAACTTTTGGTCCTTAGGTTCCATACAATCGAGTTGCCTATTAAGGGGGGTCCTCGAAAGATTGTAACAACTAAAGAACGCTTCTTTATTGTATTCCGAGAAACAATGTAAACAACGTTTGGAAACTTAAGGGTAGAAACGACGTAGTTGTTCTATGTTCCAAGCGTTGGTGAAGATTTTGCCCTTCTCATTGGCCGACTTGTAGGTTAGGGATTGATGACTTGGGCGACGATGTCGGCCCTTCCCATGGCATGGGTCACTTGTGGCGGCCCCTTTGCTCTGCGTCACCTCAAGCACCTGGTCGCCCACCTTGTGTCTCGGCTCTCGAATGTGCCGGGCTTGGTAGCGTCGTGAGGGCTTCTTGGTATTTGGCCGAGTGTAGCGGGGCAACATCTCGGGCTTCCTCAAGTTGGTCAAGGGCGTCCTCGCGGAAAAGTCTGCGGTTGCTTTGCTCGTTGTAGGGCCTGTAGTCTCGGGAGCCGTACTCCAAGTCGGTGGGGAGGATGGCCTCGGCCTCATAGACCGGGAAGAACGGTGTGAATCCGTGGCTCGGCTCGGTGTATTCCTTAGGCTCCAAATGACCGAGGGGAGTTCGGCAAGCCATTTCTTGCCAAACTTTTTCAATCGGTTGTAGATTCTTGGCTTGAGGCCTTGTAGGATCATGCCGTTGGCACGTTCTACTTGGCCGTTTGTCCTAGGGTGTCCTACGGCCGACCAGACCACACGGATGTGGTGGTTGTCATAGAACGTCAAGAACTTGTGGCCGGTGAATTGCGTCCCGTTGTCGGTGATGATGGTATTTGGGATTCCGAACCTATGGATGATATCCGTAAAGAACAGCACTGCTTTCTCGGATTTGATTTGGGTGATTGGACGAGCCTCGATCCATTTGGAGAATTTGTCGATGGCTATGAGCAGATGGGTATAGCCCCCGGGTGCCTTCTGCAGAGGCCCAACCATGTCCAGCCCCCACACGGCGAATGGCCATGTGATAGGGATGGTTTGGAGGGCTTGGGCCGGGAGGTGCGTCTGTCGAGCGTAGTACTGGCATCCTTCACAGGAGCGTACTAGCCCCATGGCATCAGCCATCGCTGTTGGCCAGTAGAAACCTTGGCAGAAGGTGTTTCCCACTAGCACTCGAGGCGTTGCGTGGTGCCCGCAGACTCCCGCATGCAATTCCTAGAGTAGTGATTGGCCAGCCTCGGTGGTGATGCACCGTTGGAGAATACCAGACGGGCTACGCCTATTCAACTCGCCGTTGTAGAGGACGTAAGTTTTGGCTCGTCGCACAAGCCGTCGGGCCTCGGTCCTATCCGCGGGAAGCTCTCCTCGCACGAGGCGATCAAGAAAAGGGACTCGCCAGTCCGTTCCTCGGTCGGCCTCGGGAGGCTCTGTGTCAGTTGCCATGGCCTCGGGCTCGGGCGGCGGGGTCTCGGTGGCAAAGGGGGCCTTGGGCCCTGTGGTGGGCTCGGCCGATGGGCCCTCTACCGTCGCCGAGTCATAGTCGACGGATGGCTTGTGGAGGTCTCTGGCGAAGACGTTCGGGGGGACCAGGGTCCATGCCGACGCCATCTTTGCCAGTTCGTCCGTGGCCTCGTTGAACTTTCGTGCGATGTGATTGAGTTCGAGGCCATCGAACTTGTCCTCTAGGCGGCGTACCATCATGCAGTACGCCTCCATCTTGAGGTCATGGCAGTTTGATTCTTTCATCACTTGGTTGATGACAAGCTATGAATCGCCTCGAACATCGAGACACCGTACCCCAAGTTCAATGGCGATCTGCAGGCCGTTGACGAGGGCCTCGTATTTGGCCACATTGTTGGAGGCAGCGAAGTAGAGTCGGATTACGTAGCGCATATGGACTCCGAGGGGTGAGATGAAGAGCAGACCCACGCCTGCCCCGGTCTTCTTCAGAGACCCGTCGAAGTACATGGTCCAGTACTCCGCCTGGACATGAATAGGTGGTAGTTGGGTATCGGTCCATTCTACCACAAAATTGGCCAAGACCTAAGACTTAATGGCTTTTCGGGGTGTGAAAGATAGGGCTTCCCCCATGAGTTCCACGGCCCATTTGGAAATCCTTCCCGAGGCCTCCCGGTTATGGATTATCTCTCCCAAGGGGAAAGATGACACCACGGTCACTGGGTGGGACTCGAAGTAGTGACGCAGCTTGCGTCGAGCCAAGATTATGGCGTAGATTAGTTTCTGGATGTGGGGGTAGCGCGTCTTGGTATCGGAAAGCACCTCACTGATGAAGTAGACAGGTCGTTGGACGGGTAGAGCGTGCCCCTCTTCCTGCATCTCGACCACTACGGCCGCGCAGACCACTTGGGTAGTTGCGGCATCGTAGAGCAAGAGGGCCTCGTCTTCGATTGGTGTTACCAGAACGGGGGGGGGGGTTGGAGAGCAGCTCTTTGAGTTTGGTGAGTGCTTCCTCAGCCTCGGGGGTCCAAGAAAAGCGCTCAGATTTTCTCAAGAGACGGTACAGAGGTAAGCATTTTTCGCCGAGGCTCAAGATGAAATGGCTCAGGGCCGCTAGACATCCCATAACCTTCTGTACTCCCTTGAGGTCTCGGATCGGCCCCATATTGGTCACGGCAGAGACCTTCTCCGGGTTGGCCTCGATACCGCGCTCTGCGACTATGAATCCCAGGAGCATATCTTGGGGGACCCCGAAGACACACTTTTCGGGGTTGAGCTTGACGCCCTTCTCCCTGAGGCATTTGAAGGCTACCTCCAGGTCATTGACGAGGTCATTGGCCCGCTTGGATTTGACAACAACGTCGTCCACATAGGCCTCGACGGTTTGCCCGATGTGCTTGCCAAAGACCTGGGTCATACACCGCTGGTACGTGGCTCCCGCGTTTCTGAGGCCAAACGGCATAGTCGTATAGCAGTATAGGCCAAATGGGGTGATGAAAGAAGTTGCGAGCTGGTCGGACTCCTTCATTTTGATTTGATGGTAGCCGGAATATGCATCAAGGAAGGACAGGGTCTCGCATCCCGCAGTGGAGTCAACGATTTGATCGATTCGAGGTAATGGAAACGGGACTTTTGGGCATGCTTTGTTCAGACCGGTGTAGTCCACACACATTCTCCATTTTCCATTTTTCTTCTTAACTAATATAGGATTAGCTAACCACTCCGGATGGGATACTTCCTTGACGAATCCGACCACCAAAAGCTTCTGTACCTCCTCACCGATGGCCCTGCGCTTCTCCTCGTCGAATCGGCGCAGGCGTTGCTTCACTAGTCTGGAGCCGGCCTGGATGTCGAGGGCGTGCTCGGCGACCTCCCTCGGTATGCCTGGCATGTCCGAGGGACTCCACGCGAATATGTCGGCGTTCGCGCGAAGAAAGTCGACGAGCACGGCCCCCTATTTGCTGCCGAGGGTCGCGCTGACCCTCAACACTCGGTCGTTTGAGCAAGTGGGGTCGACTGGGACGAGCTTGACGGCCTCCGCGGGCTCGAACGTCCTGGCACGACGCTTCGAATCAGGCACCTCACTACCGAGCTAGTCGAGGTTGGTGATGAGGGCCTCAGACTCCACTATAGCCTCGGCGTACTCGATGCACTCGACGTCGCAGTCGTATGCATGCTCGTACGCGGAGTAAATAGTGATGACACCGTTGGGGCCCGGCATCTTGAGCTTGAGGTAGGTGTAGTTTGGGACCGCCATGAACTTGGCGTAGCACGGCCGTCCCAGGATGGCGTGATAAGTCCCCTTGAACCCCACCACCTCGAAGGTGAGGGTCTCCTTGCGGTAGTTGGAGGGGGTGCCGAAGCAGACGAGTAAGTCTATGCGCCCGAGGGGTCGCGCGCGCATCCCTGGCATGATGTCGTGGAAGGGCGCGGCGTCGCCTCGGAGTTGTGACCGGTCAAGCCCTAGGAGCCCCAGCGTGTTGGCGTGACAGGATGTTGAGGCCATTTGCCTCCGTCCATCAACACCTTGGTGAGTCGGGTGTTCCCGATGATCGGGTCAACGACAATGAGTCATGGGCGGGGTTTGGGACATGATCGGGTGGTCATCCCAATCAAAGGTGATCGCCTCCCGAGACCAGTCGAGGTACCGGGGAGTGGCCACCTTAATCGAGAAGACCTCTCGGCGTTCCCTTTTTCGCTGTCGCGCCGTGAGGCACGTCGAGGGCCCACCGAAGATCATGAAGGCATTGTGTACCTCGGGGAACCCATCGTCCTTGTCGTTGTCTCCGTCGTCCTGGCCCCTCTTCTTGGCATCGTCGTTGGGGAGCCCGAGCTTGGCATAGTATCGCCGGAGCATGGTGCACTCCTCGAGGGTGTGCTTTACCAGTCCCTGATTGTATGGGTAGGGTCTTTTAAGCATGTTGTCGAAGAGCCCTGGGCCTCGAGGATTCTTGCGGTCCATGGACATGACGAGCCCGACCTCGAGAACCCCCTGTTTCCCCAGCGTCCCTTCTTTTTACGGGGGGCAAGACGCCGAGGCCCGGGGTCTCATCCGCCTCTTCCCTTGGAGTCGTTGTTGGGGAAGATGGCCCGACGGCCCTCTTCGCCGAGGCGAAAGCTGGTGGCGATGTCGAGGAGTGCGGACGCCGTGGTCGGTATGCTCGGCCTAATTCTCGGACCAGTCTCGGCTGGTGGTGCTAGAGAGGAATGTCGGGACGATTTCGAGTCGCCGATCTTTGGGCAACTCGGTGCATTGCTTTGAGAAAGCGTCGGATGAAGTCTCGGAGAGACTCGTCATGCCTCTGGCGGCAACTCTTGAGGTCCTAGGAGTTCCCGGGGCACGCGTAGGTGCCCTGGAAATTCCTGACGAAGACCTTTACCAAGTCGCGCCAGTCGTGGATTTGCATAGGGGGAAGGTGTTCGAGCCGAGCTCGCTACCGAGTCCGCGACAGAATAGGGGAGGTTGCGGATGACGAGCAGGTCATCGTCCGCACCGCCTAGCTGACAAGCCAGACGGTAGTCGGCCAACCATAGCTTCGGGGTTGGTCTCACATTTGTACTTTGAGAGATTTCTTTGGCCGATGGCCCCGGGCGGGAAGCGGGCGCTGCGGATGGCCTTACTGAAAACTCTAGGGCCAGGTGGCCCGGGAGAAGGACTGCGGTCCTCCCCACTGTCATAGCGACCGCCTCGGTGCAATTGGTAGCCCCGGGCGGCCCCATCGTGGTCGTGGCGCCGTCGTCTGCTGCCCACGTGGTGGCCGTTTTGCGCCTCGCGTTGGTCGTCGAGGCGGTCGTGCACCGAGGGGGCCCTGAGGCGATCGTGCACCGAGGGCAGTTTCGAGGCGTCCTCGCGTCGTCGAGACGCGGAGCTTTCGGCCTGCTGTACCGCGGTAGTCTCGAGAAGGCCCTGGAGTTCGCCGTGGACTCGTCGCCCCTCCGTGGTAGAGGGCTCGGGCATCGCTCGGACCAGTATTGCCGCCGCAGCGACGTTCTGGCTAGCGCGATTGAAGACAGGGGGTTGCTCGCCCCCCTCATCATCATTAATGCAGCGGTTGACGTCGCGAGCCCCCAGCCGGGCCGTTCCGCCATCGCCGCGCCCTCGCTGCTCTTGCTCGAGGGTGGCTCGGATCTGCTGCAGGAGGAGTCGATCTTGCTCAACCTTGGTTTGAAGCTCACGGAGCTGCTCTAGGTCTATGCGTCGAAGTTGCTCGGGGGTGGGGACACCTGCCGCCGCTGGCGGGGACCCCATGCGTGGTGGCGTGGCATTGGCTGCCCTTCCTCCATCGTTGCCCGTGCTCGGCATTCCGAGTCCGATGTGGAAACACTCACGAGTCGGGTCGTAAGCGTCCTCGTCGTCGGAATCAGAGTAGCCGAAGCAGTAGTCGCTCGCGATCATGAAGCGGCGCATCGCCTCAGGGTCGCGAAGCCCAGAGAAGTCTGCTCCAACCCATGCCTCGTCCTCCTCCGAGGAGTCAGAGTGGGGGTGGATTGGAGTTGTGACTATGGGGTTATGGGCATGACGTTGATGAATGGAGATGAGGGTGGTGGCGTAGGAGGCGGCGACATTGGTCAGCCCGAAAGGGTACAGGGATGGCGCCGTCGCCAGGCTCGGCTCCACCAGAGCTGGCTCCTCGGGAGGAGGCGGGACAGAGCTTGATGACGGGGCGTCGCTGTGCGCCACCGGCCCTTTTCCCCTGTCGAGGCTTAAGCCAGACAGGTCCCCGTGCAGGGACTCTGTGCCAGCAGCGGGGTATGGGATTCCGGTGGAGCACAGATCGGCGTTCTATACTTGCGCGGTGTTAGGGTGGACTCGCCCGCGCGGGCGCTTGGCGAGCTTGACGGGAGCGGCGGCCCGGGCGCCGTCCGTGCGTGGGCTGCCGGTGCATGATGTCGTTGTCAGTTGATGGCGCTCTGAGTGAGAGGAGTACCATGTCGTACTCGTGCCCTAGAGACATGAATTCTAGGCTCCCGAACCAGACGATCGTCCCGAGACGCAATGATCGCACGGCATATGCCATCCTGAATCTGGTGGGATGACTAAGCTGACACGCAGAGGCCCCTACCTGGCGCGCCAACTGTCGGCGTTTCGGAACCGGGGGTCCCTAACCGACTAGTGAATTTGTGCTGCGTGCTCCCAATTCCGGATGGTGATGCAAAGAGACACAAGGTTTATACTGGTTCGGGCAATGGATGCCCTACGTCCAGTCTGAGAAGATGTTCTTGTATTCCTTGCACCGGAGTGCTCGTAGTAGGGGGTTACAAGCTAGGCGAGAGAGGGAGGTGATATGAATTACAGAATGAGGCGTGTTGTTCGTGCGAGTATCCGTGACCCTATCCACCGTCCCTAGAAACGGTCCTGGCCGCCTCCTTTTATAGCCGCAGGGAGGAACCAGGAGTACATAAGAGAGCTACACGTGGAGCGGACTATTCGATGATGTATTTATTCCTAGAGCTAAGCATGGGCGTTGTGCGCATTTGGGAGTTGGTGGATTGTAGAGGCTCGATTCCGAGGCTACGAGGAACCCGCTCTCGACTCCCCACGTTGCGATGTCTTTAGTGCGAGGAGTTAAGCGCGACACGGTGGTCGGTAACCCTACTACGTGAGGATCGTACTGTGTTGTCGCAGATGGTAAAAAGGTGGAGGTTGACGCTGCCGACTGGCATGTAGTCGATCGTCGGTCACTCGAGCGGGAGTGCGGTGGCGCGCATTAATCTTGTGTCATCGAGACCAGGCGGAGGCGGAGTGGTTGGGCGCTTGGATGCGGCGTTGGTCGAGCTACCGGGGTTCGGTCGAAGAGGCGGTCAAAGGGCTGGTCCCGAAGCCGGCCTCGGTCCGCTGAATCCGAGGGAGAATCGGCACTCCCACGAGCGAGGCCTGGTGCAGGAGGCGAGATAGGGCTCGACGAGCGGGCCTCGACGAGGGGGGCATGTAGGCGGTCCACTGGTCTCGTGCATCCGTCGGAGTGGTTGGGGAGAATTGTTTTGCTTCGGTCGAAGAGGCGGTCAAGGGGCTGGCGATGGGCCTCTCGAGAATCGGAACTTCTTCGGAGATTTCGGCCGAGACCTCGTTGTTTATTCCGTTGAATCGTTGCTTCATTTTTAGGGTCTAAGCGAATCGGAGATTTCGCCGAGATCATTTTTTTTGTTGGGTACTTTTTTTAGGGTCCCATTTTGATCTTTGCTTGGGGTACCCCATTTTACGGTATCCGACAAAAGTTTTATAACTTTTTGAGATTTACAACTTTGGTTTTGGTCATTTCTCTATCCGAGGTCGTTTGAAAAATTCAAATTTCAAATGTGAGAAATTCAAACGTAATTTTCTATGCATAGATGATATCAAATGAAAAGTTATCAACTACAAAGTTGTATACCTTTTCGAGATCTACAACTTTTGTTTTTGTCGTTACTTCATTCGAGGTCATTTGAAAATTCAAATTTACTATGCAGCTCCTATTTTTAGAGGCGGTTGGAAATTGATTTCTAGAGGCAGCAGGAAATAGAGTGGCCTCAAAAAATATAGGCATTTTCAGAGACGGTAGGAACTAGTAGCTACGCGACTCATTTTGGGGGCCACTATAGAGGCGGTTGTATATTGACCCGCCTCTATAGTAAAAAGCCTTCCATCTCTGAAATCATTTTTTAGTAGTGTTATAACATCGTCGATCGGAACTATGGCTAAAAACCTTGTTCTATGAAGCATCACTAATTTATAAATCCATCTGCAATACGATTTCTTAGTATTGTCGTCATAATTTTCATTGCCAAAAATGACCTCTCCACTAATGCAAAGAGAACACTAAGCCTCTTCCAGCGGTTCAAAGTCTCAAAACATCATCGAAGCGCTAATGGATTGGCCCATGAATTGGGAGTTTATGGTAGGAAAGAGTTTTCATAATATAAAAGCTCTTTTCTTTCAAAAAAAGTATGTAATGGGAAATAGTATTCGAATTGGAAAATCTTTCATCACGGTCAATGAGTAGAACTCTGGAGTGCAAACCCTAGCTAGTCCTGCTCAAAGATCTTGCCTTTGAGAGAATATTCATACTGGTTGTAATGGGAGAAAAAGTTACCTATCTAACGTTATAGGAAAGAAGGATCGGAATGATCTATTTATCTTCATCCTTTCTATAAAATTTAAAGCTATAGTTTATTTTATGATGATCGTAACATCTATAATATAAGTTAGTATTGGCAATAATATGACAATTTCCTATTAAGTCTGTATGGAATCAAAATAGTAGCTTGATATAATTTTTTCTCTAGTAAATATAACATAACTTTAATTTTCATAATATCCATGTATTGGTATATCGAGTTCCATGACTTATTAAAAATTTGTAATTCTAATATCTAATTAAAGTCAACAAGGAGTTGCCAACATATATTGACTGGTCAATCCTCTTATGAGTATGGCACAAGACTTTTCTTGATTATTGACATGGTAGTCTTCATCAGAATTACACTAGTAAATTCACATAGTTTGGAGACACATTTAGGCCTGTTTGGATCCATTAGCACTAATAATTAACAGCTAAAATTAATTAATACTATTGGATCCAAACAGACCTGCTAATAAACCTGTTAATTATTAGCTGGAAGGCTGATAACTATTAGTTTCATTAACAAGTTTGGAGTTGCTAATAGGTGCTAATAATTTATATGCACCTTCAACTCACTCTCCAACCACCTATTAGCAGATGATCCAAATAACCCTTGCTAAAAATTAACTAGCTAAAAATAAGCAGCTATTAGCTAATAGTTACCTAATTTTTATTGCTAATGGATCCAAACATGCCCATATTTACAGGTTTAGTTAGTAGGACCATATGTTGAACCAGATTATAGTAATAAGACAAGTTTTGCTTCTAATTAAAATTGTGTTAACAACTCGGTGATAAAAGCTCTAGTTTTTAAGGGAGTGATCATGGGTCAAATGGCTATAATATTATTTCATTATTTGTTTTTTGATATTTATATGTAAAAACAAAAGAAATTTTAGATGAAGAGAAAAAATTAGAAGAAGGGGAGACGCGCAAAAACCAAAACTAACGGGAAACCAGAACACCACCGAACGGACAAAAAAAAAGGAAAGAAAGACGACGGGTCACAAAAAGAAAAAGAAAAACGACGGAGACGGAAAGAGACGGGAAAAGAAAAACTAATGGTCCAAAACTAACGGGAAACCAGGACAAAAAAAAAAAGAAAAACAACGGAGACAGAAATAAAACGGGAAAAGAAAAACGAAGAAAGGACCAATAAAAAAAACTCATCGTAGTTTAATATTAGAGCTAGCAAACGTGTTCGTACGATACACGAAATCTAATATGTCTTGCAATCAGGCTATGTATCATCATTAAACAAAGTCGTTCTAATTTGTACGAGGCAAAGTTAATATTTTGGAATCAGACTATATATCATCGTTAAAATAGGTTCTTCTAATTGTATGAGCACAGATCATAAATTCGGGTCATGTACAGGAAATATGGATAGGGAGATAGTGCTATAGACCACAATTTGAAGAAGGAGCATCTGCAAGAGCCTTTCTAAATCTAACTCTCTAAATCATCATTTAGAGAGCCATTTGCATAAAAATAGCTTTCTATATCTTTTCACTCTTCAACAGTTTTTCTATATCTTATATGTACTCTAGAGAGCCATTCTCGTCTCCTATTTTTGGCTAGCGAAAAATCCGGAATAAAAGATGGCTATATTTGGATGACCATTTAGAAAAGTTGTTGGAGAGTAGTTTTTCACCGAAATATCTATTCCTAGCATTTAGGAAGGATTTGAAGAGTCTCTTGGAGACTGCTCTAATAATAGATATAGATTATAGATATAATTGCCCCTATATATACATAGCACCACGCATATTATTACTATTTCTGTTTCTAAATAATATTTGGAATTAGATGTTGTATGTATTTGTTTCCTAATAAAAATATGTCATCCGTAATACAACCTACACATAAGCTGAATCATCCTGAAATATTATCAGATGTTATCCATAAGATTCCAAGGCATAAAGAAGATAGCGAATGACAATGAATTTTTTTGGGGACCAATCTTCCAATTACAAAAGTTTGCTGATGAACCTTATCTTCACCTGGAGATCATGGGCTGTGGCTGCGTCCATTTTTCTTCCTTCCCCTCCAAACTCCACTCCCTATTAGCCTGATTGGTTGCTTATATTTCCTTGGCCAGGCTCTGCGTATGCAGAATCTTTTTGTGCTTTCTCTGTTTGGTCGCCTGATTGCTTTATGCAGAATCTTTCGTGCTTTCTCTGTTTGGTTGCCTGATTGCTTTTGGAAGTCTGGCGACGCTCATCAAAAACATTGTTTGGCCCTGGTTGGTGGGAAGACTTGGTGCGCCCGGTGGTCGACGCTGCTGATCTACCTTGAGGTTTCAGCAAGCAGAGGATGTGTATATGTATTTGTAAGAAAAAAGAAACAAGAAAAACTTACCAGAGATGACCAAACTGATATAAGATGGATGATAATCTTTTGGATAATTGTCCAGTCATATTCATTAAGCGGGATATTTTTTTCTGTAGTGGATGAAAGTGATATAACCGAGACATTCATGTCCCTTAAAACACGTCAGCCAAAAGGACGGATAAGTAGTATTGTAAGTCTCTTACTCTCTTTTATACCAAGATATTTTAGGTTATCAGTATGCATTTTCAACTACTAGTGAATATGCACGCACGACACGTGTGTGTCTAAAAAAATCATCACAAGAGATTAAGTACACAATATTTTATTAAATTAATTTTGAAAATAAAAAATAACTAAACAGCTAATAAATAGGATTGATGACAACTTCAGAGAGAGGATTTCAAGAGGTCACAAAAACTTATTTGGTATTTATTTTCATATGTAGTACAATATAAGATACACCATGTACCTTGACAAAAATATTTATTTTCTGTAGCTAAAACTTATGCTCAACAAAAGCAATGTTGCTACTTAGATTATTGAGTAAGGACCGTCAATTAATAAGTCACAACGAAAAGGAACATACATACATCATTTATACTACATGAATAATCATTTTAGTGACATGTTTTGAGCCTGCTTTCTAACAATGCATCCAAATTTGAGCCTGCTTTTCTAACAATGCATCCAAATATAAACACTACTTTATATAAGCAGGCTAAATCTTTGCTAACATAGGATCCTCTAATCTATCTTCCAAGAGATGTAGAAGAAACATCTTCGTAGGGAAGATTCTTGTCATGCATGTTTTTTTGAAAAATAAGTCCCAACATAAGCTCCACATTATTTGATCTTTAAAACAACTGGATAACACCAAAGCCTTCAGTTCTGATTGCACTCTGACAAACCTACAAATAGATAGACCACAAAAGAATTTATACAAGATTGATCTTGATTAAAATGAGCATGAACAAAAGAGTGCATCCCAATTTTGTTGAACGAAACAAGCTAACAGAAATACTCCGAAATGAAAAAGGTCACCATGCATGAAGTCTACCTTTCTAGCACGTACATATGGACTGTTCTCAACAAGATGGATATGATGGTGTGGCAATCTAATTTGAAGGCAACACCAAAATGATCATGTATATTCATAGGGTTAAAATAAACGATTGGCCATATATGAACTATTGACTGAAGCTAAAACGGAAAGGAAACGAACTCGGGCTTATTTTGTCAGGAAAAAAAAACAGGTAGTTCACTCAGTCACCATAGCCAATACAATTAATTAAACGGCTACCTTACAGTAATAGAGGCGAACTCGATCTTGCCATTCACAAAAGAGACATAAATTGCTAGTACATTTTATATCCAAGGATTGACACTATTTCAAATTTTCTAATAGCCAGTAGTGCTTAATTTAATAGTACAAATGAGAAAACTGTTCACGGGCTGATCGGGAACCGGCTGGGTCGACTCCTCCCTCTGTCGATACGAGGGGGCACGGGTCGCGACCCGTGAGCAGTCTCGTCCGGCGGGCTCGTCGCCAGCGGGTCGGGGCTTCAGGGCCCTGCCGCTCTCGTCTAGGTATGCATCTACGTTCCTTTTTCGATCTCACAGTTGAGTTCTTTGAGCGCGGCTGACCTGTACTTATTTGGCAGCGGCCAGGGACTGACGGGACTGGGAATCGACCCGCCTGCCGTGCGGGAGGAGTGGAGACCCAGCTTGCAGCGAGTCGCAACGAGCGGCGGGGAAAACAGACTGGCGGCGGTGCGACCTTCCCTTCTGGGGGTTGCGTCCTCCCGGCCGGTCGTGAGTACGGCGGCGACGGTGATGGCGATCCCCGTGGCGACGGCGGAGGTTGGGTCGGAGGTGACCCTTGCGATCCCTCCCCCAATAGCTACGGCGGAAGAGAGGAGGGAGACCGGGCTCCCTGCCTCGCCCGGCGGAGGAACGCATGGTTCGCCCTCCTGGTCGGAGCTGGAGGGGTCGGGAGGAGATGTGGCCAGGCTAGAGGTAGAACATCCATCGGCGGGCCATGAAGTTCAAATAGTGGAGATCCCCTGCTCCGGCGAGGCAGGCACTAGGGTGGAGCCACCAGCCATCCGTCGTCGCAGGAGTTGGCGATGGTCCGGTCATTGCACGATATTGCGACGGTTGGATCTTCCAGCGGGTTGGGGGCAACCCGCGGGCTGGTGTGGCCCTGCCCTAGCGACCCGAGGAAGGCTCGGTTCATCCTTTGTGACGAGGAGGAGGTGGGGCTCTGGCATTTGCTTGAGGAGAGAGGATTGTCGATGGAGTCCGATCTCGCCCAAACCAAGGCGAGGCTCAAGGAGGCCTTGGAGCTGGTTGAGCTCGTCCATCAGGCAGTTTTAGTCGACCTGCCACGCATCGCAGAGGTAAGCTTTCTGTGTTTTTAGCGTTTGTCCTTCTTGTTCTTTTTGCCCCTTTGTGTGGAGGGGCCCTCGTCTTGGTCCTCACGCTTGGCCTTGCCCTTGTCCCGGCCTCCGCTAAAGACCACGGGCGTGGTTCATGGCGATGTCGAGCAGGTCACAGGTGGCACGAGGCTTCAGACAGCCGAGCTTGTGGATCAAGGACTCACAGGTTGTCCCGGAGAAGAACGCACTGATGGTGTCCGCGTCAACAACATCAGGAAGGGAGTTGCATCATTTTGAGAACCTACGGTTGTAATCCCACAGGGACTTGTCGAGCTCCTACTGGCAGCTCTTGAGGTCCCAGGAATTCTCAGGGCAGACATACATCCCCTGGAAATTCCCAATGAAGATCCTCTTGAGATCGGCCCAGTCGCGGATGTTGTCAGGCGAGAGGAATTTGAGCCATGCTCGAACATGCCCCCCACGCAGATGGGGAGGTATTGAATGATGAAGTGGTCATCATCCACTCCTTCGGCTCAACAGGCGAGCTGGAAGTCTTCGAGCCATATACCGGGATTTGTTTCCCCGTTGTATTTGGCGATGTTGGTAGGTGGTTGGAAGCGTTGTGGGAACGACACTTTCTGGATGTAACGACCAAAGGCCCGTGGTCCCGGGCCGTCCGGGCTGGGACTCCAGTCGTCTGGTCGGTGACCATACTTGGGGTGCGTTTCCCCGCTCCCCTCGATGGTCCGGCCGGGGCCCGTGCCGCCTACTCTCACCGCCCCTTGATGGATGTCATGATCACGTCGGGCTTGACACTGATTGTTGATGACGCTGCGAGCATCACGGTTTGGCCCGAGCCGTTCGTGCACAGGTGGTTGATGTGGAGGGGGCGTCGGGTCAGGCCATGGTGCAGCTACGTCCTCCTGTTCCACGCCTGACGACTGTAGTGGTGAGCGAATGGAGCCATTCGACTGGTGTGCCCCCATTCCCCCGGTGGGGAGAGAGGCCTCGAGTCGGTGTCGTGACGTGGAGCTCTTCGCCTGTTGGACAGCGGCGGTTTCCACCAGCGCCTAGAGGTTCCGGTGGATCGCCTGCTCCTAGGGGTCGTCAGGCTCAAGAAGGCCACGCAGAAGCATCGCCGCAGCGACGATGTTCTAACCAGGCCGAGCGAACTGTGGGGGATCATTTCCTCCGTCCATGATGTTGTGCTGGACCTGGCGGGCGTGACCCCGGGCACTGCTCGCCAGGTTACGTGCATGTGGCGCAGCGTGTTGCGCCGAGCGCGCCAGCGCAGGCGGCAGTTAGCTCTACCGCCTTTGTCGCAACTCTTCGCCGTGCTCCTGCGCACGAGCGAGGGCCTCCGCATGAGGGTCCGGAGGGGTGTGGGTCTGTAGAGACTCCACTATCACCGGTAGCTATCCCGAAGCGCTCGCCATAGCATACTCTCAGGACAGAGGGTGGCTAGGTGCCATGATGTCGTCGATGCTATAGCCATTGCTTTCAACCTCGTCATCCATGAGGTCATGGAAAGAGGCGGGAGGGTAGCCCGCCATCCCCATGAATTTGGATGTGAGAGGGGGCGGCGTCAGCATCTTTCAGAGCCCCCGTGCATACGCGTCCACAGGAGACGCGAGGCCATAGGGGAACCGGTCGCACGGCGGTTGCGGTGGGGACAACGTGGTCCCTCCAAAGAGTCGGCAGAAAATATTAAATAGCGAGTAAAGAATAATATGTACGTTACTCACAGTGGGGTTTGAGCCCAGCGTGGGCTTAGAGCAAAGCGTAGGTGTTTTGTCGTTGAGGTCGCCGGTGGCCCGGAGACTGCGGAGGGCGCTCCTCCAATGGGCATGGGGACAAGTGCCTCCTCGCAGAGGCGAAGCACGCCGAGCGAGTCGGCGACGAAGTCCAGGCTTCCGAAGAGGAAGGTCTAGAACGGCTCGAAGACAGCAGGAGCCCACATCCCAACAGGCGGGAGCATGGGAAACTCCAGCGAGCCGAAGCGAATTGTATCACTTAAGCCCATCATGCCGAAGATGGCGGAAAGGTGGGCCATCTGATGACCAAAAGTGTTAACGTACGGCGTTCTCCCCACGGATAGCGCCAACTATCGGTGCAAAAAGTGACCAACAAGTAAATATTTGTAGTTTTGCCATACGTTGTGATCGGATGTGGCCTAGCACGCAATGACACAGGGTTTATACTGGTTCAGGCAACGTGCCCTATATCCAGTTTCAGTCGGTCGGTGACTTTATTCCTGAGCCTAGGTGCTCGAAGTTTGCAGTGGGGTTACAAACGAGTAGGAATAAGAAGGGGGTGTTAAAGGTCCGGTTAGGCCTCGAACCGAAGGGCAAAGAGTGACAAGAGCTTCAACATGCGCTAAGTATTAGAACGTATGCTATGTCTAGCTTTAGAGTTCTAAAGCTATGAAGTTGTTTGAGTGCAATACTCATTAATGTAGTATGGCTAGGCAGAAGATTAATTAAGAGAAAAGATTCCTAAGTCATTACTTATCTACTAAGTCTTTTGTACACCCAAATATATACACTCTCATCTATAGTATAACTAACTTTGGATCTATGCATAAGGAACATTACTAAGTAAGATCAAGAAGAGAGCTTGTCTCCCTTCGCAACCATGTTATACTTGCTCTACAAACGGGGAGTGGACTACAAAGAACTCAACGGGAGTGTCACATCCGTGATCTATCACATGACCTAGAGTGCATAATGCACCCGTAGGCAAACAATATCTAAGCACCATGCTTACATAATGTCAACCACTTAACTCACTCGAGTACTGAGCTAAGAGCTTTGCGAACATATGCATATATTCATCATCAACCATAACTATATCAAGTATATTACTAGATTAAACTAGGAACATAATAAATAGCAACATAATATTGAAGTAGCACAAAGTCATAAATAAAGAGATACAATGGCTATACCAGTCTCTAGACGGTAGATTCAGAATCCTGAGCGATAGTCCAAACTCTATTTGAACCTTGCTAGCTAGCCTATACTAGAAACTTAAAGAATTGGAGCTCTATTCTCTTCTATCTGAAAATCCTAATTTCTGGTCTGATCTTGACTTATGGCAGCGTCCTCTAGAGGGGGGGGCAAGGGCTGGTTATATAGGCCGGAGCGTCTAACGTGAGCCATTGAATCAAACCGACTTAAAGGACAACATAGATGCATCCTAGGAGGCGGTGGGAAACTGACTTTTGAAGGAGGCTGATAGGTGGGTCCCCCAGGGGCCGGGCGGCCTCCAGGTGGGTGGCCCCACCTGGCAGTGACTTGGCCCTTGCTTCGGTGTGGAGTCCTCTCGAGTCTTCTGGAACCTTCTGGAGTTGATTTCACTACGGATAAGCGTGATTTTATTTGACGATTTGAGCCTCCTCGATGGTTTTCTGAAATAACCCTGCTAAAAACACAGATTCACCAAAACTTGTTAAAATTGTTAGTTTAAACCCCTAAGTCTATATTGGTGATCCTTTGTATGCATTTATACAAGTAAAGTTGACTGTTTATGTTGGATGATAACTTCCATCAACAATAGCTTACTGAACACACAACGTACTTTTTACAATAACAATGGACGCTAACATGACAAAGTTCGTCAGCTGATGTTGCATAATAAAGGTACTAATCTCTACAATAACAATGGACACAATTACAAAGTCGTACCACACGGTAGTTTGCACATACAAAGCAACACCCCACCAGCATCACAGTGAGGTAACAGTGTTCAAAATCAACAAAAGACATTCTTTTTCGATTAACTATGTTACACTTTTCATTCACCAGGCGTACAATAACAAGGATCTATCATCAACTACAGCTATGATGTCAAAAATCTTAGCCCTGTTCTTCAGCACTACTTCAGCAGTACTTTTCAGCAAATGAACAGTGTTTTTCTCTCACAACAAATCTGTATAAACATCGGTATAAGCCAAATTTTAGCGATGACCATAGGTTTATCCCCACACTGAGCGATGGACATCTCATGAAGCGTAGAAGCCAGACGAAGGCGTAACTAACCTTCACCGTGCCTTTGAATCTTCGCCACGAGCAGGGACGGCGCCTATAAGAAGCCTAGGGAAGAACCACCTTGCAGAACTCTCTCTAACATCCGAGAGGATGAGGAGCCCCGCGATGAGCCTTGCCTGCGTCGTCTTCATCAACGTCGGGGAGGAATGCATGCCACAACATCAAGAGATCCTAGGTCGAGATCTATGGGCTCAAAAGGTTTCCCAGCAACAACAAGGTACCCTCCGCCCTCTAGGATTTCCTATAGATATTCTGACCTGGAAGTCTCCCACACGCCGATCATCAACGAGCCTAGCCGTCGTGTCATCGGTGACCCAGGCCACCGAAGATGGTATTGTTCTTTCCCATCTCTTCGCGGAACTGCCTCTAACACCCAAGATGAATGGCCACCAACAGGCCACTGCAAAACCCGATCTTGAAAGCCTTCTCCCAGCAACGGCGGAGCCGCCGAAGTACGCCATGAACCATGGTGGACGAAAGAAGTTGCCACTCTCTCACTCAGTCTAATGCTAAGGGATTTGGAGGGAGGGGAGGGGAGAGGTGAGAGACTCAGTGCACCTAGACCTGGCTTAAATAGGCCAGCCTTGAAGATGCACCCAGACTCAGTGCAGTTAAGATGCGTGATCTAGGGAGCACGCTGAAAGGTTCTAATGGCTAGAGGGGGGTGAATAGCCTATTAAAAATTTCTACAACAACACTTAGCAAATAAGTTAGACAATTAAACGGCGAAGCGAGTGTTGTGCTAGCCTACTAAAAGACCAAGCCACCTACCACAATTCTAGTGACTATGATCATCAAGCACATAATTTGCTAAGTCACTACACTAAGTTAGTGAGCTCTCAAAGGCTAACTAAAGAGCCTCACTAACAACTAGACCTAACACAAGCTAGCTCTCAAAACTAATTACAGTAAAGAGCTTAGCTACACTAAGAAAGTAATACAAGAGAGGGGATGTGATAGTTATACCACCGTGTCAAGGATAGAGCCAATCACAATATGATGGAGCCAATCAATCACAATCAATCAAGAAATCCTCGGACAATGATGACACAAGATTTTTTACCAAGGTTCACTTGCTTGCCAACAAGCTAGTCCTTGTTGTGGTGATTCACTCACTTGGAGGTTCACGCGCTAATTGGCATCACACGCCAATCCCTCAATAGGGTGCCGCACAACCAACATAAGATGAGGATCACACAAGTCACGAGCAATCCACTAGAGTACCTTTTGGCTCTCCACCGGGGCAAGGTCAAAAACCCCTCACAATCACCACGATCGAAGCCGAAGACAATCACCAACCTCCGCTCAACGATCCTTACTATTAACGAATCTTCTGCTTAGCCATACTATATTTACGAGTCTCTATTTCTATCTCTGGAATACTATTATTACCTTACACTTATCATTTATTTATCACTTGACTTACCCCTTCTATGGCATGAGAGTGGTTTTATCATAAGTATACATATTTGTCAATATCTCTATGCCAATACAACCCCATAGCTCCTTCCTGTGGATAAAATATAAATAACAATACTTGATATACTCCCGGGTGAAATGCTACAATGGTAAATTATCTGTGCGCTTGCGGATACCTTATATATAGTTTATAAGTGTTCTCATAATTACCAACAACGCATTTCTGGCATCATGCTAGGGATGACAACTTAGTTAAGAGTGATGCTAAGAAATATCAACAAGCATTTCTGGCGCCGTTGTCGGGGAGGGGCACATGGCTAGAGAATTGACCAAATAAAAACTTATTGATAAAATCATAACCTTTGCTTTAGCAGGTTTACCCTTGTTTGTCTTTGTTCATATCTTATATAGGGTATTTGCAGGATTGGTTGTGATTTACCAATAATTTCCATCACTACTAAATTTTGACCCTATTTCAATGCCCGAAAAGTGTTGTGATAGGCCTGAAATAGTTGCAATATAAGAAATAGCAACACTTTTTTTCGTTGGGAGGCGTTGCATGCGCTTGCATGGGTAAAGCTTTGGACAACGCTTTTCTGCTTAGCGTTGCAAAATGCGTTTTGGATTTGCAACGCCTAGGCGTTGCAATATAAGCTTTTGATACGGTTGTAGGTGTGGCAACAGCAACTAATGCAACGCCTTAGGCATTGCTGGACCTTGCAATGGCAACTTGCCCATGTCGTAGCAAATGGTGCACTAGCAACGACGAACATGTGTTGCAAGACAATGTATTGCCACGAATAACGGGTGTGGCAACAAAGATTATGTCGTAACACCAAGGAGTGGTGGGAACATGTGCAATTGCCACGCCCAAGGTTTGGTTGCTATAAGGTGCAGCCTCTATTGCATCGCATAACGTGTGTGGCAACAAGACATATGTGGCAACACCAAGAAGTGGTAGCAACATGTGCAATTGCCACGTCTAATGTTTGGTTGCTATAAGGTGCAACCTCTATTGCATCACATAATGAGTGTAGCAACAAGACCTATGTGGCAACACCAAGAAGTGGTGGCAACATGTGCAATTGCCACGTTCACATTGTCGTTGCTATAAGGTGTAGCCTCTATTGCTACGCGGATTGTTCGTTGCTATAGGATATATTGCCATAGAAAATGTGGTTGCCAATAGTCACTTTTACAACGCTTTTGGTTTGGTGCCATTGGACAATATTACAGTGCTATTAATTAATTTGAAACTCAATAGACATCAGCAAACCATTTGAATAAAGCCATTAAACCAAATGTATAAACTTGTTTAATTTCTTCACATCTAGAATTAAATGATTTAAATTCAAACTCAGGCTACACACATTATTAAAACAAAAATATCGAACACATTTGTTCCTAAGCCAAAAACATATAAGATGTCTAGACATCGTACATTTGTTCCTAAGCCAAAAACATATAAGATGTCTAGACATCGTACGCTCCACTCAAACTCTACCTTCATCACTTGCGTTTTGCGTAGCCTGAACCTGGATACTCGCTGTTGCCTCAATCAGCGTAGCGCCGTAGCCTACACCTGACACTCTCCGCTGCCTCACTTGCATAGCCTGCACCTAGACGCAAATATCAATAGAGTCAATTAGGCCCCGTTGAGATACGAAAATTTTTAGCTTTTGGCTACTGTAGCACTTTCATTTGTATTTGGTAAAAATTATCCAATTATGGACTATTTAGGATTAAAAGATTCGTCTCGCCAATTACGGACAAACTGTGCAATTAGTTATTCTTTTTACCTATATTTAATATCCCATGCATATGCCACAAGATTTGATGTAACGGAGAATCTTGAAAAAATTTGGATTTTGGGTGGGATCTAAACAGGGTCTTAGCAAAAGATGCAAGGCTACAAATTTTTAGCTACTCAAAGTCAGCATTTGAGTAGCTAAAAGTTTGCAATTAAAGTAAGGAGCTGGCAGTAGTGAACGACATGTTCTAGTCAATACATATTAGAAGCTTGAACTGCTTATCAGTCTTGGTACAATATTTTTCTCTCACAACAAAACAGTATCAACCGGCTTATCAGCCGCAAAAACCATCAGCCGAACAGGACGAATAGCTGAAGCCTATTAAGGATGAAATGGGCATTCAAAGCACCAGGTAGTATTATTATTATTATATATATTGAGGCAAAGCATGTCTGTATGCATGATTCAGAACCTACTGAGCTTAGTGATTGTATGAGTTGCATTATATCGATGAGAGGCCAGTAATTTACAGGTAATAGTAGTATGAGTTGCATTATATCGATGAGAGGCCAGTAATTTTAACTTTGAATCTCAGCCATGTTACTTTATACGGGCAAATTTATAGGTCATAGTAGTATGAGCTGCATTATATTGATGGGAACTGATAATTATAAACCAAGATATTTACATGTTCCCATTCAGTGGAAGTCCAGTATTTGTGTCTTGTGAAGATATGGAGAAATTATTCCTAGACATGAGGGATTAAAATTCTCATCATTAATACAGTAGCTGCAGGCCTCCTCAGCGGGCACTGTAGCAGCAGCAGCAGAAGAAGAAGAAGAAGGCTGCTGCAGCCACTGTTTAGCCACAGCCAAACAGTCCCGTCTTAATAATGTTGCTGCTTGCTAATCAGTTTCCAAATCAACAAAACCTTATCTCCCTGCAGAGATTAACCTTCATGAGTAATCTCTATAGTTACTAGTTGATATCATCCACAATAAATAATGAGTAATCTCTATAGTTACTAGTTGATATCATCCACAATAAATAAATAGCAAAGATATAAACGAGAGATAAAGTACATGCTAGTTTAGATTTCCTCAATAAGAGCTTGTCAATTTCTATTTTTCATGAATCTAGTGCTTAAAGCATTAGAACCATCCAACAGTGTCTCCCATCTTAGTGCAGGTCAGATGAGATATGCCAAAATTTAAGCACATAATAACAAGCAGGTACACCTACCCAGGTTTTGTGCGCATGCATGCATTGCTAGGATCTGGAATTCTCTGGAATAGGTTCCCTTCAAAGCAAGGCTGCAAAATTAATTGACAAAATAAAAGTATATTCAGCATAAAGCATATGTATAACAATTTGACTAATGTTGTCAAAATGATTAGAAACAAAGCCAATAGCTTCAGCTTTATATGGAAAACCGCAGCAAGTGTCTACATCTGACAGGTGCTCACTACCAAGAATCCGAAATGGGGGTATGACTGCAAGCGTGGATGCTGGCAGATTCAGTGTTAGCAAGTAGCACAAGCACCATGTCATGAGTAACTCCAACTCATCAGTGATGGTTTTCATGCTATTCAGTGTCGAAAACACTACTATACCTATGTCATGATGTTGTCAGTACTTTTTTCAGGGCTACAACAGACACAGGAAAGCGCCAGGATGCTTTCTTCAGGACTCGTAATTGTGTTCTTAAGCATACATATGGGATTTCTTCAGGACTCGCAATTGTGTTCTTAAGCATATATATGGGGTTTATTCCATCTTGGAAGCAGGCGCATCATCAGTCAGTATGCCTTTTTTGCTCATTCCAAACTGTGCTTTCCAGATTTATATTGGAGCTTCAAATAGTAGCCTGAAAGCATTAACAGCAGCGCAAAGCAGAAACAATCTTGATTAAAGGTCGTCGAATCATGGTTTCTCCTAGTGTCTCCTAGCATTAGTTACATGGTAGGATCCTAGGTGGCTAGGTGGCAACGTTATGCGACAAACATATCAGGAAGACATTTCAAGTAAACAAAGTCGAGTTATAAGCCTTGATGGTTGAGAAGCATTGGGGACAAAACAACACAATGCCAGTGGCCAGCCTGATGCCAATTTCAAGCGACTCTAAGCTGGGCACAACCAAAATTGATAGATATTGGTAATAAGGTACTGGGGATACATCACTAAACTAGCCAAGAATCATCATTTAACCATTCAGAACTTTAGATGCCTACAACTTATGAGTAGGATTCCCATTATATAGATGGTTCTGATTGGATTACACAGATAAAAAGAAGAAATGTAGAATAGAACTTATTGACAGAACCATGAATCCAGGAACTGTAGGATTTACATACTAGCAAAATCAAACCATTTAAAATTCAGATAGATATCCACTCATGACAACAGTGAAAATGGAAATAGCATCTGACTGTTTTAATGTAGCAGAAAGGAATTCTTACCAAAATAATCGATGCATCTAAGAGGAGCAGATGAACAACTCTACAAACAATTATGCCATATTGGAGATCTTCAAATAATTTCCTTATACTGAAATCATAGTCTGGCAGATCTATTGACCAGAACCCTTTCTACTCAGATCTATGCATAATACTTGAAAACAAACTGAACTTAACTGTATTTAATTAACTGATGCAGCACAATAAAAGAAAAGAGAACAGAGAAATTTCCTTCCCTGCACGGCGGCAACTATGCTCGGATCGAACCCAAGCTGCCTTGCACTCCTGTGGCTCTTCCCCATGCCCAACCCTGACGGCTCCACCTACAGCCTATAGTCTGAATGACTGCCGTGTCCAGATCACCGCAGATACACCACCTGGCTCAGAACAACAGGATCGAGAAACCAGGGGAGCAACGCCACAAGTTCATTGCGGCATCTTGGCCAAGATCCTACAATCTACACACCGAGGGGCATACCTGGTGGCTCCCCTGTTAATGGAGCCCCTCTTGCCAGCTACCGCGGTGGTGGCGGCGGTAGGAGGAGGATTGGCGAAGGCCTCCTTGCTGCTGCCCCAGCTCGTCTCCTTACGGATCTCAGATTCTCAGTCCGGGCCTCTTGGGCTTGTTGCCCTCTTGGAGCCTAGAGACGAGGGGCGGCGGCATGGAGGATAGGGGCGGCCACGTGTCCCCATTGGGGTTAGGGTTGAGGAGACTGGGGAGAGGCCTTGTTTAGTTGGCTAAATTTTAGAAATTGGGCTAGTGTAGTATTTTCGTTTTTATTTGGCAATTAGTGTTTAATCATGGAGTAATTAGGCTCAAAACGTTATCTCGTAATTTCCAACCAAACTGTGCAATTAGTTTTTTTTCGTCTACATTTAATGATCCATGCACATATCGCAAGATTCGATGTAATGGCTACTGTAGCATTTTTTGGGAAAAGTTTTTGAACTAAACAAGGCTAGAGCGAGAGTGTGGAAGACGGATTAGGTAGGTGGAGGAGACAAGGCGTGTATTCAGGGCTGAGATTGCGCGGTGCCAAGAATTTTGCGCCTTTCTTGTATTCAGGGCTGAGATTGCGCGGTGCCAAGAATTTTGCGCCTTTCTTGTATTCAGGGCTGAGATTGTGCGGTGCCAAAATTTTGTGCCTTTTACCTATGTATCATTCAAAAAGTTTGTAATTACATACAAGCCATTAAAATTTTTGACCGCATACAGGTGCCACTGCTCTAAACTTCTTTGTCTTAGCCATTCCGTCCAAATGCAGCGCTAACTGTGGCTAACGGATGGGAAAAATGACAAGCATGCCCTAAGGAAGAAGAGGCTATTTGATGGTGCTTTGGCGCCAATCTGATGGGCCATTAGTGCCAAAAACTCTCCCTGGGTGGCTCCTATAAATAAACAGCACTGAGGTCCCTCCCCCACTCGGTTCTCTCTCCACTCAGTTCCCTCTCCAATGGCTCTCATCTAGGATGGTGGTCAGACTGGTGGAGTAGTGTAAGATATGGTTATGCAACAGCTCAGATGGATTGAGAAGCTGGTCTTTGTTGCCATCTCCCTTGCCTTGTATGCAATTATAAAGAAGTAGGGTCCTATGTATGTGTGTGTCGCTGTATTTTTATGCTTGAATCAATGAATGAATGAGTCAATGATGGATGGATGAATGTAGTCCAGAAATATAAAATTATCAGATTGTTCATTCATCAACATGCAAACCTTAATACATTAGAAACATAAGTAGTGCTCATGGTTCAGATTGTTCACCAACATGCAAACCTAGACTTTGAGGTTTTGGAGGTGGTGGATGTTGAGGACCAAGGTCTATATACAACCCTTCCTCATCAACACCCACATGCTCATTGGATGAGTTTGGGTTAGCCAGTATTCATCATATGCAGATTCACTCTGGGTATGGCTTGGTTGTGCAATGCTAGGACAAGGCAGTGAAGGGGTGAAGGGGTTCTCAACAGACTGCTAAGAACTACTAAAATCCTAAGGAGGAATTTCAGGAGGCTTAGTACTGGGGCTATGGTAACCAAAAGTCAGGAAGCAACACTTGGAAGCATTATGTTTTGCAAACATATCAAGCAAATCTTGGTCGGTACAAACTTAGATGTTCATCTGTCTCTCAATGTAGAAGTAAAACAATCTCACGGCATCCCCATAATCAGAAGGATACTTAGTCTCAACTTCAGCAACCAGATCTACGAAGTTGGTACGATCAGCATCGACGACTTTGTTCAAGCTAAACCACCGAGCATGAGTATGGCGAGCAATTATCCGAATTTCTAGGTTGTAGCTACTAGCAGGGTCCATCCTACAGATGAACAACAGCGAGTTCACATACATCTATCTATCTAAAATCACAATATTTAAACCACGACTACTACACCTAACTGACCACAATCACAAGGACCAAGCAATCGAAGCTAAAAACCCTAAAAATGGTACTCACCCATCAGGAAGCCAAGGAGGTCGGTCGCCACGCCCGCCCCTTGTTCATGACCATCATGCCGTAATCCGGAGGATCCATGGTCTCTTCCTTCAGGCCTCCTCTTCCTTGCTCCACTACCCCATTCCACTCTCCGGGAAGCAGGGGGACTGGGGTTCTCTCTCTCCATGCATGACCACAAGCGGGGCGAATTGTCTTCTTCTCTCCCTGCCGACGCCACAAGGGTGTGGGGGAAGAGGACTCGAACGAGATGAGGAGAGTGAGGGACTGAGGTGATGGTCAATCATAGTCAACATGGTCTCCACCGTCCAAGGGCAACATGGACAATTTCATTCGCCGGTCCCACCTATAAGGGCTACCAAACGGCGAAAAACAAACAGAATAATGACGGAATGGCTTGTAAGGCAAAGAAGTTTAGAGCAGTGTGTGACAAAACCGCCCAAAATAACACGCTTTTGAAGGCGCTCGCCTTCCACTAGACACTAAGCACCCTGAAAGTTAGCTACATCGGACAGTTCTGTCGAGCCCACCCCAAGGGAGAACTCAAAACAATCCATGTTTTACATCCAGAATCCAATAATGAGTACGAGTTTACAATACTTAGTCTATTTTATACAACAAGAATTCTTAGAAATTATTTATTACAATACCAGAGTTCAGTGTGCGATAACATGAAAATAGACATCTAGCGGAAATGATACAAGGATCTGTCTGTGCCCACCAAAATAATCCTCCATATAAGAGCTACTCCTCAAGCTGCACCTACAACAGGGGTAAAATAAACCCTGAGTACACAATATACTTGCAAGACTTATCCGACTAGTGGGAATAGTTTCCCGACTCCAAGGAGTATGATAGGCAATATGGGTTTGCTGTTTCTTTTGTTTATAAAAGGCATTACTAGAAGTATGTCCTTAAGATCAAGTTTAATTAGCAGTCATGTTTACTTTATTAGCTAACCATTCTAGGTAAGCACATGTTCTACTTTCAAGCAAGGGTTGAGCAATCAGAATCATTTTACCATCTTTTATCTTCTAGTTCTTACTACGGTGCTAGACCATAGCCAAGTCGTACCGTCTCACAGAAATGACGATTCATAAACCAATGTATCCCAGCTGGGTACCTCGAAACACACGCCCCATTTGTATCCCAGGCACAAACAAGACCAACCCATTCTACTCCTATCAAGGGGACTAGGTCCCCATCTAAACTCGGACTCTAAGCCCCCACACTTGAGATCCGGTCTCAGTATGGTGCTTAGACCTTCACCTTTCCCCGTCTTCAATCAGTCAGTCCAAAAGGAGCTATAACCCACGATAAGAGTGTAATGAGCCTTTCCGCTCCCATAAGCAAGTATGTGCTTAGAATAATAAGTCTTTGACCTGACTACCATCTACAGCAACGGATGATCCTTAATCGACACGGATAGGAAAAACAGTGTAACCAAGCTAAGCCCCATTGGCCGCGGGACACAACCTGTTACACCCACCAATATCCATACAATATCCCTGCCCTGTCTCTATTTTTTCTTTCATCATTTTATCATGAGAGTAAAAATAATAATTTCTTATTGTGAGTAACGACAGGTTACTCTCGCTACCGAAAACCTAAGCATAGCATTTACTCAAACCTGCACTAGAAAGACTCATAGGACAGATATATCTATGCATGTGGTTTTCATAAAATTCCTGTAACGTAAATGCACATCACACATATATATTCAGTGATTATAAAAAATATGGGTTATGCACCGGGGCTTGCCTTGGGTAGGCGCGGTGTCAGCTGAGCCAGTCAGTGGTGGCTTCGGGACCTCTTTCTGCACTAGAATCTCCTCGTACTCCTCGATGATCTCCTCGAACTCATGATCGCCAGTGGTCACGATCTCTGCCAACTCGTTCTCTACATGCATGAGATGATGATGCAACACTTAGCATTTATACAACAGCAACTCTTAAAATAAGAATACGCATACTAAGCTACTAAGCTAGCTCTAATGACGAAGGTACTAAGCTAACTATCATCGTTACCAAGCAAAGTGTTGGGTTCAACTAACAAACACCTAACTTTACAAATGAAGGATATATCTTTATTTCTACTAATGATTTAATGTATATTTGAAATAAAAAGCATTTAACTATCCTAATGCTTAGTATATTCTAAAGATACAAAAATTACAGTGAGCACATAATAATACAATGAAGCTACTATAAAAATTTCAGGACTAAAGCTATCACCAATTTACCATAAATATTCCTACAATATTTAACCTAATAATATTAAGCACTCTCAAATAATTTAATAGCTCCTGGTATCAACATGTATATATATGAACTAAATACACGAACAGATATAGTACAATTTTAGGAACCTAACAAAAAAATTCATAATTTCTGGACACCTACATGATTTTATATGATTTACCAAAGATCAGCTTAGAAATTAAATTAGAAAACTATTTATAATTCCTTATGAAAAAGAGAAACGAATTCTCCCGCGTGGCCCACACACGTGGCTCACGCGACACAGCGTGCACGCGCGAAACGGCCCGCTATGTGGCCCATGTGAGGCCGGCCTACAGCGCGAGATGACCCGCGGCGGCGGCGGCAGGGGGTCCCGCGCACGCTGGTGATTTTGCAAAAGAGACCTCGCACTTCTCCCGAATTAGAACTAAGCCATAACGCTATTTCCTCCTCTCTCAGAACTTCGCACTTAACCCCCTAGACTTTTCCTAATTCACCTACGCGCACAGCAAGCGACCCAGTGTACGGTGGCGCGGCGAGCTATGGCACTGAGCGCCTACGCTGGCCACCTAGGACCTACACGGGCCCACCTAATGGGTCGATCACCATCTCCAATCTTGGTGCTATGCTAAGCGACGGCGAGGGGTGATGGAACTCGCTGGGGAAGCCTGCAGCGGAGCGCGGTCATCCGCGACGGCGGCGCCACTGTTCCGGTGGGCTAGGGAAGCTATAGGTATAATTGGTTACCACGTGAGCATCAGAAGCCTACCCTGGACCAGGCCAAGGTGACGATTGGGGTAGAGGATGGTGGAGGAGGGCTAGCCACGTGTGGCCAAGCCGTGCGGCGGCGCACCGTGATGGCACGGTCATGCCAGCGATGAAGGGGAAGCGGTAGCGGTTCCACTAACATGCGCAAGGTGGAGAGGGAGATGAGACGAAGCTGGTGGTGCAAGTGAGTTGGCTTAGAAGGGACGGTAGGAGGGCTGCCCACATCCATGGCTGGACGCGGCCTTATCAGCACGGCGGCGGGGAAACTCTAAAATTGGAGATTGGCCGTGCACGCTTCAAGATTGGGTAGAGTCGGGCAGCGAGAGGACATGATGGTGAAGTCGTGGATACGATGAATTGAATGGAGGAGATCATTCATAGGGTAATTTGATGGCGCGGCTCGACGGCGGCAGCGGAGGGAGAAAGAGACAAAGAGAGAGACAGGGCACAGCAGGTGGGCTCAGCTCATCCTCGCCTTGGCAGGACGCGGTCGACGTGATCATGGATACCCATGCGTAGGTGCTAGCAGACAGGCGCGCATGTTCACGATCGGCATGGCCCGCGCGCCATAGTGCCATTAATGACAAGGCGATGGTGAGCCCGACCACTTGCGCACGACAGAGGCGGCAACACATTGGGCTGGCAGCGGTGCAGAGATGTAGAGTGAGGCACGGACATGACGACGAGGTGATGGCACTGGTAGCAGCTGTGGTGCGGCGTGGGGCGGTCGTCAAGTCTTGGGCGATCTTTGCGAGGGCGGCAAGATCGCCTTTGCCGGTACTGCATAAGCAAGCAATGGTGGCTCGCGACGCTAGAGCCAGCAATGGCCGAGCCGAGAATGATCGTGGTCGACCACGCTATGTAGTATGCGTGCTTGTGGGATAGCCAGCATGGCGACGCCGAACGCCCGAGCATGATGACCGCGCCCACGTGGCCAACCAGCCCGAAACCGTGTCGTACACAAATTTTAAAGCACCTATAAAAATTAAACGGTTGCTTCTGGACCTTAACCATCTTCACCATACTCAAGATGGCATATGAGACTACCAAATTGAGCTACAACACTACACCACTCCGTAACCCAATCTCTCAAAATAATTTGCTAAATATAGCAATGTCTAACTGTTGACAAACTTAGAAATTTTCTAAGTTTTTTAGCTGAACTTGATTTCAATTTGCGATTTCTAGGCTAGTAGAAATATTGGTTAGTAATATCATTTTTTGACAGCAAGTATTTCACTATCATCTATAAAGTTTGTACTTCAAACTTTATTTAAATATCACACACATATTCTATAGTATTTTTGCTTAATAAAAATTGGTTTTCAACCCTACTTGATATACATGAGCTATTGAATCAACTTTCATTTAACATTTTTATTGATCATTTTAAGTTACAAAAAATTTATCTACACATTCTACCACATACATTATCACATAAACATGATGCTCATGACATGTTTTAGTAAATGATTTTGGGTGCAAATGGCTTTTGTATGCTGAGTCAACTTTTTAATGGTTTGTGTGTAATTACAAACTTTTTAATGACACATAGGTAAAAGGCTCAAGAATTTTTTTTTTGAGCAGTAGCGACATGGCGTGGCGCTGAGATTTTGGAGGAGCATGTCGCATGATTTTCAATCGATTGAGCACACCTGACATTTTGGGGCGGTTTAGTTCTGGTTTGACCTTGAAAATTTTGATGATGGATGAAGGGGAGCAGCACGCAGCGTTTGTGAAGAATGAGATTATAGAATGCGCACACTAGGAAGAAAATGACAAAATGGATTAGAAGGAAACGTGAAATTTTGATCTGATTTTATTTTTTAAGATAAATTTCATATTTGTTCACTAAACTTATTTTTTCTGAAGCACTATAGTTATTTATCCTTTTCTAACTAATAAAATTTCACTATAGAGTTTAATTTTTATGAATCGATGGCCAATGGTAGATTTAGGTCCTATTTGGATCAATTAAGATTATAACCAGCTAAAATAATCTAATTATAATCTTAACAATTATAGGGTGGATGTATTATAGTCGAATGCCCATGTTACAATAACCTTGTAATCCAAACACTCGATTTTTGTAATATAGATAGAATCTTAATTGCGATAATCCCATGAATAATCCAGATTCTGATAATGCATATTGTGATCCAAGCGGACCCTTATTTAGGGCCTTGATGAGATTGTAGATTGGTTTGCAGGCTTTAGTGAAGACGACAATGTTGTAGATTAGGTTAGGGTTCATGTAGAGCCGATGATAGACCATCTCGTGGTTCCCATGAAGCTAGTGTTTGATCGAGTTAGGTTTAGGGAACCAATGTGACAAGACAAATAAAGTTCAAGAGAGCACATCCTAGGATCCTAAGAAGCTAGCGGTCATCTATCTTTGTGTCGTAGTCGATTGATCAAGCTTGCCACCAAACATTTACAAGTCAAATTCATACATAATCTTTGTTGTTGTGTAGGATTTTGACTATTTTTTAGTATGAATTACTGTTTATAGAAATTTGTTCACTTGAACTACATGTGAAAATGATCTTTATTTAGAAAAAATATGTCAGGGTGCAAGCTTTTCACTATTGAATTTTTATGCACTTTACAAACCACCGACTCGGAAGTCTCATTCAGGTTCTTTGGGAAAGAATTTTCTTTTCCCTAGAAGAACTTTAGTGAACTTCTAGGATTCCCTGCTCAGTGCACAATTGATGTAGACTCAATATACAAGACTTTGATAGGAATAAGTTTTAGAGGGAGATATCAAAAGAAATTGTTTGCTACCGCCCTCGCACCAATGACATTCACCACCCTACTTTCCGATTCATGCACAAATGGCTAGGATTTTCTCTTTTTCCTAGAAATAATTTCCGCACAGTTAGGAATGAACTTAAATTGCTCTATGCTATGGTTAAAAGAAAGAAGGTTTCACCTGTAAAATTCATGATGGCACAATGGGCAGAAATTCCTAGACTTAAGGGAGATGTTGGGTGCACTTCTTTGGTCACCCGCATAGCTAGAAATTTGGGTTTACTAGCAAACTCTTCTATTACATACATTAACAGTCCCAGATGGATTATTGATTATGGCTATTTTAATCATGCACACATGTTAAAAAAGGGCAAGGATGGGAAAATAGTCATGATGTATATGGACTACATAAATGGGTTTTCGTTACCAGACCAGAACCTCGGTCTATATGTGGTAGATTCATTTATCTTTGATTTGTAGAAAATAGAGCAAGCACCTCATAGGAGTGCCTCTGCAAGGATCACTCGCAACCTGCAGTCTCGGTACCGTGGAGACAACCCCATTCCAGAAGGCCTTGCCTTTACCGGCTACATAGGATTTGATCAAGCAGGACCTTCCTAGGTGAACCATCCTATGCATGCAAACTGGGACCAGCTGGGATCTTCTCGTATGCACCAACCTGAGCATGCTGGGTGGGAGCAGCCTTCTTCGCATCATTTAGAGAGTTCCTGGCAACAGGGCCCATGTGGGCAATGGTAGGACGACAATTTTGACTACTACCAGCAGCAGTCTTACGAGGAGGTCTCTAGTGGCCACTAGGGAGGACGCAATTCCTTCTCTACCCATGGCTACCACAACTATCCCACAGGTTATCATGAGCAGCAGATGGAGTACGCTCATTTTGACAACAGGCTCACCACCATCGAGGAGAACCAACAGGAAATCCAGAACACTCTTCACCAACATTCCCAGTGGCAAGAAGAAGCAGGACAACGCCTGGTCACCATCCAGCAACAACAGCAATAGGAGAATGACAACTGGAACGACTTGTTTGGCCATCTCCACATTGACCACCCACCTCGCTGAAGGACCATAGCTAAAGATGTCAACGGGGACCCAATCCCCGATTCCCCATGGAGAATTCTTCCATTAGGGGACAGGGATGGAGGGAAATTAATCCCCACGGGGATGAATTTGGTAGGAAAGTTGTCCCCGTCGGGGATGGCGGGGACGGGGATGGTTCGCTGATCCCCGACCCCGATCCCCGCTGACCCGCCCCACGAAGAAGGCACCAGACGGCCAGGTCGCCACTCGTCGGGCCCATGTAAAAGGCCCAATAAGTCACATAGTATATAATGCACCAATGCACCATTCCAACCCTAATTCGTTCCTCAATCCCTATCCGGCCAACCCTGTCCTCCAGCCATCGCGCCACCCCCTGTCTCACTCGGCATCTCACACTCTCGCTCTCACACGCTAGTGGTCGTGGAGGCCACACCCAGCAGCTCGCCCATCATCAACTCGTCGGAGCCGGCCTCGTGTGGTCATGTCCTCATCGGAGTCAGAGCCTCGGAAGCTTGGATCCACGGCGTGTGCAGCATCCCAAAGCCCCCGAGCCCCTCCGCCCAGCATCCCTGAGCCCTCGGGCCCCGATGGCGTGTGCAGCATCCCGGCTTCTGTGGCGACCCAGGCGAGGAAGAAGACGACAGAGGAGAGAGAGAGCGGAGGAGGGGAAGAGAGCAGAGTAGGTGCGTGGGGCGAGGTGGAGAGCAAGATGCGGGGTGCCATCGGCAGCAGCCTCGGCTCAGTTGGCCGTAAGGCGGCGCTACGAGCTACGTCCACGGGGAGGAGTAGAGTTGAGGGAGAACGGGGGAGCAGAGCGGTGGGCGGCGATGAGCGCGTAGTAGAGAGAGAGAAGGGGAAGCAGAGAGAGAGATGGAGTTCGGTGGTGCTCTATGGAGGTGGAGCAGAGGAGGAGAGGAGAGGGTGGAGCAGAGGGAGAGCACGGGCGACGATGGCAGCCTCGGCTTCGGCTAGCAGAGGCGAGCTCAACGGCGAGGGCGGCTTCGGCGGCAGAGGCGAGCGCGGCAGCTGAGGCGGAACTATGGCATGCTATGGTGTTGATGCGGGGACAGGGATCCCCGTGGGGATTAAATCCCCGAGCGGGGACGGGGATGAGGAAGAAGTGCTCCCCATGAGTCTTCACGGGGACGGGGACGGGGGAAATTTGTCCCCGCGGGGACGGGGATGGGGCAGTAACCCCCGACGGGGAATTCCCCGTTGACATTTTGAACCATGGCTACACCTAGCTTGGGGGAGGAACCCCCATTTACCTAAGGAAAGTTTTCTTTTCTAGTATTTTATTATTTTCTTTAGTTTATTTAATTTTTGAATTTGTATTAGTTAAAAAAATGCAAAACTAAGAAAACAAAATAAAAATTTGCCTTTATCTTATATATATATATTACTATTGTATGATCTAAAAAAAAGAGTGTGTGTATAGTTTGCTTAAGGTGTGCTTTAGTTTGTTTTTAAGAGTCAATAAATAAATAGAACTTGAAGATGATCTCACATGATGGAAATGATGAATAGTTGCTCTGTTATAATTCCTTTCAAGTACCTAGTTTTGAACCTTGAATTCTCCCAAGTTTTGGATGAGATTGATTTGACATAAGAATTTGCTCTGAACTTGAAACTCGTGGGTAGCATATGCTTAATCTAAGTTTAGGTAATTGACGAATATGATATGAAAAGGTCTGAGCTGCTATTTATCTTATTCCAAGTGATACTAAATTCTAGAGATTTCTTTCAAAAAACATAAAAATCACGTGATGACATCCTGTATGACAAAGCTTGAATTCCTACAAGGGCCAAACATGTTTATCTAGGCTAGGAAAACTTCCTCTTATATGCTACTTGTTTTGTATTGAGTTTAGTCAAGCTTTGTTGATGCCTTATGAGAGGTTTGTCATACTCTTAAAATCAAGATCACGTACACACCACCCACAAATGCACTACTCCTACATTGGGGGTAGGCGTAAAAACATGCCTTCGATCTAGATCCACCCAAAAATATTTTACTCCAACATTGGGAGAAAACACCAAAAATATGCTTCATAGGTTTCCACCAAATAAATGCTCCAAGTTCTTGTTGCTATCTCTCAAAAGTTTGCTGCAGAAAAGAGGCATGGGCTATGCAAAAGTTATTCATAAAAAAGAGAAAAGAAAAAAAAGAGAAGAAGAAAGAAGAATTAAAAAAATGGACAAGTGTCCGAAGTATTAAAACAATGGGTACTTAAATGTCCGCCTGAAAAAAAGAGAAAGAAAGAGATGAATAAGATGACCCATGTTTTCTTGCAATTGTTTCCAAGTTTAAAATAAGAGATATGTTTTCAAGGAGCATAGTAGAATCAGGCTAGCCACCATATATATCCACCATATTCCATACACATGTCCATCTTGATTTGATTGTATGACTTAACTCTCTTTGGATCCGAGGTTTGATTTTATAATATATGTATTGCAAGTATGCTCTCTTCATGCATTTACCCTTCCTATGAGCTCCACATAAGCATTAATTGTAGGAAGAGAAAGGCATATTATCATTTATTGCCTTGATGAGGATCCACACATACCACATATATGAGAGACTTGATAGCGTCATATAAAGGAATCTCTAAGTTTTTATTTTGAAAATTTGCAAAAACTCTAGAATAATGGTTGAACAAAAGAACCTGAGACATAGTGCTTGACTTGATCATTCTGTCTTTCAATTACTCAAGATCCAAGTGAAAGCTAGAAAGCCCCATGGTTGAAGGTAATATGGGTAAGTTTGAAAGTCAGATCGATGAATTTTAATCCGAAGGGGGATTCTTGTTTGAACGCATGTGTACTTTAAAGGAGTTGCATCAATGTTTTCAAAAATCCTAACTTTCTGATTCATTGCTAAGTTTGGCATTGCTCAGGGATGAGCAAAGGTTAAGCTTGGGGGAGTTTGTTGACGGAAGTTATCATCCAACATAAACAATCAACTTTACTTGTATAAATACATAAAAAGGATCACCAATACAGACCTAGGGGTTTAAACTGACAATTTCCATAAGTTTTGGTGAATCTGTGTTTTTAGCAGGTTATTTTAGAAAACCGTCAAGGAGGATCAAATCGTCAAATAAAATCACACTTATCCGCAGCGAAATCAACTCCAGAAGGTTCCAAAAGACTCGAGAGGACTCCACACCGAAGCAGGGGCCAAGTCACTGCCAGGTGGGGCCGCCCACCTAGAGGCCACCAGGCCCCTAGGGGTCCCACTTATCAGCCTCCTTTGAAAGTCGGTTTCCCACCGCCTCCAAGGATGCATCTACGCCGTCCTTTAAGTCGGTTTGATCCAAGGGCTCACGTTGGATGCTCCCGCCTATATAACTAGCCCCTGTCCCCCTCAGAGGACGCTGTCATAAGTCAAGATCAAACTAGAAATTAGGATTTCCAAAGAGAAGAGAATAGAGCTCCAATTCTTTAAGTTTTTAGTATAGGCTAGCTAGCAAGGTTCAAGTAGAGTTTGGACTATCGCTCAGGATTTCGAATCTGTCGTCTAGAGACTGGTATAGCCATTGTATCTCTTTATTTATGACTTTGTGCTACTTCAATATTGTGTTGCTATTTATTATGTTCCTAGTTTACTCTAGTAATATGCTTGATATAGTTATGATTGATGATGAATATATGCATATGTTCGCAAAGCTCTTAGCTCAGTACTCGAGTGAGTTAAGTGGTTGACATTATGTAAGCATGGTGCTTAGATATTATTTGCCTGCGGATGCATTCTGCACTCTAGGTCATGTGGTAGATCACAGATGTGATACTCCCGTTGAGTTATTTGTAGTCCACTCCTCGTTTGTAGAGCAAGTTGAACATGGTTGCGGAGGGAGACAAGCTCTCTTCTTGATCTTACTTAGTAATATTCCTTTTGCATAGATCCAAAGTTAGTTATACTATAGATGAGAGTGTATATACTTTGGTGTACAAAAGACTTAGTAGATAAGTAATGACTTAGGAATCTTTTTGTTCTTAACGAAGCTCTCGCTTAGCCATACTACATTTATGAGTCTCTATTTCTATCCTTTGGAATGTCATTATTACCTTACACTTATTATTTATTTATCACTTGACTTACCCCTGCCATAGCATGAGAGTGGTTTTGTCATAAGTATACATATTTGTCAATATCTCTAAGCCAATACAACCCCATAGCTCCTCCCTGTGGATAAAATATAAATAACGATACTCGGTATACTCCCGGGTAAAATGCTACAATGGTAAATTATCTGTGCGTTTGTGGATACCTTATATATATAGTTTACAAGTGTTCTCATAATTACCAACAACGCATTTTTGGCATCATGCTAGGGATGACAACTTAGTTAAGAGTGATGCTAAGAAATGTCAACAGCTACTAAGGCCCAGCTAAATTAGTATCAACATTGTACAATTATGTCACCGTCGGATATAAGCGTCGTTGAAAAAATTGTATCACCGCCGCTATTCACCGTTAGATGCTAACATCTTCTTGTTGTAACCTACAAAAATAATGTTCATAATATTTTGTTCCTTTCCAACGTTCAATTTCCGTATACACGCCCATTGTCAGGTGCTACGTACCATCTTCTTTATGACCCAATCGCCAACGCTGGTAGCCTTCACCACCGATATCGTCAAAATTTGCAAGCCAACGCGAGACTCCCGCACGTTTTTAGAATTTTTTGCGCATTTGTAGTTAGCTTACAAAGACTGCTACCCACCCAGCCGCCACCCTGTCCGTCTCCTCCTCAAGTGCTGCTATTCCTCACCTACTCATCGGCGTGCATGCCACCACTGACCGCTGACAAGCTAGTGCTCCACACCGGTATGCCTCACCGGCACGCCCTCACAGATCCACCGGTGACCAGGCTGGTACTCATCACCGCCGTGGCCGCTCGAGCTCATCGCCGCAAGATCCAAAGGCAAGTGTAATGCTTTCTCGTACTTCCCTTATCCATGTTTCTTGGTTTTTTATTCCTCTTATCTCATCTGAGTACGAATCAAGATTCCATCTGATCATTAAGGAGCTCACGAGCACATCCCCGCAGGTGCTCCTACTCTGATTCAGGTGATAGCGCTACCGCTTCCATCACCGACCCTGCTCCACCACATCCTAGTGAATATGGAGGAGGAGGCCACCAACAAGAGGAATGAAGTAGACATCCTCATAGATGATGTCTTAGTCCTTATCCTCCGCCGCCTCACCGTCCGCACCTTGTGCAGCTACAAGTGTGTGTGTCGCTCCTGGTACCACCTCATCTCTGAATCCGAGCACCGTAAGGAGCTTCCCAAGTTTATCGCCGGATTCATGTATGGCAACTGGAAAGGCAAACGGCGATTCGCCAGCTTCACCGGTGAATACCCCTCCTTTTCCTTCTTGCCCTTGCCCTTTCAGGATTTAGTCATCTCAGATTGCTACAGAGGCCTCTTCCTCTGCTGGTGCATTGGGCTTCACTATGTTGTCTGCAATCCAGTGACTAGCAAATCAGTGGTACTGCCGCATAGCAACCTTTGTTATGGTTCAGCTCGCTTGGGGTTCGATCCCATAATCTCCTCGCACTTCCATGTGGTAAAACTGTGGGTAAGGTCGCCTAGGGTGTTAGTTGTCAGCATCTACTCTTCCAAAACTGGAGCATGGATGTGTTTCTTAATGGTTTATGCATATTTTTAGGAATATTCTAGTATGCAAATTTTCAGGAATTGTGTTTCTTAATGGTTTATGCACATGCTGGAGGTGTCCCATATAGTTGCTGTTGATATGGAGGGAAAGACATGGAGGAAAATTCTTAGGCCACCAGGTCCTGCAATGTGCATCCTTGGAGACCAGGGTCAGTTGTGTCTATGTATTGTTAATATTTTCAATGCGTCTGACATTTCAATCAGGATCCTTGAATACTATGGTACAAGTAAATGGTCATTGAAGCATATGGTGAACACGCTGCAGCTATTTGGACTGAATAATATTGGACTCGGTTCCGAGGCTACCAATGCGGACTACAGAGTGATTGCAGTTCACCTAGAATGGAATTTGATATTCCTTATTAGGGAGGACAGAACACTGATGGTATATGACATGAGCCATATAAAAGTTCATGTCCTCCCGGCCCGGGTCGTCCGGTATCCTAAAAGTATCTAGAGTATTTATTTGAATGGACCTCACTATCTGCCTTATGTTCCCTTGTTCATTGAGTCATTAGCAGAGCAGTAAATGTGCATATATTGTATTTTATTGTTAGGACATGTCTTTGTTTGGGTAGGGAGTTGTTTTGAGTCTATATATAGTCCAATTTTAGCTTGGTAACTAAACCAATGGTATGTTGAATATTATTAATTATGTTGCTTTGCATTGTGCAGATTTTGGAGTCTCTGTGCTTTTGAACGATTTTCTTGCAATGGCTATGGGAGGAATAAGAGGGGTTCCATGCTACATTGGCTGCCAAGATGATCAAGGAGTGCCAATCTGAAGGTGCGAAGCACGTCTACCTCATTTTAGTTACGTAAGTCTGTAGGGAGTAGAACCTTTATTGTGCTATGTATGTACCGCTTGTGTTAATTTATCAGTTGACACAGTTGTTATGTTAGTGTCGAGCATTGTTATTATAACAAGTATTCTTCGTTGTGGACATGATGAATGATGTGTAATGATTATATCTGTATGGTGTGTGTTCAGTAAATTATTAAGGTGTAGCTGAATTAGTAAATATATTGTGAAAACCGGATGCAATTCTATCACCGTCGGGTGTAAGGGCCGTTGGTTGTTTTGTCATCACCGCCGTACCACTCGCCTTTGGTGAAGTAGACGGCCATCACCACCGCTATTCGTCTGATGCGACAGGGG